>CM045453.1:5424870-6024870 GCA_024666655.1 Dascyllus trimaculatus | reverse complement strand
CCGGCCTCAGGTCACTTCCTCCTGTGCGGCTCCGAACGACCCTCGAAGACAAACCCAGAGAGCAGAGATGTGCTTCTAATGCAGGATGCCTCTCTGCTTTCTTTGACTCTCTTTCTGCTGTCATCTCTCATCGCTGCAGATTTATAGCAGCGCAGCAGCGGTGCACAAACAACAGCGGCTCCCCATTGGTCGGTGGCTGAGCTAGAGACCAGCAGCAGCCAATCAGAGAGCTCCGAGCTTACACGTGTGTTGTTTCTCAATACTAAAAAACATTTGTTGAGGTGAAACACTTTCTGGGTATGACTGGATCCAGAACAGCTGATAGTTAGGGAAAACAAATTAGCTTTTACAATGAAACAAAAATAGAACCATTGATAAGACAATACAGAACAGCTGATATCAATACACAAGTTGGCATAAAGCAACAGGGGCTGGTTAAAGATACTGTAAGTCAGTGAACACACCTATACAATAACAGAACCTTTTGGTGCAATAGACACAATAGGCACATTTAAACAAAGACAAATGTTCTGCATCAGCTGTAAAAGTCCCCAAGCATCAGTGGATTCTTTGTTCTGATTGACAGTTAAGTCAAGAATCTGCTTCTCCACCCAACCCTGTCAAAATCTGTGTTTTCAAAAGCGTCTACAGGGATGAATGAGCTATGCAGCCTCGCCTATAGGTAGGCTATTAATCCACCAACTTATATACGGTGACACCCTGTTTACTCTCAGCTTCATGCCAGACTGCTAATTCATAGAAGTGCAGGAGGGAAGGGTTCACATGGTCCAGTGGAAAGACCAGGTGGAAGCAGACCGGAGTCAGTGGGATGTTCACAGCCAGGGCGACACCTGCTGGCTGCTTCCCACCAGGACACTCCGTGTTTACTGTGGATCTGATACTGTTCATGATTCATTCCACTGGGGTAATAATAGCACAGTGAAAGTAGCACTTCTGCAGAAGTATCATCAACAAAATGTACTGACTGGTCCTAAAAAATGACTGGATGTGAACAAACAGCGGCCTGCAGGAGGGACAGCAGCAACAAGAGTCCTGATCTCAGCCTAACAGGTGAATATTATTCACACAGCACCTGATGAGGCAGAAAAAACACTGAAATTTTCTCTGAAATGCTGAATAAAGTCATTTTAAGTGCAAACTATGTCCGGATATGTACAATTATCCCCCAAAATATCCATAGCCATGACAAACTTTTGGTTTCTAACAACGTCACCTCTGGGATTTTGTTCTTCTTTGTGATGGTCTCCAGGTCTTTGAGGTTGAAGCTTCCCCCCATGGACTCTTGATGGATTCAGGTCTGGCCTCTGGTCACTCCAAAATGTTCATCTTGTTTTCTGTTAATCATTTCTTGGTTGTTTCACATCACTGTCTTGTTGAAAGATCCCATTTTTTGGGCTTCCTCCCAGCCCTTTGAGACTTTTTTCACAGTGTGGAACTCTTTGTGCTTCCTTGATGACGCTTTGCACTGAGGCCAGTGAACCTTGGAAACACTTAAACATGTCTTTATGTCCTTTCCATGTCTTGAACGCAGCAGTTCTTTGTCAGTGATGGACCCTGACAGCAGCTCACGAAGCTCTTTGGTTTTAGCCGGGACTTGAAATGGACTGGATCCTGACCAGAGGACCACTGCATCAGCACTGCAATTTCTCTCTCTCTCTTTTTAAACAATTTCTTAATATTTTTAAGAATAATTCCAAAGAAAGAGGGAAAAAAACACAGACATAGTTCAAAAGCATCATTAACATCTCCAACACAATGTCTTACTGTCTTTTGTCTCTGGTTTATGGTATTTCCAGCCAGAAGAAACCTGTTGGTTCATTAAATATTTACTATAAATCAAAGGTCTACGTGAGTATGGTAATTTTGGTCTAACCTGGATGTGTATATTTATATGTAGTGGTAGAAGTGCTTTACTTGATGTACTTATCATCAAAATAGACCTAAAATATCTAAAGTAGACATACTAATTATGTAGAATGATCCATTTCCGGACCGTATATTGTTTATTATTGTATTATTATTATTACTGATTCATTAATGTGAAGCTGGAGCTAATTCTAATTACCAAAGCTTTCATATAAATACATAGTGCAATATTTGCCTCCAAAATATACAGAAGTGGAGAGTAGTATGACATGGAAATACTTACAAAATGTAAGTAACAACTGTACAGAACAGCAGCTGAGTACATGTTCTTAGTTACGTTCTACCATATTAACTATATACAGTGCCGTGCAGAAGTGTTTAACTCCTTATAGAAATCTCCTGTTGTTGCATATTTGTCACACTTTAAAGTTTCAGATAATCGAACTAATTTTAATGTAAGACAAAGATAAACCAAGAAAAGACTAAATGCAGCTTTTAGATGATGATTTTATTTTTTAAAGGTAAAATGTTGTCCAGCCCATCTCACCTTATGTGAAAAAGTAATTGCCCCCCTTCAGCTACCAATCTACTAAATGACCAAATTGATTTGGCAGTTGGGTTCAGTCTCACCAGCCACACTCACATATGATCACTGCCAGGCTTGTTGAATCTAAACATCACTAACAGAACCTGTCTGGTGTTGTGAAGTAGATAAAGGGTCTCTAAAAGCAGCACATGATGCCACGTTCTCAAGAGATTCAAGAACAGATGAGAAACAAAGTCATTGACATCTATCAGTCTGGAGGGTTACAAAGCCACTGCTGAGGCTCTGAGACTCCAGAGAACCACAGTGAGAGACTTTATCCACAAATGGAGGAACATGGAACAGTGGTGGACCTTCCCAGGAGTGGACCAACAACATACACTTCTCCAAGAGGATTCTGCTCTCTATCAGAAAATCCTCCTGGAGAATATCTACCCATCAGCTCATAACCTGAAGCTCAACACTAATGGTTCATGCAGCAAGACAAAGACCCAAAGACCACAAGCAAGTCCACCTTTGAGGGGCTCAAAAAGAACACAATAAAGGTTTTGGAGTGGGTTTGAAGTCTGGATATGAATCTAATTCAGATGCTGTGACAAGACCTTAAAGGGAGGTAAACTATGTAATGCAGCTGAATTGAAACTATTCTGCAGAGAAGAGTGGGACAAAACTTCCTCCATGGTGATGTAAAAGACTGATCACAAGCTGGAACAAACATTTAACTGCAGCTGTTGCTGCCAAGGGTGGACCAACCAGTTATTAAGATTAGGGGGGCAATTACTTTTTCATTGGGGTGATAAAGGTTTTCAATAAATCTTTTATAAATCATAATTTAAAAACTGCATTTTGTGTTTTGTGGGTTAACCCTCTATAATATCCAATAAATATAGATATTGGTTTGATGATCTGGAACATTTAAGTGTGACAAATATGAAACAATAGCAGATTACTACAGATACTTCTGCACGTCACTGTAAGTGATTATTTAAGGCAGCAGTTATCTTGTAACCCCTTCAGGGATTTGATCTCTTGTCTCTGAGCTGTTTGTTTATGGGAATGTTCCACATCAGTGAGAGCAAGTAAATGCACATTGTTACATATCACCACTGCTGATGGATTAAAACACGGGAGTACCTGGCACAGACTCAGGGGCCAGAGGGGCCCCTAAGCCAGAGCCTGCGTGTGAAGTGACTGTTATTAACATTTCTCTTAGAAAAGTGTTTGGAAACAAAAGCAGTGATGATGAAATCTGGCATTCTTTACTGTTTTCAGGAAAACACTGACTCTGAAGCTGGAGTCACACTGGAGGAAGGAACTCTGTGATGTTTCCATTATAATCAAGGCTTTATTCTCCTCTTTATCACCATTTACTTGTTCATTAAGAACCAGGAGGGGTTTTATTATTAGATTATAATATCATATGTTATGCTATGTGCTTGTGACTCGATGACTCTTGTTTCTGTGGGACACTGAAAGTATATCAAACTAAACAAGCAGGGACCTGAGTTCCCTATCCCACCTGCCACCAGGTTGACTGTGTGCTGACTTCATTAAATGCAGTATTTTAGGATTATGTGGCACAAAACTGAAATGAAAGGCTCAAAATGGGATCAAGACACAGCGGCAGATAATGAAGCAGTGGATCAGCAGCATTCTGTCTGCTGCACGTTGCTGCAGCATCAGAAAAAGAAAAACAATCAGTATCACCTCCTAACAGGGAAAATGTGGCATTAAAACAAGACGTTTTATAGTTATGGCATCGTACAAACTGATCAGATTTGAACAAGAAACCTCTCTTGTTATTAGAGAAAATGTTTATAAGAGATAAACTGCACAAAGAAAATGTTTAAATTCAGTTTTTCATGAAAAAGGTATATTGGAGGGAAAAAGTCCAGTTTGTTGCTCTTTCTAAATATAAGTAGTTTTTAAAATGTCCAATCGGTAGCAGTAATATTCATGGTCAGTTATGGGCAGCTATGGGGGAATAAAGGATTCTGGGACACCAGAGTTCACCTCCTAGTCTCCTGGAGGTGTCGTGGGACTAAGTAGGAGAAACAGTGTTGAAGGGAGGTTTCCACCTGATGACCCCCAGAGACGTGTTGGGAATCACTGCTCACTGGTAGGTATAGAGACAGATTAGAGATCCTAGGTCTTATGAATCCTTTTTTAGCACAAGTGTTTTGTGGTTAAATTACCTACCCTCATTACATGTTTACAGGAAGTCAGCTGGCTTAGATATGGGTCAGTTCTGGAGGTTTTGTTTGGAAAATCTTAGCCTGGTTCTGACAATGCCACTTCGGTCTCAGCACCTAGACTGGGACCGGTGCTGGAGAGGTCTGGATCGTGGTCGGTCGGGGTGATAACGGCCGTATGCAGCAGCGTTGGCTCAGTGTCGACATCTGGACTCTGGTCAGTGCACCTAGTGGGTTCTTCTGGCCTGCCAGATTTGGGCTGTTACTGGGCAAAACCATTTCTGGCAACCTGGAACTATTTATCCAATAATATCGAGAAAGGTTTTATGTATAACATGGAAACTTTTATGGGTATGAAACTCATGTTTGAATGAGAAACTGGTGTCCAGAAGACTGATACATTGAAGAACATGACTCATGTAAGTAATATGAACAAGTGGATGATACAGTGATAAGTATACATACACAAAGAAAGATCTGAAAATGCATGAAGCAGTACAGAAGAAGGAGTTTGACCCTCTGGAGGCAACAGTGTTTGTCATCGATCAGCAGGAGGATCACAGAAGGCTCCATGGAGACCACAGACTTATCAATATCATGCACCGTGATCAATAACAGCAGAATGCCGCTATGTTTCAACCCGAACATGAAGCAGAACTTCATTAAATCATAGAGATGATCAATGAACCTCAATTTATCCATTGCTGGCATTACTTCTATAGAGGGTCTCATGTTAAAACAAGAGGTTTTTAGTTATAATGTGATAAGTTTGTACATCATTTCAAGTTTGCACATCTTAATAGTGTGAATGTATCCTGAGATCCCATGAAAACATCTTGTTATAGCCACCAGATGTGTCCATTACAGCATGAAAGTGATCCATATTTCTTCATACCTCCATACAGCTGATACTAGTATAACAATCTTTAATAAATCAACACAAACCAGTTGACACTCGTGAACTCTGGGATTTTCCTGCACAGCTGTTGTTCTATATGTATCCTTGGTTCACTTCTCTGTGTACTGTACATGTAAAGCACCACGATTCCTTCTCAGTACTTCAATATCTATTTTCTTTACAGACAACAGTTTACATACATCCTGGGCTCTACTCCAGCCCTCACTGACTCATCTTCAGTCTGCGTTTGCCGACTTCAGTGATATCACGTCTTAATAGAAGACTAACCACCTCATGATGATGTTGGACAGCTAGAGACCCCTTCTCTCCTTCTCCTGGAAGTATCGTCAATTTTGAGACGCCATTTAGTTTGAACTTCATACTCCTTGGAGTTTTGAAAATTATTTTAATGTTTCATGAGTTTCAGCGTCGTTCTCGGGTCTTTTTTTGAGAAAAAAAAAACCCTGATCATAATGAGACTGCCTGATTTACTGAACATGTACATTTCTGACCTTTATATATGTGAGTTTTTTATTTTCTACAATCACGGTAAACCTGTTTAATGTGCAGCATCATTTAAGAATTGTAGGTACAACAGATATCAAAACTGTGCACCAGGCAGACAAACAGGTCTGTCAGTGAGTGGTACAGTTCATGTCTAACTTTACTGATGTAAAAATAATGACAATTAGAATGGATTTCAGTTTGGATCACTCTTCCCTGCATTGTGTCTGTCCTCTTCCTAACATCTGTTCACTCACAGGTGTCAGAACTTTTATCACCTCATAAGTGAAGCAGCAGTGTGGGGCTGGATGTTGATGTTGTAAGAGGAGGTAAATCAACTCCCTTGAATGTTTTGTGACCTCCTTGGATGACAGGGGTCTTGTCCCTCAGTATGTATCTGGGCCCTTTGTGTTCCGTTTGTGGCTGCTGTCAGTTTAGAGGGACAACAAGAATTCCATCCATCCATCCATCATTTATACCATTATTTAATCCTCTATAGGGTCGCGGGGGGGCTGGAGTCTATCCCAGCCGACTCAGGTGAAGGCAGGGGACACCCTGGACAGGTCACCAGTCTATCACAGGGCTACATATAGAGACAGACAACCAAGCACACTCTCATTCACACCTTCGGACAATTTAGAATAATCAATTAACCTCAGCTTGTTTTTGGACTGTGGGAGGAAGCTGGAGAACCTGGTGAGAACCCACGCTGCACAGGGAGAACATGCAAACTCCACACAGAAAGATCCCAGATGTCCTAACCGGGATGTGAACCAGGGATCTTCTAGCTGTGAGGCGACGCTGCTAATCACCGAGCCACTGTGCAGCCCCAACAAGCCTTCCTGCTTTCTATTTTGAGGTTAGTTTATCATGAAGTTGTTAGTCTGAAAACATAGAGTATGAATAGGTAAAACCATATAACCCAGGAATATTGTCATTAAATCATCAAGTTTCAAATTTTCTGAGGACTTCAAGTATTTCTACTCAATTCTGGTTTAAAATCTTTTTTTAAACATCGGTGAGGTTTGGTAAAGCCTGGAAGACACACAAAGCTGAGAGTGAAGAAAAGAAGAAACAGCCAGCAGCCACTCATCGGTTCGTATTTACTTTTCAAATTTATTTTTTCAAATTTTAAGTATCTTATTTTTAGTGTGTTGGCATAATTCTACATTGGTTCGGTGCATACAGTAAGTCAGGACTGATAACAGGAGTGCATCTGTAAATCAACAGACAAACATAGGACTTGGTTTGAATAAAGCTTATACACAGAGAGAGGGCAAACCTTCAGACGCGACACTCTGCTCTGACACACCAACAGTCAAAGAGGTATTTCTCTCCCCACACACAGTTGTATTGCTATCCAACAAAGGCACATGGACAAGTTTGCGTTAACAAACGACACTAAAAGCTTTTTCTCCCCAAATGTTTCACATCATTAAACCTCACTTGGCTTGAAACTCTCATTTTTATAACACAGAACACAAACTGTACAAACACATCTCCCTCCTGCAAAATAAACATCGACACAATAATATCATATTAATCATACAACACAGAATCACTGGAAAATCAACAGGGTCTTTGGCTAATAACTGCAGCAGCACAGTCCTGCCTCGGCATATTGCACCCGCCTCGCCACCCAGAGCCATGTGGAGAGAAAGTTCTGCCACTGAGCGAGGTCGGGCAACTAGCGAAACAATTTGGAAACATTTTGGAGCTCCTCTCAAAAGTTTTAAGTAGCACAACTTTTTCTCCGTTGGTCTTTGGTCTCACCTGCAGGCTTAAATCAGAGTTAGGGCTAGACAGAGAGAGGTTTAATGTAGGACTGGTCTGTAGGAGGCCTGACACCTCAAGTAGAGCCACTTTGACTGTAAATGCATATAAAAGATGGACATGGCAACCGTGACGTAAAATCATGTTTACCAAGGGAACAAACTACGGAGGAATTTCTCACAAACTTCTATACAATTGAAAGTGTTTTCTGGAACAAGGAGTCGCCCCCTGCTGGCTGTTAGGAAGACTGCAGGTACAAAACACTTTCCACACCACAGGCTACATCCATCTTTTATATACAGATTTACCGAAGATTTTAGTGTCACGTGACATTTGTGATGCTATATGAAAAGGTTTCTACCCTGAAAAGCCTTTTTATTAGAGTTAAATGAGAAAATGCGCTAACTGAAAATTAGGCTACAGCCACAGAACAGCTAGCTTGTCTTAGTGTAAAAGGAGACGCTAGCCTTCCAACAGGCTGTCCCAGAACATGAAACACATTTGACTACCAGCATGTCTCAGGCTTACTGGTTACTGTTACACCTCATTTTGATAACATATTTAAAAACTACAACAAGTAGTTCTTTAGTAACAGCCAACTTGTTGCAGCAAAGCTAAGCTAGCTGTCTCTATGGTGTAGCTTCATATTTAGCTTACAACTGTGACAGTGGCACCAATTTTCTCATCTAACTCTTGGCTAGAAAGCCTTTCCTATAATGTCAAACTATTTCTGTAAAAAGAAACATCTATATAACACAGAGCTCTTAGAAGCTTCAGTCTAAAACCACTACTTTTGGTCTTCTCTAGCACTGTGGCTAAGCCCAGTTGTGAAGAACTCTAGCTAACGCATTGAATAGAGCTTTAAAGGGTGACTTTCAGTCTTGCACAGGGAGAAGGTAGTAAAAAATAAGAGATATAAGAGCTGTGAATTCATATTGGTCTAATCCTAGTTAAGCCTAGTCTCAGCAAGACAGAAGCTACTGTAGCCTTATTCAACTCCCTTGCAGGCCTGCTTGAGGACCCTGTTCCACACATGCACAGTAGTCTGGATCCACATGTTCTGAACATGTGCACTATTGCCCCTCATAGCGTAGATGCTGTGCTGATACAGTTTTTGGGAGGGGTCTGCATGGACTCAGGGAGATGACGAAATTCACATCACGTGAACCCTTCATGTTCTCACAGACGTGGAAAGTATAACACTGGTCTAAAGCCTTGACTATAGAACACTGCAGACGTGAACACAGACAGCTGTGACACCTACAGACACGGAGTTGCCTTTGTACTATTTTTATAATCCGTGGTATTCTGCTTGGAGAACTTGTTGCACTCATGCACAGCAGGTCGTGTCTATGTATTCTGATCATACACATGACTGCCGAGCATGTACACTATTGCTCCTGTAGCGTAATTGCTGCATTGACACGTATGCAGAGGGGTCAGCACAAGCTTGAATAGATGACGAATTTCCTGTCAGGCCAACTGACACGTACTCACAGATGCAAAAAGTACAACTCGGCCTCAGACAGGCAACAAGATTAAGTTAGAGTCTAGAAAAGCAGAGCAGAGAAGATGTAGGCGAGTATGTAGAGAGATTCTGGTGCTCTGTGGTGGTGAACGAGGGCAGTGAGCTGTACATGCAGCTGCTGCTGGTCCAACATTCAGTCAGAGGATGACGGCTTTCTATCTACACTTAACTCGACTCATTCTTGAGTGTCATGGTTTTCATACATCAATCAAGACCACTTGAACTGTTAAGCATGAATTAGTCAAGGACAAAGGCACAAGCACCTGGCGTCGAGGCAAATGACTGCTGCATTCTCTCTTCTGTCCCTCCACTTTCTATCGCCTCTACCTCACCCACGTCTCACATACTTTGTCCATTTTTGCAGCATTTGCTGTTTAGGTTGTAGTCATTTCCTCACAATCAGCGTCCTTCCTATTCAAAATCTGTGCACATTAAGATTTTTGAAATATATTCAGTAGTACATCCAACTATTTATCCAGATTTACTGATATAGTCTGACACTACAAGCGTCTTTTACAAGAAAGCATCACTGTATGATTAAAAAGTTATTCTTTCTCATGCTTGAACCTTTCAACAGCTGTCCTACATACTGTCAGCCTTGATCTCACGCCTCTCCGCTTCAATAACACGCCATCTGCCCCAGTTAGAAAAGTAGTCTCAGCAAGACAATCAAGTCTACGAGTCAAGCAGAAAAAGTAAACAGGAAAAAAGAGGCAACAGGCAACAGCTAACTCTGACTTTCTTCAACAACAGTCCCCTTCTTCTCTCTCTCATTCTAACTCTTCCCTCATTGTTTTCTTGGTCATGTTCCCAAATAAAGCACAATAAACAAGCATGGTGCAAGAAAAATGCACCAAAATATTTGTTATTCCTTGGCCTCATATATAAAATCTGAATATTCAAACAGCAACAGTATTAATCCCAAAAATATTATATATAAACATAAATATATCAATTAGTCTCGCTGGATTTTTATTTGTTTTTGGGGTTTTTTTCATTGGAAGCACATGTCACTCATGTAGTGACAGCTGGCGTCTGATTGGCTTAGGCAGAGCGGGTCTGCGGTTGTGTGATTGGAGGATGGGAGAGGTCAGGAGTTCCTGGTGTGTGTGGTCAGAGTGGCCATCATCTGGAATTCAGTCTGGGAGCCGTCTGGAAGAAACCCAGAGGAGGAAAGCATCACACCAGAGGTCAACAGGAAGAGTCGGGCTCTCACAGCTGACATACTGAGTCCACTCACCACAGACAGGTGTCCGTTCTTAGCCTTGGCCACCAGTAGTTCTGATCCGGGCGTGAAGTCTATGATCCCCTCTTTCCCCTGACCCACTGTAAACTTTATACTGCAGGGTGACAGAGGGACAGTTAGATTGGGTTGCATTTATTTCAGTCTTAAAGCAGGTGACTGGGAGGAAGACTGAGCTGCTGTAGCTTCTCTATACGTGCTCTCTTTACACTTCAGGGTGAATCTGATTGAATGAAAAGGCAATCACTGCACACCTTTCACAACTTTGGGTACAATGTGTGGAAGATTTATTTTCCATGTCACAGTTGTTGGCATAAAGCATGCATAAAACATAGTAAAGCTCTACTGAAAGTGCGTTCTCAGTGTTCTGCTTCTCACCTGCCCTGGTTGATGTTGATGCTGTTGATTTTGTCAGCACAGATGGCAATCTTGGTCAAGGTCTCAATCACATGGTCGCTCTGCAGAACCACGTCTCCCTGGAAGGACAAGTCGCACAGACACACAGTGAAAACTCACACGTTCACACAAAACTAGGTGCGATCTTGTGTGATCTTGCAGCTGCAAATTAGTTACATAATCTTGACTTCACCTTCTGTTTGTTGTCGTCACTGGGCACATGCAGAACAAACAAGCCGTCACTGAGGGAGCTGACTGAGATGCCTGCGGGGGAACAGACAGTTCAAATGACATTAGTATGGCAGCTTTAGCACAGCACTTATGGATTTACTGCAGCTATAAAGTTACATTAGGTAGCAGTAAAATATGTACAATGATTCTTGTGTCAGCAGATTAGCTAACTCAGGCTCTAGTATCTCAAATGAAAACATATCGATGAAGCTAACTTTCACTGGTAAAAGAGGAAAAATCCACATCACTGTTATTGTGTGCCGTTGATAATTTACGGGTAACAAAACAGGAGATTCTTTCCCACTTAAACTAAAAGATTTTTGGTGATTGTTTTGGTGTTAAGACAACTTATATTGCCAGTACTGTGATGATTGGCAGCTAAAAGTAATTAAGTAATGATTAGCAACTCCAACACTGTCACTATCCAAATGAATGACTTTATCCGTTGACCTCTGACCTTTCAGGGCTCCATAATCGATGCGCTGCTTGAGTTTGCCTTCCTCTACGATAATGGCACTGCTAGCGGTGAGCAGCAGCTGGCGGGGCCGAGGCTTGTAGCCTTTCCTGTCGTACTTGGTGACTGGCACTGCATACTGTGAACAGGGGGGATGGAGGTGAGCACACTGCTCATGGTGAACTCACAGATAACACAATTTATTTTGCTTAGAGATTCACTAACCTTCATCTTCTCACTGCCCATAGCCTGCAGCACCTTGGGGTTGATGTCCTCACCATCTGAGCAAGAGCAAACAAACGTGTAGATTTATTATAAAGTGTACAATACGAAGCATGTAGTTGATTTGTTGTACCAGGAAAAATGTTGGAGTCTTACTGAGTCTTGTGCTGACAAACAGTTTGGGCACGCTCTGGGGGTAGTTGTCCTTCTTGTCCTTGAAGATCTCACTGGCGATCATCTTCTGCTCCATCTATCAGGCAGGTTTGATGACAGTGAAAAAAATGTAGAAACAACAAAACTGACAGTCAGATTACAAAGAGTGTGTCTTGACTGGCGACGGGATGATCCTCACCTGATGTTTCCACTCAGGACTGATCTTCTTGCAGTAACTCCACACCATGTTCTGCATGCACAGCTTACGCAAATGCTCTGATGCCTACAGACACACAGCGTTTTCACAATATATCTGCTGGCTGAACATCTTTAAGTTTCAGTAGTTCTATATATGAGACGATCACTGAATTTTTGTTTCAAGAATTCAAGCGTGAATAAAATTACATGACAGAATGATACTAAATATTTACACTTGTGAGTTACTGTGTCCTAATGCTGCACAAATTAAATTAATATTAATATATAACCATATGAAAAAAGGCTTTAAGCTTCCACAGCACTTGATCTAACCCAAATCCCCACCTCTGTGAGAGCAGCTGGAGGTGTCGGCCAGCTCTTGTCCAGAACGTTCTTGGGCAGGTTCCTGCGCAGGTTCATGAGGAAGGAGTAGCGCACGTAATCCAGGAAATACTCGTTCTCTGGACAGCGCTCCTTGTGGCGGTAGATGAAGCCTTTGATAAACCTGCGGGTGACACAAGAGCAGGAACAAAATAAGGGTCTAAAAGGGTTTACATTATCTTTACACCATGCACAAGTTGTCTGTACTGAGTCTTCTGAAGAAAACATGCTGTCTGAAAAACTAAATTTAAGGTGGTATCTATTGGATCAATGTGAGGAGAGATGTCTAAATGTAGACAACTGGGAGATGTGAAGTTGAAAACCAGATTTCTGTCCTCTATGTTTTACTAGCTGACGTTTACACACACTTGTTTTCTCAGTAAGCAGTGTATTGCGCCATCTGCTGGCCAGCTCCTTAATGGTCTGTACCTGCGTATAGTGTCTGCAGCCTGCCGTCTGCGCTGGGCCCTCCTCCTGGCCAGGATCCCCCTCCACCACGCCTGGACCGCAATAGCTGCAAGGGACAGCAAACACAACACGCTTAACAAAGACATTTAAACTAACAAGTAAACTTCTGCAGTTTGTTTTAAACATGAGTCATATAGCTTCCTCACCTGAGGTTCTGAGTTTTTGGTACTTGGACTTCTGGCTGTAGCCTTTCCATCCTGCCTGTAGCTTGGTGGCTGTGTGGCGACAACGAGACAACGGTTCAAATCTGCGGCACAATAGGTGTTGAAGATATACAGAACAAATAATCTGTTATGTTTCTGACTCCTACCAAGACTATGTTTCCTGGTCTCCAGTGCTTCCTCGGTGGCGAACAAGGTCTTTGGGAAACGGATGAAGATTTTGGATCTATATGTGTAGGAAGGAAAACAGATTCAATCAAATACACTTTATGCAACACTGAAAATCAGCAAAAACAGTTGTCTGCTTAATGGTAAGAGAAAGCAAAGGAGGACTGCAAACATCTTAAATGACAACAAATAAATGAAAAAATATAGAAGGAAAAAGGAAATAAGGAGAATCACACCTCTTCCACTTGTACTAAAGGATCTGATCTGAGACCTCTACCTGACTCATGAAAATGTTTTCATATCTTTATTTGTGTGCTGCTGACCTGCCCAGTTTGTACTCCTCAGGCTTGTATCCCAGATGTTTGACCAGTGTGGACACTCCATCTGCCAGCTTCCCCTGCCAGTTAGGCCACGTGTCTGGACACAGGGACTTGTACCTAAACAGACATGAGGCCCAACACAAAGTTAATAAACACAAGTAAACACTAAAAAGAAAAACCTCAAGGTTGGAGAGCGCGTCCTCTAACTCAAAGTTAAAGTCTCCACCACTGCTACGGGTTAGTGATGAGTCACAGGCAGGTTCTGTACCAGCATCAGTCACATTAACAAGCAGTATGATGAGCTAGTGGACAGAGTCCTGGTAACAGAACATCTCAAACTCAGAGCCAAACCACTGATCAATAGATAAAGTATCCCCATATTTGATTGTCTTTTTTCTCTCAAGTTAAATGAGCCCTTGTTCCAGCCTCTGATGAGTGTAAATTTAGTACTTTCATGGTCCCATGTGAATAAGTGGAATATCTTTTGAATTTGGACTGTTGCTCAGACAGAACAAGGGATTTTATGAATCCTCTCTGGGGCTGAAGAAACTGTGAGGAGTGTTTTCACTCTTTCTACGACACGTTTAAGATTTTCACCATATGAATACACTTGACAGTCTTAGTGAAAGCAACGAGTGAGCTAGTAGGGGGTTAGTGTCTTGCTAAGGACACCTTTACAGGACAGGACATGTACGGAGACTTAACCAGAGATCATTCCGCTACATAACGATGAGTCACCTAATCCTGCTGCACCTGGAGGAATAATATCACCACTACAACAACATGTACCTGAGATTATGTGGTTTCTATTGAGGCCAAAGGAATATTTTATTATTATTCTGCAGTTCTGCGAAGTCAGCCCAAATGAATCCTTTGTCAAAGGCACGTGTGCTTCAGTTACTTATGATGCCAACCATGACTCTGAAGGTTCCCAGTTCCGTTTTGCACATCATCAATCAAAACTAACTTGACTCTGACACAACTATTTCTGGTAAGTGGTAAAATGTTTCCACACTAAAGGTGCTGTGGTTTGCAGGGGATTACTTCTGAACTGAATCAAAAACTCTCCAATGAATCATCTTGTGTATCCCTTAGCTGTACTAAAATGGACAGCTTTATTAAATTCAGTAGGTACACTCAGTTACCAGTTTATTATGTTCTCTGGCAAATGTGTTGCTATTATTTTGTCCAACCCACTTATATCAAAAATGGCAGGCTTAATGCCAGTGTTAGAATGTTCAGCTTCAATAAAACCTGGACACTGTAGAGAGTGCTCTACATATTAGCTTGATGTACCGGCTGAAATACCAGCCAGTGGGTGTTCATAGGTTGTGTACTACAACACAAGAAATGTTATTATGTGTCTTATATGTGACTGGCAGCTGTGACAAGTGATGGTACAATTACAGTGTTGACATGAGTTTGTACTTCATTGGTAGAACAAAAAAAGACAAGTGTCTGATCACCTCTGCAGGAAGATCTCATAGCGACGTCTGTAAGCAAAGCCGGCCCTCCTCACCCTCAGATTCTCCATCAGTCCCAGATACTTGACCTGGTGACGGATCAACACTTCGTCAAACCGACCTGGGACAGGGGGGAGAGGGAGAGTGGGGTCAGCTCACACTGAGAAAAACGTTAAAGCCTGCCGGGCAAAATGAACCAGAGAAAACCAGTAAATGCAAAGCAGCAGGAGTAGGAGTGACAGAGGACAGAGAAACAGTGTGAAACCAACAAAAGGCCGACTGTGGAGAGAAACAAAGGCCGGCCCGATATACTGACGACCACACGGAGAGCTACACTGCGGCTTCTGATGCAGCAGAAAACAAACTGTTTGGGCTGGAATTAGCGAAAGCTCAGGATTGGCATGATGGTTGTGGGAAAAAATACTGTGTTAGCTTGATTAGCTGCTAAGCTACTTCTGCTGTGTTTACAGGAACTGTTCCATGAATGTGAAAAGAATCCTTTAGATACCATCAGTGTCAAGAACAACAACCACAGGATTTAAATCAGCTGTAAAAGTTACAGTATACTCAATACTTCAAAGTCCAATAAACATGTAGCACTCAGTAATTCATTTTGAAAACGTAAATTTCTACACTGTGAAATTTTCAGCATGCACTTTCATGAGTTGACTTCCTGAATTGAAGCAACACGTACAGATATTCAGAGTCAGACACTGGAACCAGCAATAACCTTCTGAAATCAAAACACACTAATTCAGCTCTGCAAAGTCAAACATTTTATGCTGTGAGGTTTAAATTCCAACATCATGTATTCAGTGATGGTGAACCCTAATCTATTTCAGGGTAACTTCATGATATTGACTTTTAAGCTTTTATGCTGGACTAGCTACACCTTCTGTATCTTGTCTTTTTTAGGTTTTCCAGAAACTTCATCATCTCATATGATTATTATGGTTCACATTTGTCATATAAGATTTTATATGAGGGAAATAACATGATTTTAGTTACAGAGGTGTTTTGATAAATTCCTCAAAGGAAATGCTGCTGGATTTCTCTTACAAGCAACAATGCTGAAGTGAGATTCTGATAGTCCATGCCATTCAAGCAGTAGGAAATCATGTGGTTAGGTATTAAAATAAGTTTTGTTTGCAATGTAAATCGACAAACTAGTCACAGCAACTGAACAGTGTGTTGAGATGTTTTCAGTTCCTGAATTGAGGTGTTTTGGATTTGAATTTCTTATCTCACGATATGTAAGTATTTATCTCAGCCACTGCCACCTTGTAGCATATCAACCAACAAGACAAGACGTAACTACATACCTGCTTGCTTGGAGTCATTGGGCTTGATGCAGCGGACGTACGACGGCTCCTTAGACATGAGGATCTCCATGAGTTTCGCCAGACTGGCTTTGAACTGGGTGGCTGCCTGGAAGGGCAGACACAAACAGACAGACAAAAGATAGATGAAAGCTGGTTGGGAAGGGATGGAGAGATGAAGGTGAGAGGACAGGAAAGGCTGCTAGTCAGTAAGTGGTCTTAAAAAGAGCGTAGAAACTGAAGAGGTGAGGAGCGTATGGATGCAGACTGAAGCCTGCAGACAGAGATGATGACCTAAGAAGAGCTACGTAAGCAGAGGGGTGGCTGATGTGACAGGCAGTCCAGCAGAGCCTGAACACTGGGCCCAGTGTGGACGACTGGGACTCTAACTCGCCAGCCTGTGACAGTAGCCTGTGTGAGAGTGTGTGCAGGGCATACAAGTGTCAGGGCATTCCTCAGTGAGTGGGCAGCCGCAGAGAATCCCCATCAGACCGCCCACTCAACACGGGAGAGGGGAAACACATCACTGTTTGTTTTGCTGTGGGAAAGTATGCTGGGGTGCATTAGAGTAAGATTTATAAGAGTGTGGAAAACCAGCAGAGAACACAAACACAGTGAGGTGTCTCACCGTGTCAGGACGCTTCTTGTCACTCAGCTCCTCTCTGTCAAAGCACTGTGTCAGGATCTTGTTCTCAGACATAACCATGACCTGCAGACACACAGTCAGGACATCTTTAACCTCTGAACCTACATAACAAAGTGCAAGCTCAGAATTCATTCTCCTCCCATTTCACCTTCACTCAGTCTCACCTCTTTTAAGTTCCTGAAGAGCAGGTCGTTGTTCTTGTCCAAAAATCCTGAGAGACAGAAGATGGAGTTTTACTTTTAATACATGTGACGAACACAGAACCCCACAATATCACCTCATACTGGCTATGTCCAGGAAAGTTTGATTCCACTGTCGAATACATTTTAATGTAGCCAAAAGTAGTTAGACAAACAGTTGTAACAAATCACGAGTCAGACGTTCTGTAAACTCCTCTATGCCTTTGGGTGACACAGGTTTAAGTCAGAATCAACTTCTTTTTTTTCTTATTTCCTAAAGAACATTTGATCATATTTTGGTAAGGAAGCCACCCTGTCTATTTAATGATAAAAAATGAAAAAAAGAATGATAAGACTGGTATTTCGCTTTAATTGAGTCCTGTTCAGATGTTTTACTACTACTGAGATACACTAAATACAACACAGTGGAAGTGCTAATCATGAACGGGGCTTTTATATTCTAGAACCTACGATCTTCGCACATGATTGTAGCCGGAGACTCAGAAAAGCTCACTGGTCAGTATACATTAGTATTTTGTTGTTACCAATATGTTACAATATTACAACACTGAATTAATCATGTGAAGTATTAGACTACAAGCAGCTCTCTTCTGTGCTTTGACTCGCTCATTTTGTGCAACCAGCTTTTATTTTTTTGTGCTGGTCATTATTTGATGACTGACTTTTACCCGACAGCTTACAGTAACACCCTTCACTGTGCGATAAAGTAATACACCAACCAGCCACAACATCAAAACATTAAAAGCTGTCTCATATTTTGTAGGGTTCCCTCGTGCTGCCAAAACACCACCTGGACACCACAGAGCTCTGAGGGTGTTCTGTGGCATCAGGCCCATAATAAGCAGTAGATCCTTTAAATCCTGGAAGTTGAGCGGTGGAGCCTCAATGAAAAAGACGTGTTTTTTCCATCACATTCTACAGAATTCTAGAAGTCAAGTCAACACTTTGAACTCCTTGTCAGGTTCCTTACATCATTTCTGAACAATGTACTGCTGCCATGAAGGGGTGTATGAAGTCTACAACAATGTTTAGGTAGATGCTATGTTGAAATAACATCCACATAAATGCAGGACCAAGGGTTTCCCAGCAGAACATTACCCCCAGCATCAGCTTGCTTCTTTCCACAGTGTATGTTGTTGCCATCTCATGTGCCCGTTGTAGGCGCTCTGGGCAGTGGACAGAGATGACCGGTCTGCAGCTACACAGTAAGCTGCAATGTTCTTTGTGTTCTGACATCATCCTATTACAGCAGCATTAAGGTCTTCAGCTATCTGTGCTACAGCAGCTCTCTTGTGGGATCAGCCCTCACTCCCCACCACAGAAGTAGTCTATGACCCTGTTGCTGGTTCACTGGTTTCCCTTCTTTGGAACACTGCATACACCTGAGGTTATGGAGATGCTCTGACCCAGTCGTCTGGCCACCTCAGTTTGACTTTGTCGAAGTCACTTGGATTCTAATGCTACCCATTTCTCCTGCTTCCAGCACACCAACTTGAAGACTCGACTGTTTAGTTCCTGTCTAATGTGTCCCAGATAATTAATGCTATTCTCTTCACCGGTCAGTGGTTCTAATGTTGTGGCTTATTGTTGTACAATCAGGTTGTTTGGGTATGAAAACATGTTACATTTAGAAAACAGAAATGGTTTTTATTACTGGAGATTACTTTGGTGTGCTGACCTCTATACCAAATTCACCACAACACCAAACACCCAAGGTCACACAGCCCTGGCTGCTACGCTTCACCTGTTTGTTTCCACCTACATAAAGAGAACCACTATTTTGATACAGTTTACAGCAGCACACACACACACACACACACACCTACCGTTGACATTGTAGTTGACCTCTCCAGCGTAATGTAGCAGTCTGAATTCTTCACGGCCCATTACCTTCCGGGTCTTTCCATCAGCCAGTTTGTGACTGCAGGGAAACATGCAGACAGAGTGTTGATTTATCAGGAAATGGAATAGACGCATATCCAAAAGTTCACAGTCTGGTACCAAACAGTTAAAGTCTGAAGTACTGTGAGACCAAACTGGGACTGCACAAGCTGCAGAAGCTAAGAGCGAGTAACCAACTAACGTGACAAAGTGTGCATGTCCTCCAACAGTGTCCTCCAGCTTCTCTAGGAAGGTGAAATCACTGGCGTCTCCAGGCCTCAGACACTCCTCATCCTGTCAGAGGAGGACACAAAGCGCAGCAGGCAGTCAATATCACACGAAAAGCAAAAATATGTAGACTGTGCCTACGTAACAGTTACATAGCTACATGAGTTCAGCATCTAGTTTCTGGCTACAGTGGCTCAGCAGTAAAGGACTAGTTCAACATTTTAAGCCTATCTGCCAACTACAGGAGTTGATTTACTGAGGTTAGGGGGACTATAACCGTCTTACTTTTCAAACTACTATCTTGTCCCTGTTAATTTTATAGTCCCTGTTCTGATTTTCATCTAAACCTCTCTGAACAGTGTCCTCTGAGAACCAAGCTGCATCAATCTGTGTCAGAATTCAGCTGGAGACATCTGAATTGCCTTTAGCTATTTTAGTGAACTTACAGCAGTCAGCTCAATGAGCAGCAGCGAGTGGAGCAGCCAGTGTGTTGTGTTCTATCTATATGTTTGGAGGGTCAGAGAGCTCAGGGTACAAACGCAGTAAATCCCTCCTCTGCCTTATTTCAGGTTTGAAAATATATAATCGGTTGCTGTCATTTTATTTATGTAATATTGAAACTAGAATTGAGCATTAATTAAATCAGTAAAGACACAGATAAAACATTAACATAAAGGATCAGGTCTTAGTTCAGGCCTGACATGTCCTGTCTCCAGACTAAATATGAAGCTGGAACCCTGAGACGTTTATTGATATTTGTTTTACACTAAAACTGTAAAAACTAAGTTGTGCTTGTTCAGTGTTCTGTGCTGGGCTATTTCTTGGTCAGGATCAGTGACGTCTCGTGGTCTCTACTACTTGTGTGGCAACCTCCCAAAACGTGGAACTACTCCTTTAATGCGTCTGTTGATCTTGCCATAAGTTCTTCAAATATTTTGGCAGAGATCATCTTCCAGAGCAAACGTAATTATAGATGAACTCTGTTTTCTTTTGAAATTGGCCCTCAGTACAGCGTGTCTCCTCACCAGGATGGAGATGATGCCTTTGAACTTCTCCTCCACCAGGTCACAGATGATCTTGTTGTTGAAATACTGCACCGGCTCCCACTGGAAACACACCAATGCTACTTTAGTTAAAGATCATGTGAAAACAAAATAACTTTATCAGCTCAGCTGCCTTAGTGAACAGGACACTGATTGTGGAAGAATCAATGGTCTACTTTGTCAGACAGGAAAAGCAAATTAATTAGATTGTTCTCATCTGAGCTGCCATCAAAGGGTAAAAGTTGAGATTAACTCTTATAGATTCTTGAAAGAATAATACCACCAACAATAGCCTGTGACCACAAAAAGCCACGTGCAGTGTGTTTAAATGTAGCATTATTTAAAAACATCTGGTTGTGTTGACTTTAACGTTGTACTCTCATGAGGATGAACAGTTGTTACGCCGCCACTGTTTAATGACCATAAACTCAATCATCTACAGAATTCATGGAATCCTGGCATGCAGACATGCCCTTCACCCACTTGCATGTGGACACACACATATGAACGCAGAGCTCCACAGGCTGAGCGTGGCAGTATTAGGTTACGCTAGCGCTAACGGTCACATAATTTCCACAGATATGAGCGCCCACGGTCCTGATGTCAGATGATAATGGGCTCTTTGAGAGGTGAATCCAAGTTTCTCCCACAACCTGTTTGCTCTCTGAACAAATGCATTTATATTAGAGAGAAAACAAGAGGCCCTTGTTCCAAAGAAGCAAAACAAAACAATACAAATGGAATGAATATAAAAGGGAAAAAGACGAAAGGGAGCAACTGAAGAGAAAATTCAAGACAAGCATCTTCACTGCAGCCCTGTTCTGACATGTAATCTTCTTAAAAGGTTCAAGATTTTATCAGTAAATAAATACACCCTGTGACTCTAACAATGACAGGGTTCATTTCTAATGGGGCAGCATCTTCTATAAATATGTGCACTTACTGTAAATTACTCTGAGGTAAAAGTGCCAGCGAAAAGAGCAGATATAAATTAAATTATCAATTTCATTTTGGAAAACACAACCGCAACAACAATCACATTAGAAGCTCTTTGCCAAGCCTGAACCCTGGCAGAGGGAGGAGGAACAGTGTGATTGTGGAGAGCTGCAACAAGATATGAAAAAAACAGAGGAGCACAGGGCGAGGCTCTCCTGGAGAAGGTAAAATAAAAAGAAGAGGTGAAGGTGGACTCGAGAATCTAACCAAAGTGTGCACATAAAACGAGATGTCAGCGCAAAAGAGATGCATGTGCACCACCTCAGGAAGCAAACGGCAGCTTTACACATCATCGGGTGATGGGGGAGGTGGGCACTAAGGTAGAAAATGGTGTCTAACCGTGATGCCTTCAGCCTCGTACTCGTCCTGCTCCGACTTGAGGGTGAGCTCAATGAAGAGCTGCTGCAGTTTCTCATTACAGTAGTTGATGCAGAACTGCTCAAAGCTGCAACACACAACAACCGACACATGAGCTGAAATAACGCAAAGACAGGCCCAGAATTATGAACATGTTGGACTGATACTGGTTTGTTATTTAACATTGAGAAGGGATAACTTTAAGTGCCTAATTTATCTGTAATGGTATTAATTACGGAGGTAGAAGAACTAAACATCACACTGAAACAAATAAGGCAAAGCTGGGAGGCTTAAAGATAAAAATGTCAGTGTTTAAAGGTGGTCGAAGCCATTCTAATCGAACACACACATTCAGTTAAATTCAATTTAAAACACTTGATTTGTTTCCTTGGGGCAATTTAAGGCGCATAGATCAGTTGAACACAGAGAGGTAGCAAAAACTGTACAATAGTAGTAGCAGCCATGAGGCAGTTAAAACAGGATAAATGAAATGAAGCTTAAAAATTAAAATGGAATATGTTGTGATAAGACTAAATGAAAATATCAAAACAGTAAAGTAAAAATAGTAAACATATTTTACATATAATTATATATATTTTATATATATCCTCACAGTCTTCTAGCTTTCTGTTCAGTCTGTGTGCTGACAAAAAAGCCTGGTGTTCCTTCACAGCCCTGGTTTTGTAAATGGGAAACAAGCAAAGTGACTAGGACCGATCTATACAACACTATTGCAGCCAGCCAGTAACACGGGTTGTTTGTGATCGTAATCAGACAAACACTGCAAGAACAGGACAAACCTATGACTCCTTACATATTCTATTGATTCAGTTTTTTTCTTTTCTTTTATACAGTAGATGGTTCTTGTGCAGCAGCAGCTTGTAGAGCAGATGTGAGACACAGCAGCAACCACCCTGTTTCCAAGTGGTTCTGCTTCTCAGCTCACAGACACAGACTGAGATTTCCATCCTCTGCTTGGCTCCTCCACACAGACACAGCAGCAGCTGTTCAGGGAAAGGACGGCGCCTGCAGCCGGATCTATGCTTCATCAGGGCGTGTAAAAACAACCGAAACAACTAACTCTCACCAGCTTTTACTCTGTTTTGTTTTGTGTTTGTGCTCTTTTGAACATTTGTGCTTTTAATTTGATGATTCCTCATTATTATAATGATAGTTTTGCTTCAGCTATTAGAAAAAGACATTCGCCTCTCCACTGCATAAGGTTGGAATAGTTCTTGTTTGGTTGTTAGCATTTTCACCATGGCAATGTGCCTCCATGACATTCAAATGCAGGACTTCTGAAGAAGCACTGAATGGATAGGTTTGTTTGTTTGGCTATCTAATCAAAACACTAATTTGGAAATGGCTTACACCACCTTTAAATTTAGCATAGGGAAGTACAATTATGTAAACTGATGCTGCTGTCCAAAACCCTTTCAAATTTCAACAACAGTAAGCGTACCTGTTGTGCTGGAAGACTTCAAAGCCATAGATGTCCAGCAGGCCAATGACAGAGTAATGTTTGTGAGAGTCATCCTGTGAATGAAATAAGAAAATTCACCTTTAGATCTATATGAAAAGAAAAACCCAAACATAAAATATGTAATTTTAATATGTTAAGAACATTTTATTAAAAATTGCATAGACAAATAAAATGTGCATTTTAGTTCAATGAAGTTTCACTGCAAAGAAAGAAATACATTTTGTGTTCATAATGAGAATATCAGTCTAACCTGACATGTAATAAATAGCACTATAAATGAAATCCCTACTGATACAACAAGTTGTCGATACCAGAACAACAATAAGTCAGTAACATTACAACATAATACTGAGTTGCATAGTGGACTCCTAAACGTCCACCAGGTGGAGACGTGCTGTAACAGAATGAAGGGGACAAATCCAAAGCTCTGCACAGTAGTGTTGGGTGCTGTTTGATTTCAGTTTTATAGATGTATTGACAGATTTTCATGTCCTATTTCAAGTCAAAAAGTAAAGAGCCAGAGGTTTATGAACAAAATTTGCATCCCCAAGTGGAAGGCTGCCAAATGTTTACCGTGTACGCCAGTGAAGCGTTGATCTTGTTGACCAGCCATGTGAAGGTGCGTCCATACACTGCCTTGGACAGAGCATCTCGAGCTGACGACGCCTGCTCTAGATTCAGAGGACTCATCAGCTGATAAAGAAGCACACACAAACACACACACAGGGAAGTGAGCGCCCAGTAGACACAGCGAAGACGGACAATAACAGAGTTACACAAAGTTCAGCAGTAACAGTTAGACCAGCTACAATATTATTTCACTGCAGCAGGCCAGACATGACACAGACAGGAAAACTCTGCATACAAGTGCTTATCACACAATGAGAGTGTGTATCCAAACCTACCTCCTCTCCCTTGGCAATGATCTTCTTGTGTGTGAGTGCTTCTGTCAGCACTGAGCCATTCACTCCTAACAACTGGAAAAGCACAACAGCATTAGTTAGCACCACAGCTCCACCAGTGACAAATACATCACCTCCAGTCAACAGACAGACGTCATGCCTGTCAGCAGCAGTGACATCCTGCTACGTTATCTGTTGACTATGTCTGACATTAGGTACAAGGGGAAGACTGAGGAAGGAATGAATGGGGGCTTCTTGAGGGAGAGCATGGTATTCAATGATTCTGTCTTTCTAAAGCAATGTGCAGAGTGGTTAATTGGATATGACTTCATTAGCAGTGCTGTGAAAATTAGAGCACAGAAACCGTGTTTATGTAACATCCCAGAGCATGAAAATCAGTCCTGACTGGTTGAAATCTGTCAGTGAAGCATGTTTGGTCAGTAGAGCTATCTCAGCTGACATTCAGGAGAGACGTTTTAGCAACACTTGATGAGAAAGAGTTTACTTAAAGATATTTCCAACAATAAACTGAATCACTTCTAGTTACAGAACATATTCAGCATCTACAATGATCAACAATATCTGCAGTTTTACAGATATATCTACTATTTTAAATACATTGCCAAAAAAAATTAATCGATTTTTAATATATTTGAAAGATTCCTTGTAGTACTAACTTACAGCCTAGTATGCAAATGGAAAGCTGACAAATAATATGAGATTCAAGCAATGCATTCCTTTTGGTAACACATTTGATAAGATGAGTGAAGAGCTGGGTCCAGACGACAGAGATGGAGAAAACAGAGGGAATGAAAACTCACTTATCATTATGGGTAGTGTGAGACTGCTGGACGATAGGATAGATAGATGAGCTAACAGCCCTCGTGGGGAATCGAGGGGACCTCTGTGAGTGAGCTGTTGTTTGTTTCAGAGAGACTTGGCTCCATATTCCAGACCCTAATCATTATAATTGATGGCTGACAGTTCAGGTGAAAAGAAAGGCAGAGGGCTTGTCACTTATATTAGCAACAAATGAAGTCACTCTGATCTCATTACCATGGAGGATTGTTTCTGCGGCTGAGATATTGAACTGTTGGCTGTGTGGCTGTCTTCACGCTACATATCCAGGGAGTTTTCATTTGCCATCTTAGCTGTCACTCACATCCCTCCCTCCCTTTGCTACCCAGGTACAATCTATTACCACAAAGCTCCAGACTGATGCTTTCTTGTGTTTCTTGCATAGTTTTACAACTTCCTCAACTGTGCAACTGTTACAAGACTGTTTCCCTGCAGGGATTAGTGATATGATTGTGATACTTTTTATATATTCAAAACTAGTTTAAGTTAGGTCAAGGCAGTGATTCCTACTCCTGCAACACCTAAACTCTACATGTTGCAACTGAAAATACATGGAAACCTGAAAGAAACGTCTAAACTGTCATATAGAAGCAGTGGGTAAACAGCTGAAGTACTGGATAAATGGCTGACACAAGCTGGAAGTAATGATAGTTAACAGATCAATGGCTAAAGTAGATTCAAATGTAGAAATAGCTGAAACGTGTCTGAAAGTGGCTGATAAATGTCACGTTTCTGCCTTTCTGAGAGGAAGGGTCGAGGTTGGAAACCTGACTAAATCCAAACTTGTCAATAGTTTGAAAAAGCAACTGTGACAGTATCTACTTTTATATAAATGATATCCAGGTCAAATCAGGTCAAATGAACACATTGTGTAACTTGACAGGTGGTGCCAGAGATACCTGAGATAAAAGACTGGGGACAAAGTGCAGCTGTCAGAAAACTACAGTCTGTCTTAATGATGACTTTTTATTCAGTGTCTTCGAATTGAAACATTCTCCTAAAGGTAATCATCCTCCTCACACTTTGAAGTCAGTGTTGCAAGCTTTACATGTGACACTCAACACCCACTTCATTGCTGGTTTAACTTTCACCATGATTCATACAGTGAGATGCTTGATAAACGCAAGTTCATGTCTTGTGTTTATTTATTCCCTGTTTGTAGTGTTGCTTGGTGCAGTGTCTTACCCTGGCCAGGTACTTTATCTGTGTATCAGAAGTTATGCAAACACTGCCTTCTTCACCACCGTACTGCACATTGCCAAGGTGGAGCACACTGGCGATTATGTTCAGCAACTCCTACACAATAAAAGACAGAGAAAGAAGGATTGAGAGTGATAAAAACAGAGAGAACACAGATGGATAAGGAGAGAAAAACGAAGAGGAGGAAGAGAACAAAGGGGGCTGCGGCATGATAACATTGTACACAGCTCACTGCTCATATCTTTATGAGCGACCAAACTGATAAGCATGGCTTTGATTCAAATTAAATTAAGAATTGAACAGAACAAGAATGTAGGAAACCAAGTATCATACTAGAGCTGCATACACTCTCACACCTGTTCTTCTTTCTATGAGCAGTGTGAGATCTAAAAGAGGTTTGGAGACAAGCCCAGACTCATGAACATGTAGGAAGACTCCCACGCTGTGCACAAATAAGTTCCCACTATATAATACAAGCCACACACACACAGTTCTGTCTAACAAACATCCGCAGCCTCAGCCCCCTCAGGCATGGGGAGCACTTCAATGTTTGCAGTGAAACCTGTGGCAAAGACTGTTGTATCACCACTGACGCACACAGTCCAAGTGGCAATGTTTATTTACATGTGTGTGGGGTAAACTTTTTTTTTTTTAGGAATTTAGTAGTAGTGAAATTCAGAGGTTCAAATGCAACATGTTGTGCCCAATCATCTGCCTGGTCATGCTCTGTCTACCTCATGGAGACCACTGATAATATTCTCACACTTGTTTAAATGGCTAAACAAACATGCCATGGCTGATTTGTGCAATTTGTACTCACCTCCACCTCTTCCTCATTGAAGCCAATCACTGTCAAGGCTTTCCTCACCACCTTCCAATCACTGCGATCGTTGATGGAGCTCACTTTGGGGCAGTTACCCTGTGGAAAACAACAACAAAAACAAAGGTAAAGCACTGTGAACATGCTACTTATTTACCTTCTAGATTCAATTTTAATGCCCTTGTGGTGTTATGAACAAGTCCTACAAAATCCACAAAGCTGGTGATGTGTAAATTGCTGTTTACAGGTAGAGTAAACACCTACTTATATGTGATGTAAACAGCTATGCGAGGTGTTTTTGCTCAGTGGAGGTTGGAGTGTGTGTGTTCACTGAGGGGGAGGGTTCAGCTTGTGCCTTAAGGCAGATTTCTCCCCTGAGGAAAGCTCCTCTCACTGCACTGAGAGTCCCTGAGTGAGAGCCTATTAACCAGAACTCCCACTGAGACGGACACAAACACAGTGATACCAGTTCCTCAAGTGCAGTTAGGAGACTGTAGTTCTGTTAAGTAAATCTGGACCATAAACCAATTTTTAGAAAAATTGAATATATTATAGGAAATGAACTAACAACAGTATACAGTCTGATTCAGAAGTCTTGGATGGTTTAGATAACATTATCTACCCTGGCATAAAAACAAATATGGATAATGTGACTACACTTCTTTACCTTTGTAACCATCTCAGCAATGTCAGTAATGAGTTGCTTGTTGATTCCAGATTTTCTGTATGTTTTATTTCTGCATTTACTTGCAGAGGGCTCTGGAGAGCTGACCGGGAATGAAGGGTGAGAGAAAGACTGGTAATGACATGCAGTAAAGATCATCAGCCAGAACTGAACCAGTTGTGGTTACAGTGCTGGTTATTTGTCTCAAACATATCACCAGAACACACAGCTTAACTGCTTCTTTGAAGGCCATCGCCATCTATTATTAGTTATTGTTTAGATGTTCTTTATTACCTCCGCCAAGGAGGTTATGTTTTTGCCGACGTTGGTTTGTTTGTTTGTGTTCAAAATAACTTGAAAAGTCATGGATGGATTTGAATGAGATTTTCAGGAAATGTGTGAAATGGGACAAGGAACAAATGATGACATTTTGGGACTGATCCGGATCACCGTCTGGATCCAAGAATTGTTTTTGAATGTAAGTGTAACCGGGTGGACAATTAAATGTGGTTTACTGTAAAAGCCACCAGAGGGCACTCTTGTTTTTGGGGTAACCCCCTGTGAAAACATGAGATTTTGGGTCTCCACACGACAGACAGCGACAATGACGGAGTTCTCTTTCCTTCCTGAGCGACATGCGCACGGTTGGGCCGGCATTCTTATCTCCGGTTGTCTAAGAAGCTGGGAGGCTGTTAGGAGCTGCCGCGCTAGAGGCCACCCCTGTTCATTAGGTCGGATGGGGTGAAGGCTGCATTATTGGTAGGAAATTTGAACTGTATGTAATTACATTTGTATCTGTAACGTTCCATACAAAATATGTGACCCGGGAGATTGTGTTGGGGGTGGACTGAAGGTTCTTGGTGGAGGTATGCGCTCTCTGAGTGCTTTTCTAGTTTAGATATGCACTGATTTAAGTGTTGTCTTGACTAAGTTTACACTTTGTTGTATCTAGGCAAAGTTCTTAAATGATTGCTTGTATTTAGCCAACATTTCTTTACGTGGGGCAACGTGATGGTGGTTAACGCACCTTACTGACACACAAATTGCAGCAAAATACACCAAAATCTAACAGGACTATCTATTCTATATAGAATACCTGTGTTTTCACAAAAATGTATGGTCCATTCCCATTATAAAATATTTCCACTCAGCTCTAATGAAAGATGCATACCACTAGTTTTCACTGTTTTTGGTGCAAAAAACACAGAAGGGAAAACTGTGGTTAGATGGCTGAACCAGGAAGTGTGCAGTTAACATGTAGGCTGTGGCTGTTACTAATCCTGAGGGTTTTTATCCCATAAATCCAATTAACAAATGCAGAATGAATTCAATACTTGCATTGACCAGTTGCTGTTATTATGCCACAGTCACATACAGTAAATGAAAGTGCTCCACTCTTACTTTGACCAGGTACTGGTACTGCAGAGGGTTCCTCTCCAGCCCCAGGCGTCTCAGCAGGTCTTCCTCTCCTCCTTCGATCAGCTGATAGAAAATGTGGAAGTTCCTCTCCCCGTGGTTCTGGTGGACCACCCGGGACTTCTCCAGCAGGTAGTTGATGATGTGGCCTCCCACAGGGGCACCCTGCCGACGGGATAAAGGCCAGGGAGGGCGAGGGGAAGAAGGGGAGGAGGAAGAGGAGGAGAGGGTAAGGCTGGGGTACTGAGGTGTGATGTGGGATTGATTTAACATACAGGATCCACATGGATTTTGCAGTCCATGAAAAATATTGCGTAAGAGGAAGGTGTGGTGTAAATAATTAAATTAAAGAACATTGAACTAAGATTTTATGTATGAAAGCTGAGTGTATTTACACTTAACATTTCTTTATTACCATCACAATGAGTAAAATATCTGAAGGTAGTAATATTTCAACAGTAATCTCCTTTGTTCAAAGTAGCTGCCAGGCTGACTGCTCTGCTCACCTTGAAGTCAAACTGGATGTCCATGTACTTGCCAAAGCGGCTTGAGTTGTCGTTACGCAACGTCTTGGCATTGCCAAAGGCCTGGAGGGAGGAGAGAGTGGGATAAGGAGAGGCGTGATGATGGATGGATTAGGAGGCAGAGATAACAACAGAATAGAGAGACACAGTGTGATAAAGAAATGATGATATGACAAAGAATAAGCAGCGAAACAAGGTGAAAACCACAGGCACTACAATCCCTGCAGTGTCTGTCTAGGACAGTAGCAAAGATTATAAGGCACACACACACACACACACACACTTAAACACATCTGGAATGCATCTGGCTGAGACGGACAGACACCTCAACGAGCACTTCTGTAAACTCTAGCACCTCTGTGGAGCTTCATTCCCCAAAATAACAGCTCTATACCACACACAGACATTCACATTCACCACTCTATTCCTTACAAGACTCTGTAAAAATATCTCACACCTTACTTCTCATGAGGCTCAGATATCTCCTATGTGTCTTTGGAAATGCATGATTTTGGATTCCAACTGTGTTTAACCAGTGTGGGTCTTTGTAAGCACAGAGCAAGAGGAATTTAAAATATATTTATGTATTATGTGTACAGATGATAGTTTTTTAAATGAAAAAAAAATCAGTAACAATGACCTAAAACGACAAACATTCACAGGTATAAAGTTTCTTTTGCTGGCTCCTGTGAGGGTGGAGAGGCCTGTTAAGAAAAATGTAGGCGTCCAAACTACTCTGTGCCTCTTTATCAACCTGGCCTCTGAGCGGCTGCTGGTTAAACCTCAACTACAAAAAAGGCAATAATACTTGTCAACATTAGGATGACTGATTTCTGCTCAAATGAAAAGATAATTCAACATTACTCATGATATTGTGACATCCAGCACTTATTCTGGCTTTAAAATACATCCTTGGCAGTAAATGTGTCTTTAGTTTATCTTTATTTTAAGCACTGACAACAGCCTGGTATCTCATTTTTAATAAAAACGGCAAATTTATCCACAAACCAATATACACTATCTACCAAGTTACATTCATCACCGCTACTTTAATTTCAGGATGAGTACCTATTTTATCAGTCCGTCACTCAAGAATTTAATAGGTCCTGCTGTGCAGCAAATCCAACATGCTGACAAGCTTTCTGTCAGTGTGGTACAGATCACTGCAGTGTGTCTCACCTCCAGCACAGGGTTGGACTGCAGCAGGCGATCTTTGACGGTCTGCACCTGATCACTGGCAGGACAGGTGACAGCGTAGTACTGCAGGATCTTCTTGGACGCCTCCGTCTTCCCGGCGCCGCTCTCCCCTGAGATCAGGATGCACTGGTCCTTCCCCTCCGTCCTCATGGAGCGGTATGAGTTGTCCGCCACTGCGTAGCTGGAGGGTGAGAGGTCAGATCAGCGGAGTTGACGTAGGAACAAGTCATGTCACTAACTTGTAAAGCAAAGATTAAAAACGTGTACTGTCACTGCCATATTACATTAAGCAGTAAAGAAAAAGCTCTAAAAAATAGTTAAAAACTAGCCTAATATTTGTATTTGGTTCTTTAGCAATATAATGCAGATATCAAGACATTTGATTTAAATCATACTAACTATGCTGCACACTCTGTTGCCAGTTTATTAGCTACATGGTGGTAAAACTAACACAGTCTCATAAAGGTGTTTTTTTGTTGAAACTGTTTTATAGAGGTGTGTGTGTGTGTGTGTGTGTGTGTGTGTGTGTGTGTGTGTGTGTGTGTGTGTGTGTGTGTTTAACTGTACTGCCCACAAAGACGTGCATAATTCTTAAAAGACACATTTAAAGGTAATAGTAAGATGTTCACCATAAGTTAGTTAAACTATTTCAGTGTGGTTTTCAATTTATTTTATGAGACACTAAATGCTTGTAATGGTCTGCCATGAAAACTTTCAAGATATTAAGTACAAAAAAACTATTAAGGCCAAACAAACAAGTGGTGAGTAAAGACAAAAAAGAAATGTGTACTTTAAATATTGATTAAACTCACAATAACTAGAAGAAGATGTAAAGACAATTTCATTATCACCTTGTAAAGTTCACATTGCAAACGTTTGGGTTTTGTCCTGTACACTTGAACAACTCAGGTCCAACACTCACTCTCATTTTAGCTCTTATTTCAAGTGAAATATGTTTCTCATTAGTTGCTCAGTGCCTGTCTATTAGCTGTTTTCCACTTTCTGTTTCAGAGCAGCCCTAAACCTTAGTGCGATTGCAGGAAGTGCCTCTGTGGAATCTCTTTCAGGGGAGAGGAAAAAATGACCCACTGCAGGACAGGTACTTTGGAGAAAACTGCTATGCAGGGCTCAGAGAGGACAACAACCATTTGTCTTCTGCTCTCTTGATGTCCTCATTGACTACCAGTCTTTTCTCTAACATCACGGCCAACAACGTAAAATTCAACATCTAGGCTGGCAGAACAAACCTCCATCGTTCTATTTCCTACGTGCTAGAACGGGAATTACATCCAGTAACGACTATTTGTTGTTGTTTTACTTCTCTCAGAGCTAACGTCATGGTCAAAGCTGTTGGATCCAACGCTGCAGTGGGAACAAAAAGGCTGAAAGGGCAGATTAGGTGGTTGTTCCTGTAAATGTTTGCACTACCTTTACGGCCACCCAGAGTTCCTGCAGTGAAAAGCTGCCTCACGTTCACCAGCTAGTCATTAATGTTGTCTGTCTGCTGTGGGTGCTGGGCAGGTAGTGTACAAGAGTTAACTGGAACCTCTACAGCAGCTTTACATGTTTGAAGTATGTATATTTCATTTGCAGCTTTAATCCAAATGACTGGAATGGGTGCAGAAAAAAGTTTTTAGTTAAAACAGCCGCACAGTTAAAGAAAAGAAAAAGTATAGACTCAATAGGTCATCTCAGTGTTTGACACATAGTTTTCTGCTCAACATTAAAAAGTGGAACTAAACGAGTAAGCTTAATGGAAATCTGCATCAGTTGCAACACAGTGATGGCAAAACACGCAATCATTGTTCATCAGCGTGATTTGCTTTCGGAATGTCTTGGCAAACTTGTGTTTGGAAGGTCGCATGATAGCATCTCATGGTGTGTGAACATGGAAAGATGCTGAACTACCAGTATGAATCATTAAAGCCACAGTGGAACACAGCTTGCTTTGGTTACAGTATAATTTATCAGCCCTGTGCTGCTATCACCACTGCTATGTTGTTTCAGCCTGTTTGGACACATATCTGACACCAGACTAATTGCTGGAAGATAAAAAAAAAAAAAGCAGGCACCTAGCCCATAGCCCACCACACTGTATGTGCACAGTGTGTGTGTGTGATAGTAGGGAGGGCTGGGGGCTGAGGGGGTCAGGTTCAGGTCAGAGGAATTCCCTCTCAAGGGAGGAAATCTCTCGCCTGGTACCATCATTTGCTTACTTTTCTTTCCACCTCTCCCTCCCATTTCTCTCTCCAACCATCCACCTCTCTTTGCCAAAGCACATCTTTCTTTCCACTCAGAGAGAGAGAAAACATTTGGCCACATGCTCAAGTGCTGAAGTAAAGACACGGGAGGGAAAAAAACTACTAGCAGTTAGAGGGGAGACAGAAAGCTAGTGAGAGACTCTGAAATGTTTCGATGACGCCTTTCAGGGTCTTCATAATGCACTTGATTGTTTCACTGCTATGGGGTCTGGGAGGATTTAGTAGGGAATTCCCTGACAACCTTTCAAACAAACACTCGGCCTTATGCCATGACGTCTTCCTAACAGTTTAACTGATAGAGAAAGAAACAGTCAGACCATGAGAGCATTACGTAGCTCGCTGACTCTGGAAAAGTGGCGCTTAGGACAAATATTCCCATGTGCTCATGTGGACTGTGACAATATTTGGAACACTGTTATTTCATTCTAGGGGGAAACGCTTCAACAAATTCCTTCTTTTAGGGTGTAGCAGCAAAAACAACGCAACAGTAAACAGACTGTCTACCATGAATGATACAGTCAGTGTTTGGGCCAATTCATAAAATACTTTTCACCTGTAATTGCAGTGAATCACTCCTCCCTGTTTTCTCTCAAAGATGGACAGCATTTATAAAATCCTGGACTGACAAACAGCATCATAACAACAAGCCTTTCATATGTTATAACCAGAGGAGACTCAAATGACAGATTCATTTTAACGATTCTCATTTAAGTACCTTCTACATGGATGTATGGGTGTTTTCTTAACTTTTAATTTAAAAATGTAGCGCTATGGGTCAGTTGAAAGAACTCCCACAACAAACACACATGGCTTATACTAGTGAAGGAGAATCATGCCTGTAGCCTCAAACTTGTCTTCAGACTTAGCCAAGGCCGATTCAAATGACATCACCCGAGGACTAGTCTTAAATAGACAGACCCATGGAACAGTCTGGCTGCACCACATTTTGCTATAGGTGAAAAACACTCTGGCTTGTTTGTATTTCTTTAAACCAATCACAATCATTGTCATGTGTTAAGCCCAGGATGCAGCAGTGGTGCCCCTGCAGAATAGTGAAAGGGGAACTTGTTTTGATGCAACATTTGCATGCAGGGAGTCGAGCACTGTCATTAAAGGTAATTCACAGCTGGGCTGTCTTACTGCTACATCCAAATCTTAAGTAAAACTTGCCACTTTCAGCATGTAGGCTGTAGATCTGTATGTGTAGTCTACATCCAATCAGTCAAACCATATGAGGATATTTATATAGATTTTAAATGCTGAAAATTTAAAGTGAATGTGGATCTGAGCTGCACACTGTCAGGTCTGTAGAGCCTGTGTACTTACATGTGTGGTGAGACCTCGTAGAAGTTGACACCACGGTATCGCTCCATATGGTTCTTGGTGTAGATCTCCAGGTCTTTGTATGGGTTAACTGACACCAGCACTGAACCAATGTATGTCTGATGAAAAAGGAAAACACAGTCACATTACATGTTAACAATAACTTATAGTACGGTAAACTTCATGACTGAGAGCAACAATGCAGTGTGTTGATATTAGAGACAACTACACATTTACTCCATGACTGTATTGTGGGACTCTACCTCCATTTTACCGCATTTGCTGTGTTCTCGGCAGGCGTGCTCTGAGTGTTTAATTCAAACCTTACTGCTCTACTTTGTTTTGCTCGCTGGCATGTGAGGACAGCATAAACAGCAGAGAAGTCTCTGCACTATCCAAGGGGGTTTGTCCTCTTCCAAGTAAAAGATAATGCTGATTATTGCAGCAAAAATACAGTGAAATGCTAATCTAATAGAGGAAACACTCCCAAAGCTCAAGGCTAAGGAGTTATAATGAGATGCTTATGCACCATTTCTGTGTATTTCTAACTGCTGATAAACAGCAGCGGCAATCATTTTCTCAGTTCTTGTGAATTTTGCTTACATGTTTAAATTCACTTAATGTTTTACACTGTACATAAACCAAATATGCACTTACAACGAGGCTCCTTTTTTCCACTGAGAATTTAGACACAGAAATCAAATGGTCACATCACTGTCTCAAAGACAAGCACTTGCAAATACTTGGAGCTGACCATTTTTGCATCTGCAGTTAGCATAAAAATTAGTTTTACACCAGCTTTTATGTGAATATGTTGGGTATTCTGGCCTATAAGCAGCAAGAAATTGCAGCAGATAAATGAAAAACTGGAAATGAGCAGGACTTAAAACTGTAAAATATACTACTGAGTCACAATTCTACAATAACCAAGCTTATGGAAATCTTTAAAAATGTTTCTGTTATGTGTTAAAATGGTGAAAATCTACTTTCAGACAATATATAGTTACTCTTAAATGTCAATATCAGTCTCATGAATACAGTATTGGACAGGCTTTTGGTTATACACATGCTGTCAAACCCTCCTCACCACATTCACTCACATAAATGAGGTTTTCCTTGAAGCGCTTGCGTAGGTTCTCTATGAAGGCGGCCTCACTGGTGTAGTTCTCCAGCAGGACAAAGTCCTGCACGCCCACCCGGTCTCTGGCTGTCAGGGCCGACTCCATCATAGCCCGCACCCCGTCACTAGCCACCACCTAGAGCAGGAGAAAGATGGAGTAGGTGTGGTTAGTTAATGAACATAGGTACATAACCAATGCAGTGCAACACCTGATAAATCACACTCTGCCTGTCCCACACATGGAGGAACAGAAACTCCACATCATTCACACATGATCCATCTTCCCTGGGGAAGAAGGAAAGAAAAAAGGTAGTGAACTGCTTTGTTAAACACCCCATCATATGACAAGAAGAAGCAGAAATAGATACAGTGCTGTTTTTACAGTACATGATGGAACAACAGATGATATAATGCAACAGAAAAATACCACAGTGGTTTTTACTAGAACACCTAGAGCCACACTACACAACTTCTGAAACAGGAAACATAAAAATCTTATAAATTAAATGTTGAACCAATTTAGTACACTGATGTTTTGCTACTACAGCTGTTTTTGAAGTGGTCTGACCAGCGGTGGTTAATGCTATCACTGTATAACTGACTACTTACTACTGACTTTTCTCTCCTTGTGTTTCTGTTTTCCCCTAATACCATAGTGGTCACTTGGGATTCTTGCTTGAAATTCTAGCTGAAGCTAATGTTTCAACAAGAATATGCCTTTTCTAAGTTTTAGTCGCACATAGTTAATAGTTTGTTCTCTTTTTAGCATAAAGTCAAACACTGAAAGGTAATAAATGTAAAAAAAAATATATATATATATAATCATTTATTAACAGGTTTTCAAAATATGTTCCTTTGTTTGAAAATACATTTCCAAAATTCTCTGAAGATTTTTCAGACCATATTTGACATCTGAGGTCAAACAGCTAAATGGTTTAAAACTGCTACCATTTATGTTACACTTGATTATGTGCGCGATTATGTTGCCAGATAATTAACAAAAGGCTGTAGCTCTAAGTACCATAGCTCATACAGATAAGTTAAAACACCAATCCACCAATCCAAACAAGTTCAATAAGCTACAAAGCTAAAACAGTAAGTAACAAGGAAGAACAACACATCTCTACCCAGAAGAACACCTGCTACCTGTATTTGGATTATTTTCCTCATACTTAAAAGATCCACTGCATTCACTTTGATAACTACATCATTGCATAGCCCATTAATATTTAGACATCTAATTCAAAGATATTGCTCCATTTTCTTTCAAGCTAATTCGATTATTAATGTCTGGATTTGGTCATAAGGCGTTCTTAGGCTGTGACGTACAGGTGTAGAGGCAGCTGTGCAGATGAGTATGTGTTTAGCTGCACACTATATTTCTTGTCTTGCTTCTGACAACATCAAGCTCGCCCCGGCCCACACTCTCTCATTTTGACATTCGGGCTGCCTGCTCCAACTGCCATGAAAAACACTCTTTGGAACATCAGTGATTTTTGAAATTCTAAGGTTTAGATTTTAGAAAACAGAATAGGTAAAATAGTCTATAAACACAGGTACTTCAGCCTCCCGTTTTTTTAAAACCAAACCTGGAAACAATTAAAATCTAATACTATACTTTTCCATGTGGCGTAGGAACCCTGCATTATTCTACTTATTGTATTTTGACTGATTAGCTGCTTCCTCTACAAAATGTCACAGGAATAGATCATCTATAAATGATCATACATTCTTCAGGGCCCGAGGTAAAGTCTTCAAATATCCTGTTTTTAGATTTTTAGTTTAAAATATCATAAAACAAAGACAAGAAACACATCCGCTGCATCCAGGAAACAACACTTTTTGAACTCTAACCACTTCTATGCACAAATAAATCTCAAAAAGGGTCCCTCCTATCCCATGAGCTCTCAGTACAACTTCTAGTTCTTACAGAAAATCCCAAGGCCCCCTAAGAGCTTTCAACCTCCAGTAGAGAACATTAAGACCAATGCCAAGAAGTACTGTTTGAAGTCTAAAAGCCACTCACAGACCTTGCATTCATTCAAACACATACAGAGAAACAAAGACGAGAGTTTCTGTTTGTACAACATCCAAAGTTTTCTTTAGAACAGACTACAACAGTGATCCTAAATCTAAAAACTTTGGTGGAGCCAAGGCCAGATGTGGAGGGGAAAAGTTATCACTTTAACCAAAGTGCACCAAGCCCCACCCAAGTTTCACATCTTCAAAAATATACAGGACAGATTTAGCATCAGACGCTAAGGTAAATAGCAACACTTACATGATTGAGGTCATCAACACGTTTGCCCAGGAAGCTGTTTTCTAAAATACAGGCTTGAGTTTTGCGCATAAGATTGCGAATGTTACCAACATCCATGTTTATGATGTACTGAGCTGGACAGAAGTACAACCAGTTCAACTTGTGCTGGAGGGCAGAGAGAGCAACAGCCAGCACAGGGACAGAACACACACACCTACACACACACAGAAGTACAGCAGGTGTTGTTGTTGTGTTATGCAGTACAGCAGCCTTCATCCCTCAGGAGACCATAGTGAAGAGATGGAGATAGACAGAACATATTAATTAGCGCTCAGTGAAACAAGAGGGAAAAAATACAGAGGAGAGGATAACGTGATAAAGAGAGGGGATAATGAATGCGAGGTTATGACTGCAGTCCTGCCCCATCACTCCATTTAAACTGGAGGAAAGTTAACAATACTCCCTGAAATTCCACACGGCAGCGCCCTCAACAACACCATTAAATCACTGCATCGTCTGTCTTTTCACTGTGGAGCAGACACACACGTGCACAACATCTTGTTCGAATTTCACACAAGTATGCATGAATATGTTTGATCCATGCTTTCAAAGGAGAGTTGCAGTGTCCCATGGAGCTTTACACATGAGGAGAAACCAGGGGATGCTGCTGTGGACCTTGGTCTTTGTCCTGAAGTCCACAGTACAACTTGAGGGAAACAGAGCTGACACCACAGCAGGTTCCTATAAACATAATAACATTAGCTAGTATTGCCTGGTCTGTTTATGCTCTTTAATTAACTGAACCACCCTGCATTTCATCTTTACAGCCTTTTAAACAGGCAAGTGGGCTGGCTAGGAGGGAGGCTATTAGCGCTGACTCACCTCACTGCTTTATGTTGTGATGATGAGTCAAGATTTCACTGTCACCCTTCTTTTGCTCCACTATAAAATGTGTGTGAGCATGTGTGTTTGGGCTCACATATCCTCATAAGGATGCAACAATTATGCAAATCCAGAGTGTGTTAACCTCTTTATAAGACAAGGCTTAAATTATTGGATTTTATAGGACCCTTCAAAATACAACATTCACATTAAAGGGATAATGAATAGATTATGTAGTGAAGATTAGTACAACAGTGTGTTTTCTTACACACTGGTTGCCTTCACTGTAGGCTTCTTCAGAGTCTGTGGAGGCTTTCAGACGTCTAGGTGTCAGACTGCAGTAAATGCAGCTTCAAGGCAAACTGTACATCAAGAAGAGTGACAGGTGCAAGGAAAAGATGCTGACAGACTGACAGAACTGGGTGGTGCTGGTATTACACAAAGGAGAAAAGTTGTATTCATAGGACAGGAAAGAGAGGAGCAGGTGGCTCTGGACTGCAAATGCAGTAACAGAAGTACTGACGGAAGTGGAACTAAATCTTTGTTATTCAAGTCAAAAGCAAGTCTCAAGTCTTGGCTATGAAGTTGAGACTCAAGTTCAAACTCCACAGTCAAGACCAGCAAATCCCAAATGAGGATTAAAATCAAAACCTGTATGTTCAGAATCAAGATCAACAAATCCCAAGTTAAGGTCCTGAACAAAACCGGAGAGTTCCAAATCAAGACCAACAAGTTCCAAGTCCTGTTCCAAAATATGACCAGCAAGTCCCAAACTCAAGTCCCAAGTCAAATTCCTTAATAAGACCACTTGAACAAATTGTATGAAACTTAAAACTTTGCAGAGACATTAACCAGTTAACAGTCAGAGGTTTAACTTTGCCAAACTGGGAAGTGGTTACCAATACTAGTCTTCCATCTGAGGAGTTTTTCATTTAAAATGGCCAATAACATTTAATGTCTACATGTGATAACCTCCTGTGTATGCCGCCAAATGCACCTGCTGCTGTGTTGTGATTGGTTGCTGTCTAACTTAATCAAAGCACATCCATTCACTTGATTTGTGGAAAACATTCTTATTATATATGTTTTTACACATGAAGAGGATGTCGAGTTAATGTTAAATCAAAAAACTAAAATCCAAGTAGAGTCAAGGGTCAAAAGTCATCAGCTTCTCAGCTCCAGTCCAAGTCACATGGTTCGAGTCCACACCTCTGGGTATTAATATTATTTATTAATACAAGCATGTGTGCACGTGGGACTTTGTATGTGTGGTAACTCTATCCCATACGTCCCTGTCTCTCCCACCCATCAGCTCTCCCTGGACACCATGAGCTCTGGTGACCTTTTGTTTCACACATCTCTTCAGAAAGCAAAGAAACTGCAGCTGTGTGCGTCTGTGTGTGTGTGTGTGTGTGTACCATGAGTGGCGAGTGTGTTGTCTTTGTTGTCAGTCATTGCTGTGACATTTTTACGCTGCTCTTCTCACCTGTCAATAAAAGTACGGGTGGTATTTTGGCCTCTTGACGTAGAGGTCTAAATTGTCTGGTAATGAAGATCTTCGTCATGACTCTGTTCAGCTGGTTAAGCTGTCGTAGCTCATGTTAACTGTCTACTATCCAGTTAGTTTTCTTAATCCAAACACGCTGCTGTTGCTGCAGCTGGACACATATGACTTCCTGCTTAGTAGAGGACTTTTCCTGGGAAAGACTTAGCAGACAGCGGGTGTTCAGAACAAATATAAAGAAATCCATCATCTGGGAATAGGTTATATCACTGTAACGAGTAACTGACATTCATTTACATTAAGGTGTCATGGTTTATTACAAAACCCTCCAAATATTATGGCCCCTGGAAGGAAAGAAACCAGAGCCTTGTTTCCCCACCGCTCCCCTCCTCTTCCTCTTCTATACATTCTCATGTCTCATTCACTTTCACTCCTTGTTAGTTTCTCACCCTCACTCTCCATTACTTCATTGTTTCCCAATGCTTCTTTCACTGTTTGGCTTTCCTGCGGGTAATGCCACACACTGGACCTCCACCCGGTCTCAGGAACACACCAAGTACGTGCCTACCCGGTCCCTACATGTCGTCATGTTTTCCAATTCCTGTGTAGCAAACAAGGCAGTTTGTAGCCAGGTTACCAAGAAGAGACCTGAAGAGGTACAACTCTCTCAGCTAGCACTTGTACTTTCACTAGTGTTGCACCCATACGAGTTTCTTTGGATGGTACTATTGGTTAGCTAGTTCACTGCTTTGGTCCAGGCTGCAGTATCTAAACATCTATAGGATGGATTAGCACAAAATTTTACACAGCTCTCAGATGATGAATCTACAAATTAGTGTCCCCCAAGTTTAACTCTTAATCTTAAATCATGCCACCATGAGACAGAAATATGTGGTTTTGAGTTAAATATCTCAGAAACATCTGGATGGATTGCCATGATATTTGATTCAGGTATGCATGCCTCATTCAGAATGAATTGTATAAACTACAGATTCTCTGACCATGTCATCTCACACCATCATTGGCCTCACAGGTCAGTTATCATGTCTGCAGATTGTTAGTCTAAATATTCGACCACCATACTATATCAGTGAGTTTTAAAATAGGTATGACAAGATTTTATATTCCTTATTTTAAGGTATATGCCATTCATTGGGTAAATCATGGCTTAAATCAGGGACTCTGTTCAAAGAAAAAGACAAGACTAGAAATTTCACCTGCATTCAATGCCAGCTGTTCTGAATACAGAAGTGCTACCAAAACATTTTCACAAAAACTGTGCACACGTGAGGCATATATAGTCTGACCACTTGTTACAAACTGGTACAAGAACACTACATTTGTCAGAATCTATACTGGTCAGTGCAAGGATTTAATAGTCCATCAGGCCACTAGTATTTTTTTGCCACCTATTTTAACCACTGTATCCCCAATCTCATCTTTTCTTTTTTAAACAAGGTCTTTTTATTATTTTGATTTTCAAAGCAATAACATGAACAGTCAGAATCAACCCCTTCCGCCCCAACCCTCCCTTCAAGTCAGGTTTCCCAATCTCATCTTTTCTGACTGTATTTTGCACCAACCATTCATATTCCATGTCTGTATGTACTTCCTGCCCCATTCAGTACCTCTGTCCTCTCTGAAATGACAGACTGAACAAGCGACCACATCTAAGAGAAGCAGAGAAAGGGGGAGAAAGCAGAGGGATTTGATCATCCAGCCAGCCTGTGAACAATAGCAGCTCTCTCCTTGACCTTTACATCGCCCTGGGCGCGCTCACAGAGCTCAGATGTCACACTGTTTATGTAAACCTCCTCTAACCTGCTGCTCTCAATGCACCATACAGAGGACATGATGGAAGTGTGGATGGAGAATGATGAGATTTCTAAGGCATAAGAGACAGCAAAACTTGCAAAACCAGGCTTGAAATATGACGAGCTTCACAGTGTTTCCACTCCAGTGACTCACCTGTGTTGCACCGGCGCTGTTTATCATTATTGATACTCCTGCACACTTAATGATTGATATCAAGCAATGATCTTATCTATTAGCTTTTTTGAACTATACAAACCTGTCAGCAAACAGCCTAGGTTTTCTGGTGTCCATTTCTACATTTAAAGCTAATTTTAAAGATTGTTTCCCTGGTGTAGATTCTACAGAGTTGTCATCAGCTCTACTTGATCACATATAACATCATGGTGCTAGCACAAGTTATTTTCCTGCAAGAATTCACTTTTAACAATGTTTAATTAAGCATCTTTTCTTTATTTGTAACTTTTATAATATGTAAAGGCTGAACAGTCTACTCTTTTTTGTTGAAATTGCTTGTTCAAGCTTCTCAATTATCAGAATAGTTCTCTTTTCCTTGTACCTTGTAAGTTATGGAAAGCCTTCTATATAAAATATTCTACATGAATCTCTAATAACCATAAGGATTAATTGCAGCTTCACCATAAACACTTATTTATTTATCTGGACTGCTTTGGATAAATCAGTGACAAAGACATTTCACTGTTTTAGTACTGCTCTTCCAGAAATTTGAAGGACTGAGAAGGGTTAGATCAACAAAAGCATGGTCAGAATTGAGCAGCAGAAGTCTATTTATACTTTTGCGGTCTCCTATACGGGTCAATCTGTCAAACTTCCAGGTCCAATATTTCCCATAAAGCAACTAATTAGATGTATTCTGTATTTTTTATAGACTGTATGTAAAAGATAGACAAAAAATGTCAATATAAATGTGCCTTAAGCTTGTGTTCTTTCTAACAGCCAGCAGGAAGCGACTCCTCTGGCTGTAATAAGAACTAAGACGAAAAAGCAGGGTGCGTTTTAGGGCAGGGCCACCTTGTGATTGACAGATTGCTACCATACCGTTACATGTAATGTCCTCAAGTTTCAGTCGGATCCAACCCTCGCTCATTACGCCCAGCGTCAAAATCCTTACATGGTGGTGGCAAAATTCCAAACTCAAGGCTTGAAAACGGAAGTCTATGAGCCAGGGGATGATGTCACAGTTATGGCATCCCTTTTATATGTACAGTTTAGCATTTTTTTCAGTTTTGGAGCAACTTAGGAGAAAAACTGTCTCACAAGCTGAGACGTGCTTACCCTCAACACCTTGTACAAAATTAGTGGAGTGTCCCTTTGGGAACTTGATGTAAGAACCAACAAAAGTCTAATTTCTGACATCATATGGTCATTTTTGGTAAAAAATAAAATTCTAAAATATTATTCTTTTTCCATGTGTAAAACACAGCTACATATATCATTCCTGCATGTAGTGTATCTTTCTCAGACAGAATGGATTTAAAGGGCTAATAAACAAATCAGGCTCCAGAGTGCTTAAACCAACTGAGTCACATATTTGCGCATGTAAAAGAAGCAGGTAAATATGCAAAAAAAAGGGAATGGAGGTGCATAGCAGTCAAGAAAAAGATTTTCTTCTGACTTCTGTTTCACATGATTTGTGAAAGTTCTATAATGATAACCAAATGAGAGAGGTGTGTGGTTCTGATGCAGTTAGCTGCTTCCAGAATGTCTTACCCTTTTTCCTAAATTTTTCCACTGTGAATCAGTTGTCTGGCACTGGTTTCTGTTCTTCTATCATCTGTTCTGCACTAGCTGGTAGAAACAAAGGGGCATGAAGGGGAGAAATACTGACTGATTTTTGAGACATGAATGTTGCTCTTGTGAAAATATAGTAAGGCCATAATGATGCCAAGTGTGACATCAGAAGCTTTGCAGGAGCTGATGGTGCTCTGTTGGTTTAGTTTGGATCATAACACCTAATTATACAAGAAAGCGGTCAGCAAATTACAACAAATAGCTACATGGGGGTTCCCTATCAGACAAAATCTGACTTTCACTGACATCTGAAGTTAGACTACATAAGCAAGCAGGTGTAAGTGAAGCACAGCCCATGGTAACACAAGCCTGTGCAGGTAAAACTGAAAACAGACAATAAATCAACGCTGAAGCATTTTCCCATTGCTCACCTGTACAGGGTTAGAGTTAGGATCCAATTTTTTTAACGTTTAGATTATTATTGCCATGGTGACACGCCCCCAGGCTTAGCAGGGAGCGTGTTCATTTCATCATACAGAGACAGTGAGGTACTGTAGCTCTGCAGAGCAGTCAGACAGGTGGGGCAAGCTAGCTGATTCTCCTGCATGTTGCAAAAACCAATGCAACATGCAGGCCCACATATACCCAAGGATATGTGGGCCAAAACACCACCAGCAGCAGCTGCGACTACTCTCTATATCATTTCTGGTCCATACATGATCAAGACATGCAGCAAAACCTGAGCAAGTCACTACTTTTCTGCATTCCTGTTAGCTCCAGGTGTGCCAGGTTACAACTTTCTCTGAACTTTGATCTTTCTGAAGAGGGCAGGGAGCAAGTGAAAGGACAATGACCCCACTCTGGACTCACTTTAGCATCACATTATTCTTATTTTCTGTGTCTTTCTGACAAATCAACAAACCGGCTGTCACGTGTGTTAGAATCAACTCTACCAAGAGCAACAGTAGCTGATTTCAAAAGTACATAACACACAGACTGCTCCAATGTCCAAAGCAGAAACTCAAATACCGAAAAGCACTGACACTAAACCTCACATATTAGTATGGGCCAGGTCCTGTTCATTCATTCTGAACAGGCAGAAGAGGCACATACTTTCTTGCACAGCATGCGGGTTAACACTGAAACTCACTTGTCAAAAGCTTAACTTGAAAATGACAAGAACCATTCAGTATCTCATTCAAGTTCAGTGACTTGCCTTTACTTTTAAGCTAAGCTACATACTTTTAAGCTATTGCAAGTCATATTTATGTTGTCATTCATCGATCGGTCAGTCAGTCTAAAAGAATTCACTAACTTTAACTTACCCGACCCGACATTAGGTTTGTATTCCAGGTGCAATAAGCTGGTTTAATGAGAAATCCAAAAGCCTTTCACTTGTCAATGTTCATCGCAACTGAGACTGAATGGAATCTAGATGGTGACTGTTTTGGAAAGCCTGAAGAGAGCGAGACAAGCCCAACATAAACTACCTACTGAACTGAAGTCAGATGATGCCCTACAGGCAACAATGACAACTGTGTCAGGAATCTCTCGGTGCATTGTACTATCCTGACAAATGTGTCAAACCTCCGTCTTCATTCACACGTATGTCCACACACACACACACACACACACACACACACACACAGAAAGTAACACAAACAGAGAGGGATCGTAAAATTGATCAAATCCTTCTGGATGCCAGAATGTGGAGGTCTTCCTACTTCAAGCACACTCTATTGATTAACAGTCAGAGAAAATAAATTATTTAAAGTCACACACGTTTTTCATTAACATGCTCACGCTTAATTTCAATGAATATCAAAGAATGCCGCCCGGCCATACAACACCACCATGTGACAGCCTCGCCCTGGGGCAGTGCAAACACACACACACACACACAGTGATGAGGACATACCTTTTCAGATATCAAACAAATCTCGCATTAATATGACAAATACAGAGTCAAGATGTGTCAGGATGCTGGCATCAAGGAGGAGACTGTCTGAAAATAGCATGACAAGGACCTGTCAGGTGAACGACAAGCCTACCACACTGTAGAATTTCACTTTCACCTGTATTGCTCTCACCTGTGTCCTTGAAGCCCAACAATGTATTATCAGGGCTGTTACGCAATTTGAATACCAGTGTAGGTACTTACTACTAAGAGAGCAGCTCCCCAAAACTTCCTCTTGCGCTCTAATAAACTCCATTCACAACTTAAAGAGCCTGGCCATAAGCAAGCCCACCACACAGATAACTCCTTACCTTTAACTCCTGAATCCAAACTTGCATGTCAAAACTGGATCACCTCATAGATTCACACTGAGGCACGAAAAAGTGATTTCACCATGCTCTGAGCGGCTTTTCTGTGCAAGATGAACGAGTGTCCTGGTGTCTTACCAAAGGTCTGTACTTCATGGCCCCTGTCCTGCTCTCGAGTGATTCTGGACAGGGTTTTTTGTTTCCCACCGCTCCGATAGTCCGGCTATAAGAATGTGGCCTCCAGCGCCGCGTCACGACCACTATTTAGCCGAGAGTTTGTTTTTAGAAGCTCTCCCCTCCGTCCTGAGAGCCAGCTGCCATAGCTTCTCCTCTTACTGCTGCTCGCACACGCTTAATACACACCTCACTCTGTCTCTCTTGCTCGCCACTCGTTCACCCACTTTTCTTCTCCCTCCCTTCAGAGGAAATAGTCCCTGTGTTGGGTGACACACAACCCCCCTCCTTCACTCTCCCTCTTTGCTTGTTTTCCCTGTCGCCCTCTCCTCCATCCAACACTTACAAGCTAAAAACTTACTTGCTTGCTCTTTGTCTGCCTTTAGAAGAAGGGAAGGGGTACAAGAGAGATTACACATCCCACATCAACATGCACACACACACACACATCTGGCTCTAACCACCCCTGGAGAGAAAAAAAGGATGAGAAAGGAAAAATGTGTTTTGATGCCAAAGTGGTAAGGAGTGTGTGTGCGCATCCAAGCATGATTGTGTGAACAGGGGAAACTCTAAAGTAGTAAATGCTGCATGAGCCAATAAATAATCATCTATTCGAGGCTTTGGGTTTCCTTTTCCTTCCCTCCTCCCTCACTCCCTGCTCTCCTCCACTCTGAGATTTACAAGCTGGAGCAGAAACCAGACAGCAGTCCCTCTGTCATGAGCATAGCCCTTGATCCTTGCTGCATCCAGCTCAAACACATAATACACACCCACAGCATACATGTATACACACTGATGAACGCATGCATGCACGAGGACTTCCCATCATTACCCCAATATCATTACAAGGAGGATAATTACTCCAGACCACGGCTGCACACATACACCCGACCGCTGCAGATCAAAGGCCTCAGCAGTCTAATGCATCTGCTTGTTAACACTAATAACAGCTGACATATTACAGGCACTGGGCGTGTGCTGCTGAGAACAAAGAGGAAGACAAGTTTCCACTACACTTGCTGGACTAATACACAGACATTAACGAGGGCTAGTTTGACACTTGATGGGGAACTGAGTCTTAGTAAGCTTAGCATGTGCACACAAAGCATGTTTTTGATCAGCAGAATGTCTGCTATGTATAAACTTGGGTAGCCCTACCTTAAGGAAATTGTTCTGGGAAACTGACTTATGAGAGGACCAGATCAATACCACTTTCATACAAGAAATCTTTTGCATAAGAAGCAAAAGCAGCAGACAACTAGCTTAGCTTAGCAAAAAGAGTCGACTATTTCTTGGCCGTGCACAGTGACTTCTTGGAGTTGACGACCGCAAATTGTTTTAACAGTTGGACAGAGGTTTGGTGCTTACCCCAGTCGTCATGCTAAGCTGAGCATCTCATTGTTTTTCCTGTGTTTCCCCTTTAATGTGCGAAGAAACTTGAAAAATAAGACATTTCTTTTCCGAGACCGAGTTGTCAATATGCAACACAACCAGAAACACAGGGTAAATGGCTAAAGCAGGGCATTTTAAATAGGTGGAAGAGGCTACAAGCTGCGGCTTCAAAGAGCAGAGCAGCAGCAGGAAAGCCAGGTTTTATAGGCCTCATTAGGATGACTCGCTCCTTCCTGCAGATCTAAGAGAATAAGGCCATAAATCCAAGGAATTACAGCTTGCTGGTACTGCATATTACATGTCTCATCGTCAGACTCGGATCACTTTGTCTGCTACCTACACACACCTGAAACAGTCCAGATTTTGTGCCAAAAGTGTACGTGTGTAAAAAGTAGGAAGAAATTGGAAATGAGAGAGGAGAAATAAATGAGACAGGACAGAGAAAGAGGTTTTTCCTCTCCTTGCAGAAACCTAAACTGCCTTTTAAGTCTCCATTTACCTCGTCAGCTCCGAGGCTCACAGGGCTCAGCTAAAGTCTTGGCCAAGGTCATTCTATTCATGCTTCTAATTACTTTTCCTTGAAGCTCCTAAACCCAGAAAATAAAGATGCTTCGTAAGTCTTTCATTTAGCACAAAGGTTCTTTTCACAAACTGGTCAACTGAGAAAAAAAACTCAGGTTTCACTTACTATCACAGCTCTTGACAACAGCATATATGGCTGCACCACACATATTCATTACAAGTGGACCGCTACAGCAGTGAAAAGGTTTAGTGTGGTCATGAGGAACACAACCAACATCCCATACCTAGGAGTAGGGGCAAAGAAGGAGACATCCTGGGATGGTTTCTCTTCCACACTGCCCTCTACTGGCCACCTCCATTTACTTTAAATGCAGGAGCTATTAAGTTTTGCAGAAGCATGAATCAAAATGCCTGAAGATAACTCTAAATGTGTACTCAGACTGAGCAAGAAGAAACAAACACTTTGTACTGGCTTAGCAGTGTCTGTGCCAGAGATTAAACTTTGCACACCTCGTTTGATGCCCCCCTCTCACTCCAATCTCTCTCTCTTTCTCCATTGCCAGTATAATCAGAGCCCCTGCTGCAGGAATCTGAGTAATGTTTTCCAGACGCTCCGTCTCTCTCTCCCTTTCTGTGGGTGTCTCTCTCTCACCCGTGTGTGAGAATACACTGGACAGGCAGCAGGAAACAGACAAAGATACAAGAGAAGATAGAGAGTTACAGTTGTTAAACACCCATCATATCTCACTGGATTCTTTCGTTTGTTCATGTGTGCTAATGTCTCTGGCTCTGGACTTTTGGCAAGTGTGTCTGTAAAGGTGTGTGGATCAGTGTGTGTTTCTGCAGGCTCATGCTGAGGCAGCATATTTGTGCCGAGTTGGAGGGAGGAGGGGCTGTATCTGACCACCAGTATCTTGCTCAGCTGTCAGACTTTAACCCTTTATCATCCACTGCTCTTGTCAACACTGCTATAGGTGGACATTGCAAAGATTAGAACTGAATTTCCCCCCCACAAAACAACAGATTGTTATCAGCCTAAATGATCCACTTGCACCAGATGGAGCATACTGCCTGATAACTACTCCTGCTCCTAAGCACAGGCAGAGACAACAATACAGCCTATTCAGTGTGTCTTTTATGACTGTGAATCTACAAATGATATGGCATAAAAGCATTATGCGGGGCATAAAGCCATGGAAACAATACAAACATTGCTTTATATCTGCCATTGCACCATCAGCGGAGCTTTTCGATTGCAGACTTTGATACCTAACACAGCCGATGAATCATATAAGCTGCACCAAGTGTATTTTATTTGTACAACGCTGTGGTTATGTGGTTCAGGTCTGAGGTCACTGAAGGGTTAATGATTGCAGGGTTTGCCAAACACTTAATACACTCAGTCCTTCCTCCCAACTTAAAGCGCAGCCTGTGCTGGTTTGCATACATACACACATATTTAGGGGAAAACACCACATTAAACATCATGTTGTTTAGATTGAGGGAATTAAAAACACTTATGTCCCACTGCTTACTTTGCATGTGATCTGGACTCCGTGGGAAATCAGAAATGGGAACTTGACTTTCCCCTCGAGCACCCTCTCTCTCCTCTGCTCCCCTCCCCTTAAATTCTTCTTTCCTCTCTCACTTCCTCTTCAACAAAGTTTGTTCAGAATTATCTTGGATATATATAGAAATTTTCCACTCTCCCTGCATTGGCCATACAGTCCACAAACATAGCCTGGGAACATGTCGTCATGTAACATCATACGGCACTAATCTGTCATGTTTATTAGGAGCTAATCCAGAAATGCACTGTACATTGATGTGACCTAGCCTGTAGAATGCTTATCTGCATGGCTGTTCTTCTCTTGCTTCAGTACAACTCAAGAATGTGTAGTGTTGTGTAATCTTTTCCTTCCTGACATTACTCCATGCCATTAGGCTCATTCATTCATCACACAAGAGGGAAATTGCAACACAATCAGCTAAAGTGTAGCTAGAAGTGATGTATGTAGCAGCTGCTCCAAGTAAACAAAAGACAACTGCTACTCCACAATGTTGTCTGCCCTCTAAACCCACAATGCAGCGTGCCGCCACTTGTTTCAAAAGCCTCATCACACCATCCTGGATGTGTTCAATAAATTTAAGTCTGTGCTAGTGTGCTCACAGTAATGACTCTTGTACACCAAATATTTCTTACAGAAGCTATCATGAGACATGTGGTTGAATACAGAGGATTTCCCCATTTAAACATTTGCAATGCCTTAAATTATCACACTAATGCTAAATATGCAGTTCATATTAAGTATGTACTTTCTCTATTCAGCTAACCTTAACCCTAACCATGAGCAAAAACTCTACAGAGGCATGACCAACCAGTTTCTACCATCATAAAATTGTAGCTCAATATAGTAATATTACACTATTGTACTGTTTTCTTATACACAAGGCAGACATCATTAACTAGGGATGCACGGATGTGATTGGCCTGATCAGCAGTGGCACAGATGCTGACCTTATTATGTGAACTAATTTTAACACGACCAACCCACATTAAATACAGTTTTGTTCACAGTGTTTTCATGAGATTTAACAGGCTGTGGCTGAGTTTTAAAAGCCACTGAAATGTGTGAATGTCATTACATAAAATTATTCCAGCATTTTCCACACTGTTAAGTAAACTGATATTGGACTAAAATCGATAATGGGAATGAGAATCAAACATTGACAGTATCAAGAGATACAACAGTGGAATAAGCAGGATTGATGCAATCCAAATAAACATCACCAGCCAGTGTTACATACCGCTGAGATTAATCTACTTCTATAAAGGTCCCCTGTGGAGTTTTTGAGAACTACTAACGCCACATATGCTTGTTCGCATCATTCACATGCTGATCAAACATGCAGGTTTCATGCTGTTTCACTGATGAACAGCTGGTGGGGGTATTTTGCCAACAAACCCAGCAGGCATCAAAGAAGAAGACTTCAATTAAATAAACGTGTATGCAGCGTACAATTTAAAATACTATAAGAAATCAACTTTAAAATTGTTTACTCATGAGCTTAACACCTTTATTCAACCTCAAGGATTCACACAAAGCAATTGGGCTGTAAACATTACTTGTGTTGGTTCTGACAGAAACAGTCGTATTATAGGAGGTAGTGATGTTTCTCAGTATAAAAAGATAAAAAGTGAAGATATTCCATCTCTTGTATGCTTCGAGTATACAAGTGTCTTCATGCACAAATCTGTGGAATCAGCTATCAAAAACCAACATCAGTGAAATCCTGTTGCTAGCAATAGCTTTAACATTACTCATAAGTTTTTGGGATGCACTCTCTATCAATGCTGCACTGTTGCATCACACTGAACACACCCTCCATCCCAAGGTCGCACGGTTCACATTCAGACTGCTGCAAAGGTTTCATCATACTGACAAATCCCAGGCATTAAGGATGTTGATATATACCAGGCTGTGACATCAGTAATACCACTAGAGACCAGACCTCGTTGCTAAATAGCAGCATGAACCAAAACCATCTTTGGCGTCAGGAAGATTAGCCTGGGACTAAATGATTATGGTTAATCTGGAGGCAGCAAAATATGCTGAAGTCTGTACAGATAATATTAAGACAGGATAGGGAAATAAAATTAGATATTAGGTTTGAAAACACAAACATTTACTATAAAAACGTCCTCTATCAGATATACATACAGTCCATATGATGACCCCACCCGTCTCCATTACAGTGCGCACAAGAATCACTTTACACGTCATCTAAAACCTCAGTCCCAGTGGGCAGGACTGCGCTATAGCTGGACTTCAACCAAAAGCAATATGTCTGCATTTTTCAGCAAAGTTATAAGTGTTGTTACAGGAAAACACCTAGTTTAGGGGAATTTGGCTTGGTAGTCGTCTTAACTGTCGGGTGAGAGATCATCCAATGAATGATCAAGAACATCTTGTCCTTGGCAAGTGAAGGAGACGAGAATATCATCAGTTCTAAAGCTAAGTGGAGAAGTTTAGTGTTTTTGTGTCTCCCTCTAAACACAATAAAGCATCACACAGTACAAATGTGCTTAAAGCTGATTCTGGAGTCTCGTCCTCACACGCCTTTCTCTGGCAGTTTCTGTGCATTGTTACTTTCCAGCAAGCCTGGCTCTCTTCCTGACACTCCACAGGTTCTTCCACCATAACAAAGCCGCACTTGTAATTGCTACTAATGCGAGTCATTACAATAACTTTAACAATAAATATTACATGAACTTTTGGCCTTTCTTCGCTGTGGAGTACAAGTGTCACTGCAAGCTGTGAGACAAAAGCCAGAGAAGGATCCAACCCTGACTCAGCGGCTGCAAATCATCGAATAAAGAAAATCCAAAGTGCCCCTTTGAACCATTAAATGCCTTCTTTGAGTAGCTCTAAATCTTCATGTTACTCCCCTCCACCAAAACACAGCAATACACACAAGATGTTGACATTAGCCAGACTGTCATTCCATCAGCATCTCCTGCCCTCAACCTTCCCCTTTCCCTCCCTCTCTCACCCTTACTCGCACTCTTCTTTCTTTTTCCTCACCCTTCGAACCCTGTATATCATTTACACAGGGCTGCCAAAAGGAGGCAAGGGACCAAAGAGAATGAGACAGAAAAAAAATGAAGAGAAAAAATAAATGGCAGTGCAGGGCGGCTGTGATGTCAGAGCGAAAGAATGCAAGCCATGTGGGCGGCAAACAAGGCTGGGGAAACAGAGACGGGAGGGCAGGGGAGAGAAAGACATACGACGAAGGAGAAGTATCAGAAAAAGAGGATGAGATGCAGGAAGTTGGTGACAGATGGTGAAAGTGTCACAGCGAGGAGGAATTAAGTTATTGAAATAGGGCAAATGTGTGTGTGTGTGTTTTCTGACATAACTAGCGGTGCGTAGGCTTATGGTGGCCTAGCACGATATTGACACAAGGGGGTTCCCAGGGGCCAAACACACTCAAGCTGTTCCTGTTTCTCTCTCCCTGCCACCTACTTAGTGTGCCTCTCTCTCTAGCCGGCCCCAGTGCTCTGGGTTAAGTGAGTCACCACAGTGGGTGTGTTAGTGTGTGTGTGTCCATGTGTACCAGACCAGAGCAAAGTGAGATGCTGCCACTGTGAGCAGATGTGAGACCAAGTGACAAAAGACCAGAGCAGCAGGCTTGAAAATAAGTTAATCGGGGAAACTGAGCTGCAGTGTTTTTTTAGTTCACACACACCAAATATGGAGACACTCCCTGTCCTTCACACACATACACTCCCACTTTTCCACTGTGGCAGCACTTTGGTCATGCAGGCATTTCCTTAAGTGTCTAGCATCTTCCATAAAGGCATAATCCTGAGCTGAACTGAGTAGGCAGTTAAATCTTACATAGAGGGTTTCTCTGTGAATGGAGGGAGGTTGTGTGTCCATCCAGGCCACTACTAGAAGGCTTTAGATTACAGTGGCGTTTCTTCGACCCAATTTTCAGACTGATAATAACCTGTGATACGTGGTTTTAAGCACGAAACACTGTTCTAAGTTTACACCCTATTTTAAACTGTGGGTTTTTACAGCTGGTGTTGTCACTGTGATACAGGCACTGTACGAGGTCAGTGAGTTTGGCAAGTTTGCCATGCAGAGTTTTATATGGCGCTATGTACTGAAATAGTCCAGCAGACATTTTGACGTGTCACATTAGGAAAACAACACAAACTGGCGATGGTTTAATTCTACTTTGAGCCCTGGCGCTGTGCATGGTGGCTCACTGTGACAGCTTACTATAGGAGACTTTAACAGTTAAAGCTATGTGCTTTCCTACTGTGACAGTTCAGGGTGTCTGCTGAGGAAGAAGGTCGATGCATGAAACATTTAAATAATAAATGGATTTTCAATAATGCTGTCTGGAGAATTATGCATGTTGACAAACTAGTGTTGCACAACTGGTATGAAGTCAAGAAGACCTGTATCTCATCAACACAGTATCATCCCTGTGTCTGGTAGATCATTAGCTCTAGAACGGCAGGTCCATCATTAGTACACTGTAATCGATGATAGCACACAAGTAAGGAATCAATACTTTAAATTAGGCTGCAATGTACTTCTGAAAAATTTTAATTGACAGATGCACATGCAACATGATTGCATGGATAAAAGAGAAATATAAACAATTTTAGTGTCAAAATGTTTCATAAATGATCTTTAAAAACAATCTTAAAAGGCCTCTTTTCAATTCTGTAGCATCCTTATGAGAAACGCAAGAGCTTCTGCTATGAAACAATAATGATGAGAAATGGTGCACATCGGTCTCTTTTGGTATTGCCAATGGGTGTCATCAATGCCATTATTTTATTACTAACATTACAAAATATTTTATCATAGCACACCAAGATAAAAGAATGATTTTTTTGATGCAGACTACAGCATGTATACAATGCCAGCAGTGGACAGTACAAATACATGTGTAACAAAAAGTAAAGGGAAATGGTGAGATAACTACTGCTTAACAATGACATCATTATTTATTCAAGTCACACCTCTGAACCTGAATCTGAAGCATAAACAAACGTTGTGCAGAACAAAAGTTAATCCTTCACTCCACATACATGTCTTTGTACTTTCAGTTTGTACTACAGCTGCCCTCACAGAGTACGTACTGTTGCTAGAGTATACATACAACTGGGACATAAATTGGTCATAATATAGCACCTTAAACTTCAACTGTCACACTTGTACATCAGTTGCAGTCTGGAGTGTGAGATTAGCCATTTGTGAACTCTTGGCAGCTCAGTCTTGTTACTCGACAGAGTCGCTGTGACGTCTGTGGCACATCTTCCACTGTGCAGATGATTGTGGGTCAGAATGCCCAGAAAGGCATGCTGGCTTGCACACTGCAAAATTAAACTGGATGTAGCAGGACATCTTGGTATTTTTAGCATGCTACATTTGACATACCATGTATTGAGACATACCAAATCTTTTTCTGGCATACTATGTACTATGGTAGAGTGGTACTGTGGAATGCACCATCAGCTCATGACAGACGCACATTACTCTCCCACAACCAACAGACCATTCCAGCAACAACAGGGGCAGGTGGTGACTTGCTAAGAAGGAACTCAAAACATTGGGAACATTCTGCCTCTCCAACCCCCATTCCCACCCTTTTTTACCTAGTACATATCTATGCTGCCGTTCCTCTAGTTTGTCCTTTGCAGCCTCTTTCTTCGTTACCCTCCACCTGACTCTTTTTACTTTCACTCATTCCACGCCTTTTCATCTTCTCTATCCTCTCTCTTCCACACATCCCTCCCTGCTCTCCTATGGATAGAGGGCCTCTTAGTCTTATTTATACCCAGCAGGCCTTATATGGAGCTAAGCTTTAGCTGTAGGTTAAAACACAATGCTGGTCTGACTGCACCCTGCTGCTCAGCCCACGATACAGACCACGACACACTAAGGAACCAGTACAGGTTTATTTTACCAAAACCACTGGCTAGCCTGAAGCTGACCTGATAATCAGAGCCTTCAAATTTGCCTGAAACCTTTACTAAAAGCTCTATTCAGTCAGTCTGTGTACTCGGTCAGATACATGACGGAGAAAGGATTGATTTTTCTGAATGGTGATGCCTGTAATGAAACCAGTCTCATCCTGCTTTGAAAGTGCTGACGTACCTAAAACAGCTGAAATGATCGGTTTCTCAAAAAGCCTGAACATTGTGAGGAGAATATCTTGTTGCAATTTTTCTGACAAATATTGTAATTTGATGTGCGGTATCAATTTTTTAAAGTCAAGCTTCGCTTTAATACTCACTGTGGGATGGATTTAAAACATCATGGAAGATTACCTCCTGTAACACCATCACAAGTGTGACTGTCACACAAGGAGGACAGAATGAATTTATAAAGTCACTACCACAATACCACCATGTTTTAATATGCAATATATCCATGTCATGTAGCTTCAAAATTAAAATCCCTGGTCCTCTTTGGTTGTGTTGTCTCACTTTGCTGCACTTTCTTCCAAACACTGCATGTGTTGTCAAAATAAAGAAAAAGACCTTAGTCTTGGGGTGTTTGTGTATTTGTATGTGCTGTGGCAGGGCGTTGAGGTTCTCAGGGCCACCGCACAAACAACAACACATTTGTTAAAGTTTACGCTTCACCAAATAAATAGAGAAGTATTTCAGAAGACTTGACTGATAACAGGAAAATTAGGCATATCAACAGAATCCAGTCCAAAGGACGTTACAACAGCTTGGACTAAGTTGCAAAGTTTTCAAACATGAATTTCCTGTTTACTCTGAACACATCCTCTCTGCTGATTGAACAATATTAACAGCTGAGTCGTGGGACAAAACAAAAGCTGCTGATTAGAACACGTCACTGTGCATTGCTTTCTTTTCAGAACCTTTTTTCACTTTTATCTGTGTCTCTCTTTCTTCTGTCCCTTCCCTTTTATCCATTTTTTTACTTTAAGATTTAATGGTACATGGAATCAAATTCAGCTGCTATGTTCGTACATCATCTATGACATGGGTGCGGTTTTCCCATCAGCTGGCATTTACAGTGCACACACTCACACATACAGCACTAAAGTGTTCAGCTGTCTAAGGCCTGGATGTGGCAGAAGAGAGTCACAGAGGGGGTCATTTTCTAGAGAAAAATGTGAAAAAGAAGCAACGATTTAAAAAGTGTGACAGATTGGATAAATGGCTGCTCAGAGGCCATCGGTTTCTCATTAACGTGCTGTTGACATGTCAGCAAGCACCTACATTAAACCTGACAAATGACTGGAAATTTATGTGCGAACAGCTTGAACTCTGAGAGCAATCTGGAGAAAGTAACTTAACACAGACCCTCTCCCAACACAAGAGGATGGCTCAGCAATTTGGTCACACATAGTTCATTGCAACATCTCTAGAACCCTGTGCTCTGTGATTTACTACCAAGTGTTGGGCTGCTGAGACAGAAAATATACACACAACTGTTCCACAGAAACGCACGTGTTCATGTGCTGTACTAAAAGGATCCTCCTCTGACTACAGCTACATCATGCTCTGATTTTCTCTTTTATATTACTTACATTTTCATGTCCACTAACTTGCACAAAACCACACACTCAGCTTCTAGTTAAAATAATGGCAGAATTAATAGCCCTGCACCGTGCACACACTATTGCTGCTGAGGATGCAGGTCATTTGATTACAGTCAGGCAGCAGTGACAAGACAGCTACACAAACCTTATAATATATACACCATTCTTGAAGCCATACCAATGATATAATGAGATGTTACGCACTGAGACACTGACTAGTGTCTCCACAGAGAGGCATTCTCTGAATGAGGGTCAGGATGAGTGAGACAGAGGGGGAGGCCACGTGTGGATTTCACAGAATGTAAACAAGGAGAACATGCTTCAGGGAATGGTAGCCTCTGTCTCACACCTGTAGTATCAATGGCAGCAGCAGCAGCATTTCTTAAATTAAAGACTAAACAAATCTCCATACACATTTATGGAAAAAAGGAGCGTGCAGGCCTCCAGAGGCTCGAGCTCATGTTCTCAATGGTAAATATACTACTGGTTCAGTATTCATATGGGAAGCATTTTCTGCTTTTAGAATAATGAACACAGCACACTGGTGACAGAGTGATTATATCCACATTAAAGGTCTGATAAATAGTAAGATTTCCATTTTACATTTCGACGTAATGCAGTTAAATATCTTCCAAGAATGCCTTCTGTGAAGTTTATCCCAGTGCCACACCCGCAATAATTCAATCCCACAGGGGACGGTTCTAAATGAACAGCTGTTCTAACCCAGCCTTTAAAACAGCAGAGGATTCCCTCACACACACACACACACACACACACACACACACACTACATTATCTAAACTACTCATAGTTAGACTGGGCAGGGCTGTTGGAGTATGTGAGATAGTGGGCTGGTCATTTGTGCTTATTAGGGAGGTATGTGGGTCACAGCAGCTGTGATGTGGACAAAAATACTGTACATCAATTAAAAAACAACTGGGAAATCGTAGATGCCTAAGAGCTTAAGCAGGCGGCAACAACCACGGCTTGAATTTGAAGCTACTGTAGAAGTATTTGCTGAGAGTTGCTAGGTATTGGTTTCAAAAAGTCTCTAGTTCCATTGACCCCCATTTAAACGAGTCAACTTTTCACATGAAGAAGGAAGTTAATACATATTTTTTCGTCAAGTCATTATGGGTAAATAATGTATTATAGGTAAATTCACTTGGTCTGATAAATATGCAAGAGATCTGTAATCAAGTGGAAATCAGGCTAACACTAAACTATATTTAAGCCAACTGACTCTCCGGTGCTGGCACATGTGGGTCCTAGTTTTACCCCTGACGTCTGTCAAGCCTCATTTGGCCAGACAGGCTTCAGTCGATAAAACTTATTGTAAGCTAATATTCGTTTGTGTTGCACACTGTGGGTTTCATGGGGAACTGAAGAGAGACATTGAGGCAATGCATAAACATCACATCCTTTGTCCATAGGCTGTTATAGGAAAGTGAAACAGTGAGGTATAGCTCGTTTTTTAAGCTGCATTACAATGCTTTCACACATTGGCATTAAAAACACCATTAAGAAAGTACATTGCTTCACATTCTCACACAAAGTACCATTGAGTACAATTTGTGCAGTACCCCTTGCCCGTTAACTAATGTGTATAACATCATCAGTATGTTAGCTATGTGCTTGAATCAAAGCGTCACTCCCCCTGCTCACCAAGCTCCATATATTTGGAAGATCATGACTCCAGCTGGAGCTGATGACATCAACCATAAAGCCATTCTTTAGGCTTCAATTTGGATCCAATGCGAAACAATGGGTGACGTCACCACTCCCTATATCCATCCTTATAAGCAGTGTACAGGTTTAAGGCAGTGACAATGGAGTAATTCTTCTCATTTTGGAAATCCTGTAAAATGTGACGATGTGTGTGAGTCTGACAATACGTTTTTAAATAGTAGTAAATAAAGACTAAGAGTCATGAGGTTGCACGTTGGCTCAGCTGTGCTTCAAGCTAAACAGTATAACACCTAGCATTTTCAAGATCATTAATATGAGCATTCTAACATTTGCTAATTAGCACTAAACAAAGTATGACAAAGGCTAATGTCTTAAGACATTAGTTTTATTATATTATCTATTTAGTCTTAAATCAAAGTGTTGGACAGTGATCTTTTTAATTGATTATGGTGTTAGAGAATCACTAAGAATATTGCGGTTCATCCTGAGGAAACCATGAATTTGTTCCTTACATTTTATCCTTTAGTTGATGTGACATTTCACTCAAAACCAAATGTGAATCTTCTGATCTCAGTCAAACGTATTTCACAGGATGAGTAAAAACTTTGCCTTGGATCTTGTGGAAAGGTCAGGGCACCATGAATATCTGAAGTAGATTTCACCGATATCTCTGGAGCAGAGTAGTGAACTGACAAACATCACCAGTCCTAGATCCATGGCAACAGCATAGGAATTAAATTCTTAATTTCATCCATCACAGACACAGACCACAAAAACTAGACATTCCCTCCCACCACAGCAGGGAGTCATAAAACTGTAAAATCACTGTTTTTAACACAATCTTTTTGGCCTTAGCATAAGATGGCAGAGTTCAACACAACAAGACTTTAACCAAAGACACCCTACACACTCACACACACTTTCAGCCTAAAATCGGCAGAGCAGCAGTGGGAATGACTAATACTATGACTAGACAGGTGAACAACAACCACCCAACCCAAAGAGCACAACAACCTGGTTATCATGGGTCACTAATACAGACAACTAGTGAGAGAGAGTGGTCTGATATGGGTTCACACAGCAGCATGACCTGTGTGTCACCCTGCTTTACATCCAAATGCTGCTTGTATGCACGTCAGCATAGTTTTGCATTCAATAGCAATGAGCAGGTGAAGACAAGGAATGAATAAATATTGTTCAGATATCAGTATCAGACATCAGAGACCTGAATCAGTCAAAAGCTTAATGTGTGCCAGCTATCCTAATCTCATTCATCAGCTCTTGTTTGCATTCCTTCAGACTATATACGCTGCTTTAGTTTTTTTTCCTCCTGCTGTTATCTAACTTTGCTTTTGTGCCACATCTAGTTTTTCTTCTTACAACCTCACAGTGTAACGTTTAGTTATTTATACACTTCTTTTTTTATATTTCTCACATTCTACCTCCTCCACCAACTCATACTCTTCTCTCACAGAACTCCTTCCACTACTCAATCATTTCTCTTTTCAAGGTCCAAGGCCACACCTGCCTGGACTGGTACTGACAATATCAAAGCTCCATGGAAAGACTTGGTTAAAGGTTAACAAAAGCGGACTGACTGGGAAAGAAAGCCTTTGTAGGCTTAACCAAGGACACTGTATCACCACCAAGGCAATGGAAAACACACACCCACAAAGAGCTTCTTTCCGGTAAGTTACGCTGCCCATTCAGAGGACTGCAGAATCATTTATGTTGCAATAAAAGTGCCCTTTTAAAAAAAACTTTATTTGGTCAATCTTTTCTGAATAAGCACAGTTTAGATCATTGTTGAAATAACAACAAATGTGTTGTAGATATCAGACATCAATGAGCTGAATCAAACCTTAACCCTTACGTTCAATTTCAATGTATTTGAATTTGCCCCAGTGACTAATAACAAGTCATCCAGGCAGGTTTTCTAAAATGAAAGCTAGCACAGCTTATCAGTTGTGTTGCACCATTAACTTTCATTTGCTGCTCTTCAGTGATTGCCTAAGCTGCTCTACAAAATGCTCACGGTGTTTAGACAGTTATGAGACAGGAGCTGATGACGCAGTATTAACTCACCTCTTCAATGAGCTGTTTGAACATTAGAGACTGAGCTAACAAGCTTTCAGACTCACAGTTAGCAAGCTAGTTTGCTCTTTGTGTGTTCAACTTTTTTGGGTGTTCTACGTATTTAAATCAACATGTAGAATATGCAGTTGTGCATGAATGGAGAAAAGGGAATTATTTTTAAAAGCTAATATACACTGCAAACATCAAAACAGACTTTTAAAAGTGCATTTAACATCCACACCAGAGTTAAGGGTAAGGTTTGTTGAAATGGAATTGCATTAAGCCAAGTGTATTTAACTTTTTTCCCTTTTTTCTAGTCACCAGATTCCAGTTTCTCCTGCTACAAACATGCTCTGCTCTCTCAGCCTCTGCTTCATTCTCATTTGTTAAATGAGAACACATCTATCTTCCACGAAAGATATGCAGTGGGTTAAAAATAGCAAACCTTATCTTAATGTAAAAGGGGTTGTGGGAGGGTGAGGGACGGGAATTTATTTGTTGATCATATCCGTCAGTTTGGATTTTGCTCAGCTAGGAACGGCCTTAAATGTTCCAGTGTGCTCCAGAGTCAACCCAACACAAACACACAAAAACACTGACACACCATATGCACCCTTGTTTCAACAAATACTGAGATTTGCCTTTGGTGTCATATCGCAACAAACACCAAACAGGTGGGTGTGTCACAGCGGTGTGGTTAGAAAGCAGTTGGAAAATTACAGGTACATGCACAGCAGAGGAGCAGGTATGATGTACAACATGATCGACAGGGCTTAGGTCAGTTAGTCACGACACATACACACATACAAAAACACACAGAGGGCAGTAAACATTCAAGCTGCAGCAGGTAAATGGAGACTGTTCTGGAAAAATGCGTCTAAATGAGGTCCTAATATTTAGCTCACTAGAGGTATATTTTAGGATGGTTTACACAGTTCACTCTGCACAGTGTGGGGATAAGGAGTGCTCTTATTCCTCAGACCACCTACCTTCTCCATGTGTGGGAGGCAGAGCTGAAATACAATGGCTCACATTAAAAGGTTTTCAGATAAACATCTATTATTGTACATGAATTATTGTTGTAGCTAACATGAGGTTAAGTGCTTGAGTAACATCCAGAAGGTACTGAAGAAACTAAACAGTCATGCCCTAATGTCCCAGTAAAATACACCAAAACGCTACAACAGGATTAAACAATTCCCTTCAACAGAACATTCACAGGACAGATCCACACCACACACAAACACCCACAGTGTTTCTCTCCTGCTTAGCCTGGCAGAGTGCACTGAAGGACTACAACAGCAGACCAAATGGGATTACCAGTTATCCTGTATCATCGGGTTAATCCCAGTGAAGCTGTGCAGGTGAGGGTGTGTGTACAACAGGACAGGATTAGGAAGTGACTTAGTCAGCACTGTAGTAAGTAAACATGAGTGAGCAATTCTATCCTCAGCTGACGCTGACTTCACCCCATCAGGCCAAGAGATGCAGCCAAAGACGCAGTTGTCAGGCAAAAACCACAAGAATGAATTTATGTATGCTAATTCTCAGCTGTTTTGGTGAAATCCCTGGTGCTGCATGTCTGTGTTAGACATCTATCAATTGTTAAAGTTCTGAACAATAAAAACAGATCAACGCCAACAATTTGCTTCATGGGATTAAAGACACACAAACTGTAAGTCCTAATGAGGTCAATGGAATGCAGCTGGACTTCTTATTGATTCTCAGTTTATTCACTCTTGCATTGTGTTTCTGAAGGCTTTGTTATGAGCATTAAAATTCAAGTCATTTGAGGACTTCCCATCTTTTGCAGCCATACTGCATGTACAAAAATGGCAGTGAAGCTGGCGTGGATTTTGACTCACATCCAGGGTGGTTTCCAGTCCCACAGCAGTCAAGGCTGTAATACTGAGGAGAAGCAGGACGCAATCACTCATAACATTTATTCCCAGCAGGGCGGGGCTCACTGGGCCGCTGAGCCAGCTTTGGGATGTGGGAAAGAATCGCATGGAAAAGCTAAAGCAGCTGCCCACAGCAGAGGAATAAAACTAACCAGGCACACACATACTGTACATATACACCCTCCAAGACTGTGAGTCATCATCATACAGGTAACACATACTCTGACTCACTGCCAGACACCAGACCTCATTGCTTCCATTCTATGCAGAGTGTTTCTGCATAATTTCCAACACACTCTGCATGTGTCTGCCATCAGAAACACAAAACTGCACACAAATATTAAAAAAACACATCAAAAGTGGTGCTGCAAGGGTTCAAAGAGTATTGCTCAGTGCTTAACATGCTGTACATTTATCCAGATTTATCTAAACAAAACTGTCACAATGACTTTCTCCGTTTATGAAAAAATACTTTGGCTCCTTTAATGCTTACACTTCAGCTGACACAGTCCTTAGTTTATTCATTTGAACAGGGGCTAATTCAGCAAAGATTCACCAACTACAATTCCTTCAGTACTTTAACATTAACTGAACTCCTCTGACCACTTTCAACTGCAAATGTTTCAATATTTAAGTGATTTAAAATCTTAGAGTAAAATTTTAGCAGCGAGCCCATGGAAATTTCTAGCTGTTGTTTACACTTATAATATTGCTTAAAGAATCAGAAACAAAAGATGATTGATTTTCATGTGAAAGTCCATAAATACTCTTGAAATTTTGTTTAGACGACTGAAACATTTCTGGATGGTGACGCTTAACTTGCATTTGAACGCTGACGTCATCCAGCACGTTAATGCTGTCATCATGCATCTCTCTGTCTCCAGCTGTCGGTCTGGCAAAGGTTAGATCAATAGCCATTCCCCTCCACTGTCTCCAGCACATTAACATTTCAAAGTCTGACTCAATTTCCCATAGACGCAGGGAGTAGTCATCATCTAAACGACCTACAATGCATACCATCAACATTACCAACGGAATATCATTTTATTCACTCAATTTAATAATCACTTAACCTGATCTTTGACTGATCCTATCTTGCATTCCTTGGTTTTCTCTCACAGGAAATAACGAAGTGCTAATGGGGTGCTAGATTCATATATCAGCAGTTTGTAGACACTTCTGCAGACATCAGCCTATTTATATTATCACCCACCACTGATGGAGGTTTATCACAATCATAGCCGATAAAAAGAAATTGTGTAATACATATAACAAATGGCTGAGAGTCTCTCACAAGAAATGCAAAACTGTAGCTGTACTGTCACAAGGAGCGTGTTCTAGAAAAGCATGGAGTGGAAAAACAGATTTATTCACCCCTGCTCATATTTATTTGAATAACAGTCACATTCAAAGAGTTAGCGGTCAGCTATCAGGGCTCTTACCCATAAAATGTGATCTGGTCCTCAATGGTTTGACTTTACCCTTCAATGTCTGAGGAAATGGGTACAAAGTTCATGAATCCACTTTAAATTGCTAACTGCTGTTGCGTTAGGACCTTATCAGCCCTATTCCTGGCTTAGTCTAAGGTGATATCTGTTCTTAATGTTATGAGAGCAAAGTGTCCAAAGCCCTGGCAGAGCATTCATGCTTGGGTTTATAAACTAGTCGCAGATATCAGGTTTTAAACTTGGCACGTCTAACTTAATGTGTAGAGCAAGGAACAGTTGTATACTTTGTGACTGACCAAAGAGTTGTGCAAGTTAGCAAATATCTGGCCTTTTCTCCTGTTGCTACTTTTTCCATTTGAAGACTATACATCTTAACAGAATAGCTCAACATTTAGGAAAAAAATGTTCTCATGTTATAATCCCTCTCTAGTCACTGACTTAACCACTCCAAGTCAAGTTGTAATATAGAAGTGAACATACTCAAACATACATGCTGGAGCTGAAGCCCAGCTCTGAAGAAGAATAATGACACAGGAAGCTCCACCCTGCATGTAGACAGGATTGGTTCTTTAGGTTTGTTACATAAGAAACTCTGAAAGTCTGAGTTTTTGAGATTGTCATCAGTACACTGTAATTTCAAGGTGGAACTGCTCAGCCATAGTGTTGACTGATTATCTCTCTCATGATGTGTCTTTGAGCATATGAAAAAGAAACATATGGACAGGGGTGTTAAATATAAAGCTACAGCCAGCTGGTGATTAGTTTGACTTGGCAAAACATGGGAATCAAGAAAAACAGCTAATATAGCCAGGCTCTGTCCGCAAGCAGTAAGACCTGCCCAACCAGTATCCACGAATGTATTATAATAACTGGATAACAGTCTCAAAGAAGGTCACCTAAACCTAAAAGAATTTTGCTCACCTGATGCATAAGCCAAAAAATGCTGTGGGAAGGATTTCCCTGCTGCCCAGAGTTTACACTGGAATGACACTATTCAAATAAAAATCATCTTCTAGGCTCTAGGAATGCTGAACAGACATAAAGCCTGAATGGATTAAAATTCATAATACAAACAATAATAATAATAAACCTTGTTCGAGGTGTCCTGTATTATAGACATCTATGTCCAAAATGCTCTTAAGGTTGGAGATATTTTATTTGTACTACTGCGAGTGACCAGTGGTACAAATTATCTCTAACACTTAATTCAGTCTTGTCATTACTGCAAGGCTGTCAGAAAACCCGGAGACTGCAGGAAGTCACAGCTAAGATATAGTCCCACACATAACACCCCGTGAAATAACACTTAGTGTTCTGACACTTCAGTTTTGGTACAGTTTGAACAAACCGCAGATACTGAATCAACCATCTGTAGGGGTAGCAGAAAAATTTGTGTTTTCTACAGTTATGGCTAAATCCAAACCCCAAGTGCAGTCATGATCCCTCACTGGCTTCCCACCCACAAACTCTTCCAGTGTTTCGCTCCTTTCTTTCAGTTGTGTTAAGTGTAAATTTCCTTCAGCATGACGACAACGTCCTTAACAGTCACGCCACTCGCTGACTAGTTTCACATGTCAAGTTCACATCATAAGGTCAATAAAAAAGGAAATAAAACCCCGCTGAGCTTTTCCTATAGAACAGTTCAAGGGCACGAGTGTGTGTGTGTGAGTGAGTACAAATGAACACATGACTGTCTTTCCTGTTGTAGAGGTGATGGTGGAGAACAGCCAGGCAGTCAGGTGTGTCCTATTGGGTTCCTCCCAGGATCCACCTGACAAGTAGAGACGACACAAACACCGAAACCTTCACCCTGTCAACAGCACGTCCTATATCCACCAAAATAATGGCGTAAATAGAAATATTTGGGTTAAGTAAAATAATAAAGTTCTCAATGTAAGGTAAACACCTCGGGTCATTTATAGGTTAAGTTATTTTGCTCTATGGGATTCCCTTACAGATTTGATTTCATCTTGATGTATTTGACTATCTGGCCTGTTAAAAAGAAAAAGTCCTGCCATGAAGGAATCTACTAACCACTCAAACGATGTGGAGCAGGACAATACTGATGCTTGATCAGATAAACAGTCAAAGAGCAAGCCAGGACCAGTTAACAGAGTTTGTTTTTTCTTGTGAAACCCCTGAATCTCCGATGGTAAAAGGAGATTGCTGGCAAAATAAGCTCATAAGTCTTTGTGCTTGATCTAAAATGATCTTAATCATCTAAAAGAAACATACCCATAACCATTTTACCAACCCTTGTAATGTGTTTGTGCTTACATAAGCATACAGACCCAAAAGGAAAATGCCCAAATATAAAGGAACAGGCACACATTTAGGGAAAAAGCTCTTTAAAACCCCAAACTGCCCAGCACCACTCTCACCACAACTCTGTGACAGCTGTGAACCAGAAATACCACCAAAAACCCAGCCCAACAAGATATAAAAAAAATTAAGCACAGCACTAAGGGGAAACAAACTGCCTTTAGGAATCTGAACCACATCAGTGCAACTGAAACTGCAGCTAAATCAATCTCAGCCACGAATGTACAACTGGGGCATCTGCTTTGGAAACATTTATTGACAGCCACACATTGATGTGCGTTTTGTTCAAAGTAGGATAATGGTGCAGACTATGCATCATGAATAGTCTGCAATGAGCATTTTCTTCTTAATTTAGACCTATTCATTATAGGTTAACATTTTCTATGGGTCAATGCAACACAGCGGTCAGTGCCACCCCATGTAGTCCTGCCCCAAAGCCAGTCCTCTACAATAACAAGCTGTCATTTAAAGGAGCCTATATCAAACTTACACCAGAGGGACAGTCAACTCAATGGCAGCTGCAGGCAGCCAGTGAACACTGGGAGGTCCTGCCCTCCAGGTGACCTTCAAGCAACAGGTCAGCTGCTCTAAGCAGCTTGAACTCTGAGGACTGTCCCGCCCATGCTCGATCACTTCTCCACACTTCTCTCTTCTGGTTTCAGTCTACATGTGCATCTTTTTAATGTCAGCACAAAGCTGGTCTGCCTTCCCTTTCCCGCTGAGTGGGTAATCTGTCTCACTGATTATCAGGCCTGAGGTGACCAGATTATAAACCCAAAAGAGAACATTTCTCTGAGGAGAAAACTGAAGACCAGTACAGACAGTGAATAGTAAGACTAGGATGAGCCAGCTCCACGCCTGCACACTCATTTTAGATTTTCATTCCAGGATTTTTGGTTACAGCAGGATTATCTGAATGATCAGAAATGATTGCTGATCCTTTAACAGGCTCTGGTATTAACAGGCTTCATTACATGCTGGGTGTTTCCCATGTGTTTACCACACTTACAAACCACACACACATTAACAGGTGGACCAGTTTGTTGACGAAGCTTTCGTCAACTGCAGAAACACTTTCTCAGCCACAGGCTGACAGCTGAAGTCCAGCCAGCTCCTGGCATAAGTTTCTTTAGGGGATGGGATAAAGTCAGTTTAGTCAACTTTTTTCCTCTGCAAAATCACATTTACCTGCTATTTGAGACCATATAAACCACGTTAAAATGATATATCTTTCCAGAGAAAACACTCTGTAAGTGGGTGATCCTGTGTTAGAGGAGGCTGCCAGCTGTGCCACAATACTGTTTAATAGCTTATATTGCAAATACTCCACTCCTCCTGAGAAGGTCACACCCAGTAACTTAACAGCACCTTTTTACTCAGGTGTGATAGCTCTTTAGCCAACTGTCTTAATCTGTGTCTGTCTGGTGTCTATAAAAAGACAGCCCTGCTTGAGGGATTTGATGTTGTGGGCTAAAAGCCAAATCAGTACGTGGCTAAAAGTTCACGGCATAGCCTTCAATGACCGCCTGTTAGCCAATCCACAGGCGATACAAGCCCTGATGCCCGACACATCAGGGAGACAACCTCACACCAAACTCCATTCAAAAACCCACCGAAAATAAGATTTATTTCTCTTTGAGTAGTGGCTGACGATAAGCACAGCAGAAAACTTGTAGAAGTCAAAGCTGGTTCAATGTTTAAACCGGCAGACACACAGGACACCACTAATACACATTTACACGTAGTTTAGAACCTCAGCACTGAGCTAGGTTAGCTAACGAGACACTACCGCACTACATCTCAACCTGAGCTGGAGACTGGAGTAGCGGCAGACAGGTCAACATTAGACGCTTAAATATTGTCAAAGTAATAAAAACTGATAGTCTAAAGTATGTAGAACCGGATAGAAGTTCCGGTTGTTTCGTCGCTGGTCTTGTTTTATGTTTTATCGCGTAAAATCAGTCACTATGAGGTAGCGTCGCGTTAAAACGCTACATTTTTTAACGGCGTTTGGCATTAGGGTTTCTCCATATGGCACATGAGAGCTCTCAGCCTACTCACTCAAGCATGCTGCTATGTCACACATTACTAAGCAGAAAGTCTCCAAACAGTACAGCTCTAAGATAAGCAGCTGTCCTGTCATGAAAAAGAGCCAAGCGAAAGTTAACAGTTAGCAGGGGACCGGTAACTGTTACAGACTGCAGCTCAAAGGCGTTGGTAGTGACATGAAACCTACCTGAAAACAGCCGAGGTCTACAGCGGTGTGTTGCTCTTCTCTGACCGGCTTCTACCGTCCAGACAGTCCGGTGGAGATCAGCAGTGGAGTCCCTCGTCTGTTAGTGTCAGTCCGGTCAGTGAGTGACTGGTCTCTGTCAGTAGGTAACGTACTGTGCCGGTTCTCTGACCCTCCCACCACTCCCAGTGCACACCAGCGCTCCCACTGTGGGCTCTGCTTCACCCACACCACAGCCTCAGCGCGGGACTTCACCTCCTTCTAGCTGTGCTCCAGTCCCAGTCATACCACTGGTGAAGTGATGTTTTACGGTGTAAATATGAAACAAGCGTGCAGTTTTGCTGGACTCAGTTCCCCTAAACCCTCTCTGGGAGCGGTGTGGTAATTTCCCCCTTCCTTTTCTTTCATTGAAGGGCAGCACAGCACAGCAACACCAGGAAGTTCACCAAAAACCCATCCCACTGCTCCTGCATGACTGATCTGAGTTTATTTTAGCCAGGCCATGCACCATGTCGTCATCTCTACCAACTCTTATAGCAAAAATAGACAGACATGTGCGATCTGTTTGCACACTGTACACAAATAAAAACTAGCTTCACATCTCCTCACTCCTCACATACGTCGGTCATGGAAGAGTAAATTCCTGTGGTTTAATAAATTCAAGTGTACCAGGTTTCCTGACAAATCCCCTTTTCGTGTTGGGCTCATATATAGAACAGAATAACGGAAAAACAACCTGCTCCCCACACATCAAAGCCAAACTCCATTTAAAAATGAGGACATTTATTGTTTGATCCTTGTCTGCAAACTGACACACCCATCTGAGCACAAGTTAAACTCCTGCACACATCAGCAAAAGCCAGAGTTTAAAACGGCACCCATAAGGACAACTTTGAACCTTCACAGCTGCTCCCTCTGAGTGGTGAGCAGCAGGAAGCGACGGCGCGCACGGACAGCAAACAAATATTAAATAAGTAGACATTTAAATGGAGTCTGGCGCCGCCGCTATGAGTTCTTCTCTCTCTTCCATGAAGGTTACCAGATGCCATTCCGCTGTGAATTACACCACAGAGGCGTGACAAAGTGCAGTGTTCGCATCAAACTGCCTCAGATCAGTTTCAAAGAGTTCTCGTACCCTCTACTGTCAGTAAAGGTGCTACTGCAGCCTCACAGCACCACCCCAGAGTTCCTCCCCACAGCAGTCCAGCCCCCTCCTTCATGGAAAGCTTTGGAAACAAATGCTCCCTAATCTCTTTTTAATTGATTGGGTTGTTCATATTTTGTGTATTCAGTTGATAGTTTATTGTCACATTCTTAATTATTTATGTATTTTTTGCATTGGTTAGTCTCAAAGATGCTGCGTGTTTAAACTCATGTGAAAGCCAAAATATCCCAACCCAGGACAACTTTTTTCTGAAAATCCATCCAAAATGCTGAAGGCATGACCTCAGTGATGACAGTGATACACGTGTGTGTGGGTTCCTCATATGACAAAGTAAATGCCAGCACCTCAGACATCCTGTGTGTCATTTCAGATGTTATTGCAGTTATGCAACATGTGCTCATGTGAAGGTGACCTCAACCAGCTGGACAGGTGGGTGTCACTGCTGGAGCTGGACTGTAATATGGCTGCACTGCCAGAGGGGGGAGTGGTCGATTCAGCATGCAACTATTCACAACATGCACTAACACACACACACACACACACACACACACACACACACACACACACACACACACACACAGATGCACACATGCACACACAGGTTGTATCCTGTTGACAAGGCAATGTTAAACAGACAGACTGTGCTAGAGAGAGAGGCTGGTGACACTGACCCCACACTTCCAGACTCCACTTTTTCTCCCCCCTACCCACTGTTGTGGAGCAAAAATCACCAAAAAGTGTCAAATATTTGTTTCAGTCTCAGTTCACATCATATTTTCCAGGTTTAACTTCACAAAACTTCACCCAAACTTCAATTTGTCACTTAAATATCTGCTGAAATACAGAAAAGAAGTCCAACAGAACTTGTCAGAACTAAATTAAGAACTCTTATTCTAATCTAGTCAGTATAAATAGGTTGCAAATGATGCCAATGGTCAGGGCCTGTAACACACACCTTTCACACACATCTACACACACAGGGTGATTTGACCTTAGAGGAATGTGGTAAGGGGAACAAATGAAGTTGTGCACAGGAATGTCTTTGTCGTTTCCTCCCATCCCGGCTACAGTACATTCCACACCTCCCCAATCATCGCTAACCAGCACACAGCAGGCTACATTAACCACGCCACATTCCTTTAACTATAAATCCAAATCCTGTGTCAGCCCATGCTTTAACTGTACCAAATGGTACCTTATACCATGGGAGGACTGTTTTTAAAAAGCTCACTCCCTTCATTCCTTAGATACTGTACATATATAGATACTGGACATCAGCTGTCTTTATTACAACCCTCTATATAAGCTCAACATATACAGTATGCAACGCACACCTCGGTGTTTTAGAGCAACAGATGTCTCTCTTCCTGCATGGAAACATCATTAAGGCTGCATTACAGGCTCAGCCAAGAAGATCCAACAGGACACCAATATTTACTCATTTAAAAATAAGTGTAGATCTAACTTAAAGGGGTATTCCAGTCTGTGAGACGTTGGTGATCTCACCAGAGGCACATAAAAAAAGATGTTAATAACACAGACTTGGCTTTCTGCTGTAAATATATGCAGTCTCCAAGAATAATGATGATCATCAGGGTTATTTTCTTAGACTTTACAAAGAGTCTCTGCAACCACATTGTACAGCTGTTTTCACAGTCTGAGTGGAACTCTTTTTACTGAGTAAACTGACCATTATGTGCAAAACTGGCAGACTCCTTTTAACAAAATGAGTGTTCTTTTCTGTTCATATGGAGTTATGTCTCTGGACACTCAACTAAGGCCAATATTCATCCTCCTTTTGGCTATACTTTTGATCTTCACCAACGTCTGTTTAAATTTTATATTTGATTGATAAATGCTGCACTATGTTCACCAGATAGTCATTACATTTCCTGACTAAAGTTCTGTGCTGGGCAGGTGCTGGGCAATGCTGTTGAAATTTCATTTTACTGCAAACATCTGGCTGCTGCTGGATACAACACAGATGAGAGCGGTGGGAGTCTATCAGTAACACTTTGGGCCTCACAACCACAACAAGTTCAAAGATGCTGAAACACTGTTGAGCTGAGGGAACAGCAGAATCTGGTGATAATTTTCTGCTGGTACATCATTATGAGCCACTGTTATTCAATTCATTTCTGAACTGATTACAGCAGCTTTAAAATACAGCATATCCTGTGCAGCTGTATTGCAATTTGGTCTATTGAGGCTACAATATCTCTGGTTCCTCTTTAACAGATGCTCCATAGCAAATATTGACCCAAAATGGCATCTCTGTGATGAATTATGTTGGACTGACACTGATCAGATTTTCATAGCTTATGTTTAGTATTTTTCTGCAATCAAATTTAGTTGCAGCTTCACTGGCAATATCTCACAGTGAAGCTAAGTTGTCTGTGTTTTGTCATCAGTGGGAAAAAGTAAATTCACAGAAGAAAAACAATACATGCAGTACAATATGTACAATATAGTAGATCCACAAAGACACTGTGCATCACTAAAGGATGATTCCACGTTGACACTTTGAATGTCAAACTGATACTAAAGGCACTGTGAACTCTGAGAGATATAAAGAAGGTTCTTATTAGTTAAATTAGCACTTGCCAGGATGATTCTTGTTCTGTTATACAGCACTGATGTCTGTAACATTTGCAGAAACTACAGAGGCTGCCCATTTTGACATGTGTAATTAACTATGAGTAATGCTTTTTTTCTAATTCAGAGAGCGCTGCTCAGGGCCAAACAGGATTTAAACTTATTTGCAAACCACATATTTTTTTGATTTATCAGTGCAATTTACTTGACAGACAGTATACTCAGAAGCAATTTACAGTTCTTAAAATATGTAAATGTTTCTCAACATCAGCCCTGTGGGAGATGAACCCTGTAACCTCAGCTGTGTCAGCATCAATTTCTGCCCACTGGACTGCATAAAACCCAGTGGAATGAAGGATGAGTGGAAAAATCTGACTCCAGATCTGGCCTCAGACGTGGTCACAGTGTGTGAACTAACCTTGCAGTTGTGGCAGAAGTTTTCTCCGTTCTTCCCCGGAGGAAGGATGATTTCCCCTGTTGGGATTAGCTGGATCTTCAGCTCCATCATTGTTCCCTTTTGTCCTCTGCTCCTCTCCGCTATTCCTTCACTTTCTCTCAGTGTGATGCCGTCTTGCGTTGTGCTTGCTATTCCTCGTCAACTTTGTCAAGAGTGTCAGAGTGAAAAAAATCACACTGCTTCCCTCAAGTCTGTAGGCAAATCTTCAGGTCAGACAGAGGACCATCCCAAGAGAGGCCTGTAAAGCAAAAATATACTGTCAGACATCTTTATCAGAAACACAAGCAAGTAAATCACAAATCTCTTTCCTGTATGCATATAAGGAGAAACACCTTATCTTACAGCTGGAGTCCTTACCTGACAGAGAATTTTTTACTTCCTAACAGTCGGATCAACAAGCGGAAAGCAGTAATTTGCGGTTTCGAGCATTGGAGAGTTAAGGTTGGGGTGTTACCTGTTGCAGAGCAGAGAGTCACAGTGAGGCCAGCTTCCCCTCACTGCAGCCAGAGGATGTTTCCTCTCTGGCTGAGGGATCATGGGGAGGATATGGAGCTCAGCCTGACTCAAGATGGATGTCACATGTAGAGGATATGTGTCTTTTGTCTTACAATTGCGTGCGTGTGTGAGCTTGGGAGGATAAATGTGTGCTCATGGGGGATGATAAACACAATTGTGTCTGGAATGAAAGTAGCTATCTATTAGTCTAAGCAGGTGAACAGTTTTAAAACTTTTTTTTGTTTGTTTAAATCCCAAAATCTTGATAAAAGAATTGGCCTAGGTCAGCAGTTTCCAACATGTTTTTGTCTGAAGTACCTCCACAGCCCTGTCAGAAATATCCCTTCACTGACTCAGCCCATGTGCTCATCTGAGCTGATTTTAAACCATACTTTATTAAACACTGTTCATTTTAGAAGCATGGTTATTGTTATAAACATTTTCTTTCAGTTGAACTGTCAGTATTCAGGTTGGTGTTACTTTGCAGTTGAATTACTTGGAGTGACAGAATTTTTGGATGTTTCAATCACTTATCCATTTATTTAAGCTAACTCTTGCAACAATTTTTTTCATTACATGTCGCTAACTATTACTCTCTTGATAATACTGGTCTTGTGCCTTATCTTGTACTATTATCTATGAATTTAAGTTAACATTTAAATCATTATTTATTAGCTTTAGCTAGTATTTCAACAATTATCAATTACTTTTAGCTAAAACGTCAAGCATTACCCATTACTTTTGTCTAACAATTTAACATTATCCATTACCTTTAGCTGACATTTCAGCAATTATCCATTACCTTTAACTAACATTTCAAACATTATCCATTACCTTTAGCTAGCTTTTCAACAATTATCCATCACCTTTAGCTAACATTTTAAAAAAATATCCATTACCTTTAGCTAACATTTCAACAATTATTTATTACTTTTAGCTAACATTTGAACAATTATCTATTACTTTTAGCTAACATTTCAACAATTATCCATTACCTTTAGCGAGCTTTTCAACAATTATTTATTACTTCTAGCTAACATTTGAACAATTATCCATTACTTTTAGCTAGCATTTCGACAATTGTCCATTACCTTTAACATCTCAACAATTACGCATTACTTTTAACTAGCATTTCATTATTTATTACTTTTAGCTAACATTTCAACAATTATTTATTACTTTTAGCTAGCATTTCAGCAATTATACCTTTAGCTAGCATTTCAACAATTACCCACGACCTTTAGCTAACAATTCAACAATTATCCATTTCTTTTAGCTAACATTTTAACAGTTATTCATTATCTTTAGCTAGCATTTCAACAATTATCCATTACCTTTAGCTAAAATTTCAACAATTATCCATTACATTTAGCTAGCATTTCAACAATTATCCATTACCTTTAGCTAAAATTTCAACAATTATCCATTACATTTAGCTAGCATTTCAACAATTATCCATTACCTTTAGCTAAAATTTCAACAATTATCCATTACATTTAGCTAGCATTTCAACAATTATCCATTACCTTTAGCTAAAATTTCAACAATTATCCATTACATTTAGCTAGCTTTTAAATGCTCTTTTTTGGCTAGTTTTTCAACCTTTTAGAAACTTTTAATACTTTAAGCTATTCATTTCAACCATTTACTTTTTACATTTTACTGAGATTCCTCTAAAATTTAGCTTTAACTTTAAGTTTTGTTTGTTTGTTTTTTTTTGGCATGTATTACTTATTATGTATTACTAAGCTATTTCAACTCGTTTTCCACTCAGTAATTATGCAAAAGATTTAATTCATTGTCAAATTCTATTATCTTCACTAGCCATTAGAAACCTAGATATCTTTCATTCTCTCTGTCTTTTAACATTTATCGATTATTTTGGCTATTTCAACAACCAGTACTTGTTTATCACTTCTTGTTAGCTGGTTTAGGCTTTCATGAATACTTGTTAATTACTGTTCACACACTCACTCTCTTGGTTATAATATTTTATATCACCCTTAATACTTTTTTAATTAATACTTTTTTTAAAATTAGCTGAGCTGGTCCACTATTTTTCCACTTACCCCATAGCAGAGGTGCCCTAGCTCTCACGCACAAGTATCCCTGGTTGGAAATCACTAGTCTAGTTCAACTCTTTGTTTTTCCTTGACTCCTATTATATAATTGATGGCAATGCTTACAGGTTTTTAACATTGTACACACACACACACACACACACACACACACACACACACACACACACACACACAGAGGACTGGTGTGAGCAGGGTTTCCTCCTAGAACCAGCATCCTGCCTCAGACATTCCTCGTATCCACCCAGCAGATTTAGTGTGTGTGTGACGTATATGCGTGTTTGAGTTTGTGCATGACGGAACCCACTTGTGCTTCCCTTAGGATATACAAGCAAGAGGCACGCGTTTGCGCCACACGCTTCCTAAAAAACAAATAAGGGACTTGTGCTCTCTTAGCACTCCACTTCCTGTCCCCAAGGACTACGCTAACCAGGGCCTCGACACTCAACTCACACACACTGATTCACACACACGGCGTATTGGCAGAGGAGTGGTTTCCAGGGTGAAGGGGTAAAATGTGACACCGCAGTCATACATTGCTATGTTTGTGACAGAAAAATATAAACAGTTTCACTCTGATAGATAAACATACATCATTTGGATGACCTTCCTGACCTGTCAGATGATTCCAGATCCCTCCCTGCGTTCCTGCTCACTTATGGTCAGCCCTGTGGGACACAGTTATTTGTGCACATCATGCAATTTGTTGTATTCCTCATAATTTGCGGGGTGAAATGTGACCAAACCTTGCAATAAGCAAGCCACAGAGAAGACAGCTTTAGACCAGTGGCTTCTAACATAGGATTCAGAGCCTTCTAAATGGGTCATAGGACACATCTGAGGGGTTGCAAGATGATTAACAGGATAGGAAAAAACATTTTATTTGTAATATTAATCAAAATCACTTCATTTTCACATCACTTGGTAAATGTACCTCTTTATGTCTCTAAAATGATTCAAATAAACCAAACTTAGAGTAAAAAATAACGTTTTACGTTAAACTCACAACCTGTTAACCTGTGTAATATGTAATGATGAGTCCCAACGTAGTAGTATTTCTCAGCCACTCCACGTCTATGCTTTTTGAAGCCACACTACAGGTGGGCAGCCATTAAAATCCAACAGATGTCTCAAGGTGCTGTCCACTATTAGCCTTTGCCTCCAGAGTAAAGTCAGTTTTTGCAGTCCGTTAATGAACCTCCCTGATGTTAACAGATGCAGTTGCTGGGTGGATTTGTGATGCAACTGCAATTTTCCGTCCATCCATCCATCATCTATACACCGCTTAATCCTCTGCAGGGTCGCGGGGGGGCTGGAGTCTATCCCAGCCGACTCGGGCAAAGGCATGGGACACCCTGGACAGATCGCCAGGCCATCGTGGGGCTACACATAGAGACAGACAACCAAGCACACTCTCATTCACACCTACAGACAATTTAGAATATTCAGTTAACCATGTTTTTGGACTGTGGGAGGAAGCAGGAGTACCTGTTGAAAACCCACGCTTCACAAGGAGAACATGCAAACTCCACACAGAAAGGTCCCAGGTGTCCTAACCGGGGATCTTCTAGCTGTGAGGCGACGCTGCTAACCACCGAGCCACTGTGCAGCCCCAACTGCAATTTTAATAAATTAATTGGTTTTGTTTAAACTAGGCAAGATTAAAACTTGACTGCATGCTCACACAATAATAATAATTTAAAAGGATTTTTATTTCATTTTGATACCAAATATTCTATTTTTGTGTGATTTAAATTAAATTTCAGTGTGCCAGTTTGCTGCTGCTCTGCAGCTTTTATGTTTCTCCCAGTGCTGCTTTCTTGGGCAGATTGCACTCTCACATGTTTCAATAAATATTAAATGAACAGCAGTACTCAAAAAGTTTTATGCCTTGCACATGCATATTCTATGAGTGTCTGTCTTTCAGTGTGAGAGTGGCACAGAATCTATGTTTTGTATGGAGGTGGCATCGTAGGCTGCTGTTGAGAGGGGGGAAGAGACAGACACACATATCCTCTGACCTCTGACCCCAGCTGGAGGCATTCCTGACAGCCTGGCATCAACAGGAAACCTGTGGCCTTGACACACACACACACACACACACACACACACACACACACACACAGTCTTGAACCAGACATAGCTCGGCCCAGTTCTATTTTAAAATAAGAACACATAGTTTCAAAGTGTTTGGCTTCCAAGATAAGCACATTATTGCTGTCTAATTTAAAATGAAAGTGAAATTAAAAATGTACCCACAAACACAGGTTATTTGAAGTAACAGGATAAAAATAAGTATCCATATTGAGAACTTGCAAATCCAACTGTAAGAAAATGCACAAATCCTAGTAATGTCATCAGCTGTTAATGGATATTTACAGTTGATTCCAGAGAAAGAGATATGAAAACCATAGTTATGATGCCTTAGAATAAATTTGATGTCAGGAAATGAGAATGTTGATCTTTGTAAAAACACTTGTTCTATTTTCCTGCCTAGATCATCACATCTGTTTAAATACTAAGAATGTGAAGACTACATTTCACTTCCTTTGTTTTTTTTCCATCGTCACAGAGAAACATCTGATGACTGGCAGCAGTGAAAAGCAGGTCAGATGCTACGTTTTTCCATCTTAATGCTGCATCACAAAGGATCTTCTATATAGTATGTGTCACTGCGTTTCCTTTGTTTCCACAGACTGAAGGTGAGTCATTGTGAGAAAACAGAGGCAGCTCCTGTCAGAGACTCTGGCAGTAATATGGGATTTTCAAGGCAAAGGCGGAAATCTGACTCAAACCACCTGCAGCTGTCATAAAAACAACCACTGAGACCTTTTAAATTCCATTATATATATATATATAATAGATATATATATATATACACCTGTTGGGTGTATATATATATATCTATACACCCAACAGGCATAACATCATGACCACCAGCCTAATATTGTGTTGGTCCCCCTTATGTGATCAAAAATGCTCTGAACCATTGGGCATGGACAAGAGGACCTCTCAGGGTGTCCTATGGGGTCTGGAACCAGGACGTTGGCACTGGATCCTTTGGGTACTCTGGTTTGTGCAGTGGAGCCTCTGTCAATCAAACTAGTTCCACTGCATCTTGTTGATGCTTGATCACAATGAGGTGTAGGAAGTTTGGAGGTCAAATCAACATGTTGGGTCATTGTCATGTTCCTCAACATGTTCCTGATTGGTTGATGTTGTTTCCATGTGGTGGGGTCCATTTTCCTGTGGGGTTAGGCCAGTGACATTTGGGATTTCCATTTGCATGAGGGAGTGTGTTTGTTGTGGGACAATGTTTATTTTGGGTGTCCAAGTCTCATCAACACGGATGTTAAAATCCAAGGTTTTTCATCAGAACACCACATAGTACCAATATGATCAATGTTATTCACTTCACCTGTCAGTGGTCAGACTTTTGGGGCTGATTGGTGTATATTAGCTTAAATATTAACTTAAAACATGAAATGCATTATTGAAAAAGCTTAATGGCTAAAATACCTAGCTAACAGTAATGGATAACTTGTTGAAATAGATTACTAAGTGTATTGGATTATTGGTTAAAAAGTAAGTTGTAATACCTGACTATTACATGAAATGTATGTGAAAAGAAAACTAGTTAGCAAATGAGCTGAGAAGTGCAAACAGTTAAAAGTAACGGGTAAATGTTCAAAATGGACAGTGACCTACGGATAAATAGCTAAAGTATACATTAGCAAACTAGCTAATGTGTGAACCGCTGAAATTGTTACAGTAGCTAAAAGTATTAGCTAATTTTTTAAAAGGCAAAATGGTTGACGTTGTTAGCTATAATTATTGGATAATTTGATAAAATAATTAAAGATAATGGGGATTTAAAACACTATCTAAACCAAATGTTTGAATTACTTAGGTAAACTTACGGAATAATTGTTGGGGAAAAAAAGCTAAAGGTTATGGATACAACGGTGGTCCTTCTGTAACATTATATGAAATAAATGTGAAAAAACAAGTTAGCAAGTGAAGAGAAGCAGAAACAGTTAAAAGTAGTGGATAAATGTTCAAAAGAGACAGTGAAGTAATGGATAGCTGAGATAGAAAGGCTAGCTAATGTATGAGCAGCTACAGAGCAGCTAAAAGTAGCAGATCATTTTTTGAAAAAGCTAAATAGTTGATATACTTAGCTAAAAAATAATTGATTGATGGTTTAAATAGTTAGCAAAATGTAAAGTCTGAATAGCTGAAACAGTTGAAGATAATGGGTAGTTAAAATTGCTAGCTGAAAGTAATGGAGGGCTAGCTGGGCTAACTGAGACTAAGGCGTTGTCCACATTAATACAGATATATTTCTTCTACGGATATCTTCCCTATCGGTTTAAAAAAATACAATACAAAATTCAGTACATACAAAATACTAAATATCTCCACACACACAAGAATGCGAAGATGAAAAATCTCAGTTTGAGTGATCTAAAATAGCATTTGCATGTGGATAAGAAGCCCAGATATATTGCAAAAATATCTGTATTAGTGTGGACCAGACGTAAATGGGTTAAACATTCAGCTTGTGTTAGTTAAGAGTGTAAGAGTCTGAACCTAAATACTGATATTTCAATTATATGAAAAGCTATTATAACAATAATCATTGTTATAAAAGCAATACCGTTAATGTTGAGTTTAAAATCAGTTTAAATGCATTCAATTTATGCTGTGGAAATGATGGTTTACCTGAGGTCATTGAAATGACTGTGGGATACATCAGACTAAAAAGGTTCCAAAATGGCTGATCTACATGCATTACTTCAGGAGTGAACAAGAGCTATTCAGCTGATGGTTAATAAAGTGGGTGGATGTTGGTTTAGCCCACACAGCTCATGGCATCAGTTTCATTTGCGACAGAAAGTTGCAGCAGTGTGCAGCTATGCACAGATATGCTGTAAAACACATCTAAATCTATGCATGCTGCATGGACAGCACCACTTGGGCATTGCAGGGCGATTTGAAGGGCGTGGGTCAGGACGGAGCGAGCTGTAGTTCACAGGTTCATCCTGCTGTATATTTGTGGTACAGTCCTGTAACCAGATGCCACATGGAGGCTCAGCCCAGACCAGCTCAGACCAGGGCTGAGTAAATCTCACAAGTGGTGCCTGAAAATAACCTCCGCTATTTATAACTGCTGTCTCTGCAGCAGAAGAGGAAGTTCATAATATTTCATTGACGTTTGTTCCCCAGGTCCCACTCTGAGAGCAGTAATCTTGCTCCGACAACAGAACACTGTGGCAGTTTCCAGTTTCCACAGGAAGGCAGAGGAAGCTCGAGGACGCCGATTAGGCTGCAGATGTCGAGGAGGGAGACACTGACTCTACAACCAACACACACCCTCTGGAGAGCAGTGGCTTCAAAACCAATGAATGGAAAGTTAAACTGTTGCAATTTGTTATGTTCCCCTCCAGCACATCCAGCAGCATCTCCGGTGGAAATATGGAAATTATTTTGGGATGGGTGATGTATTGTCAGATCAGCTGGAACTTGCTGCCCTCTTGAGGTTTCATGTTACAACAGGCAGCTCACTGGAGGAGAAGCCAAACACATCCCTGAAAGGTTCATGAGGGTCTGTTGTTGTGACAGATCACTGAGACAAGATTTGTAACATAACCTTACTGAGCAAAACCTCAGTTAGCAGAAGAACGGCTGTACAAAAGATTCACAAAAGAGCTTTGTGGTGCACAGATGATCCTCTCTACCAGCCATCTGTAACACTCATTATCAACCTGTTTAGTCTGATGAACCCCCAATCAGGTGAACTCAACCTGGCATCATTGTCACACATCATGTTCCAAATTTTAAACTGATCCAATGTAACATTCCATACTACTGTATGATTGATACCAAGGCTATTGTTAATCACCTTATAAAACTGAACTTTCACTTCAGTTTGGTCAAGCGTATGTTCATACTGCTACCTTGGAGTGGCTGTGGCTGGACAATTTAACCAACTTGGCCTACTTTTAGCAATTTCAACCGTTTATCCATTACCATTAGATGACTATTTCAACTATTTAATGACTGTTTTTTAAATACTGCAACCGTATATTCATTACTTTTATCCATTTAAACTGTTTATCGTGTTAGCTAACTATTTGAACTATTTTTCTAATATTTCAGCAAAATATTACAGCTATTTATGTTATCCAATCATTTACTACTTCTCCCTCACCATTTCAGTTAACTATCCATGACATTTAGCTTTTTAAACCATTCATTAACCATTTATTCATTACTTTAAGCTATGTCAACGACTTTTACTTTTAACTACCTTTGTAAGCTTTAGCTAACCAGTTAAGCATTACTTTTTAGCTAACCATCTATTACTTAGCTATTTCAACAGCTGTTTAAATATTGCAACCCTTTTTTCACTGCTTTTATCTCTTTCAAATTATATATTTTCTATGTCACTTTTTATCCAGTACTTTTATCTATTTAAACTGTTTAATGTGTTAGCTAACTACTTTTCTATTACTTAGCTAAATACTGCAGCCATTTAATTTAGCTAACCATGTTAGTTCTCCCTCAGCATTTCAGTTAATTATCCATGACATTTAGCTTAGTAAGTCATTCCCTCATTTGCTATTTTCACCATTTATTATATTATATTACTTTAAGTTATATCAACAATTCATCCTTTACTTTTAACTACTTTTGTAAGCTTTAGCTAACCATTTAAGCATTACTTTTTAGCTAACCATTTATTTTATGACTATTTTAACCATTTGGTCATTACTTTTATATTTCAACTATTTATTCCTGACTTTTAGCTACTTCAACAATTTGTCGTTTAGTTTTAACTATTACAGCCATTTAATTTAGCTAACCATTTATCCATTACTTTGATCTATATTTGAACCATTTATCCTTTTTTTCATAACATTTAGTTATTTTAGCAATTTATTCTTTAGTTTTACCAAACTATTTTAACCTTTTATTCCTTAATTTCAATTATTTCAGCTTTCTTTATTTAAGTTAACATTTATTTATTACTTGTAGCTATTTTAGCCATTTATCCATTACATTTAACTTTCCAGTTTAGCTATTTATTTCTCATTTTTAGCTATTTTAATACTGTATCCACTACTTTGGCCTTCTTTTAGTTTTAGACATTCGCTGCCTTACTACTTAATTACCCATGCTGAAGGAGCCATGGGTAGGGCGGTCATGACCGTCTGTCTGTCTGTCTGTCTGTCTGTGGGTGTGTGGGTGGGTGGCTGTGTCCGCACCATAACTCGAGAACAAAGAGAGACAGGATAATCAAACTCAGCACCGATGTTCATCTTGACCTTCCCTGGCCACTCATTAATTTTGGGGTCAAAAAGGTCAAAGGTCAAAAATCAAGGTTGCAGGGCTACCTGCCATGTTTAGGAAGACATCCGGCGTGGGTCTGCATCTCACTTGAGTGCATTCTAGTTTTCAAGTGCTGTTAATTCAGCCTGTGGATTGGGTAGCCTGTGATAAATTCTCTAAACCAATCAACTATTCAGTCACCACAGGGACTGGGTATCAAGTGTCTTCTTGTCATAGTAATGTGTGAAAAGTAGAAAAAGCTTCTGGCCCTGCATGAAAATGACAGAAAGATTAAAGAGAGATGAACACGTCTGACAGTAATATGCAACATTGCTGAAGACTTTGATGTGTGGCACCAGCCTTCACTACATAGAAGGGCAGAACAAAGACTAGTTGGACATCATGAGTTAATACAGTGTAATTACTACAGTGACTCGATGCTGAGATGATTAGCACACTCTGCTCAAGACTAGACTCTTAGGGGAAAATTAGTTTCACACGAAAGAGACCTGAAATACATCAACTGTTCTGAGATACAATCTCACCCTAAAACCTGGATTATTTTTAGCTTGGTTTAAAGTTAGAGGAGGACTAATTGGTTTGTGGTTCTCTGGGCAAAATACAGGGGTTTCGTATGTGAGATGTACTTGATGGAAACTTACAGATCCACAACAGAGGCTCAGCTGCAAATGTTAATTATAAACTATGCTCCCAGTCATCTCAACATTGGCCCTGTAGTCTGACAATTACTCTAAGGTGTCACAGTTAATTTTGCAATGACATATCTGTGTTTATATATTAAAATGCTGCTACTTCTGTCCTGATGTAGAAAAGGACGACTCCACTGTCACGTCTGAGTACGACAGATTCAGCCTGTTATACAGTCATATGGCACCCTTTCAGTTTATGATACCCTGACCCTCTCCACTTCTCATCGCATAAACACCCCATTAAGCAACAGCATTGTCAAGTGATTTGTGAGAATCTCGTGTGAGTGACAGATTTGACCTGCAGAGGGCGATAGAGGAGCTGCTGCACAACCATCCAGTCATAAACCTTGAGTTCTTCAATCAGCTGTTTCCTCAGGCGTACATACTGTATATGACATACTTTACACAGATTACAGAACTCCTGACCAGGATGGAAGCTTTCAACAGGTTTGACAACCAAGAAAGGCACTTGTAATTCATCTTACGTCACAGTGACACTTCACTGCTGCTTTCTGCTTGACTGCAAGTCACTATAATCACATCCTCACCTTATGCTGGGAAAAAGGAGACAGAAAATTACAAAGAATGAGTCCACAAGGAGACTGCATGATGGCTTGGTTGTTAGCACCATCACCTCAAAGCTCAAAGACACCTGGTTTGCGTCCTGGCCTGGGCCTGGGATCTTTCTGAGAGGAGTTTGCATGTTCTCCTTGTGCAGCGTGGGTTTTCATCGGGTTCTCCAGCTTCCTCCCACAGTCCAAAAACATGCTGAGGTTAATTGATGATTCTAAATTGTCCGTAAGTGAATGTGAGTGTGTTTGGTTGTCTGTCTTTATGTGTGGCCCTGTCCAGGGTGTCCCTTGCCTTCACCTTGAGTCAGCTGGGAAAGGCTGTACCCCCCCCCCCCCATGACCCTACTGTCTGAGGAATAAGCAATGTATAGATAATGGATGGATGGAAGTCCAAAAGGAAGTCCTGTCTTCAGTCACTCTGTAAGTCTTAGGAAAACTTAAAATTTAAAAATTAAAAATGGATGTTTGGGGGTTATACACTAAGCAGGGGTCTGGGCATTCTCCCCCAGGATGTTTCATTAATTTTCTACATTCTGGTTTGGTGCATCAATTTGTGTCTTCTTTGCATCAATCTATTGGTAAACTGTCTTTATTTATGTAAAGAAAATACAACATTCATTCAAAAACAGCCTTAGGTTCTCTTATGCTTTTATAGGGGTGGACTGATGCACATGTTCTTAATATTGAGTCGCGCATGCCTACGGCATCCTCCCTTGAATCCACACCGATGTCGATGATAAAAAAAAAGTCAAGGGATCACTTAAGGTTACAAGAACCCTTAAAGGTCAGTGATGCTCATGATGGTGCGACAGTAAATGTCATGACATAGTATCTGACAGGTCAGAGAGTCCATTGGGGTTTATCCCCTTGGGAACACAAACACACATAAAAGTGTGCAATGAAATATAAAAAATACATACACAAAGGGAGATTACAACTTTAGCACAATATCGATATGGCTTGAGGTTATCAAAAAAGTGGAGAAATGGAGAATGCTCATCCTCTGAGGAGCATGAATGCGTTCTGTACATTCCAAGGCGAGCTACTCTTTAGATTTTGATAGGTTTTGATGATTCTTAAAAAAAAAGCCTGCCTGTTGATTAGTCTTGATGACAGACTGGTGGCTTCTAGAGGAAAAACACAGTACAATCAGTTCTCTGGGGAACATAAATGTTCACCGCAAATGGAAACAAAATCCAGCCATTTGTTTTCAAGATACTGTATCTTTACCCTGTTGGTCAGGAGGAGAATCTGGCTTGGCAGCAAGCTGCATCAAAGGTCAGGAGGTCACCCACTTGTCCTGATCAGACGTCTTCATCAGCTTCTCTCCTCAGCAGGAAATGCAAACAGCGATGTGGCAGCTGGAGCACCTCACGCTGCAGGTAGGATGTCACTTTGACTGGCTGCTAGTGCTTGCTGCCTGCTATCTGTTTGACAGGCTCCTCCACTTTCACCTGGGAGTCTAAATTTAGGCCAGACATGGAGTTCAGGCTGTTACCACGGATGATGTAACAGTAGAAAAGGCCGCTACAGAGGTTACAAGAAACTGAAATAGGAAGGCAGAAGGTTAAAGCCTCAGGGCCCTCTCAGGTTGAACATGTATGAGTGAGAGCGTAAAAAAGGTACAGAGTAACAGACAGAAGGGGATTTCATGAGCCCACAACCAAGATTTCAACACATTTAAGTCACTTGTGTATGATAAAATGTGGAACTGTCTTTGTTTTTAGCCCCAAATGTGGCCCTCCTGACATGTTAGCACTGTCTATTGTAAGTGGCAGCTCTAACCTGGATGCTGGTCTGTTGATGTCAGAGTTCTGATTATCACCTCCATCAGCTGCTCACACAGTAGCAGCAGCAGCAGCAGATCCACTGCAGAACCACATGCATTAAGATTGCATTTGTCTCTCAAACACTATAAATAGAACATATGAATTTATGATTACGCACACAGTTGCCAACTCAGACTCCAGAAGCAACATCTGCTCTGTGTGGCAACACAGCACTAGGGGTTTTAAATGCCAAAATCCACTCTGAAATTTCAGCTGTAAATAAATGTGTCTCTACTTCACAAGATTGCAAGTTATTTTAAAGGCCTGCACAGGTTACAACATGCAGAACATTTTTATTCCACTCATTACTTTGTCATTCAGTTCCATGTTTGTTCACCTCCAAAAAATCTGTATGGTGAAGGCAAATAAAAAAACCAACACAAGTCAAACTGTAATGTTTAATTTAGATTGTTTAATGTTAATTCCATGCTGTGTTTCAGTAAGAACAATACAGATTCCCTGTCTGTGGCTCCAGTCAGATATCCAGTAGTACAAATCAGCTCCAAGTTACACATAATGAAGCAAAACAAGAAGAGCAACGAAGGAAACCGCAAAAGAAAGAAACCCTCTGAACCTAGAAGAGTTTTAGTAAAAAGCAGGGGTGAAGCAGCGGAAAAGAAGATTAATTATTATTGTTAACTCATGCAAGCACTGACCATTTTGATTTTAGGGCTCTCTGTCGAAGGAGCGGGGTCAAATTGAGACTCGTCTTTTACACGAGTGAGAAATCTCCCAAGTTTTTTTTTTCTTTTTTTCCCCCCATTAAAACCACAAGCTACAGATAAATCAACCTTCAGAGATTCAGCATGTGTGCACAGTTACAGTATTTCAGCACAAAGTACAGTCCAAGGACAACTACAAAAACATGACAACAGAATCACTATGGTGTAAAGGTTAAGCACTTCTTTGCCCCACGTGGATATCGCGAATTTTGCCAACTTCCTTTGAAAAACTAAGTTAACAAAAAGGGCACTTGTAGTTTTTCCAAACTGCCCATAAAAAGGTAAAATGATCTGCATGACATTTCACTAAAAACAGAGATAAAATAGCTCCCATAACTAAGTCAACATTATCAGTAATAAAAGTTAATTTCTGTAATTACATTAAGAAAAATTCTCAATACATCCAGCAACTGATAAAAATATTGAGGAAAAAAAAAGCAAAACCAAACAAAAATACAATAATGAAAACAAAGATAACATTTTCAGAACCGCTTGTACCAGGACAAAAAACACAAAACAATCCAGGGACCTCTTTCTTTATCTTTGTCTTTCTAACATTGTATTTCCTGTCTCAATTAAGTGGTATTTACTTGAATGATGTAAGGGCTAATATAAAAATAAAAAAGAAGAGAAAAATAAACTTGTTAACTCCGTGGCCCTGCTGGACTCTGGAGCTGCAGAGGTGGAAGAAAAGGAAAAGGAGGGAAAGAGGAGGAAGAGGAAGGTGACTCGCAGAGAGGGAAGACGGGAGGGGGGGAGGATGAGGAGGGCAAAGTAGGAGGGATGAGGAGTGTGAGGAGGTGAGGGGGGAGGGTCTCAAGTTGTTGGCTGTTGGTGGCATAGTCTCACTGGGCCTCATCCTCAACGTCTTGCAGTGCCTCTTTGTTCTGTTCTTCACCTGGTGGAGAGAAAGTTTACTGTAAGTGTTTGTGGAATACAAATGTCACAAAGGTCCAGCTTTAATAGTGACTGAGTGGCAGGCAGGTCTAATATACGAGCCAATCAACCCTGACAGAAGAACTGAAACATGGGGAATAAAGGCCATGCCCACTTTAAGCCGTGTTAACACATTGGTCGTTTTCTGTGAGTGTGCAAATCTGTGCGCAGTGGCATGGCATTGTAGTGTATATGGGGAAAAATAAAACATACTTGATCAATAAAATAAATACAGTATAAGTCAAATTAAGTATACAGAGGAGTACGCAGTCTGAAGGTTGTTGCAAGGTACATTCAGCACAGGGAAATATCTTGAAGTACAGTGTTTGTATAAAATATAAATAGTTATACATTTTCCAATGCTGGCAACACCTATGAAATGTTGTGCATGTTGATTCCAGGTGTTTTTACTTGTTGTTGAAGTGCAACTTTTGTTTATTCTCTCTTTTCCTTTACTTCTTTTCAGTTCCTTCTACTTCCAGCCAGAGTTTTGCCGTTTCTGCAGTCGTAAAATGAGCCGATAGTGAGTAAAACGTTACAGAAGCAAAGAAACTGATTGGAGCTCAGAGGGTTAAACGCAGTCATTGGCAAAACAGATGGCGGCCATATTGAGCCATTCCAATGTTTGATTGAATTAAACCTTAAAGAGGAAGGCAACAAATTTGAAACTCACTGGAATCTCCTAAAAGCCGTTTGACGTCAGGTTGTGCTGGGAAACAGTCTTCTTCTGTGGTTTTCTGTTACTAGTTTGCTCATGTGCTCTCGATGTATGCCCAATTGAAGGAGTGGCAATTGTTTTAATGTAGACATGTTGTTTTTGTAGTCTGGTAACATTAAGACTGCTTAATGTATTTGTAGTCTCAGAACTAAAAACTAAATACTACATATGAATTGAAAAAACAATAACAGTCTGCTGCAGGTGTAATGAGCTTTTCATTTGTCCGTTTCTCCCTTGTTTTCCTTCGTCTTTGCCGCAAGACAACCTTGTTTACAGTTATTAGTGAATACTAGTAGATGAAATATTGTATTTTTTTATTGAAGTAAAAGTAGCACTACAGGAAAAATAATCAGTGTTTGAGAAAGGTGACCAAGTAAAAGTAGCAGTATTAAAGGTGTGTCAGCATCAGAAGTGATAGCCCTCATGCAGACAAAAGGCATATTTGTAGCACTGCATTATAAATATATGCACAGTACTTCGATTATGGGGTTACTATTACTACTGCATTAATGTGTAAGTACCCTGAAATTAAACAGACACATATTCAGTCACTGTGACAGGTGCTAGTGAAGCTGATTTAATTATGGTATATGCTGTTGGGCAGTTTAATCTGCAAAATCTCAGATATTTCAGTCCTCAAAACCTTCCGTCTGTTGCGTCTGTTTTGTCATTTCAGCCACCTTGTTTTAAGAATCTTTTAGAAATGTGTGCATGTAGCTTCAGATTACAATGAAGGCAGGTTTAGGTGCACTGGCAAACAAAACATGTTTTTCAAGAAAACACTTGAAACTAGCCGATTTTCACTGACAACTAGTGTGAGGACTGTTACAGCACCCTTCTTTTCTCAGAACATCAGACTTTAAGAGCTCGGCTACAAACTGACAAATAAATGTAGTGGATTAAAGAGTACAATGTTTACTTTTAGAACACAGTGAGGCAGAAAATACAAATACGCAAGTACAAGTAGCTCAAAACTGTACATATGCACAGTTCTCTGTTCCAGTCGACCCCTGCTGATGAACAGTGTCATCTTGCAGCAGGAAAAACAACTTCTAAATGGGTGTGGAGTGGAAACATAATCTGAGGTCAAATCTGTTTAAATGAACCCACTCCACAAAAAAAAAATCCTCCCCAAGTGGAACTCCATAAAAACTTTATCGAGTGGCAATATCCATTCAAAAAACCTGCATGCCAAACATAACTTCTGACCGGTATTGGTGAAATGGTGCAAATGTGTAATTCGGTGAAACAGTTTGGAAAAGTGACAACAGAGCTGATACAGTGTGAGGGAGGGAAACAAACCAGAGCGAACAGAGTTTGAGAATTTAGTCAGTTAAGCTTTTACACAAAGAAGACACATGCATTTACATCTACAGTGACAATCTCAACTAAGTATTCTGACTGGATCGGGCCAAATACCTTATCATCTAAACTTCATGAACCACAATTCTGTACATGTCGTAACTGGAGGACGGCTCTTATTAAAATGGTCGACTGAACTGTTCAGAGTGTGCAAGCAGTCCAGCATGCCAACACAATGATCTAAACCGCTGCTTCTTGGTGTATGTACAGGTTTAACAGGCAACTATGTGGACACACACTCTGTACAAACATACGTGAAGCTGAGCAGAACTATTTCAAGAGCAGCAGCTTGTATCTGACTGTGGGGGAAGATCTAAGATGACAGCGTGTTACCAAAAGTTAATAGAGGATTCAGCTGAATGAGTGAGCGATAAAGCAACAGGTGAGTGGACTGAATCATTAATCCACGTTAGTGCAGAGAGTAAAAATAAGGCAGCCACACACACACACAGCAAGGCGTGGGTGAGCAACACTTACAAAGTACAGTTAACATGGTAAATGAACAGGTTTGTTTCCTTTAGGACTCTATAGCAGAGAGAATGAGAAAAAGACAAGAGAGATGATGAGTCACTGTGAAATAAAAAGGTGTGGATGCTCTGCAACACAGCTAACGCAAACTGCTGCAATGAATGGAGGAAGAGAAAGAATGAATCAAATAGGGCTGAATGACTTGATGCATTTATATCTAAGTTGCAATTTTTATGCTACAAGCTACTTTATCTTGTGTACTCAACAATATCTTAAGCTTGAGCTGTAGCTTAAGGGAGGGACAATTCAGTAGCTACGAAGACAATCAGCTGAGGCAGATTGGCACAGTAGTAACTTACTAATCCTTCTGAGCCGGTGAGACCGTCGTGATATGTTGCCTATTGTCAGATGCAATATGTGATCTGTATGTCGATGACTAAACTCTTCATGCTTTTTCAAAGGACGAAATACAGGAAGAGACATGTGAATGTTCAGGTTTAAAAAGGAGTGGACTGTGTCTCTCTACTAGTGGCAAGACAACTTAAGAGTGACATGTCTTTTCCTGCATAAACCTGCTAGCGCTATGTGATAACCACATGTCAGTTTCAGGTAGCTAGTCACACTTCAGCAGTCAGGAAGTAGCTTGGCAGACAGACAGCTTTAGACAGAGTTGTTGGAGACTTCCACTTAAACATTTAAGCCCATCACATTGTTCTAAGTTTATACCCTGAGAAGCTCTAAATGAGTAGCTCCAGGATCTGTGAGTGTGAAGCAGTTTGTCTTGTCAGTCTGCAAAGCTAACATTAGCTTAAACAGCTGTAGTGAAAAGCTTTCAGAAGTGCTATTAAGAGTTGTCAGAGATCTACATGTCAGATTTATCAACAGTTTATAAGTATTATTCTAACTGTGCAACTATTAATTCACAGTAAATGTGCACAAAAAGGTTGCTAGAAAAATTATCTCCAAATTTTTCTTGTGGTGGGTAAAAATGGAACCATGCATTTGTACTTCTCCATCTGTCCTCCTATAGTTTATTTGGTGTGTAATTCATTTATAGAAATTTATCCGCATATTAATCACAACATCAGAGAGGAAAAAAAAATCCCAATTTGAAAATTTCCTCAAATCATTCAGCCCTAGATTAAAATGCTACAAGGTGGGAAAAGCAGGTGACGTTTGTTAGGTAGGATGACTCTTAGTTGACTCCAATTTATCCTCATGTATGCTGTGTAGTCAGGAATTCTGACTACTAACTCTGCACCTGGACATGCACACTAAGCACCATGATCAAGGCCCTCACACCTTGAACTGTTGTCAGTAGGGCATTTGAATATTATGGCTGAGCTTTTCACCGTCTGTCACCTTTTTTACTCAGTTGTGTCAAACTTACATCAAGAGGTGTGTTTCCACTGAAGGAACTTTCCCTGGAGAACAGGAACCTTTTGAGGAAATCAATTCTTCTAACCATGTTTCCACCAGAGGAAACAAGGTCTAAATTCCAGGCAGATAATTTCACCACCCAAAAAGTCCCAGTGTTCACGAAGGTTCAGGAAATTTTGGGGTGGGGCTTTCAGCAGGGAATGCCCCTGCCTGGTTAAGTATACAAGGGTTTCTGCAGAGTAATTATACTCTATGCAGTTCAAATTTGTGACCCTGCTGTGAAACACAAAACACAATGTGCTGTAACATCCAGAAACTTTTACCTCTGACAAAGCTCCTGGAAGTTTTGTTGGAAAAGCACCTTACGATCAGAAGACATTAACCTCTGATCCTCTGTGGCTTTGTAGCTTTTTAAGTGGTTGACCGCTGTAAGAGCATGGACTTTCAGCAGGATTATTAAGGCATTTCACTTAGGGATATACACAGAGTTAAGATAAAGTAAATTTTAAACTACATAGCCCTACATATAGACAAGATAAAGACACATCCGATTACAACTACTTACTTGAGCCTGTTAACCAGTTGCACCTATTGTACTATGGTTAAATACACAAAGCTGAGCAAACAGATTTTTAACAAACAACAGCCTGTGGACACAGTCATCACAGACTGTTTTGATTAACAGTCAATTCTGATTTTCTATTTAGACTATTGCTGCCATTTTTACTCAAGTATGACATCAAACATGATGACAAACTACAAACATGAAGCTCATTAAAAAAGTAAGCAGAACATTACATACAAGCAACGAGTGTGGCAACAACAGAACTTGAATGAAGCTCACTGTATTAAAACATGTTGTAAATCCAATATAAAACGTTTTTAGGAGTGTAACAGGAGATGAGTGCGTTAGTTAATCAGTGTCAGCAGCTAGTCAGCAACTAGTCCTGAAAAGAGAGGTTCTGCAGTAACAGATGGGTAGATGCACAGCAGGAAAATGTAAATAAGGTGTCATACAAAAACATTATGCTAGTGTTCGAAAGAAGAACCATGGTAGGAGCCTCTTACCCTCTCCCTGCATATCTGAAGTCCATAGTGTCAGGTTGTCACGTAACAACTGCATGATAAGTGTGGAGTCCTTGTAGCTTTCTTCACTCAGTGTGTCCAGTTCTGCGATGGCATCGTCAAACGCAGCCTTCGCCAACCTGAACAAAAACACATTTTTGTTGAAATTACCTCATACTTTAATATGTACGTTTGCAATGTCTGGAAATATATTTAAAGTTTCTCTCTGGTCACTGATTAAACCCCTAAAAACAGATCTCTGTATCAAAGTTCGATGTTTAAAAGTTTTTTTCAATGAACTACATCACTTCCTGCCTTAAATGTAATTCTACACCATTGCTTCCTTTAGAAATCTATAAATCCCACCCACCCACTCAAGCTGCTACCTCACCTGTGACTTTGCTCCAACACTGTAAAACTACTCTACGCTACACAGTGCCAAGTTGTATTATTGCCACAATTCAGCCGTACATGTTTAAACTAGAAACCGATTCTGAAAAACAATAATAAATGAATAAAAGCCCCACCCTGGAAGTAGACAGGACTGAATTCTCTGGTTTGTTGCATATGAGATCCTAGCTGTTTGAATCTTATACTGTCATTGGTACACTGCAGTTTAAAGGTGAGCACGTTCAGCTACATTCTACAATATCCATATGTGTTAGTGATTTTCCTTATGAAACTCAGGATGTATTCGTCTGCAAAGAGTAGCGGTTACATATTCCTTTACGTATATGGGACATGAAGCCCAAGTCACACGAAAATGGCTTTGAAGGGACAATGTTAATGTTCTCAACTCGGTAAATCTGAGTCTAATCCTAAATCCAAAGCAAAATATGGTACTGGAGGGGATCGGGGTCAACTGAGAAAGAGACTTGAATCAGGAGTTCTTCTGACTGCCGACTCAACTCTGAGGGGGTAGTTCAAGTGTTATGCAATAAAAAAGTATTGCCCTTCTTCACACTTAATGAAGCTAAAGACATACACTGATAGTGACACTGTATTGAAGAAACAGTTACCTGCAAGCACGGTCAGGTGAGTTGAGTATCTCGTAGTAGAAGACGGAGAAGTTGAGGGCAAGGCCAAGACGGATGGGGTGTGTAGATGCCAGCTCCGATGTGGCTAGATCAGTGGCAGTTTTGTAAGCCACCAGACTGTTCTCTGCTGCCTCCTTTCTGGAGTTGCCAGTTTCAAACTCTGCCCTGTACCTATGGTAGTCACCCTTCCTGGAATTGGGAATAAAAAAAATTAAAAAGGAGGAGACAAAATTGACTTTCAGTACCATTTACCAAAATAACAAGTAAGCTGCGGTGCCACGGTGGTCTTTATGTCGTCACTTGTAGACATAGGCTTCCACTTCATACACTTAGTGCACAATTTGTGAATTTCCCAGATATTAATACAGTTTCCTCTGAGACTAACAAATTCCATGACATTTGCTGCCTGGAGTGTACTTAAAACATAAGTGTATTTGACATTCTGTGTCAGTACCAGCATTTTTAGTCATTAGTCGGTTTATCAATATTTAGACCACAAAGCTCTTACATTTTGTTGTAGAAGACCTTAGACTCTCCCATGACAGCGGAGGGGAGTAGATGCCTTTCCAGTGCATCCAGAATGTCACTGCAGATTGACTTGAGCTCATTTTCAACCTGAAAACAGAAGACATTTATTCAGTCAAAAACTACAATTTGATAAATAACCACTGAAGCCCTCTACTTCCTGCTACTGTGTAGTTGCAAATGTTAGACAGGGTCTGTGTATTTTGGACCAAATAATGTCACCTTTGAGTTCCATGCTAACAACATTCTTATGGTCAGCTAGGAGCTGCAGTATTTCCAAAGATGCTAGAACAATGATAAAAGAAATGCATCCCTCAAGGGAGTTAGAGAGCATCCAACAAAATCAAGGTGTACCCATTGCCGAATCCCATTAGGTTATTGACTGCAGTCCAGCTGCTTCTCTCATCCCTCTAACACACTCTGGCCTCTCCCAGTATAACAGCAGCTCTTATTTCTCTTCATAAAAGCAAGCAAGAGTGGAGGACATGCCAACTATGACTCAGATGCAGTCTGTCCAGTAGCTGCTCATAGTACACATCATTAACATGAGCTTGTGATCACACATTAACACAGCAAATCTGAAATTCTTTGAAATGCTTTGAAATGACAAACATATTTGAGACAATAAGACACAGTAAAATCATATAAATGCTTCGGGCAGACACATTCTAAACACAAATTCTAAGCTTGTTTATTTGAAGTGACACACTGAGCCTTTATTGAGTGCTTTACCGTTTGCCTGTATTCCCGGATCATCTTCAGTTTCTCTTCTCCACCCTTGCTTTCTTCCCTCTGTTCGATACTGCTGATTATCCTCCAGGAGGCTCTCCGAGCTCCGATCACATTCTTGTAGGCCACTGACAGTAGGTTCCTCTCCTCAACTGTGAGCTCTACATCCATTCCTGCCACATTCTTCATTGACTCCACCATCTCTGTTGAGGAAGCAAATGTAACAGTACTTTGAGCCCTGTGATTTTTGAAATGTTTTACTTAGAAAATGTTTCTAATAAACTATGCAAGCACAGAGTACACCTTCTCACCATGCTGGCTGACTAAATTACAGTTAAAGTTCAAAAACAACAAAATATCTAACATCTTATTTCTTTAAACTAGACCCTCTATTGATGTTTCAGATGTCAGTCTATGATAGCTCTGAATATCTACTTGAAATATTGACATTTAACTGGCCAATTAGATGCATTTTACAAATCCATGGGTCTTTGGTTAGCAAAAATGTGCATAATGAAGCATTGTGCCGGCTGTGAAGTTGTGCTCAGGGATAATAATTTACAGTTTACAGAACGTGCAAGACAGGTTTAGATGAGACATGACAGAGGGTGTTAAAAGGTATATGCTGAGGCTGCTTCTTTACCAGCTTCAAACCTCAACCTATCCTGTCTATTGGCACCAATCCAGCAAACACATTCACATGAAAATCAATGAAATGTAATGCATTTCTCAGCTAAAGTTGCATGCCATTACAGCTGGTGGGATATCAACTTTTGATAATGACGACTAACTTTGTGGGCTGAAGAGAACAGTCTGGGCCAGTGGCTGAAGTAATTTAAAAAATATCTGACCTTTTCCTCACTCTACAAATGAATTCTTTAACAACATATTACAATTTGATAACTCACTGCAGAATAACAATATGAATTGGTCTACATTCCAGCCAGATTACCATTCAGCCAGTAAACCATAAATCACTCTGTAAATACACTCGGTCCAAATCCCGTCAATGAGTCATGGTACATTCACTTAACGTTACTGGGCAACGTATGACCGGTGGCAAAGGCTGTCGTCTAAAAACAGCCTCTACAAGGCCTGTAATGGCATGACAGGCTGACAGGAGTGAACCAGAGAGAGGAAGAGGGAGTCATTTTCGCCAATCGATCTGTGCAGCCTGCTTGTAGAAGGGGAACACCCCACAAAGCGAACAGCTGCCCTCCCACTCCCACTCACTGCTAACACACGGCAGGCTTCAAGTAGCTAATCTTGCTATGCTTATCTAATGTTGAAGCCAACTTGGCATTTTAACTGAGTTAAGCAAAACTTGGTAGCTTAATATCATTACAATTACATGACCCTGGGAGTAGCTATAGTGGCTAACCGAGCTCAAGTGTGAAGCTACAGAATTAGCATGGTGCAGGGGAGGCAACCCCTGACAGCTCACGCTCCAGTAATCCGCCATTTTGTTGTAGCCCCTTCGCTAATGTTAGCCAATGTCTGTCCCTACCGTGTAGTTTCCCGAAAAACAAAATGCTTCCTGACATTAGCTATTGTATTCATGTCGCCGTTGTTTTCACCAACAACAACCCATATGTCATGTCAACAAATAGTTAGTTGATAAACAGAGGTGGTAGCCAGGTTAGCCCTGTAGCTAACCACGGCTAAGCTCCCCAGTGTAGCGCTGCTGTGTTAGCAGGCTCACAGAAAAAACTCCCAGCGGCGAACACTCCGAGTCGGCCCTGAGAGTGTGTCTTACCGTCATATCGCTCTGCCTGCTCGGCAAGTTTCGCCTGATAAACTAGGTCCTCTCGCTCTCCCATTGTGTATCGAGATGCAGGTAGAGTAGAAACTAGCTGATCAAAGTGGCAGGTCGTTAGTGATAAACACGGTGGTGTGCCCGGTCTGTCGGCGGTTCCTAGAAACCGACTGAGTCGATGAGTGGTGTTCCGCCCCGCCGGCTGCGCTGCGCTGGGATGGAGCAAAGATGGCAACCAGCCTCATCCGGGTACTGCGCATACGCACACGAATCAGCGCCTGTGATACGTCCCCGTTTCCTTTTGTTTTTTTTCTGTGGAGAGCAGCAGGCAGAGCTACTGTAAGCCCGTTTAAAGAGTAACTAACATTGAATGAGGTCGTTCATTACATCTGCAGTAAGTGTGTTCAACCCGCAGTTATTTTTGATCCCAGTCTACAGGATTCATAGCAAAAGCAATTCTGTTCTGTTTTTAAAATAAATGAATATTAAAGCAAAACAAACAAAAATATACTCTTATTTTAAAAATTGCGCCAACGTGCTTTTCAGAAGAGAAACATTATTGGAATTTACCTAGCAAGTGTAAATACTAAGGTTAAGACCCTACAGTGTGATTTATTATGTAGGTTTATCTGCATATATTAAATATCATGGTTAAAACCCTACAATAGTATGTTGCAAATCTACATGAGTAATTCAAATATTATGGTTAAGACCCTACAAAACTATATTAAACACAAATTTATCTGACTAAATGAAATTATTGAGATTAGGACCCTACAGTATTATATATAATTCATATTAAGCTGACTAATTTAAATGTTAAGACCTTACAATATTAGACATTCTAACAAATTACTTAAGTCATTTAGAAATTCATGTTAAGACCCTACAATATTATATACTGTATAATACAAATGAACCCAACTTAAATGGTAAGGGTAAGAACCTATAACATTATATAGCCTAACAAATTACCGGACTGATTCAAAAACTGAGATTAAGACCCTTCAGTATCATATCTCCAGCAGAACCAGGCTCAGGGAGGGCGGCCATCTGCCTGCACTGTTGAGTTGAGGGTAAAGGGGAGCGAGAAAACAAGAGAACATCAACACTGGATAAATTTTGTGGGACTAGCAGGTGTAGATTAAGTTAACGTCATGTGACTGTGGCACTCCAAGTATGTTTCAGCGGTGATATCTCAATTCTTTATACATCTGCACCGCTAGCGAGAAAAGATTTAGGGGAACCGACATTTTAAGAGACAATATTTTAACATTATAATGAAGGTTTGGAATGTGCTGTTATGTCAGAACAACGCACAAAAGGAGCAATAGATCACCTGCCACTCAAGGTATATTCAGTGAAACAGTCAAATGCTGCAATATCTGGTGCCCTATGGAGGATCTCTGTAATTACTATGTCAAAACACACACTGAGAAAATAACTTATATGTACTTTTCAAGTCCATAATTAATAGTTAGATAATATCTCCAGTTTCTCTCATTAGAAGTTTTTAATGGAAACATAACTGTTTAGTTAAAATCAAGGGAATTGGAAACTTATATATTAAATTCAGTTTGACACCTTTAATTACTCCTATTACCACTAAATGAGCTTTAAAAATAAGTAAAAGCCATGTACTTTCGGCAATTTCTGTATAATTTAAATTCCAACACCAGTGTCCTTTGTTTATGCTCCTTAATATGTAATTTATTATGAAACATCCTTTAAATGAAAAAAGCAACAGACAAGAACACTTACTCCACAGCAGTTTTTTCCCCAGCAGTACTACTGTGCATAAGGGAGGCCACATTAGCTTTACATGTTTGAATACACTCCTACTGTACACTGACTTCATACAGTGTTACTAAAAATATGTCACAGTACTATGCATGGCAATCATTCCTGTAGCTAGGCAACTGCCATATGTAGCATGAATGAAAAAGGGTTTCTAGTCATGAATTAAAACAGTATTAAAATAGTCTCCCCTGTGATAGTGGCTATGAGCTTTCCTGATTCAGCAGCACAGAAGGAGTTCACAGTTTTCATCAGCACACAAAAATCCACGACATTAAACATATCATTTGTCATGGGTTTGACTTTATTTACTAGTATATTAACACATTACATGCTACAGAAAATAAAAAGGTAATTTCAATTGTCTTGAAAGAATATAGTGTTATAATAAAATGGCACATTTTGATATTAACACAATTTCCACTGGCATTTTGCCACCCCTTCCTTTGTATGAAAGGAAACGAATGACTTCATGCAGGGTTACTAAAAAAATACTTCTTGGTGGTTTCATCGGCAACCCAATTTATAAGGTAATGATTTATGTAGCTAAGCACCTGCTATGTGCAGTGTGAGAGACAAAGAAGCATGATTTGATCACAACTACACAGATAAAAATGGACTGTGTCGAAAGCTGGCAGTAAACGCAAATGTTAATTTCATAGACCAGATTTTTCCAAGACGTCAGCCAAATATTTTAAATAGTAGATCTTATATATAACATGGGTTTGGGATACGGCCAACTTGAAAATTAAATGTGAAGGCAGGACAGAGCTTGTCAGGCAAAGCTATAAAGGTCATAAAGGTCAGAGACACTAATGTGTGGGAGCAATTAGGGATAATTACAACCCTACAAAGGAGAGCACATATCAATGCAGTGTGACAGCAGTAAGTGCATTCTGTTGAAAATCAAATTTCATCTCCTTTAATCTCATAAGCACTGGCAGAGAATGCTTTCAGGAAGGACCCCATCTGTCTGAATATTGTAACAGTGCCACCTAAAGGTGACATGAGGTGCTTGCCAGAAATACTGTAGCATGACATCTGAGAGGAACCCTTTGCCTGGAAGAGACACAGAGTTCTCACAGGTCAAATTTAAATTGGACAAGGTTCGCTCTGGCAACGGTCTGTGCTACACACCCAGCCTGCTTTAATCCAAACCAGTCTGCATTATGATACATGAGGGTGATGATTGTCAGGTGTCAACAAGTAGATTGGTTCAATCTCAACAGAAAACAACCTTCTGAAGGGGGAAAAAGGCAATTTGTACTACAACTTAATTTCTTGGCAATGAAGAAATGGCACAGGGAAAAACAGTAAAAGGAAAAATCCATTCTGGTTTGTTCACTTTAACTGGATGAGGCTTTAAATAAAAGAGTGGTAGAGGATTAACTGAGGATGCACAAAGGAAACACAGGCTGATAAGCCCAAGGATTAAAAGAACTAATCGGTGCAAGGTGGCAACAAGATTATTAAAAGGTTAAAAACATAGGGCAGGTACCAAATAATACCACTTAGTCTTTTCTTGGACACATTTGACAAGATCTGAACACAGAGCAGTCTGTTTTGCTAAGGTATATTCAGTGAGCTGAATGGAGAGCACTAATATGAGAAGACAGTACTAACTAACATGGTGGACAGCCTACATTCACTCTGTTCAACTTCAATCATGTACATCAGACGTAGAAAGAGAACACATGTGGCCTTGTGAGGGCTGCGAGCAAACAGATGTGCCCCACCCCGAGTCAGTTCATCCATTTTGCACCACCTACCCATCGCTCCCTCCCAACATGCAGCAGTAAAAAGTGTTTCCCCCTGGACAAAACCAGCTATGAAGAGAACTACAAAGATAACAAAAAACAATATTTAGCATGTAATGATAATCACATAGTACATCATTTCATAACAATATGTTCTTTTTTTCTTACAAAAGACTACTTGGTGGTACTTGGTCGTAGGTGATGGGTGGATGGGGGCTGAGGTGAGCCGGACTGGGAGGTGAGAAAATGTAGTGTTGGCTTTATGGCCACCTCCTCAACAGTGTTGCAGTTTCTCTGGTTCGCTGCTGGGCCTGCTGTATGGCTAGAACTACATGAAGCCGCTCCTAGCTGCTGGTCTTAACTCAGTTTTATGTTCTCCATTTAATTCTTGGTGGAAGGGTGGGGTGAATGCTGGACTGGTCCTTGGTCTGCTCCTCGAGAAGAACTGTACACCACCAGCTGACTGAGCTCTTTCATTTCTTTCTGAGGTGCAGTATTTGTCGGTTAAATCTTCTCTCTAAAATGTTGTATTTGAGTCTTGCTGTTCCCGTCTTTCAGTCTTGGTTTAACCCAAAGTAATGCTGCATTCATGTCCAATTAGAACATTGGTAGATGCATATTTTTAAACTTCAAAATACCTTTTACCTCAACTTAAGAGCATATTAAACACTGCCAGAAAACATTATTCACTCATTAAATGCTCATTTCGTGATGTAAAGAAACTTAAATTCCTTCAATAACTGTCTGGTAAAATGAATATGAGTGAAGACTCTCATATCTCCACCAATGACACAGCAGTCTGGACAGATGAAAGGCAATTGTAGAAAAAATAATGCTGCCACGGCAGCTTGACATTTACTGTGTTCAAATTCATCACCTCCTACATGCATGCACCGTAAGTGTGAAAGAAGGTCAGGATTAAAGGAATAGTTTGATATTCTGGTAAATATGGTTACTCGCATTCTTGATGAGAGTCAGGTGAGAATGCTGATGCTGGTACACTAAATATGAAACTAGAGCCAGCATGCAGTTAGCATAGCACCAAGACTGCAAACAGTAGCCAGCATGGCTCAGTCAAAGGTAACACTAGAACTCCTAAAGCTCACTAATTAACATGTCAAATCCAGTTTTCTTAATCTAAAGTGTAAAGAAAACAACTTAACGTTTAGCTGTTTCCCCCTTCTTTCAGTCCATGCCAAGCTAAGGTAACATCTCCTGGTTACAGCTTCATATTTTCAGTGCACACAAAACAGGAATCAATCTCCCTTCATTCTTGGTAAGATAGCAAACAAGCATCTCAAAATGACAAACTATTCTCTTCTAAGACAAAACACAAAAACTGTGTGGTTACGATTCAGCTTATTACTGTATTTCCAATCGACATGAATGCAGCATGAGTGACGCTACAGCGTTGAAACCGTGACAACGGATGAGGATGAAAAATGCCACAGTGCTGAGCAGTTATCTTCTGGCTCTGACACAGGAAGAGGAAGTGGTTGAATTCTGAGACGAGGAGTCTCCTGAGGAGTGAGTGTTGATAACGTGTCCGTGGCAAGGACACGACAGAGGGAGGGACTAAAGGGTGTTGCCATATCCATGGAACAGGAGATTCAGTTTATCTTCCGTGTTCCACAGTAGAGAATATGATCCAAGTCAGTCTGTCAGTGAGAGCAAGTGGAGGAGGAGGGCGAGTATGATTATTGAGGTGGCTAGAAATGGAGAATGGGTGCAGTACAAGGGTCCAACGAGGGCCGGTTTTGTTCTGAATGATTCTCTGAAACTGTACTTGGTGCAGGTAAAAGCTGAGACAACATGAGGGAGAGGGGTTGGCAAGTGGGCGTGTAGAATGGGAAGGAAGGAAGGGAGAGAGGGAGAGGGGAGGAAGGGTCTAATACTAGTGTCCAGGTAGCGGCCCGGCTGTCCGCTCTCAGCTCAGTTCGTCCTCTGCGTTGTGCTGGTCCAGCAGTTTGACGTGTGTGAAGGGAAAGTGGCCGCGCTTGCCTTTACATTCCCCCTCCCACTGGCCGTTCACGTTTATTTTGGTCACCTTCACCATGTCGCCCACCTGGGGAGGCAGAGGACAGGGTCAGTAAGTGCAGAAATGTGTGCAGCAGACAGAACAACAACTCACATGTACATAGTCAACAGTCCTTCCAAGTACACTGATGTCATGTCGCGATGAAACAATTCACAGAAAATTAATCAGTAATCAATTAATCCTTCTAGTTAGTTAGCAAGTAAAAACGCCAGCTCAGATGTGCTTCTTTTGTCCAGTATATAGAGAAATTTCCTTCCCTAATTAATTTATTGTTTAGACTATTAAATATACATATAAAAAAGAAGTCACAATTTTTCACAACCCCTCTTTGTGTGTTCAGTTTGCCTCTTTTATCTGGACACCAGTCCAGAACCCAAAGACATGCCGTTTACCATCATGCATGTCAAGGAAAAGCAGGACCTCTCCCATTTAAGAGGCTAAAACCAAGGAATATTTGGAATTTTGATTAGGATAATAATTAATGGATTCATTCAATATAGTTCCCAAGTCATTTTCAGTTGAACAGCTGATTAACTGTTCTAGCTCTGTATTGACTGAAAAAGAGAAATCTGGAAATGTGTGCTAGCATTCGTGCTTCTCTCTACTTTTTGTATTTGACCAATCATCAACCACTATCTGTTAGAGAAATATTCCAAACAAATTAGTGGACGATGTGAAAATGATCAGTAGCCGTGGGGCAGCAGTAGGGTGGATGTGCATGGTGCATGTGTGATTATGGTTGACCTGCACAAGCAGAGGAGTGCCTGCTCCTGTGTCACTGAACCTGAGCAAACAATTACTAACAGACAGTTCCAAAGTTCAAGTCTATATGAATGACGACTGAATAGTCAGCAAAGGATCAGTCTGATAACCTGTTACCAGTGCTGACAATCCTGCTTGTGTTTAATGTCTGACTGGCAGCATGTGCAGGACATGTTTTAAAGTCCTGGATATGACTCCACCAGGGCTGCAACTAAAACCAGTGGAATCTTTTAAATTAATTATTGGTTCTTTAATGTCAGAATGAAAGTGAAGAGGCAAACAGCTTGTTTTGTTCCACCAATAGTTTGTTGTGGATTATGTAAGTGACCAAAGTACAGGAATTCTTTGAGAAAGCTGGAACTTTAGCTTAAGGATGAACATCAAAGGACAAACTGAAGATCAACTTTAAAATGTACAATCTGTAACTTACTTCAAAAAGAAGGCTAAAAGAACAACATTTTAGTTGGATAACAAAAACATCAACCACACGGATAGGCTAAGAACAAAGACTGTAATTGTTTAAGAATATTAAGGTTGCCTGCCTTGCTGTATGTTTCATATTTATAGGGATTTATCTTATGAATTTAAGTCACTTCAAGATTGTTAATTGTACAACATACAAGTAAACAACCTCAGAAAAAACACACTGAAAATGACAAGACAGCCACAAATGTCTGGGTTTCTTCGCTGTCTACAACTCTTTTCCAGTAAACCAAATTAGATTTTTCTCACCAAAGATGTTTTGCTTAACATCACATGAGCAGAACTTCACAATTAAGAACCTTAAACAGGAGAAATCTGCCAGCTGTGCTTGAAAAGTGACTTAGGAAAATAACCGTCATGTACGGTTTCAGCTCTAATCGTCTGTGATGCAGAATGACAGCATTAACTTGAAGTGACTGTTTGCGTGCCTTGCTGCTGCTTGTGGATATCATTAATTAAAACTGCTGGCTGCTGTCTGTGTGTTTTGTGGGTCACTCGTTATAAAACTACTGCATTAGGAAACAGTTTTAGTATTTTAGTAGAGCAACAATGGGTGTTTTTCAAAGATGGTGCACCTGATGTACAATGACGAAAAGACCAGCAGTTGCTAAACCTTTAGTCAGCAGGCGGCCATGCATTTTGAAAAAATGCCGAATGCCCACCATCTCAGAGCCAAGGTTCAGCTCAGGACATCCCCAAGCATTACATTTAGGAGGCTTTAAATAGAGGTGCTGAGGGGTCTGTGAAATGCTTTACCTCTGGAGTCTGTGATTCTGGAGAGAGATTGTTGAGATTTAGCCTGTTGGCATATTTAGATAGTTAGCATGTGCCAAAGATATGGTCCCGCACAGACATGCACAGGACACACTGGAATAGTGAATCACAGGCTCTACCTTAAACTATCATCATTACATAACAAGCCATAGCCATCTGACAGATACTAATCACAGCCATTTATTCACAAAGTACTGGAAGGTGTTTGGCTTCCTATATACTGTATGTACAAGGGACACAAAATATCAATGTTATGCAACTCTGTGATCAACTATTCTGATGACTGATTGTTTGTTTTTGTCATATTCCAAACAATTCTGTACAGTCTGGTTCTCAAATGTCAAAGTCTGCTGCTTATTTTTGCCTTTTAATGAAATCTCCAAAGACATCGTTGAAATTTCTCACATCTAGTGATTCGAAAGTTTTAAAATCTTTCTGCAAATATCTTAATGCCTGGTGGAAACTGAGCTTTAAGAAATTCTTATAGGTATTTTTCATGATTTGACTTACATCTTATAGACCACAAAATAAAACGATCATGGAAACACTTACTTGCAGCCCTAATTTATTCCAGGGCTACTGATGTGGACTGATCAAATTTGCACAGGCGTTCATGTATAATGCTCACTGCCCTTATCTCCAACTATATGCATGGACTTTGAGCTTTGCAAAGACTTGAATTGGGGCTTAAATCCAATTTTATATTAAACTGCAACTCCATGATGCTGAAATGTTTTCTGTCTTAGAATTTAGAAAACAAGTAACGGAGTAACTTTCATAACACTGCATGAATTAGGAATTACACATGGCAAGTTTGTTTCAGTTGCTTAAGATAAAAAGAGATCTTCACAATCTGTGGGTCTACTGAGACAAGGAAATGCAAGCTAATTATTAACTGTCTAGTGCCGCCATGCTGAGTCACTAATGGCCAACTAGAGTCAGAAAACAGCCTGCCTTACATGGGCCAAACCCAAAGAAGACAACCACAGGTGGGAGTGGTAGAAACCAACTCATACAAAAGATTTCCCTGTCATACATAAAAAACATCAAAGTTTTTTCTAACTGAAAAATGAGCTGGAGAAAATAAATCATCCTGCAAAAGCTCAGTTGACTCCACACAAAAAGTAAAATGTGTGTACACACTTATGAGGCTCTAGACTGGATCTGTGCTGGTATCTTCAGCAGTGCTGTCCAGCAGCAGAGGAGGAGTGAAGAGAGCATGCTTAGCTCAGTCTGCCTCCTAGTCCCACTCCTGGCTCAGCTGGACTCCTGGCTTCACAGAGACCAGAGGAAATGGTGCTGTTCCCAAACACAAACTATTTCCTTCCCCCAATGACCTGCTCCGTGGGAGCCCCGCTCTCACTTCCGGACAGTTTAACAGCCCAGCCACTGTGAGCAGCAAGCAGAGCTTAATGGCTGTCTTCATATTTGGGTACCCTATTAGGTTCAGATCTAGGCGAAAGACCAAGTGTCCCTCACTTGACAACAGCAGAAGTCCACTAGGATGAATTACTATTGTGGACAAAGTTTATGCAGGTTAATCTGTAATGTCACTAGATTGATCTGTGAGAAAGAGAAATAATATTCCGAGATCAAGTTATCAAGAAAACCTAACTGGCTGAGCACCTTCTGACCCTGATTCCTCTTCACCCGGCTCAACAAATATAGAGGAAGAAACAACCAAATCACAATGGGGAAAGAAAGCCAAAGAATGTGAGCTCAGTCTTGATAAGCTTAAAGGGCTGGACCTACATCCTTATTCCTCACTGTCTCCTGTTTTCCAGTGCAATGCAAAATAATGTCATTTATTCAAGAAAAACACTTGATTTGCATCCATATTTACCTCTAAGGCCAGGGCAGTCTTGTCGTAGGCATTGGGCACCCTCTTCTGTATGGCCCTGGCATACACAGGTCCATTCTGGAGATTTGGGAGGGGGGTGGGCTGGGCGTACTGACTGGGGTCTCCCAGCAGTGGAGCACCAGACTGGGCTGCAGAGCCATCAGAGTTCCCTAGCATCCCCATCCCACCTGGTGCACCCCCAGGCGCGCCAGGCCCTGCCACAGAACTTGGAGACGCCGGTCGGTACTTCTCTACATACGGCACTGGGATCATCCCCGTCCGGCCTTCAGAGTTCTGGGCGTTCCACCACTGCTCCTCTGGCTTCTCAAGAACTCGGAGTATATCACCCTTCCTAAACGGGAGATCCTCTTCATCGTTGCCAGGGAAATCGAAGAGCGCTCGCACATATTCATCTTCCAGGCGTGGTGGTGGGCCTCCACCAGGGCCACTGCTCATGAAGGTTGGATGTTTGGACTTGTTGATGGGTTCTATCAAGGTGGTGGTATCCAAATAGTGGATTTTGTAAAATTCTAACAAAGCAGGGAGAGCATCAAACTCCTGGTCACCAATACGGAACCTTGGAGGAGCCAAACCTGGTAAAAATGAGGAAAATGGAAGAGAAAGATAAGTCAGAAACACAAAATGATATCATTTCTTATCTAAATCACACCACACCTGCTCAGGCATGTTCACATCAGGGTGATCTGAACTCTGGGCTATTTATGCATCCAAGCATGATGCAGGTGATTTCCAGAATGACCAGGAAGTATTTTTGTTTCCCTATTTTACATTTTCCCCCCATGCATGCTTGTTTTGTTCCTTCAAAAAAAAGGCCTGTGTCTTTTTGAAAAGAAAAGGTATGAGGAAATACACAAATACTCTGCTGCAATTCAAACACAGGATTAAAAAAAACCCAGATGGGGCAGCGTCTGGTCAGAGTCTGTCACAACCTGGCAACATGAGAGACTTTTGAACATTTGCAGCTCTCCCAGTTCGTAAATCCAGCTAATATGAGGGGTGCACCAGGCCAGAACTCACACTGATAGTCTCCTATTTTAAAAGTCACACCGCCCACCACGGCGTCTATAGTGACAGAGACGTCCATCAATTTCTGATTTCCTCCAACAATGTGTTGTATAATATGTAGAGAGTGATCTGTCTGAGCACTGAAATCATGACCATAGGTATGTTTGCCTTTTGATAAGCCAGCGTTGAACTAAAACACGTTTCACTGAGTCTGGCCTGCCGTATTCCCATACTGGAGACTGGAAAAGGCACTATTGCGCATCTCCTTTGGTGCAAGTCATGCAAGAATGGTCACATCAGCATCTCCATATACCGAGCCCCCCTCTCTCCGCTATCTTACCTGGACCGGATTGTCGGTTGTTGCTGATGCTGTTAATTATGTAATGCGAGACTTTGGAGTTCTCTGACACCGACAGCACGTAGTCGCCGGGGCTGGTGATGGAGTCCCGGACCAGAAACACGCCGTGCCGCTGTCCCTGCAACAGAGACACAGCCTCCTGCCTGCTCAGCCGACCCCAGTACCAGCTGCCGCGGTCCTCCGCGTCAAAATTTCCGGCCATGATAACCACTCCAAAGCCGAGGCTTCACCGGGGCCTTCCCTGCTCTCCCTCCCGTTATGCACAAGCAGAGCCTTCAACTCATACAAAAACTTTAGCGCCTAGAGCACGTTTAGTAAACAGGCGACCTCCGCAGCTGGCCGTTTGGGCATCAATTCGCCGATACAGGAGCTCAACCGCGTTATAAAAAGGACTCTTGTTTGGTTTGTAGTCAGAAATCAGCTCTATCAGTCATATAGCAGGTTTTAGCGGCAGAATTCCAGCTACAATCCAGCCGCCGATGACAACTAACTTCAAAAACTGAAATGGCGGATACGGGAAAACAAAAAAAGACCCCACTCACCGGATGTGACGGACTGGATTTGTCAAGCATCCGAACGAATATTGATCTGCTCATGTTTCAAAATAAACCTTCAGTTTACAGAGTCGCCTTTTAATAAACACACTTAACAGATACAGTACAAATATAACAGCACCGTTTGTTAAATCTTACTATATGACGCTGCTGTCGTTTATCACCCAGTACTTGGACGTTTATTTTATTTTCGAAAAGAGCCACATTTGTAAGCTTATATGTTGGTAATCGTCGGTAAACTGCTTTCCTTGCTCGGACTAACTCTGTTGCATTTGACAGCCTGTCCTTCAGATTATTGTGAAACCCGGAGCTTACCTTATTATTGCGCCAGATCAGCAGCAGTAGAGTAATTACACTGCAGACACTTTAGGTTTTGCACATACAATTATTATTATATCTCAAATAATATCTCGCAATTTTAACTTCGAATGTGTAACGGATGAGTTGCAATTCGTAACAATGGCCACTAGGTGTCAGCCAAACACTATTAAAACATACCTCACTGCTGTGGTTTGACATCCACTTTCAGAATCCTTGTCCATAATCAAAAATAAAGTAACAATTTATTAAATTAGAAACATACACGTGTTATTTACTTCTTCACAGAACTCAGACAATTAACATACAGCAACTACATTTGTGTTAAGTACTGTACCTCTCTCTGAAGGACTTTACACTAATAAATACTTTTTAATGGTTATTAAACATTCACCAATGTCTTGTGAAAAAATCTTTTCCTTTACTGCCAGGAATTAAATAATATAACAGACTCTCATGTCTGTATAATAAGTATGAATGTAGAGCTAAGGAAAGATTAGCTTAGATTAGCATAAATACTGGAAGCAGCTAGCCCGCCTCTGTCTAAAGTTCAAAAAGACTCTTACCTAACATCTCTAAAGCTCATTAATTCATATGCTTTATCTACTTTTATCTGGGTCACAAGAAGAAATGTAGAAATGACCATTTGTAGTTAACAGGAAGTTAGGTGCTGTTTCCCTCCTGCTACTAATATGTATGCTAGGCTAGGCTAAACACCTCCCAACTGTACACAGCACAGTAATAATTACAGTCAAAGTTATTATCAAATTTATTTCTAAAGCATATTTAAAACCTTAAAGAGTTGAACTGAAATGCTGCTTAACTGAAGTAGGCCAAATAATAAATCAGCAAAAAAAAAAAAAAAAATGCAAATGTTCATTTTCATCTCACATTGAAGTCAGTGTGTCAAGTTCTACTTGAACGCCACCGAAGAGAAGACATGGGTGTTCAGCAGCAACTTATAAGTTTCTAAAGTTTTAGCAGTTCTTACAAGACAAAGGTTGATTGTTTCAGATATTCTGAGTAGTCAAGTTTCACCACCTCTATATTTGTCTCTAGATCTCTCAATATCCCAGAGCATCTGGCTGGCTGATCTCTGTGCGCTTAACAGGGTATAATACGGTGGCCCAGAAAGGTCAACTCAAAACAAAACCACAACACAACCACACTTCTGTTGTGGCCTTTGCAGTTGTGTTGTGGCTTTTACATTTGCGTTAACCATTCTGGGCCCCCACAGTACAGTGATGCAGAGAGTTCTGACAGATAAGGTAGAACCAACTAATTAAAAACCTTAAAAACAAACAAAAAAATCCTAAAATCAACCCTGAAACAGACAGACAGCCAGCAGAGAGAGGACAGTGCTGGTACATGTGATTACACTTTCTCTCTCCTGTGAGAGGATGCGTATTTATACTAGCTGCTGATGTGGAGGCCTTGACTGCTCTACACCTACATACAAAGAGCTACCACAGTCTAACTGAGTGGTAATACTGCATAGCCATTAATAACTTTTTCACATAGGCCTTGACCTTGGCTAAAAATCTAAATTGTAAAAGCTAGTTTTAACCATGGCATTGATCTGTCTGATAAATATGAAGCAGCTGTCAAAGATCACCCCAGAGTTTTTCACAAAAAATCAATTGTATGAAGCCAAAGAGTCAGGAGTGCTGTCATGTCTATTCAAAAGGTTTGGTCAGCCAAACATAATGATCTTCATTAAGATTAAGAAAGTTTCGACCCATCTATGTTTAATCTTTTAGGCAGTCTAATTGCACTTCTACAGGCAGATAGATTTGTAGTTCATCCGCAAAACAATGAATGATCCCTAATGGCCATATATAACATGAAAAGAGGACTGAGGCTGACAAGGAACCTTAAAGGACCCTGCAAGTGAGCAGAGCTGCAACTGAAGAAAATTCACCCAAGTGAATGGAGAAACTCCTGTCTGTCAGATAACTGAGGTTCATTTGAGGACGGTACTCCAGACGGTACTCCAGTCCTCAAATAAACCTCAGTTTAATGTCTTGAACAGCATTGCATGCTGTTCAAGACGTTTAATAAGAATCCACAGTGTCAAAGGCAGCAGTCAGGTCCAGAAGAAGACGAGATCATCGAAAACTCTTTAAAGAGCTGTTTTGAGGTATCATTTTTCTCATCTTGGATTTGGCAACAAAAGCAAATAATTGTAACTGCAGTGCTGGTTATAGTTTCAAGAGTACTTCAAAAAGTTCCTCACCAGAAAACATCACAGGAGATGTTCTTGTATCATTTTTCAACATAGTCTCCTTTAACTTCAAAGCACTTCACCCATTATCCCTTTGCAGTCACATCCTGAGCCTCTAGATCCTCCTAAACAGCATTGTCGACTTCTTCATCGCTCTGAAAATGGCTACCAGGCACATGGGATTTCAGTTTGGGAGACGGATAGAAGTGAGACAGTGTATGTCAGGTAAGTAAGGTTCACAGGGCAACAGTTCAAAGCCACATTCAGGTGCTTCTTTGCTGTGTGGACGGACACGCTATCCTGATGCAACAGTAGGAATATTGAAACATTCTTCTCCCCTTTTTTTGCTTCAAACATGAGTTTTTGTGGACAGTGATATAAGGCTTTATAGTATAAAGTCGTGTCCCAAGATAAGTTCTACACCTCTTATTTTGGGGTGAGGCAGAGAACGTTTTGAAATACCCTCAAATAGGCAGCAGTTAGGACATTTCTATAAAGACATATTTTATAATATTACAGTTGCATCTAATTATTAGAATTATTGTCATTTATTATCTGTTTACACACAGGCCTCCATTTTTGGGTGATTTACCAACACACTGATGAACTCTGTAATCTGAATACAACTCCATTATAGGGTGTTATTGTTTATTATCTTTTCTACATTAAACTTTTATTTTCTCATTATATTTGTTTTCAGAAGCAGTGAGACTCTGACCTTTAAATAATGACTTGATTAATGGAAAAAGAGATTTTATAACAACCTTGCAACTGGGGGTGTCGCAACTTACTGCACTGATGATAGCAGTGATATTTGAAAAATTAGACATGGATGTTGTGTTATTAATACACATATAACAATGTATAATCCAGTGACTGTAACTCTCTGATAGACAGTCCAATGCAGAAACAACATACAGCACAGTTATGGTTGCAGACTGTCTTTATCTCCCTATACTGTCAGTTGTAGTTGAATTCATTTTTAAAAAAATCATAAAAAAAAAAACAAAACACACAATAAACTAAGTTAAAGATGGACTGGACTGATTATTTCATTAAAAAAAAAAAAATTTATACAACCATACCACCTTGTGGATTCCTGATCCCGTCAGATCTCGGAAGCTAAGTGAGGTTGGGCCTGGTCAGTACCTGGATGGGAGACCGTTAGGGAACACCAGGAAGCCTGGGTGGATGCAGTGTGAGAGTGAGTGGTTGGTGGTGGTTGGAGGGGCTGATGGAGCAGACTGGCAGCCTCACCTCTGTCAGTCTACCCCAGGACAGCTGTGGCTACATACATAGCTTACCACCATCGAGTATGGAGTGAATGAATAATGATATGTAAAGCATCTTTGAGTGTCTAGAAAAGCGCTGTAGAAAACCAATGCAATATTATTATTATAGATATATTAATCTCAGTATTGTGATTTGTTTTGTCCACAATCATTGCATAGAGAAAATCTAATATCATGACAGCCCTCACTGCAACCCAACCCCTTTTCTTATCGAAGTATTTGCATAATTTACCACAGTCAGCCTATAAAAAAGAATAAGTACTATTGCATTAAGCACAGATGGCATTTTCCCACATGTAAATGTGCTCTAGCACAGTAATAGAAGCTGTGGTGTTGGCGGATCCTCCTTCACATCAAGTTCTGTATGATTCTGCTGCTCCCTGGGCCTCCACACTGTAAGCAACTGACACCTACAATCCAGAGATCTCCAGCAGTCATAACATTCGAACAAAAAAGTAAAAGAGAGGGAGCGTTTATTTTCAGATCATAGAATTTATTGGTAAGATTCATGGCAGAACAGCAAATAATAAGGTTTTACAACTTCATCTTGAATTAAAATGAATGTACAGAGTATTTTTTTATATGGATAATGAAAATAAAACAACTCTGGGGAAAGGGAAGACACTGTATGGAGAATATTAAAGAGGTATACAGTAGATCAAGAAATACACAGAGAAGAAAAAATCATGGAAGGAGAAAATCCAAGGCTACAGGCACTAATGCCTCCAGATTCACATTACCATGTTTCTTTTTACATCTCACAATCAATGAGCAGAGTCCTTGAGCAAGACATCCTCGCATCATGCAGTCACTTGAAGCATTCATAGCCCAACCTGCTTTATAAGTCCAAGGTGAACCCCACGATCGGCCCGCTTCTCACTGTAACATATGGAAGGACTAGTCATTCTGCCTGTGGTGACGAGCAGAGAGAGTCGTAGAGAAGAGAAAATCACAGAACAACAGACATGTGGCTACAATTAGAATTAGACTAATGACACAGATCTGCAGTGAATTAAATAATCTGATCAGTATGTGAGTTTCTGATAACAACAGGTCAACAGAGGGGCTGGAACCAGTGTAGATTTTCCTTAATTATCTCTATTTTCAAGCATTTTCTGGATCAAAGGTTTCAAAATAAAAGCCCCAGTTGTGATCTCCTCCCTTTGATTTGCTGTGACCTTAACATAAAAGTGGATGAGTGTGGCATCAGCCCGTTACAGACACATACCTCCCATCTCCTCTCTCTATAGTCAGCCCATTACAGTAACAACCACAGCAAACCTGAGTCCGTAAGCTTCCACAAGAATTTACGCCCAAAAATATCAGGTCCAAATCAGACTGTAGGTAAAGCCAGCCATCCTCACGAACAACAGTGGATGGTATACAAACGTACACACACCGAACTGAACTCACTGTACAACAAACAACACTGGACGTCCTTCCACGGGGCTTCAACTGCTAAAAAACAAACAGTCTAAAAATAAAATCGCTGTGGTTTTCAAGGACAACATTCAGCATCACAACCTGTCTGCCTTTGTTTAAAGGGTTCAGTGGAATGAGCCATTTGTTAAAGTGATTCTGCAGGGACAGTTGATACTAGCTTATTGTAAAGGTACTTTAAAGGGATGTTTCTCTTTGTAATTAGCTTCGACTTCGACCACTGAATTTCTGCAGGCTGGTATGTATTAAGAGGAGCAAGGCTATCATGATTCCCATACTGATAAGCAGATAACATAGAGGGCAGCTTAAAGCAGACTCTAAGTGGACGTGTAGGGTTTTAGTGGACAGCAGTACATCTCATTTAATTTCGCCTACACTGAATTACTGGTTTCTCTGAGAGTACTCGTAGCACTTATTAGAAATGTTTCAGATTACTTCAAACTTGTCTTACTTTGAAAGCTTCTGCTAAGTATTAAAGGGCCTGTTTGGGCTCCAGAGGAAGCTGCTTGAAGTCTGACACACGCCACCACATATCACTCAGCATCAGCTGGGTCTGAAGACAACAAATCTGACAAAGTGGAAAATTCTGACAGAGTTAGAGAGAAGTGAACTCATCAGACCTCTCGAACCTGTTTCTCATCTCTGACTGACAGTAGCAGCTAGAGCAGGGGTGCCCAATCCTGGTCCTCGAGAGCCCCTATCCAGCATGTTTTAGATGTTTCCCTCTTTCCACACACCTGATTAAATGATCAGGATCGTTATCAGGCCTCTGCAGAGATTGATGATGAGCTGATCATTTGAATGATCAGCCCTCAAGGACCAGGATTGGACACCCCTGAGCTAGAGGATACATTAGCAACAGCTAGGATAAACAATCTGAATCTGCAGGCAGTCAAGTTGCATCATGGGTAATGTAGGCACTGGGTCTTGTTAAGAAAAAAGCATGTGTGAAAGATATTTCTGCTTCTCATCATCTTATGGTGACCCTGACAGTGCACAATGGCATACAATGCTGGATCAGTGGAGTATTTTTCAATGGTTTCCATTTACTGAAAGAGCAACATGCAGGTACATTTTTAAAAACACATACATTCATTAATCCGTCATATTTCTTGGAAATGTTCATTTAAATAGTAAATTCATAAGTTTATATGTTTTATGCAACACAACAACAGAAAACCATATGAAGTTCTGGATGAGATGTCTTAGTCAGGACCGTGTGGACTTGTGGTTCTTCGGGCCACACAGCAGCTTCAGGCCAGGCATCAGCAGCAGCATCTGGTTCTGGTGCTGGTGGTTCAAAGGAGATTCAGCTCGACAAAAACACTGCAAAATGCAGTGTCGGTTTATGTTAGACAAGCCAGATGTGCAGTAGTTTATGTTATTGGTGAGTGTTGATATTAATGACCAATACTAGTTATCTTAGATTAAGATATTTGAAAACAGACTGCAGAGCCGGCCCTAGCTAATGTGGCATCCTAGGCCAGATTTTATACGCTTACAAAAGAAATCCAATAGCATTGTTTTGTAGTAATATTAACTGGGCATTGCTTTACATTTCAATCAATGGGAGCTCTTCCAATTTAAGAGTTAACAGTAATAACTAATTTTAATATAATTATGTTAAAGGTGAATTTTTTTTTACCAATTGTGTGGCGCCCCCTGGAGGCCACAGCGCCCTTAGCAATTGTCTATACAGCACTGCCTAATGGGCGAGTCGGCTCTGCTGCACTGTGATGAAGCACAACATTATGACATGTCGGTTCCTCACCAAGACATCTGCTGGGTCTCCTCACACCACTAATGAAATCCTTACTGGAGGTCATTATTTCTTTTCACCATCGTCTGCTCCTGGTGTTTTTGACACCCAGCAGACTCATAATTATAAACCTGTGGTTTGTCACATGCATATAAATTTACATTTCGGCCTTCTCAGAGTCAAAACTACTCTTAGGATCCACATTTCTTCTTGTTAAACTGGACATATCTTGGTTACTCTCCTTTTTGTGATATTACAATGTGTTTTTGAGGCAGGCATAAAATCTTGCTTACAACCTACAAGCTGCTCTTTAAATGGCACAATGGCTGACTTGTAAAGAACTCACAGATCTTCAGAACGGAACTGATTCAGGCCTCTACTCAATAAACTGCTCAAGGTAAAGATAAATGACTTCAGTGAAATATGAGAGCTAAATCCTACCATTTTATTTGCAAATGGCAAAGTGGCTAGATAGGATATTTTTATAATACCAAAGTTTTAAATTGGGAATGTGAGAACGACAGGACAGTGTGAGTGGTGGTGAATCTATTTTCAGCTGAATGTGTAGCTGCCCTCAGCTCAGCGCTAATGCTAACCCATAGTGTCTAGTATGGAACAAGCTCTGAAGGTCTTATGACTCTCATACTGCAACTCAACACTGTATTAACATCCTCACACTTTCTGCTGCTCTGAACCTCAAGCTCAATCTAATGACATGGACTAGTTTTGCACTGCAGGAACTTGCAGGCTGTTTTAGGGCGGCCCAAACTTTTGCCTGGATTGAAGAACTTCCTCAGTAGGACCTCTTTCAGGGCCAGTTTTGGGGGAGAAAAAAGTACCCACTCAATGGTACTTGTGAGCAGCCCCTATGTGCTCATAGAACAGGAGTAATGTAAGGTAACTACTATTTGTTGTTGTTTTGATGCTCTCAGAATTAAAATCCCAGTCGAAGCTGTTGGGTCCTACACAAAGTGAAAGGGCCAATTACAGGACTGTTCCTGTTCGTATGTTTGCACCACCTCATGCCTCCCTGAGTTCCTGCAGTGGAAAGTCGCCCATTATCAAAACTATTTTCTCTGACTTCTCAAAGGCCCTTTAAAACACGCACAACACCTGCACTTATAACACAAAACAACACAATTGGTCTGCTTTTCCTCATCCAAAAGCAGACTGTAGCGAACTGCATGTATTTGGCATCGTTACTGTGCAGAGTTCCTCTTGTTTTGTTGCCATAATTGCTCACAGCCAGTGACTCAAGGTATCTCCACCATGAAACCAGCTGGGTTCACTTAAATTTGGGATGCAACTGCAAAGCCTGTGCACATCACGAAAAGCTTTCACTCTTTATTCCACACACATTAACAGGTGAATGTATTATCGCCCGGGGCAACCGTCTGGAAAAAAAGATATTTGCAGTTATTAATTTCTGGCTGCTTTCTTCTTGATATTCTGCACCTCGACAAAGTCTTCCTTTCCATGACAATACAACCATTACACTTGAGGCCTTTTTATAACACAACAACTTAATAGTCGGGATCAGCTCTTACACAGCTGTTAGGAGTTACTCATGTACATTAAAACACCACAAAAACATAAATATGAGTACTTGAATTCAGTGGTATTCCTCTTTAAGTAGCTAATCTAAACAATCGCTCCTGGACAAATAAAACAAGATATAGTTTATATATACTGTACATCCAAAAATACAGTTTATTTGTTAAAGCTTTGCATGGACGCTAAGTGACACATGGAGGGAAAGCACAAGCCGGGTGAGAGCTACATACTGCATAAGGATATAATTTGCTGTAACCCGGTGGACAGCACATGTGAATGCGATCATAGCAGCGGCCTATATATAAATACAGCACTGTAAGCATGTGATGCGCTGTAGTGCACAGCACCGTGGAGTGAAACGTGACCTGGATTATGGGAAAAAAGGCTCCTAAATATTTCAGCACTTTGCTTTGGGACACATGACAATGAGATTCTCACATCTAGCCACTGTACATAAACACCACCCTGCTCCTCTGACAATCACCAGGCCTTTGCTGTGTCATCTTTCGCTGCATTATTTCTCTTCCACCTCCACCTCTTCCAACACGGTGCATCTGTTCATTCCTTAACTGATTTCCACAAATGGCTTGACTTGTGATTCCTGCCTATCTTCTGATCCATCTGGCAAGCTAATGTGGAGAGGGAGGTGTTTTATACAGTTTCACCTCTAGTTTTTGGCAAAAACATTTTCAGGAGGTTTAAGGGCCCTGATTAGTTTGTGTGCATCTCTTCATTTTCTGCTCACACAGCAGCACACACTGTTAACCAGTAACGGGACGTGTTACAGGCACATGTAGGTTTTACCAGGATTACAAGGAGGAAGGACCTGAATAAAGATCAACATTCTATGTACATAAAAGCCTCATGTGATATAATTAGTCAGTCTACACTACGTTTCCTCAGTCTATTTGTACTTGAATCAACAGACAGTTATGATCAAACACACATCCTGTTGGGGATTGGCTTCTCATGTTACAGTCAGCTGGGTTCAGCGGTCACTCTGTCAGTGTCTGAAGGCTGTGGCGGCTGGTCACAAATCAGAGTATCGAGTGGCATGTTCTTATGGGTTACATGCAGCACTGCAGCCTCTTTAGGCACACTCAGTCTTTTCTTGCCTCCTTCCACACAGGACACAGGAAAGGAAATATAAGCAGAGCAGGGAGCAGCAATCAGGTCAAGTGGTCGGACTGGTCGGTCAAGTCGTCCTCCTCCACTCTCATTGGTTCCACAGCTCCAGAGGAGTGCTGCGATTGGCTGGAGCAGGACAGATGGGAGGAGCGGCTCTGCGTGTCGTCATCGTCATCCGCCATCACTGCCCTCCTCCCTAGCCGCTGCACTCTCCTCATCACCTCCTTCTCCTCCTCCTCCTCCTCCTCCTCTTCCACTCGCCTCCCCCTCCTCCTCCCCACTCCCTTCCTCTGCTCCCCCACCGTCCACATGCTCTCCTCCTCGTCCTCCTTCCCCTGCACCTCCCTGTCAAAGTCCAGCAGCTCCTCCATCATCTCCTCTATCTCCATCTCACCGTCCAGCTCCTCCTCCACCTCTGACCGGAGCTCGCCCATGCTCTCAGTCCGGTTGGTGTCGTCCGTCTCCTCCTCTTCCCCGAGTCCCCTCAGCCGTTCGGGGGGGTCGCTGGCCTGGCTCTCTCCGAACTCCAGGATGGTGGGCAGGTTGCCCTGCTTGGGACAGCGTTTCCTCAGGCTGACCAGGAAGGGCTGCGGCAGGGAGAAGATGTCCACATTGTTGCCCAGGTCGATCCACGTCACGCTGGGGAAGCTGCCGGGATCCTTGGATAGAAAATATTCACATATCAACAAAAACAGTATGTTCGCTATCTCTGCTTGTCAGCTCATTTCTGCAAACAAATGAGATCACGGTCGAGAGGATTTCCCCGGATACACCAGCGTTTACACACAAACAAATTTCATCCACAACATATCAAACAATAATCCTCAGTGTTTCTGCCAACCAGGGGGCCAAGACTCACTGTATAAGACTGTACTGAGGAGCTAGAAAACCCACAATGTTTGCAGAGGGAGAAATGTTTGAGGGAACATCAGCTTTAAGTATAAAACAACACCACTATGACTCTGTGTTGTTGTTTCCTCATGTGTGCAAAATTTGTGTCGTTTTTAGTCTATTATTAGACTAATTTGCCTAATTTTCATGGTTCTTTAGATATGGCGGAAATAACACCGTATTAGCTCCTACCAGTTTGGTTCCTTAGTTTACTTCCTGTGCCGAAAAATATTGGGAGAAAAAAGACCAAGAGTGGCTTTAATGTGCCACTACAATAAAAATGATTGATCGGTTAAAAAAGATTTTAAGGTTTCACCCTCTGAACCCCAAAACCAGTTAGCAGGCATGAAAGGCAGGTTATCTTGGAAAAAAAACCGACACCATTTATCAGAAAGAATCAAGTGATTTTAGACTTTCTAACGGTCCTTAAAAGAATCATGTCCGACTCGTGGTGTTATCTAACAAAGTAACCACATCAAAACCACTTCATTCTACATTTCTGGTTTAAAAATGAATCAAAAATGAACAAGTTGTACAAACCAGTGCACGTGAAAAGAAGAAAAATGTGTGTGAGAAGCCTTGAGTGAATCATGTTGCAAAAGTTCAAGAAGTTTTCGGCTGAACTGCAGGCCGTGTTTTACACAGAGCAGAAAAGACACATCTACAGTATGAAGAGCCTCCACAGAGACATATGTGAGCACCTTTAAACTTTTGTTTATATATGGAATTATAACTTTGCTGTACTGCAGTAGGTATTTTTGAGTTCGCTTTACTGCTACTCATTGTTGTGCTTTTTCCATGAGGTGCAGGACTTTATATTACAGTGAAAATGAGCCCACAGTGATCAAAAATGTCCAGAAGCTGCTTGGATTCAGAGGGTTAAAGGGGAATGCAGCAGTTTCCAACTCTGCATCATTGTGGATCTCTCTCCTATTGTGACAGTGACTGCCAACATGTATGACATCTGGGCGCTCTAAGTCTCCTGAGTGACATGAGTGAATAGCAAAAACAACTTCTAAACAAAGATACAAGCCAGAGTGACAGCATGCTCTGCAACAGAAAGCATTCACCACAGTATATTTTCAAAATATGCAAGAGTCTTCCTGACCTTCAGGGCATCCGTGAGCTCCTTCAGAATAGCTCTGGTCAGCCTGTTTCCGTTCAGCGCCAGAGTCTCCAGATGTGGGAGGGCAGCCAGCGTAGGCAGGAGCAGCAGGAAAGCCTCATCCGTCAGCTCGGTGAAGCCCAACTCCAAGCTGACCACAATGGACGCGTGGCGCTGCAGGTGTGCACACAGACGCTCCATGTCCCGAGCCGCCAGAGGGATGCCGGAAAGATCCAAGGCCCCGCTGGAGGGAGGGGCCGACAGCACCGCCTTCAGACTGGAGACAGACACACGAGGCACGGATGAGAACCAGCTCCCTTTGGGTTGTTTGTATCACTTCTATACCTGATAAAGGTTTTCTGTTTCAGTCTGCACATCATTCACTTTACTGTTCATCTGTTTACCAATAAATGCCAAGACTTTATTGTCTTAAATTGTCAGAATATTGGATTACTGTGCTGCACTAACCCTTTTAGTGATGACTCATTCCATACCAACAGATGCTCATATTAATCCTATACAATAACATCACACACACGGCAACATTAACCACCTCCACTAATCACATAAAACCTGCAACCTCACACTTCTCAAAGTGACAGCGTGGTAGCGGAGGGATTTTTCCATTCTATGTTTGATCCTATTGGCTGTAATTTATTCACAGTGAAGAACTCAGCACACACTGCAGTGAACAAAGGGTTGCTTCACTGCCTGTAATGAACTTTCCTCGTTTTGATGGTTATTCTGGTTAATGCGCCCAGTTTTTAGCTAATCCTCCAAATGTTGCACTCTGACCCAGCACAGAGTTCAAGCTGGCAGACTCCTACAATGTGATAAGGCTCTTTGTTGTCAAGGAGTTCTGGTGCTGGTTGGCCATGCTATCCTATCATACTGTGACACCCACTATGTGCAACTCAGTGGATTTAAATGTGAGAACACATCAGGCCAGAGATGCTGCTACACAAATTACTACACCTGCAGTTACTGACAAAGACGCTGCATTCAGTGCTCGGCTGTAATCGGTCGGGTCACAGCTGATGTTGAAAACACTTATAAATGTCCATCCTGGTGTAGATGTAGATCCAACTGGTGCATCTGTATGTTTTCATGGCTGAAACCACTAAACCGTAAGTCGATCTTAAGTTTAGGTTGTTTAGTCAAATTGATAAGAAGCTTTGCAAAGATGAAGAGGAAAGAAATAAGTAGAAAATCTCTGGTATAACAGGATCTGTGTGACATTCAATTTACAAAATCAAAATAAATCAAAACATGGAGAGAAAAATAGGTTTAAACTTCAAAATGCATGATTGTCTCTTAGTTGAGTTTTAATTGTTTATATTTGGGTGTTTGATCAGAATTAGATTTTTGATCCGATATATAAATGACTCATGATTCTAATTTTCTATTTCTTACCCATATCACAGTCAATACATTACTGCATGGTCTGAAGCTATATAATCCATAATGTTGTTGAGCGACTAGGTTCGTGCCTGGCTGCAGACTCCCCCTGGCTCTAATGGTACAGTCCTACTCCTAGTCTAAACCCAAAACTCTGTTAAAAAATCAAATTCTGAAGCAAAAACTGAAAGGTGAGGAATTAAAAATTAAACTGAGAAACAATTATCCATGTAAGATAACTGAAAAAGTAAGTACTAACAGCTCTGATCTAATGTTTCATTTTAAAAGTACAAGAGTCACACGGACCACATCAGCACCATTAATCCAACAGATATAGCTGCAGCATCTGACAGCGCAAACTGAGGGAATAAAATGTCCACACAGCGTGCAGTCCAGCATGCACTGTACCTCAGACACTAATGGAAACTACATAAAGAGTGGCTGCAGCTAAATGGACCTCAGGGGACACACACACACAAACATGCGGAGACACTAAGGGGATTTAGGGCTTAAGAAACTGAAGTTGGGGAATAAAAAATGGCCCTGGAGCAGCACAACACTTAAAGCTATACCGTCCAACCGCATGGTCAGTGTTAAAAATAAACCCAAAGGAGCAACCGGATTTAGAAGAGAATTATGTGAGCTGAGCACAAAGGGCTCATCTGGGGTCTGGTCCATAAAGAAAGAAAAACTGTTCCATTTTTCTGGCTTACAAATGAAAACAATACTCGTAATGCACACTAGAGATGACAGCCAGTGCCAGTTATCGTCCACAAATAACATGAATGTAAGATTCAGGGACACACACAAAGTGGGATACTTAGGATTAATCTGCTGGCGCTAAATCTGCTTCCTCTGTGACGATACATCTGCAGAACGTGAGCTACAGTGGAGGCCTTGAGCTCAGAGGCTTACAAAGAAACAAGTGGCTGCCGTGCAGACGGTGAGATTCAACTATTATTATCAGTTAACAGCTGAATATATTTATCCACTCACATACCAGAGGGACTAAAGAAGAATCTAGGCCAGAGCAGCCCAAAGCAAAGCAGTGAGTGTGTCAATTTTAGCAATTTAAAAATGTTTTACTCACTCTCCTGAGGGTCGCAGACAGTCTCCTGTCACTGGGGAGTATTTTTGGTTTGATTTGCCTGCTGTCCATCTACCAGTGTTGGCAGAGACAGTGGCAAGAAGAGGGGGTTGATCTTTGGCGATGTTGATACTTAGACTACACTTTACATCTCTGAGGTCCTCACCTGAACACTGAAACACCAGTTTATGGTTTGTGTACGACTGATGCAGACGTCAAAGGTGGACAGCAGATACACATGCAGTTCTTTTCATATTAAGTGTGTGCTACTCTGCTGCTGACAGTCACAACACAGAAGAACACACGGGGCTCCTGTGGATGTTTCTGAAAGACTGTGACTTTGCACTTCTACAGGATGTAGCAGCTCGTTACAGACCAGCCTGTAGCACCGTGTCAATCTGACCATTCTCCAGGTGTGTGAGGCACAAAGGGCCGACATGGCACAGGATTCCTGGAGAATTTAGAACTTCCTTCTGTGTTTGGCTCAATTAATGTGCAAATCAAAGCACCTCCAAAGACCAATGGCAGCTACTTCTACTTTCACTACAACTGTTCAAATGATGAATAATAAAAGTGTGGATAGCCAAGAATCTCCTCACACAGCCTCTCTTCATAACAAGAATTTGTTTTAGGCACCATTTGTTTTTCTGGCACGTGTGCAGTCGGCGTGCTTGCAGTGTGGACAGTCCTCGCCGTCTCAGATCTTAGGCTGCATGTGGATGCCTGCAGAGGAGTCCACACAGACTCTCACTGACTTCGGCAGATGACAAAATTCACACCACAAGTGCACAGCGTGAATTGGCCTTGACACTTCCTTTGGTATAAGAAGACACAGTGATGTCTCCTCTTCTGTAAAGGGCATATACATTTCTGAGGATCTTTATAGCTCAAGCTTTTCCTCAGAAAAAGGTAGAACCCACATAGAAACTGTTAACATCTAAGAAACTGTAGATACAGTCTGAGTCATGAGAATGCTGTTTGACATCAGCTACACCTGTGTTGTACCTGTATATACAGTGTTCTTATGGGGCGGCTGTGGCTCAGGTGGTAGAGCGGGTTGTCCACTGATCGCAAGGTTGGCGGTTCGATCCCCAGCCTCTCCACATGCCGAAGTGTCCTTGGGCAAGACACTGAACCCCAAGTTGCTCCCAATGGCAGGCACCTTGTATGGCAGCTCTGTCACCACTAGTGTGTGAATGGGTGAATGAGAAACACACTATAAAGTCCTTTGAGTACCACTAAGGTAGAAAGGCCCTATATAGGTGCAGACTGTTTACCATTTCTGCTGTGGAATATTAGAAACTGAAGAGCCTCTTTGGTCATTTATACATTCCTTAAACCTTTATTTGAACTCTGGATACACTGAGGTATGGAGTGTATTTACTAAATAGCCCAGCAAGACAACATGTCAAACAAATAAGAAACCCGGATAAGAGTGAGAATGTTAATAACAAGCAAAATTAGTAAAATAATAAAAGCATTAAGAATAATTAGAGCAGGTGAAATTGAAATGAGTCAACAAAAACAAGAGCAGCTGGAAGTTGAACAAGACTGAAATCTAAATTTCCCTGAGGATAAAAAGAAGTCAGGCTTTTGATAGCCTCCCTTGATTATCCACCTGTTCCAACTATCCTGTTCAAGTGAATTTAGTTTCAATTCAATAAAACCTGCATGTTAAGTCTTCCTCTGGGTACGTGGTCTCGAGATTTATGTCTTCTGGTGTGCATAAGAAGTAATCTCAAATATGTGGAGTCTTATTTAGGTCTGGAACTACTTTTATTATCAGTTTATTTAGTAGAAAATGTCTCCTCACGCGCCAAGATATGAAATTTACAAAGGAGCAGTTCAGGAGGCTACAGTTGGAGAATGTTTCCCTTTAAAAAAAAAAGAAGTGAATCCCATCCATGTCCTTCCTGCAACATCAGCCAACCAGCTCACACTGAAGAGACATAAAATGTACATTAGCTCACCATATATAATTCAATGTTTTTGTTGTGTTGGCTCTGACTTCACCACCCAGTGAAACCTTGAGCTCTGCAGGGAGGGCAGATGGAAGACGGCAAACCACTGAAAGGGCAACCAGACTCAGGGCCTACAGGATGGATGAGATGCTGACAGCGGTAGAGGCAGCAGCAGCATTCAGATGAGCAGAGATGAGAACACTGACAGCGCACTGTGACTACAATACGACCATAGTTAAAACTCACAGGAACTGATATGTTATTATTTTATTACTACGTATCAAATCACTGTAGGTCAAATTGTCAATTGTTTTGGTTACATACTTTTCCCATTATGCAGAAATGACTGCCAAGTAGAAGAACAACATGAGGACTCGTATATAATAAGCTTTTAGATGAAACCCTCAACTGATTTATAAAAAATGATCTGCAGCTGATCCAAGTTGTGCTTTTTTAAATGTTGATATCATTTTTTTTTATTGATTTTTCAGAACAGGAGGAAAATGAGAAAAAAAAACAACAAGAAAAAAAAACAAGAGTTCACCATGGTATACATATTACAGTGGGTCCAAGATGCAATTCACAGCAACAAAAGAAAAATGAACAAGTCGCCGGATACAGAAGAGAATAAAACACAGCAGTCAGGGGTTTTTTTTGTACCCAGGCAAACCAGTCCTCCGTCCAATTTCATTTCATTCTGCACTGAATATCCAAGACATGGATAATCTTCCCTATTTTGTTGTGAAAAGATGAATTCTGTCATCAATACAGCACCTCAGTCTCTCCAAAGTGATAACCTCAGATATTAGAGACTTCCACAGTTGAATAGAGGGGGGGGTCGACACCAACCCACTTAGTCATTACTGCCTTCCTGGCCAACATTAAAAGAAACTGAACTAGCTGATATCCCGTTTTGAATTGCATCATGTAACTCCAGCTATGAGTGTGTGTGTGTGTGTGTCGCCCCTGCAAGCAGCTTCACTGTTGGTTGAGTCACAGCCCCCTAAAGTGTGTCTCCACCCCATGAATCAGGAGGGGCACAAGCTGGTGAGGAGAGAAGAAGAGCGCCGAGCGAGGAGGTTAAATAGAGAGAAAACATTTGCCAGCAGAAGGAGGTGTCACCCTGAACGAGGCATGTGTCTGTCAGAGCGATCAGGGTGCTGCTAATTATTGACGATACTTGATGAATAGAAAAAAATGACAGAAACAATGATGGCAGCAACCGACGCCTTCTGGCTGCTCTGCTGTACATGAAGGAGATTTGCTCTGTTTGCCAGCCTATTCAGTATTTTACTGCATCAAGAGAAGCCATGCGGTGGAGGTCAATGTATATTCCACTTTTAGCACTTGAATTGAGTGTGCACCAGTTGAAACCCCCTTTAAATGCTGTGTAGACTCCAACTACTCAGTGTACCACAGGTGTACACTGGTGTGGGGATGCTGCACACCCACTCATGTTGGCCTACCTGAACTGGTTTGCAACAGTTCAGGTATAAGTCGTTATACCTGAACTGTTATAATGACTTATACCTGCATAAGTCATTCATTAAAGTTACAGTAAATGAGAAGAAATAAGACTTTAGGGAAACACACTGTCAAGTGTTTCTCACTGTTGTGAGTTGGAGGCTGCAGCCCTCACTTGAAAGTGTAGCTTGCATCAGGAAATTACACTGAAATTCACTCAAATGACCAGGATTCAGGTTTATTTCTTGTCCCTCTTTTATTTGTGAATGTTTCCCACCATCATTACAGGTGAAAAACCTTAACGTAAAGACAAAGAAATTCAAGTAAATGACCCAAAAAATCATAACCAATAAACACAACCCAGAATCAATACTTAATATTTAAACTACTAGAAATTAAACCTTGAAAATAAGTAGAAAATACCCATATTTAATCACCCAAAATGAATCAAATACTTTTTAAAGTGCTGTAACATAATGATTTTACCTTTACATGTTTTAACAGCTTTTAACTTTACAAAAATCATGTTTATCAAATCACCACTAATTTTAAAATGCACCACATTTTAACTGTGCTTGTACTGACATCATATTAACTATAAGATATTTTTAACTGGGATTTTAATCTGAAGACTCTTTAAATACATTTTTCCTAAATTTAGCACATGTGAGCATGATGAGTCCACATCCACAAGACCAAGGTGATTTGCAAACCCACAGAAAACAACTAAAAGCTCACCGACTCCTTCTTCCTTTCTTGATCAAGCCTCAAGCATTCAACCTCCTCCTCTTTGTCTTGACTCTCTCCCCTGCTCTCACACACTGCTTTGTTGAAATTTCTCCAGCTTCCTGATCACTGAATGGTGCTCACCTGGTGCACATTTGTCTGCTGCCTGCAGCTGGAAGCCACACCCACACCTGCTCAACTCAGGCAGGGCGGGTGTGGCCTGCAGCTCAGCTCCACACACACTGACCCTTAACCTTAACCCTTAACATCAAAACTCACGATGGCTGTCTCTCACTGACTGGATTTATTTGCAAAACCTTGTAGAGCTAAGGTTTACCCACCAGTCACATGATGGGTTTGCAGTTGGATACTGTTTTAGCTCATCCTGAAAACTGTCCATTAGCCTTCAACAAACAAAATGAAACCATGAGACGAAGAGTTGTTGGCAGTATGTTAGATCCTCTAATAAACACAGTGCAGCTGCTTTGTTCAGCCTCCGGCCTGGATGTGACAGACAACATGCCAGCAGCCTGGACAGCGCTCATCTGGGTTCTGCCTCTCTCACATCACTTTTGGGTTCTGTCCATCATGGACATTCCTCTCCTCTGTGAACGGACTGAGAACTATGCAGTGAGGATCTCAGGGGGACTCGACATGATGCTGGAATTTCTTTTTCAATTATTTATATCTGCAGTTCTGGTGTGACAAGAGTTTAGGTTTTGTCTGAAGCACTTAATGGTGAGGGCCGGAGGTCCAGCAAAAGAAAAACAATAAATATAAAACGCACATTTAGTAAAAGTGAAAGAACTCAGGCAATGACAAGCAACCTGCTGGAAAACCTACTATGTATCCTCCAGCAGGTGAATATGTTGAGTATAAAACCAAAAGAAGAATAAAATCCTGAAATTAAACAAAAATCCTGTGTCACTATCTGCTGATGCCACAGGACCAATCGATGCTCTCAGATATGTTGCATTCATAACTTCTCACTGTTACACTGAATTTTTACACATAGTTTCAAAGGCTCATAGGGAAAAACTGGACACAAAATGAAATTCTCTCAGAGTTTCCCCGAGCCAGCAGGTGTCATTTTTGCCTTTGAAATGTTAAACATTAGGGCTCATGTGGGGCACGCCACTATTATCTCAAAAATATAACGTAACTGCTGCCGTTTCTCTCTCTGACACAGGAAATCTAACATTTGATTTTATATCCAGCAGGCCAGACTGTTCTAATTCTGTCCTATCTGGTCGACACATGACGCTGTGAATCAGTTCCTACTGATTCAGAAGTGTTCAAATGTCTTATTATCACCTTGTCTGTCACCTGTAAATATCTTGCACTAACTTTTACAAAGGTGCAACGGAAATAAAGTTTTATTGATTGATGGTTCTTGTCGTGGCATTTGTTGACAATAAGACAAATACAGACCACCTGTGGCTACTTGCACAATGATGTAGACGGAGAGTTTTACAAGGAGTCATTTCTTGCATGTACATGCAAATGAAGTGGGGAAAAAGCACCTTAAGGCTGATGAGGCTGATGAGGCTGATGAGGCTGATGAGGCTGATGAGGCTGATGAGGCTGCCCCTCACTGTCTGGATAAGTGGTTACAAACCACTTCCCACACTCTACGCAGCAGCCCAGTCCTCCTTCCTGAGTGTAAGTGTGCTAATTAGTTAACACAGCCGGTGCAGCGATGCCCTCGGCTCTCCATTACACGTGGTTTGAGACCACTGATCTAATCGTTACAGTCCATATTCTCCTCCCATGCTCGGCTGCTCCTCCCCTCTCCCAGCTCAACTGTCTCTGCCTGGACCAAGTGTTTCTCTGCGCTCGACAGGAAACAGACACACATTTGGCTTTACATGATTCCAGAGAAGTAATATTACACACATCTCAACCTGAAGGCCATCTGCAATCTCTGCCCTTTGTCTGATGTGTCCTCAGCATGAAGAAATGTATCTGGAGTGCTTTCCCATGGTTCGCCAGTCCCCAGTCTGTCACCAGCCAGCAGAGCTTCCAACACCACTCTGCCCTCCTCACTTTAAAGCAATAAACAAAATAAGCCGGACTTCTAGTGAGCAAATAAAAAGCATATGAGGGGCTGAGAGAGCTCATGATGTGTTTGGCATCTGACCAGAATCCCACGCTTCCAATTGAGGTCCTCCACCCCTGTCTGGACAGCCACCAGCGAGACAGTGGGACAGATGCCTGGTTTTGTCATTGCAGGCATATTCCTGTATAAACTGTGACTTTCTACACTCAGTTACATGATACACCATCATAGTGCATTGGTGCAAGAAATTCAAAATAAAGCATTCAAAGTATTTGAAGTAAAAGTGCAGAACTATTACTAGTATAACTTAACGTATCAAACGTAAAAGTACTCATAACATTTAACACTCTTATTTATGCATTAACATGTTAAGATCAATAATGCTTTCCATATCCTTGTGTCTGTAAGGGTCTGTGTGACAAAATTTGGTTTACCCAAGTGCAGCAAACCCTGCTAGGTCTATGCTGGTCTGCGCAGACTGTCGCAGGGTATAGCAGCTTCTTGCAGACTGATCTGTAGCACCGGGTCAGTAGTTATTCCTGAGGTATGTGGAGGACAGAAGGTGAAGACAGCACAGGATTTCTGGAGAATTCAGAACTACCCACTGCGTCGGGCTCTGTCGGTGGAAAGCTTATACGATTCAAATCTCATCCGAAGTCCTGCAGCAACTACTTCAGTTACAGCTCTTTTAAATGGTGAACTGTAGAGGTGTGGATGACCGAGAATCTACTTGTGCATTCTCTCCCCTAAACAAGCATTTATTTTGAGCACCATTCGTTTTTTTTTTTTAAGATTTATTTTTGGCCTTTTGTGCCTTTATTAGATAGGACAGTGGATAGAATCGGAAACGGGAGAGAGTAGGGAAGGACATGCGGTAAACGCCCGAGGTCGGAATCGCCTCTGCACTTGGGTCACGCGACATAACCATTAGGCTGTCAGGGCGCCCAGCACCATTCGTTTTTATTGCAGTGCAGACAGTGGGTGGGTGATGAAATTTACATCACATATACCTTTGTAGATGCAGACACAGAAATCATGAATTGGCCCCAAAATGCCTGACAGTGTCATCAGCAGCATATCAACGGTGCATGTTCCAGGAAAACAAGTGGTGCTTTCAACATATGTTTGTTATGACGAGAGACAATCAATAATCTGTTCAATATCAACAATACCTATGTATATTTCCTGTTTTTTTTAAAGATGTTCTCCATGTTTTTGCAATATCCCATTTGCACCAACAGTGGCACCTTCCCTACTGTCGGATCAATAAAGCTTTATCAGACTGTGCAATGTGATTTTCACCTTCACACCTATATATTACATCACTGAAAGAGCTGTATTTGAAGTAGTCTACTGCTGGACTTTGGAGATGCTTTGACTCGTGACTGCATTTCCACATTAGTGTGCAAACACAGGGAAGCTTCTCCAGATATCCTGAGCTATGTCCAAGATAATTCCCTGTTTGTACACTGCAGATGTCTGAAAATGACAATACAGGAAAGATATTCATAGATTCGGATTTCCGGCATCAATAACTCATTATAGCGAAACATTGTCAAAACATAAACGATGCCTCTTTCCCATCGTTGTAAGATAGATAATGTGCTACAAGCCCAGCTTTATCAACAGTAGCTGTCTTTCAGGCTGCAGAAATAACATTGGTGTCTATGTGCCGGCTGTACGGCATGTGCGCATGAGAAACTTACATTTTAATTTTTGTCTGCCCATGTCCCTTTAGGGGACAAACTTGAATAGAACCATGTGTGTGTCTGCTGTCTGTTTTCAAAGCCTGCATCGATCTGGTGTAAACAGATAGAGGGTCTAACTAATTCCCTGTCATAGATATTAGCTTCAGGTTTTACACAGAACTAGATAGTTTCGCTGGGTATATATCCTGAACAAACTCGCACAAAAATACAACTGCATGCTTTGAGAAATGACTGGTAGTAATGAAACAAGCAGAAACACAGCTATGGCCCTTTAACTCTTCTTGTATCTCTGTCACACCATTGTCTGCCTTGTTAGCGCGTTCATTCTGTCATTCTGGGGCATGAACAAAACATGCATTGCCTTACGAAGCATGACACTGATCTCTATGACTATAATGAGAGAAGAGTTGGATGAAAATCTTCCAGAAATCTATATATATATATATATCTCCACAAATCCACGTCACACAGATTCATTTCTCTGCTTGATCCCTTCCTCTGAAAGATCTGAAGCCGCCCTCTTGTTTCCTGAAAAAGATGCACAAGGTGAATCCTCTTCAGACGTGAGATGTAAATAAGGCGGGGACGCAGATTATGCAGGGGTTTATGTACTCGAATACGGTCTTAATGCAGACTGAGCTTCTGTCCTCTCACGTCTCCTCTACCTGTGTGCCTGAGTTTCTGTCGACCTCAGAGATCATTTATCACCCAGTCAGCTGCTGCATGTGCCTCCTCTTTCCTCTTCTCCTCTGCTTGTGACAGAGAAGGTGAGAAAGAGAAACCTTCCCCCCTTCGCCTCCTGTGCAACAAAGTTTACAGAGGCAGCACAGAGGCTGATGATATGCCTGATTAATGTTACCTCACAAACACAGCAGAGGAATCTTCACCTATGCTGCACCGAACACTAAGCCTGAATGAGCAGTTGTGACATATTTCCAGAGACATCACTGACTCCCCTGCAATCGTCTTGCTCTGTAGTTTCATCTAATCATGTGCCATCTGGAGCTGCATTTATGCCGAGTCACATTCCGAGCAATCACTACAGCATCTGATTACACTGATTAGGCCAATTTCAGCCAGAGGGGAGGAGCTAGGGAAATCAGCCGCTGGAGTGTTCACGTGGAAGGAAATCAGGCACATCTCTCTCCATGGCTCAGGCTGGACACCACTTACCCAGCTGCTGTATGGCCCTCTGATCAAACATCCTGCCTGTTGTTCCGTCTTGATTAGGTGACCCGCATGAGTGTCTCCTTGCTGTACCTTCTCGAGTGGCTGAATCACTGAAATTCAGGTGACTCATGCGAAGCTTAGTTTAGTTGCTTTGGATCCTTTCACTATTGTCAGATGGTTTGTTTATATAAATAGCACCAAGTCCTCCAACCTGGATGAGTATCTAGGTCAGTTGCCCTACCCTTTAAAGACAACCAATATGAGTGTTTCCTGAATTAGCAGCCCTGAATAGAACAGATATTTCCCCCTTGTTTGGTTAGGCTTAGGTTAGGCTTACAGTAATAAACCTGTGGCTGAGGATGAACAGTGGTCTCTTTTGTTGAAGTCCAATGCTTTGCCCACCCATCCCTCCACCCCAACCTCCTCTATTTGTGCTCTTCATGGCTCCATAACTACACCACTTGACTTTGTCCTTCACTCTTGTTATATTACTATATTATATTGCCACTACCGGGCTCCGTCACAATGAAAGACTCAACTATAAATTGTAATAAGCTACTTGCAGAGTCAACACAAGACTGTTTTCTGTTTATCTTTTTGGGAGGACAGTAGTTTGATGGCTGACTGGCAGCATAATCAGCTCTTTCCACTTGTCCTACTTTCCCCCCCCCCCCATATATGGATACGGATGTAATCATTAGGTCATTGTTCAGTCTTAGCAATATGGGTAAACAGCATAGATTTAGAAAGCGCCAGCAGTCATTTGCCTTTAATTTGTTTTGTGTGAAGAAGGAAACCATAATGATATTCATTTTACTGTCATATGTCACAAAGTCAGTCTCCAAATAGTCGCATAAGACAAGCTGGAAGCACTTCAAGTTTGGCATTTTGGCCAGTATAATCATTTGATTATGAAAATAGTGAGCCTCGTCTCCAAAAAATGATGTCCCTATTTAACTAAGCTATAATTTCAGTTATGTTTGGAGGGAAATGTATTTTCTTCTTCTTTCTTTATGATTCATTAATAGTCGTCTCATCAATATAAACTGTCGCTCCTTTCCAACCAACTGGTTTAATGAAATGACACAGATTCAGATATTGGAGAAGCATTAAACAAATATTTACCCTAAAAATGATAAGAAAGCCTTTTAATATGAGTAAATCTACCAAATTGATTTAGATGAGTAGATTTCAACCGACACCATGATATTTTCCTGAGCCTAATCAAGGAGTCTTGATGCCTCAACCTTGCCAAGCAGCCACCAGTGTAAAACTATCGGTCCCACACAGGACAATGAAGAAGTGAAAGTCCCATCAACCTTCCAACCTAATAATGACGACTCTGTGGCTGCATGAGAGTGGAAGCTTTTCTTACTATGCCACACCGTTACATTACCAGAGGAAAAGGTGTTTGTGCACGGGATTTAACTGGAGGACCACGCCTGCTGTCTGCTGACACCACGATGCTGCTTTTAAAGAGTGCAAACATAAGACCCATGTGACAGTCATTTAAAGTCACTCTCCTCTTTTAAAGAAAAGCTTTTCTGACATCATCACACAAACTGCAGATGTCATCTTTCAGCTTAACGATGTGCAGAAGAAGTCACGCTGTGATCGAAGCAGACGGCTTCCACTCAGTGACACATCTACAAAATACATCAAGATCGAGTGAGAGTTGCTGTGTACAAAGTGTCTTTATCTGTGTCAGGCAGCAGTGGGGCTCAGCGGGTAATACCATTATTCACACAGCTACAAGAGGTCACTGGTCCACTGGGAATAAACATGAGTCACAAACAGATGACGGTGTTGTGGTGTGGAGGAGACCGGGCTGGAGATGGAAATGGCCAAGCATCAGCCCTAGTTTTTCTGCTTCGGATACACTTGTGTATTCATATTCAGACATGCCAATGCATTTAAAGTATGAGGGGTGAGGCTCTGTGTCACCGTACAGTAGCGGCTGTGCATCACAGACACACACAGCAAAGGTTACATTTGAATTTCTTTGCGTCACCACAAGGCTTCATATGACTGAGCTGCATAATGAGAGAAGAAGGATCATTTTTCTAAAGCAGTATACAGATGCGAGTGGACAGTCCACAGCTTTTGATATTTTCGAGTGTTTGGAAGCAAGAGGGGAGCGCTGGGGTTGAAGACAGGTGCTTTGTTACACCATCTGGACCCACAAATTCAAAAAGACCCGGTTCCTTCTAAGCCCTGTGAGAGCAGATCATTAAAATTTATCAAAAGCCTAATCCGCCTGAATCACCTTTCCTACTGGATCTTGTGTTGTCTCCTGCTCTCACAGCACCGCCGCCGGTTCCGTCATAATCTCATATATTTTTAGAAACGGGTGTTTCATTGTTTCCTCCGTTCTCCTCCGGGTGCGGTGAACACACAGAGCCATTGTAAAGCAGCTTCTGGGTTACTACGCTGCTCAGAGAGGACAGGCACAAGTGTACAGTTTAGGCCCTGGCATGGAGAGGCAGAACGGATGAGTCAGAGGATGAGAACAAAAAGAAAGATTAGGATTAAAACGGAGGAAGAACAGGAATCCAAGTGCCTTTAAAGTGCTGAGATTAATTCTGAAACTTCATTATGTCCCGATTGTAAGTTATAGCCTGCATTAATATTTCAGGACTGAAGTTAATGCTCCCATTCCGGCTAACAACTGGAAGTAGACAGCTCAAATACAAAGTAGACTTTGAACAGACTTTGAAATGAGCCTCAAGGAAAGAGTTCTTATTCAAACTGAGGATAAAAAATAGTTTAGCAGTGTTGTTTATGCACAGCAATACAGGTCTGTTTACTTTGGGGATGCCAGTGAAAAAATGCTGCACTGTCATCATATTAAACAGCACACATTTACTGTAGTCTGCACAGGGACACGCAAGAGCAAGAGGAAGACAATAGGGGTAATGGAGAAAGACAAGAAGGAAGCCAGGCCTGTAGTCCTGCTTCAAGAACAAATAAAACTCTAAAAAATGCCTTGCTGTACTTCTCAAATCCCCACTGATGACATTTAACAGAAAATGTGACGGTACATTTAACAGAAAAACTGACATGATGTCTAGATATCTGCAGTGGCACACTGGTGTCTGGCATTAGAAAATCTTCCAGTTATCTCACCAGGAAACCGACGGAGCAGTGGCTGTTTTCTTACGGATTTAAAATGCCTAAATTAAAATAAATTAAACACAGAAATCAAGTGAAGTACGATACACATGCACTTCCTTCGCATGCATTTAGCTTTTTATCTTAGTTTTTTCAATACTATATTATACTGAAATCAAACAAAGCAAAGTAAATCTAGTGAACATCACTTGCACTGTACTGTCCTGGACTGGCCTTGCAGGAGTCAACAGTCAGGTTAAACTCCTCCCAAAATGACCGCGCTCACAAGAGGATTCAGGTTCACCCTTTTATATAGTCGATTGAAGTAGGGTAAAACTGAGAAACAAAACATACACTGTGCTTAGAAACAGCAATAAACAATGCAACTTTCACGCAAATCAATGTTAGCTACAAGCTAGTTAGGAGTTCTGTTACAAACATTCCCACTGAAAAAACATTACAGCCCACAATTAAAACTACATTTGGTATCAGCAGAAATACGCTTGAAATTCATATTACATACCGACAATGCCTTCAAAGACCAACTTAAAGAAGAAACTCCGGAAACTGGAGAAAAGCAACACATGCTCTCACATCAGACAGCGGGCTCAAACTGCTGACATCATCAAAAAGGGACAAGTTTACAGCTTGTCCTGCAGAATTTTCTAACTGCAAGAAGGTGGCGCCAAATGGCCAACTCCACATAGAAAAACACATATAAACCGCATTCAGAATACATTGATAACAGAACATGCACAGCACTAAACAGCAGATGGGTAAAGTTAGCGACTAGCAGGTGAACGTAGTGCAGCATTTAGCAGCTAATGGCAGCTTCACTGGGGTCTGCTGATGTAGGTCTTCGCATATGCAGAGTGAAGGATTATAGCCAGCCAGCAGTGCATCGCCCCTGATGTGACGGTACATGGAGGTCGTTGTGACTGGTTGAAAAGACAGACCAAAAGATAGCCATGAAGAGTCAGCAGGGGGCGACTCCTTTGGTTGCAAAGATCAGTCTGACTGTATAGACATTTTTTTAGAAAATGACTCTACATCTCACTTGATTTATTACCTCAGTAAACATTTTCCTTATTTGTTTATGGCCGAAATCACTAGTTTCAAGCCTCTTTCACAACAGTGGAATGTTCATATTATTATCATAAATTATGGTCCTATTTAGAGTAAAACAGACAATAAAGCAGAGTATGTCTTAGGGCGGGGTTAACTTGTGATTGACAGGTTGCCACTGCATTGGTGCAGGTACCCCTGACTGCAGTGTGCAGTTCGGGGCAGGAGCTCAAAGTTGCTCAAAGTCGGCATGCTATTGGCTGAATCCAACAGTTCGAGGCGGGAGTTCAACGCTCAATGTCGGCATGCTATTGACTGAATCTAACATTTGATCTGCCGGTGACATTGCCTGCATGTACAAACAAGCACCATCTTATGCTCCTAGCATAGTCAAAAACCTGTATCTGGTTCCACTCTGAATTGCATTAAAAATGCACGTTCCTGAAGGGTTAGGGTTAGGGTTAGGGTGAGGGTTAGATTGTCACCACACTGTTGCAAAATGAAGTAACATTGAACGCTGCGCTCCACCCTGAACTGCACGCTGCAGTCAGGGGCTTGTCCATTGGTGTGCGCAGTGTCCTTGCGTTCCCACTCAGATCTCACGTCAAGTTTCAAAAGATTGAGATAAATTCCAAACTTGAGGGTTCAAGGCAGTAGTCTACACACCACTGGATGCTCATGGCAGCTACATTCATGTTTTCGATACAGTCAGTGGTTCAAAGGTTGGCTTGTAGCAGAAAGTGTGACCGTTCCTTTGGGTGTGATGAACTAAGCATGTGATTATAGGCGCTGTTTGTGACTGCTGCTACAACAGGTCAGCCAGTGATGCTCTCTGACGTCGATCCATTAGTTTTGATCACTTGGTTTCACTCCAACTCCACTTCGCTATGATTCTGTCTTTTTCGCAACACGACCAACAACAGCCCAAAGAGGAACAAGAGCAACTTTAGCATTTTCCGCATATTGCTCCCCAGTGGTGGCAGACACAACAGGTAGACGTACAAAGCTCTGCTTAGCACCGAAAGAGCCGGACACTTCCCTCAGGAGTTGGTGGTAACCCTTCTTTTAGCTGCTCTGCATTACAAGTAGGTCTTTGTAAAGCTGCATCCCTGAGCTTTCACCACAACATCAACCTTCCTCTACAGTCAGAGCCTTCTTCAACAGCTGATCAGTGCATACAACGCACGTCAGAAAGCTCCAGTGATTGAGTGTGAAAAGATACAAGCTGGCAAATCGATGACTTCCTACAGGCAGGAAAATGGGTTAGGAACAAGCAATAAGTGGCAGCTTCGCACTCTTTCTGATACTCTGCCAAATCATGCAGGTAACATCTCCAGGAAATCAGAATATCATATGTTAACTATGTATTGACCAGGGGCTGCTTCAGGTTAGTTGAACCCTGTATCCATTTTCACTGCTCATTCCAACGTCTTTCTATTTTATTTTCTGTCTGATTTTCCCTACTGGTGAGGTGAAGCAGATAAAGGTAATGAAGGGGACAGAAAGAGCAGAGAGAGGAACTGACAACCTGAGTCAACACTCAACTTCCCTCTCTGCTGGCTGTCGGAGCCCAGGTGGGAGGTAGCCAATAAATCTGTCGGTGTGGCAGCGACAGCCAGGCAGTCAGCAGGCGGCGGAGACACCGCCAGGCTGCAGACAGACGGCTTCAGAGGCAGGCAGACAGACAGGAGAAGAGGCAGCAAGGTAGACAGCAAGACAAAATGCAAGGCGTGTGTGTGTGTAACACCAGTTACCATGGCAAATAGTGTGGAGGGCAAAACCTCAGGAAGACCTCATTATTTCCCTTCCAACATCATGAAAACTAAACGAACCATTTGGAAAAAAACACAGATGCAAGACTCAAGGGAGGCAGACAGACAGACAGACAGACATTCTCAGGTCCATGGCCAAATGCCCGACAGACAGAGAATTGTTTACATGCTGGTTAGTCAGTCAGCGTCTTGCCTGGTGAAGCTTTTTGGCTTGCTGTTGCTAAAAGCCAGTGGATGTCATATCAGAGCTCATCATGCTACTGTAGTCACTGTAGTCACACCAGTACAAGCATGTTGGGCAAAAGTAAAGGACAACACTGCTTGATGTCTTCGCTGCCCTGCAGTCATTTTACACTAATGTGCTAAAATGCTGTAGAGGACAATGATTCCTTAAGTGTCATCAGTGTTTGGCTTCCCTTTGCATCGTTCACAAAGTGGGATGCAGCAAACAATACCATTTAAAGATGTTGACCTGTAACTTTAACTAAATAAGATTTTTATGTCGACAGTGCAACACATAACTAATAAAAACATGACAACAAATTGTGTAGCCCCACAGAGGATTATGACCAATCTCTGCTTTATGTACCATTTTAGTTTAGCTCTTTGTTTTGGCTCATGAGGCCATGATGTTGCATGAAACCTGAACATCATGGCCCCATGTTACATTCTTATCATTGAGCCTGCACTTGCCATCATTAAACAGGGATGTTTACACATTTCAGTTGCGTGTGCTTCACCATGGTTTATTAATGAGACTGACAGAAGCCATTTTGGACAAATGAGTGCTCTGTTTTTGTTACATAACTGTTGACTGGCCAGTTTGGTAAAACTGGATAACCGGGGACGGGCCACACTGGACCATCTGGATCCAGTCAAGGCTGCAGACCAGGAATGTAACACTACATATATCTAAGTAGAGATAGTACAGTAGATTGTGTAGTTTAATTTTATGTGTTTTGGATGCTTTTCAGTATACTTTAAGTTGAAAAAGTAACAGGACTATTGGAAGCTATAAGACACATCCTGGGCTAAATAACCAGTCACCACCATGACTGAGGATTTCTGCCATAAAACTGCAGTGTACTGATGACAGTCTCAGAAACATGGAGTAAGACCCCCAGTATTTCATATGTAACAAACCTTAAGTACTGATCGTGTTAAGTTGCAGGGTTGTGTCTTCTGCCAAAGTCAACAAGGGCCAACACAGACCCCTATGTGGATGTCCAGCCCAAAATTTGTGAACATATGGACTGAACGTGCCGCAAGCGTGCCAAATGTACATGAGCCAGGAAACCAAATGGTGCTCAAAACAAATGTTCATGAGAAACCAAGGGAGGAGATTCAGCATCATGTAATTCTTGTAATTGTTCATTTAACCAGTTGTAATTGAAGTAGTTGTTGCTGGAGTTGCCTTTCATTGACAGTGGCCAAACAAATCCTGTGCTGTGTTTGCCCGCTGTGCTTGGCACACCTCAGGAATAATCATCAGCTCCAGACCAGCCTGTAAGCAGCCACTGTGTCCTGTAAATAACACAGTCACAGTCAGCGCTTCAGAAACATCTGTGGGAGCCGGGTGGTTTCTGTGTTTGCTATCAGGACCAATGCAACCATCTGCATAGCAGAGTGACATGTACCTACTGTAGTATGAAAAGAACCATGTGCACGTCTCATCAGTCCACACACAGGGTGCAGAAACCATGAACTGGCCTCAACTTTCTACTGTGTCTTGCAACCTCTTCAATCTAACTGATGCAGTTTGGCTCAGGAAGTGCAGCCCTCACAGTCATAACTCAAGTCACCAGTCAGTAAGCAAAAATAACACTGTAAGTGGGATAACTGAGTTAACCACAATGCTGGATAACAATTATATTGTTAGAACAACTTCTGAGGTGTTAGAAAACAGACTGTAAACAAGCTAACATCTAGTTTGAAGGTCAAACCAGAGCTTTATATTTAACACAGGACAGTTGACCTGTTAAATTTACTATCGCTTTCATTTCTCTCCACATAAGAGCTTCTAATTTATTTATAATCTTATATAGATTATATATTTACTTACAGTAATTAAGGCCAAACCCTGAAAAACACAACCCCATTTGGAATAAACAGAATGAAGTAGCAGGTTTGTGACCTGACCATCAGTTCTGAATGTATGGAGTTAATATTTGTGCGTGCATCCTAAAGAACTGTTGCATTTTTCTTGTCTCCATCTGCTTCCCTGTCTCCTGGCTCTTTCTTCTTAGTCAGAGCACGGCTTCAATCTCACACAGCTGATGGGCAAAGATGGAAAGTTCTTTTTAAAGAGCACTGTCTTGTCCTCATGTGACTAAAAAACCAAATGTGCCCTGAGAATATACGCTGTCACACTGTTTACCTCACAGTTTTCTCTGCAGGGGTCTGAGTCGCCGGTCGTAAAGCAGAGAGGAGAGCAGGTCTGCTGGCTGCTCCACACACTCAGCTGTGCAGCTGCCTCATTTCAAACCACCGAGAGGTCTTATTGAGGACATTGAAAGAAGCTGTTGTTAGGCAGCCAGACAACGAACAGTGAGCCTTGTTAATCTTTTTTTTCACGATTCACAACCACAATTACTCTTGCTCTTGTTGAATAGACAATAAGAAAGTGCCTGCCATGATTTACATCTTATATATGGTCTTTCCTTCAGAGCTGTGGTGACTGGTTTCACTGTCTAAAGCATCTCTTTCTGATTTTGATCTCACAAAGAAGTTCACATCAGATCCAAAAGCGCGAGCTGCCAGACCCAGCTGGTTCTGATCACGGCCCCTCCATGTCCAACACACTGTCAGTGATGTAAGAGCTGAACCTGGGAGTCGAAATGCTTTTCTGAGTCTCCAGAAAGAGGCACTTTGTTCAGAAGTGCTGCTTGGTTTGCAAAAGACAGAAATAGTTCTCACGGAGGATCAGCAGCGTTCCCTGCTTTTCAAAGTATTCCTCCACTGGTAACATGAAATCGAGGCCTTACAGATTAGGAGTTATCTGCATAAGTAACACACTTTGTCATTTCTCTTCTCTGGTTTGTGTATCTCTGTCTTTATTCTTACACAACCACATTTCTGAGTCATGATGTTGGCAGCTAAATGACTCTGTGTTCAGTATGAGTGGAAATCAGCTCAAGTTTGTTGCATTTATTTATTGCATTGTGTCATTTTAAGAGGATAACGTAATGACTGTTTCTCTCAGTAATCTACACAGGCTTCTACAAACTACTGATTTATGGGTGTTTTATAAATCATCACCATCCTAAAATAAAGGCCTAAGCCATTCTTTGACTTTTTTTTGCTTAATTCTTCTCCTCATGATGCTGGCCACCTGTGGTAAAATCGCCTACAGCCTCAGCTGAACAGCTCACGCGATTCTACCCCTGTAGTATAACGGCTTAGGTCAAGCTTCAGTGTCGTGTGGTTCAGTTGTTTGAGTTTCCTGAAAAACTTTTTAAAATGACCATTACTTTAAGATGGTGTCAAAATGAGAGATTTCAGTTTTTGATTTTTTGCAAAAATTTCCAAAAACATGTGACCTTTAAAATGATGGCTTATTGAGAGTAGACAAACAGAAACATTTCTTATTCATTTAAAGATGTATTCTAAAGTGTAAGTTTTGCTGAAGCAGTTGTACTGAAAGCTAGCTCCTATTACAATGTTGGCCTGATGGAGATGCTAGTGAGTGAAGAGAGAATGGCACAGCGCCCCACATTGGAGCTTATCCCATTCACACCCATCTTCAGGTCAAACTGAAGTCAGAGTACTTTAAAAGAAACCAGGATATATTGACACTGCAGCTACTGTGCATGTTTTTTAATTAAAAAATCCAGTCTTGGACATGTCTGTAGAAGCAATTGGGCGGCTGTGGATCAGGTGAGTAGAGCAGGTTGTCCACTGATCGCAAGGTTGGCGGTTCGATCCCCGGCCCCTCCATATGCCGAAGTGTCCTTGGGCAAGACTCTGAACCTCAAGTTGCTCCCGATGGCTGGAAGGTGCCTTGCATGGAAGCTCTGTCGCCATTGGTGTGTGAATGTGTGTGTGAATGGGTGAATGAGAAACACATTGTAAAGCACTTTGAATACCACTAAAGTGGAAAGGTGCTATATAAGTGCAGACCATTTACCAATGTGGAAGCTACAGGCTGGACATTCATTGAGAGACGCACTGTTAATTTCCATGGAGTGTTACAAACCGGAGCATGTCATAACCTACCACAAAGAGCCTTTTTCAACAAGCCCATACAGCGTTCATCACGTACCATTAATGATTTAAGCACGCTGTTATGTGTACTGTGATTTAACGTCTCTTCATTCAATGGTAGGATCCATTGAACACTGAAGTGTTTATTCCACCTACAATTTGAAATCCAATCAAGCCTGGTTTGTCAGCTTCCCCTTGCTAGCTTGTACATTTCAACAGTGATTTTAACTACATGTTAGGGCTGTCACTTTTACAGAGAGTCAAGCTGTAGCAAATTAAAGCCAACACATAATTTGTTCAAATCAATGTGCAAGTGGTCTGAATCACTGGATGCAAACCTTTCTTTGCTAAATTATCCACTTCAGCAGCGCTCGCCTCCCTGCATGCAAATGTTCCACCACAACAATTTCCATTTCACTATTCTCAAAAGGACACTGTCTATTTTAAATAGAAGATAAACATCATGCTGCAGAGAAGGAAACCAGCCACTGATACCATAAACTCATTAGGAAAATGTTTACTGCAGTAACAAATCTGTTGATAAGTGGGGTCATCTTCTCTTAGACTTCAATATGATCAGATTTCTTTTTGCAACCAGAGGAGTCGCCCCCTGTTGGCTGTTAGACAGAAGACAGGTAATCAGTTGGATTCACTGTCCAGACCAGGAGGCTCTACCCATCCTCTATATAAGATCTGTGGTCCTACATGAACTTTAAAAATAATAAAACAAAGTGATCAAAAAGGATTTATTTTTACAATAAAGAAGCTATTGTGAGCCGTTGTTTTCTATCTATAACAGTGTTTGTCGTCTCAGAGTGAACATTTGTAGTATTATACGTGAACTGTCCCTTTAACTGTGGAAGCCTGAGATTTGCACGAAGCCGAAAGCAGCTGTAAAAGTGCTTTTACACAGCAGGAACAGAGCTGGAGACAGCTGCAGCATGGATGGATCACACAGAGACACAGGTGTTTTAATCCCTACATCTAGTTATGAGGGCTACAGTAATGTGTGCTGGGAGGTTAAAGATAACAGCAGACACTTTTAAAGTCAGATTATACACACTCTCAAGGCCTTTGGAACAGTGAGATGCATTCCCGTGTGCTAATATCTGCTTTAATTACTGCAGACTTAATTAAAATCTCTCTTTAACCTGTCTGTCTTTTCAGCTTTATGACAAACCTCTATTTAAAGCTGTACGAGGGAGTCTATTCCAGTGAAAGTACCGTGCTCTGTGAACCTGCAGAAGAACTTGCCTGGCTGAAAGTGGGGCTGGTATGAGTCATTAGTGGATTGCGCTTTACTTGCCAAAATTAATTTGTGCAGCTTGGCATTGGAATAGTGGCAAAGAGCACAAGCACCAAGAAACAATGAAGCAGCTCTTTAAATAAAAGTAAACAGCAGCAGTTTGCCTTTTGCCTGTTTGGAGCCACTTCAGTATTTCTACAATCCTGACTGCAGCCCCTGACTGAGCTGCATCAGCTGTTCTCAGCTTCATTACTAAGCTTGATTTTGATCGTAAAGTCCCACCGGTGTTTTTACAAACCAATGATTTACTCCATAAAATGTAAGAAATATCTCTAATCAGGAAGAAATACAACTTAATAGCACACTTTATCTCCTGCTGAGAAGATTGGTCATGAAAAATCCCATCTTATACATACATATAAGAAATGTTTTTTTCTAGTAAAAAATTTTGAAATGCTAACCTGAACTGCATACACTCTGTGAACACAAAGGCTGAAAGTCATAACCACCTACTACAATGGATGTATGAACTAATTTGGCCAAAATGTGGTACAGTATGTATGCAGTATGTTTAAAAGCTACATCTGCAGTATGCCCAACATACCCGGCTGTTGTACTGACTTGTAAAAAAGACTTTTCCACCAGAGGAATTCTTGACTGGCTTGAGTTGTATACTGTGTTTTTATTGTCCAATTTTTAAATAACTTTAGCTCTTTAGCATTGAGAGAGTTCCATGCATAAGTACATGGAACTCCACAATAAATGTCCAGGCTGCTGGGCAAAATCTGGACGCTGGATCCAGAAGAAACCACCATTACCCAGAAAGTGATTTTGGTGAATAACTATTGAACTAATAATGATATCAGTGTGAATCCAAATGCTAAGGGTATGTTTTCTGGGTCAAGGAATCTAATAATGTAGATAAAACAATCCTGGGACGATTAATTCTGGATGTAAATCTTCGCTTTTTCTAGTTTAGTTAGATTTTACTTTTAAAGCTAACCAGATCACTTATGTATGAGTAAGATGACACTAAAGACATGAGATCATTTTTGATGCATCTTAATGAAATCAAAGTCATTCACAGTATGACCAAACCAGTGAGCGCGTCATTATAAAAATATAAATACCAACAGTCAGCAGGTTTGATGACAAGACACCCAGTTTGTTGGAAGCAAGGAAAACGGTACGCTTCCAAAGTGACAGAAACAGGAGAACTAACCTAAACCGGTGCTACATTTGCTGTGAAGTTCTGTGAAAAACACTGATTAACCTGCTTCCTTCCAGTCTTTAGACACACATAACCTACATAAATTTGCACTTATGTACACTAAAGTGCAAAAAAGTGCTAAGCTAACTATGGTTACTGATTAAATAAATGAACCTAAATTTTCACCAAAACTCAGATTTCATGGTGAGCTAAAAAATAGGAAAATACAAGAATGTGTTTCTGGGTTGGATTTAAATTACAGGACGAGCAGTGTGTTGTAATTAGGACTGTATGCAGGTCAAAAATGTAGCTGCACTCATGCTAAAATTACTGATTACTGCAGCTAATATTAAAACCAGCCCATTTCTCCCACACCTATCAACCTCAGTGGTGCTTTAGAGGTATTTGTGTTCATATACAGTCCAAGGTTTTAGCCAGTTTAGCCTGTTTTGATGTTTCTGACATTAAAAAAAACAAAACTTGTGAGTGCCAAGGGCCAGAAAAAGCCACAAACAGATCAGGACAGCTGAGGAGACCATCAGTGGATGGAGTCCTCACACTTTTCCATTTGCAGAGAAACGTTTTCCACCCTTTGCGTTGACTGTGGGAGGAGCTGACGCATTTAGCATGGAGATCTGCGTGTGTGTCGAGAAATGGTTAATGGCGTGTGCTCCATGCAAACAGATGATTCAATCTCATCTCTTGCTCCGAGACTCAGAGTAAATGGGGCCTGTCTCTCCTCTGGCTAATCACTCTGACTGGAGTTCATGACAGCCTGAAGTGCCGACTGCAACACAGCGTTGATTAAATCCCATCCACCAGTCCAGAATTACTTAAGATAATTACCAAACTCATTTTAATTTTCATCTTCGGCTGTCATTTAATTCCATTAAATGTGAGGCACCGCTTTTAAAGTAACTTTCTGAGCTCACTATTTAATAAATGAAAGCAGCATATCATTTTTGTTGACCGTGAAGGCCCCGACACACACACACACACACACACACACACACACACACACACACTCCCAAACACTCAGCAGGGCTCCAGCTATATGGCCCGTACTGAATTGTTATTTCTCCTCCTCAACTCTCCTGCATTTGTGTGCAAACCATTTCGTAGGGGAGGTGACACCTGGTGTTTATGCTAACAGCTGAGGAGGAGAGATTTTCATTTCCTACTGATCCTCTGTTCTCACAGCAATAGGAATCCTTTCTCCAAACGTGTCCTGCTACAATGTCATTTCTCTACCATCTGCTCCCACCAGGATGCATTTTATAACAAGTCTGGATGTTCTGGAGCTGGATTTAGATTGTGCAGCATCACGCAGGGATCAGATTAACAGCGAAGGCTGAAGTCTGAGGAACAGAAAATGTTCGTCTTTTCATGATCAAAATGATGATGATACACAGATGAATACAATTATGTTTATATTGTAACCTTTTATTATGTTGCTCCTGTTATTGTTGATATATTTAAAGGATAATCAGATGGAATTCATTGCACTTAAACACCCCATTCAATACAAATTACATTGTTAAAAGTCTACACTTAAACAAATATATTTGCTTTATTCTGAATATTCTCCACATGTTGTCCAAAAAGATGGTTGTTAAGTTGTTATACACTGATCAGCCACAACAGTAGAATCACTGACAGGTGAAGAAAGTAGCATTCATGTGGACATTACACCTACCACCTACCTGGCTGTTGTTGCAGACTAGGTAGGCAAATTTTAAACATTTTTTTAATTAATAGTTGGCAGCATTATCAATCAATAATCAATAAATCATTAAACCAAAAAAGCAGAATGGACACTATTCCATATGCCACCTCAGACAGGTGATATTGGCCATAAGAGTGGCTTAGTTCCACTTGACTAAAGGCAGACTGTCCTAATAGACTCCAGAACCTCTTCAGTATGTGATCTCTGGCTGGAGGCCATTAACCACCACACAAGTCTTTGTCATGGTGGCCCATTGCTAGCTAAACCCCCACAATGGCCACTACAGTTTTCAGCAGCAAACAATCTGCAGTCTTCTGTCTATTAGATAGAAAAAGACTCCCTGGCAGTGTGACCTGGTACTACAGCTAATGTACAAGACGTTTTAGGACATACATGTTCTTCGTCTTTGTGTTATCAGTTATATTCTTTTAATCAGGTAATTATAAATGGTTAATCATTAACTTCCTATTGCAAACCAAACAAATGCCCTCCCTATTTCTGGTGGCCCCCCACAGCAGGACAGTGTGAACTGCCATGCTGCAAAAATTACTCAGAAACGACTCAAGAAACGCTGGAAGCTCTGGCTTAACTTCAACTTCCTGTAGACTCAGAGTACTCTACCAATTTAGCTTGACACTCCTATACCTCCTATACCATGCCAGACTCACAAGACATTTATTAAAGGAATGAAATCCCACATATTCAAACAAATGGGGCTTCAAACTGCTTTTCTTCACGTCTGCAGGAGTACTCCCCAACACTGGTAAACAGCCTTTGATTTGTAAAATCAGTGGAGCAGCGGAGTTGCTGTCTGATTAATTCGATACACGTAACGGCACATCATTTCTCTAGTGTTACTGTTCCATGATACCATGGATAGATGATCTGCATCAGGACTCAAGTGCTGCTTGGAGGGTAAGGAGATAATGAATTAATTATCATGTGGGGGTTATTCTTGTAATGAAATATCAAACAATTTAGGTTGTTTGCTGATGAGATCATAAACACAGCTCTGTCAAGTATCACTAGATACTGTGCAGCAGAGACCAGAGAGAGAAGCAAACTAATAAAAGCAGCATCAAGTAAAACTTTTACATCTCGAGTGATTTAAATACAGTGTATTAATTGAGCAACATTTTGCTCACGTAAATTGTTTCATTGGGAGGACAGCTTTAAAGAGTGCTACCATAACTCCTTATAGAGCAGAGCTGAGCTGGAGAAGGATATGGCATAGCTGTTTATATTAGCTTTTGATAGCTGATTTGCATATTGTGTAACACTGCAGTATACATATATCAAATCCAACCACAATCTCCATTTTCATTTGGCTGCCGACCTTCAAAATGAAAAACTCCAAATGCAGACTCAACGTTCAGATTTTCGATCAGGAAAGTTACACTGAATTCCAGATGAAGTAACACAAATGGATGCGATTTAGGTGATAATGTATGCATAAAGATGAGAACTATCTGACAGGGGAAAGGAAAGTAGCAGAGAGAGGCAGTGAAGGTGGCACACAGAGAGGACTGATTTCATCTCCAACTGAGTGCATGAGAGAGTGAGAAAATAAAGAGACAGAGACATCAGTGGATTTTTCCATGGCATCCAAAGGAGCAGCAGATGATGACACATTGGTGACACACTGAGATGTTAACAAAAACAGAGACACATACTGTACCATGAGCTCACACACACACACACACACACACACACACACACACACACACACACACAGACACTCACCAGGCCTGAGGTTTCCTCTTGAGCAGGCCCTGTCTCCTCCACTGAGAGTGGGGGCTGAGATGGTAGGTCAGCTGACGACAAACCTTTTCCATCGCCCCGAGAGAGTCTCCCTCCTATTAGACACACACGGATAGAGACACACAAACCATCAGCTCAGTTACAGTCCACTGCCAGGTGATGATAAAAAATGCTCCGGTGACTATATTTGAGATATCAGAACTAACAACAGCTGGTTGTTTATCTGAATGTTTCAACAGAGCTCATTTGGAAACTGATTTTCCACCCACACCTGACTGCTGTAATGCTGCTCATGTTAGCTTCAGAGTATCTTGTTATTATCACATTCGTTTCACACACTTGGTTGAAACGTTTGTCATGTAACAAGATGGATAAACCCTCCATGCTGTCACCCACAGGTTTCCTAAAGAGTGGTTTCAAAGCTCAGTGTGGAGGCTCCAGACCATGCTGGCCATAGACTGTCCTATGACTGTATCCAAATGTCCCTAACAGTGACCAGGCCCTTAATTATAGAGAACTATAAGCTTTGATAAAATTCAAACCAGCAAGATATAAAAAGAATTCCTTCCTACAGTTGTCATGAACGGGGAGATTAGCTATATAGACTGAAACACTTTACTGTACCAGACTGTAAACATGTTTATTTCTGCTCTAAAGTTGGACATTTTAACATGGAGGTCTATGGGCATTAACTTGCTTTTGGAGCCGGTCTCTAGTGGCCGTTCGAGGAACTGCAGTTTTTGGCACTTCTGGGTTGGTTTTAGTCCTCAACTCTGGAGGCTGTGACTTGATTTTAACATGTTACATAATTCAGTCTAAACCTGAATTACATATTTACTACCAGAAAAAAACCCAATACTTTTTAAATGGCTATAACCCTGAGTAAACAAATGAAAACAGCCCCAAAGGAATAATTGGTGCACAAGTTTGAAAGTTTGGAGCTGCTTAAGAGCCCTCTGTGTTTAGCGGTCTGTATTTATTGCTGCATATTGTTGAATAGCGTGAATGTTTTCAGGGATCAGATTCAGAATCAGACTAATTGGCTTTTCAGTGTTTCTGTTTCCAGGACAGTGTAGGGTTCAACAGCACTGACCATGACGATAACTCTGAATGAGCCAGACAATGACAAATAGTAGTTACTGGATGTAACTCCAGTTCTATGATCGTACAGAAGAGAACAATGCAGGGTTTGTTATGTGCCACTGAAAATGGCCCAGAAAGAGGTCCCATAGGGCTCTTGCTGCTGTGGTTATCTGTGGGAATGCAGATTCTTAAATGATGACCATCTGTTTATAATGCATCATGTATCACTAATTCCTTATCAAGCTATTCTATAGTCACCTGTCAATCATTCAACAAGTAGGCCAATTTGAAAAATCCAACATATTTAAGTAACATGGATAAAACATGCATATGCAACAGGTATACTGTCTGGTTCTGATGCAGAGTTGTAGACAAGGAAGGAAGAGAGAACATCACGTTGGACACAACATGATCACAGAATAAAACAGCGCAGTGGAGCGTTACAGCCGCAACAGACAAGAAGAGATATAATTAAAGGATGCAAGGACCACTGGAGCAAAGAATTAGCAAACACACCTTCTGTCAGCGTCAAGTTTCTGATGTGGCAGGACACGTACAAGCACACTGAAACAAGGAGGGTCTGGGGAAATGCTGTGTACATGGTGCGTTGATTGGCTTTCCATAATTACTGAGTCTCTGCTACCTGGTGTGCTACATTTGCTTTGTGCCTGAGTGTCTGAACTGCAGGTTTACACGCCCTGCAGCGCATTCAAACATAATACAGTAAAATGAAGCGTATTATGTACAAAGCATGTTTTCGATTTTTCCCACAATGACATGATTCTCCTGCATGCCTCGGCTGAGTGACTGTTAAATTACAGTCATGTGGAGCAATATCTGCTAGCTGTGACGTCAAATAATACGAATCATAAACAGCCAACATCTCAGCGCAGAGACTACTCCTGAGTTTTCACCATGGAAATGAGGATGCAGTTAAACATACAGCAACTGAGTTAGTGACTCAGTGTCACCACAGCCCTCTACTATACCATCACCATGTATGTGTGTGTGTGTGTGTGTGTGTTTGTGTGTGTGAGGCTTCTGTATTGAAATGCATTTATTCAGGTGGTGAGTCAGGTTTGTAGGCTCCTTAGTATTCAGTCTAAACCAGATGGTGAGGGGAAGACGTGATATCAACAAAGACATTCAGCGTTCACTAACCCAGGAGGTGAACAGTGTCTGCGTATCTGTGTATTTCTGTCTTCTTCTGTAAAATACTGAAGGGCAAAAGTCAAACAATAAAGCAGAAAAACAATTGTGTAGCTGCAGACAGTATTCATGAAAGCAAATGAATTTCTACCCAGAGGGGAGCAGTGACAAAGCGTTTTCCACTACTTTGGCTGCCAAACAAAGTCCTCACTCTTTCAAATTAAATGAAGTGATTCCCTGAGAGAAACTGTGAAGATGTTCCTGCAAATGAATCTGTGTGGTCAGGAGTTGCAAAGAAGTTGTCGACACACTGTAGTTATTGTGTAAAGTTTTTAGATTCGTAGACAAAGAACTCATTTTCATTTTTTTTTGCAGCCCTGTGTGAACTGCAACTTCTATCCTTTTGTGCACACACACACACACGCACACAAACACACAAATCTCACTTTCATAGCTCATTTTTTCATTTTTGTGGTCAGAAAAGACAAGATGCAACACTTACAAAACACTAGATCTAACTTTCCTATTAATAAGAATATAAATAACAGGAATAATACAACAGCAGCTGCAGCTGCCTGCTTTCAGCACCACAGAGGGTGAAGCTTGTTATTCTGATTTGTTTTGTGTCGGCTGGTTCATTTTTTCTGATCTTTGAGTTAAAGCGAGGTTCATGATGCTGCGCCGCCACACTTAACAGTCACAGTAAGAACAGCAGGCCCACTGGTTTCTTTATTAAAGTGAATCAGAGAATGATCCCCCTCATGCATGAATCATAAATCAATAACAGCCTAACTTTATGCATGATCCATGATGACGATGCAGAAAATAAGAAATGCATGGTCAAAACTGGCCCTGCAAAATTTCACCAATCTTGTTTTTTAGGGCACTTCATGTCTTATTAGGAAGAGTCCAGCTCCTCCAGACTCCCTGCAGTCCACACACTGTCTGGCACCTATAGCTGCACCACTCAGTGTGTTTCTAATGCGACCTAAGTGTTTTTCTCTCTGTGGTTCTTCTCAGATCTATGGAGCATTTTGTGTCTTGCTGTTACTTTGGTATTCTAGTTGCTGTAATCTGCTCCGTTCCGTTGCTATGGTTGCTCCTCTCTCCAGCTCTGGCAAACCAATTATTGCTGGTTGACCTAAAACGCATCAACCCTACCAGTGCACGAGAGCAAGAATGTCACCACAGAAACCAGATGAAAACTGTGACATAGTGTGAAATGCTGAGGGATCTACCTGCCGCTTGTTGGCTTAATCACCATTGTGTGAACTCATTTAGCTTGAATGTAACAGATGTTCATGTATATAAAAGTACTGTACTCCAGTTCTACTGTCTCATTTTTCAGGTTATTCATTTAAAACTTTTTCTTTGTGCATATCCGTATAAGTTGCACCAAAAATAGAAAACATGAGCAAACAGGTGAAAAGCGACAAAAAGAAAAGAAGAAAAATATTAAATTCAGCGTTAACATTTTTGCATTTCCTATGATTGTTTACTACTAGAGCAAACAGCCCAGGTGGTTACTGCAGCAGGTTATAGCCTCATAAAACACCCTGCTACACTTACTGTTAACCAGTTACACCCTACAACATGCCGTCCATTACCCTGCATCCAAATGCACCCTATTCATCTTCAGCACATTTAACAGAACCTAACGTTTCCTGTAAATTAAGTTGCTTTTGTCTGTCTGTAATGTCATTAACTCTACCAAGGAGGGACAAGGAACAGATGACTAGATGTTGGTGCTGATCCGGATCACCGTCTGGATCCAGGAATTTGTTGCAGGATTCTTTAGCATTGGGAGATAGGGTAATCTGCATGCATATGTGCATGGAACTCCACAAAAAATGTCCAGGCTGCTTGGAAAAAAACACAGGATAATTTCCCGCTAATTTCTACAACATATCAAAACTTGATCCGAATCTCGGAAACATTCTGGATACTATGATCCAGAACAGGAAAAACTAGAGGGCCTGTGGAATGGTCATCACTGTAAGGTAACAGATGAAGATCCAGACATGCAGCCAACACCAACATGTAGCTGAGACTCTGCTGAATCAGGAGGATGTCAACAGATCTGTTGTAGAATCAACAGCTATGGAGCTGGATCCAGAAGAAACCACCATTACCCAGAAAGAGATTCTGGTGAACAACTATTGAACTAATAATGATATCAATGTGAATCCAAATGCTAAGGGTTTGTTTTCTGTGTCAAGGAGTCTAATAATGTATATAAAACAATCCTGGGACGATTATTTCTGGGTGTAAATCCCAATATGGGGGGAAATGAGCTGCTTGGTGGAGGTCTGAGCTCTCTGAGTGCTTTTCTAGTTACATATCTTACATTTTGAAGTTACCTAATTTATCTTTTGTTTCTTTCTTTTTAAAAGCTGATATTAACATCTGCACCAAAACAATTCCCTGAAAGTGTGCCCTGTCCTAATATCATTCTGCCAATTCACACTGGCTGTTATAAGAAAAGTCCTATGGCTCCTGGTCTGATGAAAACCTTTTAGAATGCGCTGGAATAACTCAAACATGCATGGATGTCAAGCTTCAAATACAATGGAATAGTTGCAGAAACATTCTTTTGAGAAACAGCGGTGTTGTTCTCATGTACAATATATGGATAAAGCACACTGAAATGGTCAATAACTCACCAATTACTGGTACTTCATGTTTCAGACAAATATTGTAGCCCTCATATGTGCTTGTTCTTGTTTGTCTGTGTGGTCTCAGTCGAGATGTATCGATGTTTTGCACTGACACTCTCTGTAATGTACAGTAAGAAGGGTCTCATCACGTCAATAAAGTTGCATGAATTGAATTGTGCTGAAATGAATGAGAGAGCGCCGGTCGATGAAAACAGCAGCAGCAGCATCACAGCTTCCCTGTGGCCTTCTACACGTTACTGATCCAGCTCTCCCTCTTCCTCCATTTCTCCTCCTCCACCACCATCACTCTCTCAGTTCCTCATTTGTTCGTCTCGTCTCCTCCTCTCTCTCCTTCTCCCTCGGTTGTCCTGCTTCCCTCTCTCTTCCTCGTTACATTATTGATACGGAACACATCTATGAATCCTTCCAGTCTCCAGATGATGACCTCTCCTCCCTCTCTCTCGTCTCTCTGTCTCCGTCTCTCTCCTTCTTATTTATCTGTCTGCTTCATCTCCACCTCTGCCCTTCAGGCTAGCCTGCTGATAAAGTTAGTTTGCACGGTACAAATGGAGCCATTACTTCAATCCTATTTTTCACTGTATGCCCTACATGCTCTGGTAAATTACTGCTAAACTCTTCCTCCATTCTGCTGATGAATTGTCTGGATAATTCAATCGTATTGCTCTCGTTTCAGCGGTCAGGAGGTGCAGGGGAAGACCTGGCAGACAGCTGACTGAGAATCATGGCCTGAGCTCGGGATGGAATCACTTAATGTGCTCTGTGCGGGAGACGATATCACAGATAAGCCTATTTCACTATGTGCTGCACTGTCTTTGGAGCAAGCAAATGACATAAAAAGATTCAGCATTTCACCACCAAAGGGTTATATTTAGTGCTGCTGAAAAGGCTCTAACATTTACAAAAAACATCCCAGCAGGAAACACTTGCTATGTTCTCACTGAAATAATGAAAGTCAATAATTTCTTGCCTTGCAGTTGGGGGAAAAAAATGAACTGTGACTGCTAAAAAATGGAATTTGGGCCAGTAAGCATACAACAGCACCAAGCTAGCAAGAGGAATGAAGGGAGGCAGCTCACCATCTGTAGGCAGATCCCTCCGTCTTAAGCAGTCCCTGGTCTACATGCAGAGGAGAATGTTACTGAGACGTCAGATTCACTGCAGATGTACTGAAGTCAGATATATTTAATGGAGCTAGGATTGTATTTCTACATTAGATGATGATGACTATACTTACAGCAGCTACTTTTACAGAGATCCTTGTACATACATTTACTGTCCTGTCTGGGGTTACTGGTGAGCTCTAACAGAGACTGTTCCTGCTCCTGACTAAACCCCAGATTTGTGTGAGACTAGTGTGTGCTCCTAAAACAGCAATACCTTTGTTAAATAGCTGGTATCATAATTTGGGAGATTTTTTTAAATAAAAAATGTGATAGTTTAAACATGTTGAGGACACAAATAGATGGCAGAGAAGTGGAATAGGGGTTTGAGATCACTGAAGTTCTTCAGATGTGACACTTGTGGCCCTTCGAGAGGCATTAGGCTGTTAACCTTTTCCAGAGGGAAATGTTTGATATTCAAAACACAGGTTTTTCAAAGAGAACTCCTAGCAGCAGCCATACAATTAATTAGTTAATTACATGTTACTGCTGACACAGTAATATGAGGGCGTTGTACCGGACCATCATGGTGAAGAGGGAGCTGTCGTAGCTATCGTACCAGCCGATCTACGTCCCAATCCTCACCTGTGGTTCCAAGCTCTGGGTAGTGACTGAGGAACGAGATGCTGGACACAAGCTGCTGAGAAGAGTTTCCCCTGTTTATTTACAGATAGTGTGATGAGCTTGGACATCTCCGTGTCAAAAAGAGCCAGCTGAGGCAGTTCAGGTATCAGATTAGGATGCCTCCTGCATGCCTCTGGGTACATCCAACTGGGACAAGAGCCCAGGGTATAGACCCAGAACTGACTGGAGGGATTATGTATCTCATCTGGCCTGGGAACATCTTGGGATCCCCCAGGAAGAGCTGGTAAGCATAAGTGGGGGAATGATCTGCTTAGCCTGCTGCCACCGTGACCCAAACCCCACATTAAGTGGAAGAAAATGGATAAATGGATGGATGGAACCTCTGTGATAAGTCATTTTTTAGCTATATATATAAATATACTGACATGGTACCACTTTCTTATTGATAGAGTGAAAGGGGGCAGAGAGGAGAGAGACATGCAGCAAATAGTCGCAAGCCAGACTCAAACCCACGACCACCTGCACCCATGTGGTAACACCTTAACTCAGTGAGCTATACGGCAGCCCATTGCACCACTTTATAAAGATGCTGTGGTGAATGTATTAGTAAACAGTTGCCTATCAAATAGATACAGAATTACTTTAGCAACACTTAGGCGTCACGTTTCTGGCCACAGATGAAAGCCCTATACATTCCTCCTTTAGCTGCTAAATGCTCCTCTAGTGAACAATCCCTGGCATGGAGACACACAAAGACAAAGGAATCAAATGACTACTGACTTTGCAGCTTTTAACTGTGCACTGTTTTAGCCTCTTTCAGAACATTAGTTTTAACTTTAATGTATGAACTCCCCTGACTAATGTTTAATCTTTAAACTTTCCAATAAATTACACGTGGTAATTAGAATGGTGAGCAAAAGAAATGCCAACAAACTTGACTGTACAGTTTCCCTGTCAAGAATAAATGTAAATATAAAACATCACAGAAACATTATTTGGTCATGAAAATGATCAAACTTTAGGGTAAAATAAAATTTAAAAAAAAAACCCAGCAAAAAACTGTTGCTACAAATCTTTAATATCACACTTATTGTATCTTTTAATCTGGAAGTGCTGACATGACCCTTTAATCAATACTTCAGCCCACTTTGGTAATGAGAGGACGCTGTCTGAGAGTTGGACACGAAAGATAAGAGCTTCAGCACAGACACAGTGATGGAGACGCTGCAACGCTCTGTGTGTGTGTGTGTGTGTGTGTGTGGTCTCTATCTGGGAGTTTGGAACCAAAGCACTAGTGATTTATGAGTAGTCGATAACTTACCAGCACTGCTCATTACACACTGACGTACACACAGTTAGCAGCTCCGACTTCTCAGAGAAGCATGGCCCGTGGTTCAGTATGACTTCAGTTCAATTCAAATTGCATTTTGGCTTCTTTTCCCCCAGTAAATGACATCTCTCAACTGGAATAGAACTCTCACTGGGCCCATCTCGACTATCGAACTGGAATGTCAATATGGGTTTGAAGTGTTGAAATGAAGAAGAAGAGTCAGAAACAAGAGGCAACTCACAGATGAGGCACAGAAATAAACTGATTTTTGAGATGATATGAGACCAAAATCTAATCTGTTACAAATTTAAAAAGCCTATCATCCATCCATATACTGCTAGTCACCATAATGGATATTCAATAAATGAAAACACATCTGATGATGTTAGTCTTCCTTGAAATTGAAAGCTTAGAGTAAAAATTGGTTTCATAATGAATAGTTTCCTACTGACTCTACCATTAAGTGCTATAAATCATTCTTCATCAGACAGCAGCCACCTCCCTGCTTGATTTTATTCATTTAACCTTCATTTTCACCTGTGATAAAGAGTGCCAATTCACATTTGAACCTTTTCAACATATCTGTCAGTTTCACGTGTTGAATTGCACTTTATAACTGAGTGGAAAGTTGAAGGGGAGGACATGTTTGAAGGTGTGAGGTAGCGAGATGTAAATGTAGATGTTGCTATGTGAACAGCTTGGGAGTCACTGTACGTTGTATGTGGACATATGGATGAGTGGGCTTCACAATGGTACAGAGCGATACTGTGGAACTTTTTCTGCTTAGTCTGACAGATCATGATGACAGTTTTAATTAATGCCACAGAATTCTGATTTTGTTTAGAAATGATTAAAATTCGCTTGTGCATTTTTCCTTTTCTCTATTTTCAAGAATGTTTGCATGATAATTAGCTTCTCAGGCTGCGGTTACAAAGATAATACGTGTTAGAAGAGCAAATTTCATTAGCTTAGCTCTTTTCATGCGAGTGTTGACAACAAAAAAGCAAAAAACAACACGTATTGGTGTTATGAGTGGGAACTATAATGTAGGAAGCCCTCCAAGGGTCATTTGGTAGAAAAAAAAACTGAAGTGGATGCAAATGGATCCATGAACCGAGGGACTGGGTTGGTAAACAGCATGAATGGGTGGGAAAACACTGGTAAACATTTCAAATGGATTAATACCCTGAGGGAGCACGGTGGTGGTGGTGGTTGGCGGTTTTGGCACCAGATAACTGATCGCATACATGCACACGTCTGGAACTCCATGTTTTTTCACCAGAGGAACAAATTATGACCCTAAAACAATATGAGGAACTTAAAAGTTTAATGCAGACTGACGGTAACACAGCTGCCAATGTCAGGAGGGATAGCTGGGTAAATAGAATGCTGTCAGTATGACTGCCCATTATTAAAGCTCACTATAATTACAACTGGGTATTCATAAATTGAGCTGCTTAAAATGTTAAATGGTTTTGGGAGCAAATAAAGCACCAATACTAAAACATCATCCAAACCAGTGTTAGGCTCACTGTAAATCTTATAAAGTCAAGTAGTACAGAGCTGTAGTGCTTTGTTAGTCTCTGTTTTAGGATCACATTGCTGTAAAAGGCATATAGAATAATTAAATAGTTTCAACATTGCTTCCACTGCCCTCCACTGAGAATCTATTTCTCTTATATGTCAACTAGTCTTACTATTCACCCTTTAAACTCCATGGAATCTTCTGCGAGTGGTGAAGCCGTTTTCCAGGAGGGCGCTGCTTTCATACATGTTGACCTGGTACCTGGAACATCACTTGCTCTGGAGCACATTAGCTGTATTAGCAGCACAAGTTGCCATGGTGATGTATGTTTACAGATGTAGTAGTGCAAACCTACAATTAAACCAGAAGTTACCTCGCTAATCCCAAATCCTGCCTCGTAGTCCAGCTCTCTGCTTTATAAAGATGATGAATGGACTAGTGAGTAGGGTGAGCCGGTGAGCAACAGATGGGTAAACAATAGATGTAAAAGCAGCACAGCAAATCATGCCCACATACTGAGCACAAAGACCACAGCCCTGATAGATGTAGACTAACAAAGGGGATAAATTATTAATGGAATTTATGATGATTACCGATCCGTTCCCTTATTTTATTCATCCATGCACACAGAATTCCACTTTTTAATGACCATATGCCCACCTGGAGGGCTCCTACATGATCAAATCACCAAATAGCCATCAAAGTTGGATGATTCTGCATAAACCCTGAATTACATTTCATAATATTATCTATTATGGAGGTAAAAGAAAGAAAGAAAGAAAGAGACGATGCAGCACTGGTGCGTTCACCATCACGACCTGCAGGTGCAGAATCACATGGAAGCATATGGATGTTATTCATAAGGACACAGGCCTGGGACTGGAAGATAAACCCTGGGATCAATGCATTAGAGCCACATGACCTTCACAGTGATAAAGACACCCCTGATGAAGGCCACAGGGTTGAATACATCAGTCATAGGTTCACTTACATTCATGACGAGGCAAACTGATCACTTTTTAACTTATGTCTGCTTCTCTTTGAATTTCCCATCCATCCGTTTGAATTACAGAAGCTGTATCTGATATGGCAAATAAATAAATATTCCATGTCAGATACAATATGAGGTGGCAGATTAGCTCACATCTGATATTTAGTTAACTGTAATAACAGCAGAGTTGAACCCACACACACACACACACACACACAGTTACTCTGTTTTAGAGTCGAGCTGACCTGTGAACTGTCGAATTCACAGCTCGAGAAAAGTGGAGACTCGGGCGGATGGGTGGAACAACACAGAAGATAAGCGAGAGGGCATCAAAGCGGCAGAGAGAAGACTGAAGAGGTGTGAAATGGGAAGAATAGAAAGGCAGAAGAAGGAGAAAATAAAACAGAGAGTCTGAGCAGCTGCAGGGACAAAGCAGAGACGCTTCGGGCTGCTGTACAGACTCATGAGCCACCCTGCTTAGCGGGTGTCACACAGCAATGAATAGACCTTTCACACACTCTACGGAAGCTGCTGTGTGTCGCATCCAACGTGTGAGAACGAGAGAAAGTGAAACTGAGTGTGTGATCACGTGTGTGCTTGCGTGTTTTTTGTGCACATGTGTTTATGCTGTTTATGGGATAAGTCCTTGAGCATGTTTGAATGCCTGTGTGAGTGTGTGTGAATATGAATGTAAGTGCATATGTGTGTACTGTATGTGTCTGAATGTGTGAATGTGTTTGTTCAGTGAAGGTGGAGGAGGACAGCTGCTAGGAAGGATATTCCACAAAGGAGGATTACTGAGTTAACAGGATGCGTTCCAGTGAAATACAGGAATCCTGGAATTTCCTTTTTCAAAAACTGTCAGCTCTGAGTCGGCTCTCAGCTCGTTCCTACAGGCCGCCTGCTCCTGCTGCCACACAACTGATACACACACACATATACAGTTCACATGTAAAGGTTCATTTTCTTCTCGTTTAGCTCACGCTGACCTTTTCACCTCATGAACATCAGATTCACTCATACATCAGCTAACAGATAGAGGATGAGTCATACATCCTATTCATAGATTTATTATTCCCAGTTTATCTTCAGAATAAATTATGGCTGCACGTTTTATTGTTTCACCATTGACACAGACCTGTGAAGTAAGGCTAATTAACTCAAATACATCCTGCTACGTTTTTTGCTGCTTCATACTAAAAGATACCTCACGTGGATCTTAAATTTTTTTTAAAAATGTCAGTAATCACACAGGCTGTGAACATACAGGCTCTGTATGTTCACAGCCAAATGAGTGAGGAACGCTGAAAAGGAAGATTTGGCTGCAAAAAAACAAACAAAAAAAATAACACACCGTATAAGTTTTATGGAAATATTATTATATATGTACATATAATATACACTCACCGGCCACTTTATCAGGTACACCTTGCTGGTAAAACGTTGGACCCACTTTTGCCTTCAGAACTGCCTTAATTCTTCATGGCAAATTATCAACAAAGTGTTCTGGTCCATATTGACATGACAACATCACGCGTTGCTGCAGATTTGTCGGCTGCACATCCATGATGCCAATCTCCCGTTCCACCACATCCCAAAGGAGCTCTATTGGACTGAGATCTGGTGACTATGGAGGCCGTTGGAGTACAGAGAACTCATTGTCATGTTCTAGAAACCAGCTTGAGATGATCTGAGCTTTGTGACATGGAGCTTTATCCTGCTGGAAGTAGCATCAGAAGATGGTCCACTGTGGTCATAAAGGGATGGACATGGTCAGCAGCAACACTCAGGTAGGCTGTGGAGTTTAAACCAGTTGGTACTAAGGGGCCCAAAGTGTGCCAAGAAAATACCCCCCACACCATTACACCACCAGCAGCAGCCTGAACCGTTAATACAAGGCAGGATGGATCCATGCTTTCATGTTGTTTACTCCAAATTCTGACCCTACCATCTGAATGTGGCAGCTGAAATGGAGACTCATCAGATCAGGCAACGTGTTTTCCCATCTTCTATGGTCCAGTTGTGGTAAGCCTGTGTGAACTGTAACCTCAGCTTCCTGTTCTTAGCTGGCAGGAGGGGCACCCGGTGTGGTCTTCTGCTGCTGCAGCCCATCTTCTTCAGGGTTGGACGTGTTCTGCATTCCTTGGTTGTGACCAGTGGTTCTTTGAGTTACCGTTGCCTTTCTGTCATCTCCAACCAGTCTGCCCATTCTCCTCTGACTTCTCACATCAACAAGGCATTTTCGTCCACACAACTGTTGCTCATTGGATGTTTTCCCCTTTTTCGGACCATCCTGTGTAAATCCTAGAGATGGTTGTGGTGAAAATCCCAGCAGATCAGCAGTTTCTGAAATACTCAAACCAGCCTGTTCGGCACCAATAACCATGCCAGGTTCAAAGTCATTTAAACCCCCTTTCCTGCCCATTCTGATGCTCGGTTTGAGCTTCAGCAAGTTTTCTTGACTACGTATACATGGCTAAATGCATTGAGTTGCAGCCATGTGGTTGGTTGATTAGTTATTTGTGTTAACCATCAAGTGAACAGGTGTACCTAATAAAGTGACCGGTGAGTGTAGATTACACTCTGTGTGCAGTGTTTTGCAATTATTGCCATGACACAAGGTAACACAACTTCTTTGTTGAAATCAGCACCACTAAGCTCTGTATGATGAGTGCAAATCCAGATCTAAATGTTCTCTGAAGCAGAAAAAAGAATAAATAAACTATTTTGGATGCTTTTGGTAGTGGTACACCCTATAAGAAAGGTTCCAAATGATTTTTGTAATATATTAATTTATTTTCTGTGCAGGTGTACTCCGCTACAAAATCAGCACAGGCGTTCTAGACTGATTCATTCTTTCTTCATAGAGGGATTCAAGTCATCTGGTGACAATTTATATATTTTTCTATATTGAAATACATACAGCAGAAAAAATAAGTTTTACAGTGTTGTTTTATTTAATATGGTGCATTTTTAGAGCACTGCCTTACACCCAGCACTTTCAAAACCTGCTAAAAACATGCTTTGCTTATAGTTTGTGGTCAACTGTAATCTGGATGGAGCTGGCTCAGTCCTTCACATGGCCGAATATAGAATGTTTCACCTTGCTGTGACCACATTAACATCCCCTCAACCTCCCATCAGCTGATGCCGCTGACCCACAATATTATGGGCCAAAGTGTGATTGTCTCCACCCTCAATGGCACAGTGTCCTTGGACTATACTGGGGTAGTCATGCAGGGAACTAGATAGAAAGAGGAACCACAACACCTGTTCTCCCACGTCTACATCTGAGCCGTATTTGCAAACAGCTCATGCAAATTTCCTTCTGCTGTTGCTTCACTTTACTTGTAAACCTAAAGGGAGGCTTCTACTTTGAAGCAGCTGCATGAATTAGACTATTACACGCCAACTAGGCTGTGTTTCACACATGATGGAATGAAAAAGCATATGCTGCATGCTACTTTCACCAACAATCTCACAAAGCAGCCCATCAAATGTTAGTGTCTGAAATCTTAATGTACTGCTGCACAGTGTTCTCTGTCGAGTAAACTACTGAGTGTCTACACATGGAGAGGAGTGAATGAGTGAGTGGAAGAGAGTGATTTCAGACATGGCACAGAATCGTCGTATTACAGCCATTTTCTCTCATCAAGGCCACAAGCCAAACAGCTCTGGTCACATTATAAAACTGCTTTTTGTTTACATTTTCTTCTCTGGAAGCTTTTCTCCAGGAAACGGGAAAAAAACCTGATGACATGTTAGAAACGATGGAAATAAAAACACATGGTGATATAGTGGAGATGCACACCATTGGTCCCCCCCGGCAAAATAAGCTGTTGTTCATCTGAAATGTGTCTACACAACAAGATATGATCATTTATGGCGTTCCGCACACAGGAAGGAGAAATGGGCAACAAGAACAAGCAAGAACAGATAGAGACAAGACAGATAAAGAGCTGCAGGCGACAGGTGCCTTTAGCAGTAATGTAACATCAAGATAAACAACACATTTTCAAGTGCTGCCTTGTTGAAGCACTTGAAAACCACTAGCATCATGCCTCACAGCATGGCTTAGTAAAGATAACCAACCAGATAGGCTGTCTGTATGGCTAACTAAAGTCAGGCTTTTACTTACTAAAGGTCCAGACATAACTGTTTGGCATTATCTTCATTTACATATCAGTTTAAAATATGGTCAGACCTGTATCTATTTAACAATGAAGAAAAAACACAAACAATTTAAAATACTAACCCATAAATCATTGTATTGTTCTTGTCCATATTGAATTCAGCATTAAAACACTGTAGGTTGGAAAAACTATGTGCATCACTGTAGGCTAATGACGTCAACGAAAGCTAGCTGGAGTCAGGGAGTTCAATCAGTCAATCAGTGGAACAAGATTGGAGGTGTGGGTTGATTTATAAAATACACTCGGATATACTGAGTTTCACAAAATATCCACCAATTGAAAGAATTTACTTCTGTGGCTGTGATTCCAGAAGTGGAGCACAGATTGCTATGTAACTCGACAAAGTCACAACTAAAGGCTTAATTCACTGGAACTGAGTCTGGTCAATAAAAACATCCTCCAAGGGTGAAGTATGGTGGTGGCAGCATCATTACTTGGAGATGCTTTGCTGCCTCTGAGCCGGGTCAGCTCGCCATCATTGAATGCCCTAATTCAGGGGTGTCAAACTCCGGTCCTCGAGGGCCACTTTCCTGCATGTTTTAGATGTTTCCTTCTTCCAACACACCTGATTCAAATGATCAGGATCGTTATCAGGCTTCTGCAGAGCTTGATGATGAGCTGATCATTTGAATCAGGTGTGTTGGAAGAGGGAAACATCTAAAACATGCTGGATAGGGGCCCTCGAGGACCGGAGTTTGACACACTGTTTGATCAAGGTATTTTACAGGACAATGACAGAAAGGTTAGTAGAAATTTGGCGATGTACCAGAAAAAAAGACCCTAGTTAATAATGTTTGTGTTACTGGAAAAAGCAAATTGTGTTTGTCTGAATTTTTGACTTAGACGAAGATCAGATCAGAAATTAAGACAAGTTAATGCAGAAATCCAGAGAATTCTATAAGCTTCCCTTCCTTAATAATATCATATAAAAACTAACATAAGCATCGATGAAAACGTGTATACTATCTGTTTTTTTGCTCTGCAGTACGAATGCAACAGTAAAAGTGCAGGTTTTTTTGTTCCCTCTGTCAGTCTGTAATAACAAACACAGTGCATTATATAATACCATATTGGCTTCTTCATATTGACTTTTAATTAAAAGTCAGTTTGGTCCATATGCAATTTGATGGATAGGATGCAATTTGATTGATTTCATATTTACTATAGAATCGATCAATACCACCCGTCTGTCTATGGGAAGAGCTCATCTGGGACTGACTGTAATCTACTTGCACACAAGTGTTGAGGGTTTACTTTATTACTCATAGTAGCAGCAGCACTATCCAGAGTTTCACAGGAGTGTGTCATGTACGTTTAGTGAGTAATGTCATATATTAATTGTAAAAAGATTTGTGTTTAGATTGAACCTTTTTTTCTGAGTCATTCACTTGTAATTGCAGATTCTATATTTCCCCTTTTATCCACCTCAGTGATTCATAAATTTACCACAGAGCGTTGGATTAATGTGATGTAATCAACAATTTCTTGTCTATTTATGCATCACCACAACGACCTCAATCTATTAATCCTGTCTCTTAGCTAAATGGGTTCTCAGTCCCTTTGTTTACTCATTGAAATGTGTCATTAATCCTGAAGCAGTTGTACTGTGTTTACATCAATCAGACAGATTAATCAAGCTGTGAGGAGGCTCATGTTCATTCAGTCAGTTCTCTGGAGTATCGACTGAGCCATTAGAGATTGGAAGAGGATGACCATGTAAAGGAAGTGTATTTGCAGGCCATGCTGGCTGATCTCTTGAAATTCACACTAACAACAAAGCAGCACATTCTGTCAAAGTATGACTATTGCCAGTCACACTTTTACACTGTGTAACAACAATGACGATGACAGCTGTATGAAATACCACAGTAGCAGGCGGAAGTGAAGCAAACAGTGTAGAAAGAGTGCAGCACTCACGGCTCGCTGTGTTTGAGAAAACAACATCCTTCAAACATGTTCCTGTTACATAAAAGCAGTGTTATCAGCTGGCTGGAGCGGGGCAGGTTGTGTGTGTGGGGTGTAAGGGGTCTCTGAGAATACTCTTTGTGCTTTTGTGGCACCGCTTGATGGAAATTTCCTCTGTGGAGGGAAACTGTGAAACACTGTGTCTGTATGGCTTTGCAACTCTCAGGGCTGCAGTGATGTAAACAGCAACAGAACCGCTACCTTAACTTGACTTTTTCACTCAGTGATTAATCCGTACACTCACTTTAGTATAACCATCAACTGATTAGAAGTCTGTGTGACTCATGAGAAAACTCTGTAGTCTGCATAAAACGTGAAATATCTGATGTTCAAGTCAATGCTGACTTCACTGTGCTCTGTGTCGATGCAGTCACAGCACATTCCAGTTAAATGAAGTATTTGAATCAAAAGTGAAAGCTGCACTAATCAATATTTTTACATTAAGAATGGTGATGATGAGTTATGTGAAATATGTGGTTTGGCAAAGCTGCATGTTACAACATCACCTCACAAGTGACAACATGGACAAGAGTCTGGTGCTCCCACTAAAGACTGTTCTTCTATTGATTAACCTATTGGCAATTTTACTGATCAGTTTTCCACAAAAAGCCTGATTGTCTATTTAAGTTCATTTTATTCTTGAGTTTTTAGCTTTTCTGCATATTTAAATGGTAAATGGTCTGCACTTGTATAACGCCTTTTTCTACCTTAGTGGTACTCAAAGCGCTTTACAGTGTGTTTCTCATTCACCCATTTACACACCAATGGCGACAGACTTCCATGTAAGGTGCCTGCCTGCCACTGGGAGCAACTTCAGGTTCAGTGTCTTGCCCAAGGACACTTTGGCATGCGGAGGGGCTGGGGATCGAACCACCAACCTTGCAATCAGTGGACAACACGCTCTACCACCTGAGCCAATATTTAGAAGCTACAAGGATAGAAATAAATAACCAAAAAGCTCTCGAGAACAGTTCCTATGTGTTTCCTTTTAGGTGTTGGTGCATTGCACTAATGCTGCTGTGGTACACCATTGAAACTTCGTACAGTGTACAAACCACCTTTTTGTTTTATGATAATTAGGAGTACTACCATACTTTGGCAGTATTGGGTCTTTGGAAACGTTCACACTGAACTGGGTTGGACTCCATCATTGTCTTAAAGTGTAGCGCTGCCGACCAATGAGTAGAGCCAAAAACAACCAAGATGCAAGACTGACAGTGATAGAAAAACATATGTAACAAAGAAAAATGAAATAATCAAAGTAAAAACATGCATTAGTTTAAAATATTAATGTTGATTTACTTTCAGCATTTTTGCACCAAGTTTTGTACTTCAATAAAGATAATTTTGGAAACTAAAGATTGACATGACAAGTTGATCATTAACATTTTTTGTTTCCAACACAGAAGGTAAGTCTCAACTATCTTCGACGTCCAGTTCAATAAAGTCAAAGAACAGCGATGCGCCACGTCAGACAGGACGGATGGAACAGAATGAGGGAAATAACACCCCTTCGTCTCCGTCTGCACTTCCTCTCTTGTTGTGTTTCTCTCCTCACATAACGACACCCCCTCTGGTGCTTCCTTCATTGCAGCTCTTCTCCTCTCTGCTCACATGTTATGAACTGTACACAAAGCCCTGCTCGATTTGCTCTGCAGCTTCTGTGAGGAGTCTCTCACACAACACAGTTTTAGATGAATATGTACGTCCAGCTCATACAGTGAATTCTGGGACGGCAAATCGGATTCATTCATCAGAGTACAGAGCAATTTCCCAAAATCATGGATGTCCGTAAATTCTATGGATTTTTCCCTTTCAAATTGCTTGTACACATATACATAAAACTTCACTAGAACTTGAGCCCTCCCCACATTAGTTGGAGTGTTGGATTTGAGACACACAAACATCATCATCTGAGGCCGATTCTCCCTCTGATGTTTACCTCTTAGGTGCAGAATAAAATTTAAAATGTTCTTTTGCATCAGACACACCAGATGCTGCCATCCTTTTTAGTCACAGACAGACTGTTCAGTGTGTGTGTTGTTTTGTTTCTTGCTGATAATGCAGGTGAACATTGCTTTCTGTTATAATAAAATGTTAATACCTAGTACATTTTGTGGCCATTGGATGACACACGAGGACATCTGTGGCATCTACACAGAATAAGATCTCTCCATGCAGCGCTGTTTCACAAAACAATTTCTATATAACTAAACTACATTCTCACATATTTTCTGCTGGATAACATTTTATACCACAGAAAATGAAGGAGAAGCTATTTTATCCTGAACCATGATATTTTCCTTAAATAAATCACATAATCACATAATTCTGGTGCGTAAACCCCAACAGTCAATGACTATGGCACCTGGTACGAACAGTCTATTCACTGAAATACATATTAGCTTTTGTCTAATTTTAGTCTAATCTTTGGTTGTTTTTCTCTCGTTTTATAGCCAACAGTAGTGTAGGTTTTTTTTGTTGTATTGTTTTTCTATCTTTATAAAGTCGTATTCACTTGTGCACTGAAATACTGTTTGCTGAGAAGCTAGCTAAAATGGCAGACAGCATTTACTCGTTAACATTTCGTTAGCTTAACCCTACCACTAACAATAGCCAATGAAAGACGTTAGCGCTACATTACATTTACAGCTACTGATAATGTTATGTTAGCTTAAGTGTTTTATGACTGTTGGCATAACAACCTACCCGTTTCTGTGGTTTGTTTCAGGTGTTTTTGTGCTGTTTCTGGCCCAATTCTTAACTGATTTTATTTATTTATTTTATTTTTTTGTCTTCAAAGATCAACATTAAGAGAGCTAATGTTACTGGCAGGGCAAAATGGTGCTAATGAGCCACTGTGGCTAAATTCTTTCCAAGTAGTCTCATAGTTTTTTCACTGACGACCAAAAGTGTGATACATTTAATTATAGTTCCTGTTATTTATATTTAGCTATGTTTTATTTACTTTAAGGCGAGACACTACAGGCAAGAACATTTTTTTTTAATGTACTGGTCAGTTTTGACATGCATAACTTCTTCTTTCAGACTATTGGATGAGAAAGCATCCACAAAACACACTTAAAGAGCCTCCGTTTAGCTCACTGAGTTCAGGTGATACCACATGGGCTCAGTCCCTAAGCAGCGGTCATGAGTTCGAGTCCGGGTCAAGACCCTTTACTGCATGTCTCTCTCCTGTCTCCCCCAATTTCACTCCGTCTGTCTATCTAATAAAAATGGAAAAACTCCTCCCCAAAATAGAAAAAACACACTTAGGTATTATTTTACTACACTTTGTCCATTTGTGTCCGTGGATTTCAGTTATAATACATATCTTCAAAGGCCATTTTCTAAAGGTGAGTTTTTTTCTCATACTCTTAGGCAGAAATCCTCACTTTAGTATCGTCTACATTCACCAAACTTTCCAGTTTTATTCCTGGCTAAATTAAAGTTTTTTTTAGAGAGGGATTTGTTCATGTGTTATTCACAGCTTGTACATTTTATTCCTAAAAACATGCAAAAATAGATTTTTTTGTTCTGGCAGTTGGAAGTATTTTCTGATTAATGGAGTGATTTAAAAAAAGGGATCAAAAATACACTGTAAAAAAAATCTTTGGCTATAATATGTGAACAAAATGAAACAAGAATTCTGAAGCTGGGTTTATTCGATGTTCAGATTACTGTTCTGAAAATGAATGCAAATGAGGGCATTTTTAAATGGACAACACCTCATTTACATTACTTTAAAATTTTATAACACTTGTAACAAACTGTAATACAAAATAATTATCTAATTATAAGCAATCACTTGGGGAACGTTCCATGGTGAAATCTACTTGTTTAAAAAGATGATCCTGTTCACCTGTAGTGTCCCCTGCAAAATCTCATTTTGTCAAGAAGTTCAATATTTTTATCATAGTTTTTGTTGCCTCTTAGCATTTTTGGTGGAAGCTGCTTTTGTGCAGATACTTGCTTTTTACAACTCTTGATTTCACGGGAAATTTATGAAATTAAGGCATGATGGTGTTTCATAAGAGGTCGGGGGGGGGGGAAATCTCTCACACACAGATTAGCATAATTAGCCTATCAGCTCAGAGACGGTCTTCCTTCATGTGAGACATGTGGAACGATGCTATCCAGAGGTTTGGAAATCACATGACTGTTTCTCAGATCTGGATGTCCTCTTATAGTGGATAGATTCAAATGGACTCGTCAAGTGCTAGAAATAAGCCTTTTAACACAACCAGCTTTGGGGCAAGAGTGTTTCTAAAGAATGCACTGTGCTACAATTACACATCAGGCCTTTTAATTCCTATCTTCATCTCCATCACTCCTCCTTCCTCCCTGCATTATTCATCCAGTATGGCTCCTGCCACGCTTTCTTCCGTGCTCTCTCACTCAATGACATACTAGACCATATGAATGAACAAACACAAGGAGCTGTGGTTCCCTCAAGGACAAACGCAGCCACACAACCACTTAGAGCACTTCAGTAACCTAATAGTGTCCGACAAAATGATTAAGGAGATCATCTGATAGCAGCAACACCATGAATCACAGCAGTCTGCGAGCATGCACAGGCGTGTTTACTGTAATCTGCAATATTTGACTGTATTCTTACTGTGTGTGTGTGTGTGTGTGTGTGTGTGTGTGTGTGGGTGTGTCCTACCGTCTTGGGGCAGTGGACGTATCGCGCCAGGCTGATAATCAGGTCATGCGTGATGGGATCAACGAGGTTCCTGAAGCTGGCGTAGCGGTACAACACGTCATCCAGAGATGTTGACTCCATGCCCAGGTCCTACACACACATTAAATAAGACCATCACTTATGCAATTGTACATATGGTACTTACAGTAGGCTATATAGGCAACACTCTTATCGTCAGTCTAAAACACATTTCATTCACAAGGAGGAATAAAAATAGCTTACATTAAAATGAAAGAGAGAACGACAGTAAAAAGACCACATCAAACGCAAGGAAGTATTGAAAGGTTCGATACAATACTGCTATATTACATATCTTTTTCCATTATCAGCGAACAAAAAAGCTACAAATTCATTCATGCACATCTCTTGTGTGCAAGCGCAGGCCTGTAAGTGAAAGGCTTTTACATTTTCCATGCTGCTTTGTAAACTTGCTGACCCCCCTAAAGCATTAAATTAAAGCCTGTTGCGCTGCTTCCCGCTGTCTGACTGTCGGATTGCTGGTGAGGGAAAATGACAATTTGTCACATCTCAAGCCCCATCAAAGCCGACGAAGCATAAACCTGTTGCTGGAGCTTCACGCGTGAACAGCAGCCTTGTTAAAGAAAGTCAACATGAATGACAACTCCACGTGGAAGTACACATGAGAGGATTAGACCTGAGCAGGTATTTTGAGGGATGTGACAAAGCTGCTGCCACTGACTATAATATTAGGTCTAAAGCAGAGCACTGTCTGTTTATGCACTCTCCAGTCACGTCATTGGGTACCACTGTTTAAGTGCTTCTTAAAGCAAATATACAATAAGCCAATAAGAAAAGATAGAATTTATTGTCCTCAAAGTAAAATTTGCCCTGGGTGTAGTGCATGGCATAGTGCAGCTCTGTGCAACTACAGACGACAAGATAATAAAATAAAAGTACACATGAAGTAACTGCATAAGTCACATACAGTATACAGAAACCAATGTATGAAAACATTCCAATGTAAAACATGCATACATATTCACACACTGGTAAGAACCTTACCTACACACATACTGCACTTTAAAGAGCACTGCACTGCACCTTGTGTGAAACAGTCAGTCAATGACCAGTGGAACAAAAGCCAGGCATCCAGAGGTCAACCTTGTAGATCAATTGTGTGGCCAGACACATCAAAGGTTTGAATTGAGCTGTTCTTTGTTGAGGAGTGTGATAGAAGCGGAAGCAAAAGACAGTTTAAAGCGATTGCTCTTGTAATTTGCAGGCTCTGTTTGTGAAGTTTGTATTCTGAAAATCACATGACAGAATGCACTCGGGCATGTAGCCATGGTCGAGAAGATCTGCCGAGGTTCAAAGTGTCAGAATGGAGAGAAAAAGAGATTTCAATGCCTTTGAACGTGACATTGCTTGTTGTTGCCAAGAAGGGCTGGTTTGAGAGTTTCAGATACTGCTGATCTACTGAGATTTCCACATGCAGCCGTTCATAAGGTTTATAGAGACAAAACATCCAGTGAGCACCAGTTCTCTGGGCAAAGACGTCTTGTTGTTGGCAAACATCAGAGAAGAAAAGCAAGACTGGGTCAAACTGACAGAAAATGAACAAACTCAGAAAAAGCTCCATGCAACTAAATGATGAAGACAACATATTGAACCTATATGCTAATGGACTACAGCAGCAGAAGACCACACTGACTGAAAGCTAAGAACAGGAAACTGAATCTACAGCAAGCACAGGCTCAGAAGATTTGGAAAAACATAGCCTGGTCTGATGAGTCTTGAGTTCTGCTGCAACTTTTAGATGGTAGAGTCAGAATTTTGTGTAAACACCAGGAAAGCACAGATCCATCTTGAATCTCAGTCTAATCAAACACTGTTGGAATGTTGTTGAATGGAGAGTTTCCATCATAAAGGTGCTACATACATATCTGCAGCAACTCTGTGATGCTGTCATGTCAGTGCAGGCCAAAACCTCTGACGAGTGCTGTTGAATTTATACCATAACGAATTAAGGAAAATCTGAAGGCAAAAGGGAATCCAAGGTGGTACCAGCCATGTGTACCTACAGTACAGCTGAGCAATACAGCCGTATGCCATTAATTTGAGTTAAAATAACTGTCAACATTAATAATTTAGATGATCCATTATGCTCCATTATAGGCATCCAAAAGGCTGTATTTATGGGGAACAAGACTAAAAGTCTGAAGCCCCCTGAAAGCAACATGTTCCTAACCTCAGCTACAATATGAACATGCTTCAGCCTGAAAAATAAAATGCTGCATTTTTTTCTGATCCTAGACTCTAACTAGCAGTGGGACAAAATGTAAAGTTGGGTCTGAGTGTGGGAGTAAAGTAAAGGTCACTGGCTCCCTTGGTAGCATGGCTGTGCTCCTTTTATGGCAATCTGCCAGTTAGATTATGAGAAAACCTGACATTTTGACTTTGTTAATGCAGTGTGCAAAATGGATAGGGTTAGCCCGTCAGGAGACATGAAAGTAGGAATCTGTAAAAGTCTAGGCAATCTGCCCGTTAGGTACTGACATTTCTAAAATACAGAATTTATTTACTGCTTGATGGTGGCATGAGAGAAAAAGTTCTCAAAGTAATCAGTATTCATCCCCTGGGGACCATGAGTGAGATAAGACCTGTCTGAAGATTGTTTACAAGTTTAATTTTAGCCATGCTGTTGGTGGGGCTCTGTGGATGGAAATCTATATACAACAAATGCATGGGTTTGATTTGTCCACATATTCATGGTTTCCAGAAGACACATTCTAATATATTTGGTGATTTGCTGCCAACATCAGGTCAACATTTGAATTTGTGTCATATCTTAATGATGCAAAACACTTTCAAAACTCATGACACTCCCAAACGCTTCAGCTGAACTTGACTCTACGTGCAAATTAGTAAATGTTAGCATGCTATCACAATAAACATGGCTGCTGAACCTGGTAAACAGCTGACAACTGAATCAATTCAGTAAAAAGCTTTTTAGAATATCAATAAGAAGTGAATCAGACAGAACAATTCTCAACACAATTTATGCCTTCGTTGACACTCTAACCACATCTGAGTTATAGTTTAGTCTTTTCCAAGTTGCAGGTAATTCATTTTTTGACAGCTGTTATATTTCCCACTTAGTCAAAAGACCTATCAGCAAAACTGTATCAAAGCCACTGTCCTTGGCTGACAGCCATTTACAATCCACTATTACCAATAATGCAATCAATCAATTTGGCTAATTTAAAAGGCTACACCACACAAGCTACAAATAGCTAAAACTCCAAAAGAAGATCATTTAGGGTAGTTCTCTTGTTACACCATGAGGTAAGCACTGAGTTAGATCATTCTAGAGTAATCTGTTGGAGTAGCAAGAAGGTTTTCTGTTGGTATACTGTAAACCAGTGGTTCTCAACTGGTCCACTTTTGCTTAAATGAAAAATATTGGAGGAGTGGTATGACTGCAAGTATGGAACTTACGTGGTCACTGAAGAAAACAAGACAACAGACAGTCAGCCTGATAATGAAACAGCACAGCTCCCCAGCCTGTAAGTTACTGTACATACTGCAGTGTATTTAGATATCAAATGCACTGCATCAATATACAGCATCCTGTATATTTGGGATGCTGTATTATTGAGCTTTGGGATTTCACAGAGCTTCACAGTGGCCAACGTTTTTGTTCAAGTTCATTTAAAATGTTGCTTCATCCAAGAACATAAATGGAAATGAGAACCTCTGCACCTGGCTATTTAGAGAGAGTCAGTTTGATCTGAGACATCTGGCTCTCACAGTGGAGGTGGAAGGGTTTTTTAGCTTAAAAAGGACATTTAGGAAATTCATCTGTAACATCCCTTTATATTAAAAGAGCTGTTGTTACCCTGGAATCTCCACATCCACTGAACACAATGTGTAGTTTTCACTGGAACCACTTCCTAGAAACAGTCCCTGTTTCTACTGCCTGCAGTCTGTGGCATGTCCTGACCTCACCGCACAAACACTCCCCCTCCTCACAAATCCCAAGTTAGCCTCTGGGTCAGTGGACTAAACGGCACTGCTGTGTATCAGACTGTTTCATTGGTAACTTCAGCACATCCTTTATTTGTCTCATTAACCACCTGAAATTGAGTTTCTGAACAACTATTGACTGAAATCGCACTGAGCACTGTTTTACTCAGTGCACGATGCTGCCTGCCTTATTATCAGTGTCCACATTCTGAATATGTAAATGTTTTATTATACAGTTCCTTCAGGGAGTGAAAGAGGGAGTGATTTTAGACAGTTCCCCCAAACACACACACACACACACCACTCTGCATACACGATATGTAATGGCTTCGCTTTATTAGCTGCACCATTATTTCTGCTGTGAAAGCCAGTGGGCTTAAATCACGTTCTGAGAGAATGGGCGTGCGTCTGAACATTTTAGTCGGTAGGTAAGTGCATGAATGTAGTGCCTGCAAACATATTTCCATGTTTGTTTGGGTTTGTTTTGCAGACACTTTATAGCCAGTTGAATGGCAACAGGACCAAATGGCTGGTGGAAACAAGAGCGAGACGGAGAGAGAGAGAGGCTCAGTCTCCTGCAGAAAGCTGTGACTCATTGAGGTTACCATGCTGCCTATTGTTCTGCGTAGGCGGGGCAGCAAATAATGACAGCAGCTTTGACTGAATGTCACGCACACACACACACATATTAATCAGCTGCTGTATTTTCAGATGGCAGTGACATTAATAGCAACACCGCAGATGAGAGAAACCTATGATTAGTTCATCAACAGGTGTACTGCATGTTATGATATGTGTTGGAGGCAGACCAGGATACACAGACTCACATTATTTCCAACTGAGAGCACACAGTCACGCCAATGAAATGAGGTGACTGTGTGCACAAGCAGTGTACTTATAGTACACAAGCAGCAATTTCCATGGCTGTTTGTGTACTATAAGGATCCAGTGACACTACACATCCATTCAAAGAGCACTGACAGCAGCATTAAAATAAATGGCTTCCTTTTTTTCAGGACTTTGACAATGTTTGGACTATGGATTATGAATCCAGACTTTATCTAATTATCAGCTACTCTCTGCAGTGTGTTAAACGTGAGGTAAAATGAGGTGACCAGCTGTCTGCTGTCACAAAAGTTCAGGCCACCTTCACCTTATTAAGCACTCAGACAGATTTGAGCATTTTTGCCAACAGGTAATAAGATTCTGCTTGAGGTGGTCTTCGTTAAAGCTCATAATGAAACGCATGGAAACATGGCTAGTGTTTAATATAAGCTTGTTTTTGAAGTACACTTATTTGCTATTTTTGCCCAGAGTAAGATGAGAAGCTAAATAGCCAGAAGCAGTAACTGCATTGCATAAAGACAGGAAGGAAGAAAACACATAACCAGAGCATGTCCAAAATCTGCCCAGCAGTCTAAATTTTTCCACACCTTCTGTTTTTAAACTCAGTTCAGTTGAAGAATACAGAATACATTACTGACTGGAATTCAAAACTGCCAAATTTGTTCTTCCCTTCGGACAGAGCTAGGCTAGCTGTTTCCTGTCTCCGGTCTTTATACTTAGCTAGCTAACCAGCTGCGAGTGCCTTTAAATTTTCCCTAAAGAAATAGTTTAGTCACATAACACACCTCATGATAAAACCATGACTTTTAGTTGTTACACTTTGAATCATGAGTAGAATAAACTGTTTTGAGAAACACATGCTTTTCAACACACTAAATAGCCACTCTTACCTCTGTATGCTAAAATGAAGCGAAAGTCAGCAGCCAGTTAGCCTAGCTTAACATAAAGGCTGGAGCAGGGGGAAACGGTAAGCCTAGCTCTATCTGAGGGTAAGTAACTAATTAAACTACCAGCACTTTGAGGCTATATCTGGCTTATTGTCACACAACTGTACAAACAAAAGTTGTGGTTTTGCCACAGAATTACTTTCTAGCCAGGGGAAACTTCAAAGTGCTGGTGGGTAGAGTTTTTGCCTGCATGCTTCAACCAAGTGTCTGTGACCTTCAGTTTTTATGCTAAGCTAAGCTAATCGGCTACTGCCTCCAGCTCCATATTTAGCTTACAGACACATGTGTGGTGTCCATCTGCTCGTCAAAATTTCAGCATAAAGATAAAAAAGTATATTCCCTTAAATGTCAAACTGTTTACTATAAGCCTCCATCAATGAAAACCAAGGTGTTTTTACATGTGCAAAACATAAGTGAAACACCATGGATGAGCATTTCCATCTTGAAAATTCATTGTACTGACGACAGTCTCAAAACCAGCAATTTAGATTTCTGGGGTTTCAATCATAACAGACTTACAGAGTAGGAGTTTCTGTAACAGTATTCTTTTGCAGACTGTTTCCAGATTGAAAATGTATATCTACATTGCTTCAATATTACAACTTTTGATTGTGTATCATGGAGAAGTTTACAGTGTCAGAGCAGAGCCACAGGTAGGCTGGTGTGCCTGAGCTGCAGTGAGTGGCAGAAGGATGAGTGGATGTGCACATATAGAGGAATAAACAATGCAGAGTTATATTTTAGCCATTTAAGGTAGGAAAGGATTAGGTTCACAAAAAAACCCCTTTAAATATGTAACTTTAATACACAGAAATGAGTTTTTAGGGATTTAATCAACAACCGTCATGGCAAGACATCCTTTGTAAAAGACACCAGGTTTTTCAAAGAGGGAACAAATTTGGATGCTCCTCACTACAGTTTCCTGTCTTGAAAAATGTCACTGATACTGCAGTCCAAAGCACTAGAGATAATTCTGGTGTGTGTGTGTGAGTCAGAGGTGCACGCAATGTGGCTGCCCTAATATTGTGATTAGGATTTGAGGTGTTATGCAAATACATCAACCCTGAATGGAAATTAATCTTCCAGGTCACTCTAATCTGAACCCAAAGGTTTACGAAGCTAACAATTAACATATCCAACACAGCGGTGAAAAGAAAGAAAGAGTGGAACAAACTGAAGTAGTAGCAAACAAAAGATAAGTCTTTTTGTTTGAAGGGTTTGTGTAATTTGTATTCATCCTCCAGAAAGGCAATACATTATTAAGAGTAACCTCTCATGAATTACACATGACAGGAACAATATAAAAATGCATAGTCTACTTCCCCGAACTCTAAAGGGACTGTGTGTTCAGTGCATGTAGACACACAGGGAAATGTGTGCTGCGTGGAGAACAGTGTGGGTTTTTCATTCATTAGGAAGCGCCACCCACACTAATTAGAGTCGGTCAACATCAAAGCGGTGGTCTGAACTCAGCTGAACGTGAACAAAGACGGAGCTGGAGACAGTCATGGCAAACACGGCGGCTCAAGTGGAGGCTCTTTGGTAAATAAAAGGAAATGGCAAAAGGGGCAGTAGGACCCGTATATGAAGCAGATGCTGACGTATATTAAAAATCCTATGCTGGTCAGACAGTGTCATCCTTCTCTCATATGATGAAGGTTCTCTGTTTGTAAAGCTATTACTAGCAATGATATAATTTTGAAGAAATTGGAAAAATCCCTCCAGGTCATCCAGTTTAAAGGGGAAATGTAGCTTTTCCATGTATTTCATTTAGAAAATGAATGGTTCATTTAAGAGCATGACACAACCACAGAGGTGTAGTCAGTTACTGAGGCTGATTAGTGCTCTGGTCAGGCTGAAGCTGGGTGGAGTTTGGGATGCTGGGACACCAAATACATGCACCCATTAAAGTAAGGACAGATGGATAGTTTACGGCAATGTACCCAATTATTTAAATATAACGTAAATTCTCAACAGCAGACTTTTTGATATGTGAGAAAAAAAGCATAGGTGTATTTAATAACATAACTGATGGCTAAATTCTATTGAGCAGTTCCAGTTCCACTCTCCAATTTTTGTGCTTTAAAAGCTATTCAAGGCTTCCTTGCGGTAACTATAAGTCTTTTAATATTTTAAATGTTTACATTTTCTAACCCTAAGCATACGGCAGTCTAGAAAGGCAAAATAAGAACACCTGTGCAGGTATTTAATACTTGTGTAGGGGCCTTAAATCATTCCCTTTTATTATTTAATTTACTGTATTTACTGCCTGTATGCTCAGATTATTAGTACAAAAATTATCAGCATAAAAAGTAAAACTACTACCATGTACACTACTTTCTACTAACAATCCGATGATGGTATTTATATCTACAAAAATTATCAGTCATCTAACATCTGTCACTCATAAACTACTCACTATAGGATAGTGGCTGTTATATAAGGAGTTGTGAGTGAGTCACAAGGAAGGAATTACAAACAGCAGTAAACACACACAGCTATACATTCTCAAATTAAAGGCATGACACAGGAAGTGGCATATTTCCGCAATTTCCACAGTTTAATGAATTAAAATTAACAGCCTTGTCATGCAGTCACATGCTCAAATAAATGGCAGCCTATGGCAAAATCATCTGCACGAGGTCTACAGTGCCTTTAGAAGGTATTCGCCCCCTTAAAGCTTCTCCTTTGTTACATAGTTAATACATTTTGGCTTTTCTGATGAGAATCTACAAAAAAGGTTATTTAATGCCAAAATGAAAACAGATTTCTACAAACTAATGTCAATTAATTAAAAATATAAAATGTAAAAAAGTGACTGCATGTGTAATCACCTCCTTCAAGTCAGTATTTAGTAAAAACACCTTTGGCCACAATTACAACAGCAACAGCACTGAGCCTGTGTGGATGGGTTTCAGTCAGCCTTGTGCATCTGTACACTAAAATTTGACTCTATTTGCCTTTGCAAAACCGGTGAAGCTTTATCAGGTTGCACAAGGATCGTGAATAAACAGCTCTTTTCAAGTTCATGCACAAATCCTCAATTGGATTCAGGTCTGAGCTCTGACTTGCCCATTTCAGAACATTCACCTTGTTGTTTTTAAACCATTTCCATGTAGCTTTGCCTGTATGCTTCACGTTGTTGCCTTGCTGGACAACAAAACTTCTCCTAGTCACAGTTCTCTTGCAGACTGCATCAGGTTGTCCTGTAAGGTTTCTCTATACTTTGCTGCATTCATTTTACTGAAAAGCATCCCAACATCATGATACTGCCACCACCATGCTTCAAGGTGGGGATGGTGTGTTTGTGATGATATGCAGTGTCTGGTACCTGACAAACATAGCATCTAGTCTGATGGACAAAATAACATCAGGTGACTGCTTTTTACAAGCACTGCATCTGATGCACTGGAGAAACTAGCTGAGAGTGAATAATGGTTCATGAGCTTTGCCGTTGTGGAAGAAACCTTTGAAAAGATCAGAGAAAAAAAAGCAATAAATCTTTTTTTAGAAAGTTAGTATGTATGTTAGTATGTAATTAAATCTGAGACAAGCTATTTTAAAAAGTAAGCCTGTGCATCAGGGGTTGACTGACATGGTTTGTCAGGGCTGATATACACCGACAAGGCATAAAATTATGACCACCTGCCTAATATTGTGTTGATCCTCCTTATGTGGTCAAAAATGCTCTGAACCATTGGAGAAGGACAAGAGGACCTCTCAGGGTGTACTATGGGGTCTGGAACTAGGATGTTGACAGTGGATCCTTTGGGTACTCTGGCTTGTGCAGTGGAGCCTCTGTCAATCCAACTTGTTCCACTGCATCCTGTTGATGCTTGATAAGAATGGGGTGTAGGAAGTCTGGAGGTCAAATCAACATGTTCCTGGTTGTTTGAAGTTTTTTTTCATGTGGTGGGGTGCATTTTCCTGCGGGGGTTGGCCAGTGACATTTGGGATTTCCATTTCCATGAGGGAGTGTGTTTGTTGTGGGACAATGTTTATTTGGGTGTCTAAGTCTCATCAACATGGATGTTAAAATCCAAGGTTTTCCATCAGAACACCACATAGTACCAATATGATCAATGTTATTCACTTCACCTGTCAGTGGTCATGATGTTGTGGCTGATTGCTGTACTGTATATACGACTATGACTGGTATTTGGGACATACTTTACACATTCTCCTTAGATCTGCACAAATCTAATTAGTGACCTACTCTGATGTCAAAAGAGCATATTTTGCTGAAGATGAGGAATTTGCATTTCTGGTAATGACAACAGACAGAGACACCACTGCATTAGAGCTAAAGTACAGCATTTTGAAATGACTTATACATTATATCAAGGATTGGTTAAAAAATACCAACACCAATAATAAGAAAAATGCAGGATATCAGATTCAAAAACTGGCTGACCCCTGGCGTGCATGTAGTACTTCTGATTGCTTAACAGTGTGAGTCACTCTGTCTAAATGTGCAGGACTGTAATCAAAGTCAGGTGCTGTATTCACACAGTGTCAGGATAAAAAGAATAGGAAAACGTCCTGTTAATTCAGATTGGCAGCATGCTAAGACATTTATCCCCATTTGTAGCAGTCTTGTAGTTACAGGAGTGAATGTTTAAATTGGCTATTTTTATCTTGTTACAAATTTATGAGGTGTGTAACTGGTGAAATCAGGCAAAAATACAGCATAAAAATGAATTTGTCCTTTTTAACAGAGGTGTTCCCTCACAATGTGCTTTTTATTCCTTCTGATTCATGAACAGTCTTGGCCAGTTTAGTGAAACCCTCTGCAGAAACTACAGAAAAGAGAGATGACAAACGTAATGCACATTGTAATGGAAGGCAAAAATGCAAATGTAGTCATCAAAAAAGTCTCGCCGTGACCTTTCAGCGCTTTTTTTTAAACAAAGCCAGACTATTTCCCCCTCGTAAGTCTTCATGTTAAGCTCTATTTGCATCACTAAATAAATGGGATTGGGAATTGACCAGTCATGTTTATATAATTTGTTATTTGTTATATAAATTGAAAAGTGTATTTCTAGTTTAAATATACTGTAGCCTAATAGGTAGCACTATTTCTAAGACAGCAAACACATGTACTTCCTTAAATCTAAACTTAGGCCTTTTTCAGCTAAATTGATTGGGTAAGAGTTAATATGAGACTTTACTTACAGTTAACTGCCAGCAAACATGATTTTTCCACAAGCCGATAACACTTTTCCAGCTGGTCTCCTGATAAATACACCATAAACAATAAGACCTGAGCATGGCAATACAATATGTTAGAACCTAGTGGCTGCAGGTGCATTTGGTGAGGCATTTCTGCTGTAGTATGACCATCAATGTCTCGCCGTCAGTGTGGGTGCCAGCATCCAACCAGTGCAACAAAGCTGAACATATGAAATTGTACTTCAAAGAACTCAGATCAGTTAAAAATGGACCAGGGAGTCTGTAGACTGCAGGCAGCACTCTCACCACTGTGGTCCAAAAGTACAGTCAACACAAATCGGAATCAAGCAGTCCAGCAGCACCATGTTGAGACACTGCCCCTCAAGTGCTGACAAGACCAAAGGAAAAGGAAAAAGCCCAATGTATGCAGACGGTTTTCATATTTTATACCATGTTTTATCAACACAGCATGAACCTCCACAGGGAGCACATGCAGCACAGAGCTGAAAATTCGATTCAGGGAAAGCATGATGTTTTTTAGTAATATGGGGGTCTGTGCTTGACCCAAAATGTGAAATCTGAAATCATGTCGTCTTAACCTGGAGGAGTTTGGACTAAACTTCACAAAAATAAAATATATACCCTGCTTGTCATATCGTCACCATCATGAGAGTATTTTTGGATGTTGTGATTTTACTAGTAGCATACACATAGCAGCAGTGTCTGGGGAAATTCTTAAACAGCTCTGGAACAACAGCCGCCACCAGGTCTTTATGTACAGAACGTCACTGTCCAGTATCATGTAACCTCCCTACTTCTATCAGACTGAAATGAGCAGTTTACGATATGTTCGTTAAATCAGAGTACTTATCTGCTTTAGGTCTCGTGGCTTTCAACAGCAGCTACTGACCAAAGGCAGCTTTAGTCTTAAAATATTAATGACGACCGCAACACAACAGCCTCTCACTACCTCACAAAACCTCAGTCACATATGAGTTAAACATCCACATGCAGCGAGCTGGACACAGCAGAGGGAACCTCGCAGGATAAATTTAGAGCCGTGGAGGTTTCCTCAGACACTGACGGTTACAGTTAAGCAATGAATTTCGAAGCAGCAAGAAGGGAAGTAGTGATGAAATGCTAGCTTTGGTTTGGACCTAATTGACAGGTGGTGATTGAGAAGGTGGCCTCCCCATTAGCTCTTAACAGAGCTCCTGCTTGATTAATCAATGTCTATTTAATCTGAACTCTCTGGCCATCACCACGGTTTCCGGGCAACGTGGAGAACCTGGTTACCGGCGAAGAGTGACTTTCATTTCTCCTCTTTTTCTTTTCCCCTCTCCTGAATGTGTCTTTTTCTCTTTTCCCCTCCAAATACTGTCTTGTAATGTCTCTGCTTTCACTCACCACCACTTCCTGTCTTTGTCCTCCTCGGTGTGAGCTGCAGTTTAACACTCATGGTGTTCTTTTTCCTTCTCTGTTCCTTTCATCCACAATAATTGTCTTTATCCAATTCCAGTGTGTCTCTCTGTAACATACTGTTCTTACCAGAGCACAGGCCCTCCCGAATATGAAATCAAATGTCATCATTATGTCACTGGAGCTCTTTCAATTTGGTCTTCATGTCTCAACATGAAAACACATTATTATCGCCACTGTGTTAATGCAAATATGAAGCACACATGTTTTTATCCCTCTCTGTTCGTCCTCCAACCCCTTTTGGCTGTAACATGCTGCTGATGAATAAATAAAGGGCTCATCCTTCAATCTTGAACACTCCAGTGTCTCCCCATATTGTTAACTCTGACCCAGTTGGAGTGTATGTCGTGCTGGTGGTCGTTTCCTTTCCATTAATCCTCAGCTCTCCAAACAAACAGCAGCAAGGAAAAATACTTCCGAGGTCAAAGGCTTCCTGACCTCAACTCGTCACCCGCTGGATCAAAGCTCAGCCACGTCCCTACTGCTGACAATACAGCTAAAGCAGAACTGGTTGCTGTTGTAGCGCTGTCAGTTTCATCACATGAAAAATGAATGCTCTAATGACCAAGATCAAGTTTGTAAATTGTATAGATGTTGCTTAATGACAGGATAAGGAAGAACTAAGCACTGATAGAAGCTTTATAGTTCACCACAAACCTCCCAGCAGCTGTATGTGGTGCCTAATGGAGGTCCAGTGGAGAGTGGCTGTTAGCAGTATAATGATGAATATGTTAAAATCATGTTCAGTAAGGAGAAGTACTTGAAACGGTCAATTCAAGCTACTCTCTCTGAACAAGCTTCCTGTGAAATAACGGGCCTTTTAAAGTGCAGGAGCTCGTTTTGACGGTGGGAAATACCTACAAAATGTTACATGTGCTAAAAAATAACCTAGCTCATTCTGTGAAGAGGAAATGATTTGACAAAATAACTTTCCACGGGGAAGAAAAACGCTGTGAGGAGCTCTTCTGTTAAGTTAAGCTCAGGGTAGTCTGACTCACTGGATGTAGGCTGCAGGTGTAAGATTGCTGTTGGCCACTTATTTCCACTCATGTCCTGCAGAGCTAAAGCACAGGCAGGCTTCAGTAGCTTTACAGTGCTTCAACAAAGTCACAGGTGAGCTGCAGTGCTTGAGGTGCAGCGAGTGAGGAGGGGTGAAATGAAAGAGGTCAAGGGACTTAATGGGTCTGCACATTCTAAAGGAAACAACAGTGTACAGTTAGATCTAAACAAGATCTAGTAAAGGATAAACCAATGACCAGAGTGAGACTTTAAACCACCAAATATGTTGTCGTTGCAGTGTGGCCCAGAGGAACCCTGGTGAAGCAGCTCAAGAGATTGGACCATTGGACTATGGTGGCCCAGAAGGCTCAACACAACAGCAAAAACCACAACACAACCGCAAAAGCCACAACAGAAGTTAACCCACAACAGCACAACAGAAGTGTGCAGCAGTTGGAAGAACAGGCTTTGTTTCCGGGGGACAGTATTTTCTGACGGACTATTTTGATGACGGGAGAGTTTACTGAGACGTAAGTGCAACGCTGCTGCTCGATGATTGTGATTAATGTCGCTATGTGTTTTCACAAATCATCGATGTTGGTCACCGTGTTGAAGTTGTTATAACGTTATGTATGTGTTCTGCTCTGTTTCACTTACGCCTCATTTTAAATCTTTGTTTTCAAGTCTGACAGAAAGCAAACACAGAAATCAGACACCTGGAATGGCCATTAGGGATCTCTCTATCAAGGATGACTATCTGGCTGACCTGATCACTGGCTTATTCATCCACGCAAGCCGGTTTATGTGTTGACCAGAAATGCATTGCTTGAAATTAAATTTCAGCTGATACCTCACTGAAATTTACCCTTTTGGTAAATATGCTGTTGTAAGGCAGAGATGTGCAATATGCTTTGTAAATGAGTTTCAACTTTGTGCTATATAATCACACACTGATTTCTCTGTTAAGGGATAAGTTGAACATTTTGGTTAATACACTTTGTTGCGTTTAAAATGTGGCTAAATATGCCTAAAGAATGACCAGTGTACACATTATTTAAACAACATCTTAATAACGATCTTTCAGTGTTAAGACCTGCTTCACCATTAAAAATATAGTGATTTTAAAGAGCCCATATAATGTTTTTTGGAGATTTTCCTTTGTTTTAGTACGTTAAAGCATTTTTGCAGATGCAAAAAGGTCTGCAAACTTACAAAAGCACCAAGTCCATTCCAACAGACGTTCATCACAAAAAACACTTCTACTTGCCATAGCCTCCTGAAACACCTTATTAGAGGTCCAGGCCTTTCTCCTGTTACTTATCTACATCAGCATGTGTCATATTTGCATAACAGCTGCTTAGCGTCTAATGTGGCAAACCCTCAAACAAAAAATGTGCAGTTGCCTCGCAGTTGACCTTCATTTCCTCACTAGAGCTGGTTCTGCTAAGGGTACAAAGTCCCAGATCTATGAGGTAATGAACTATGAGAGCGTTAGCTAACTTTGGTTGGGCCAGCTGACCAGTCAGAGCAGACAGCACCTAACACTGAGTGTTTCAGACAGAGGCTGAGAAGAGGTGCAGCCTACAATCTAAGAAAAATAATGTGTTTTTTTCAACATGAACCTATCCAGTATCTAAAAAATACAATTATAAACTTGTAAATGTGCAACATATGGGCTCTTTAAGCATGCTGAATAGTATCAGGGTTAAAAGATTGCTCATATGGTGACTCGTCTACTCTGCTAAAATGTCTGACAAGTGTCATTTTCTTAGAACTCAAACACACCATCTAAATCTTTGTGTAGCTGATTAACCAGACTCTTAATTCACTTTTTCTTGTCTGTGTGAAACCTAAACTTTTAAGAACTCTCCTTTTTAACCATGTCTAGAACATTTTCAGTCTTTTACCCTGGAAATCACAGGGTCACTTTAACTGTTGTGTTGTTGTGTCTCCACTTTTGAACTGGAAGGCGTGATCTTCCTCCTCTGTGCTCTCAGAGCTTCATCGACAGAGATGGTAATCCCTTAATACTGTGTGTAAAGGTAGCCTTTGTCTTAAACTTTGTTTTTCTCCATGTTTGCAATCAATTCAGGGATTAAAAATGCAAATGGAATTGATCAGTTAATATTAACAGAAAGCAGCAGATGGAAATCCCCAAACAGTAAACTCAGCTCAGAGTGTAGGTCTGAGGTGCTGTTCCCTGTGGTTGAGTCACCGGGGGATAAACACTGACAGCGTATGATGCTGTGCACTGCTGTCTGTGTGGATGAGGGATTATAAACCAGCTTCTTCCCTCACTATTTTCTTCAGCTCATCTCCACTCCTTCTTATCACAATAACAACCTCGTATTCAGATTGACTTTTCATAATTTCCCTCCTATTATGCTCTGATCCCTCCTTTCTTTGCTGCTACCCATTCAACTGGTGGCATTTTCATTCTCCTGCTTCCCTTTTGTTTCGCACCACAACAGCTTCTTCCAGTCTGTTGTGCTTTCTCCCTCTTTCTGTAGCAGCAGCCAGCCAAGCGATGCAAATGTCTTGAAATACAGAGAGGCTGTAAATCATAGCCGTCTCCACACTGTAGCAGTGTAGCAAAGCCAGGCTGAACAAAACAGGTCCAGCCAACCAAGAGGGCTGATGTTCACAGGCAGGGAGGAGGTCAATTCATCAGGCACGTAGGCAGTCGATCGCTAAATCAGTTTAGTCAGTGTGTCAACAGTCAGTCTGAGCCCAGCCTCTCTTTATGCATCACTGCTGACATCAACTTGAGCATAAACAGCATGAAAGAAAAGAATAGTGCACGTGAAAAAGAAAGAGGAGCAGGCAGGGATGACTCCTGTGGGCTTCACTCACTCTGCAGCCTCACTCACACACAAACACACAGCAGCTACCTGTCGGAGTGTCTTCAGCATCTCTGTGGCCTCGTCCTGTTTGCCCTGCTTGGCCATCAGCATCATCTCCTGGATCATACCGATTCTGCGCTGGTAGGGTGGCGGCGTCCCACCACGGTTCAGCCGGTCCCCTGACTTCAGCATGAGGGAGGCCAAGATGTCCCCCCGCTCCTTGGTGGGGGTCCGCTTCCAGCTGTGCTGAGGACTGGCCCCTCCAGGCTCCTGGCCTTTGGTCTGCTTGGCACCCATGGTGAAGCCTTAAAGTGAACTTTGATAATAAGCAGGCTGGTCCCACCGAGCAGTCATGCAGAGGCAGGTCTGAACAGTGTTCCTGACTGTTTGCTCATTTTATCACACAGTCACACAGAAGAGTGAATGTTCCCAGAGTACAAAACAACACCGCAAAACACTGTGAGGGAGCTCTGGTAGTTCTCTGCTGATGGGAACTTGTTATTCCCGGAGAGTGAAGCTCAAGTCGGGAAGAGGTCTGAGGATGCTGCCTGCAGCATGGCCGCAAAACCCGGACACAGCAAAGTCAGGGTGCAGGATAGCAGCAGCACGGAGCGGAGCGGAGCGTGGCCCGCAGCAGCAGCCTCCTATCCCGAACACAACTTCACCACCAAATGTTCACCTTCAACAGCAGCTCCGTGTCCTCCTCTGTGTCCTCCTCCGTGTCCTCCTCTGTGTCCTCCTCTGTGTTGTCCTCTACAGTGAAGCGATGCGTCCTGGAGCGGAGGAGCAGCAGGAAGAGGAGCGCAGGAGCTGCTGCAGGAAGCAGGGCATGGCAATGTTTACGTCTGCTGTGGATCAGTGTCTGAGCCTCGCTCTGCCCCGTCCTTCCTCTCCAGCTGGAAGTCCTGCATTACCTGCAACAAACGCAGCGATCGCCCTCCTCCGAGGCTCTCTGTCCATCCGATCAGCAGCTGGAAGCAGCCGCGGCGGCGTCTCGATCCGCGGGCTGAGCGGAGACTGCAGCTCCGCGGCTGGACAGGATGGACAGACTGAGGTGTCCCCTTGCTGGGACTGAATTATGTATTGCACCCTCTGTTCGAGTGAGTGGGAGCGCGCTGCGAGTGCATGTGAGCACAAGTCCTCCCTCCTCTCAGTGATGGAGAAGCAGGGCAGGGCTGGAGAGTTTGCACTTCTGACGCTCTGTTTTAACAGACTTTGTACCAGTGCACGTGATTACTGAAAAAACAGATTACAAATTAAACTATTTCATTAATTTTGATGATTGTCTTATTTCAACAGAAGCTGACCTGCCCTTACACGTTAATATGTTATTAAAATATGATGTTGTATTGGATTCTGTTGCATAAAGAGCATGCGCAACATATCATACTAATTTATAATAAACAGCCCTCAGTGCTGTTCTATTGTTAATGTATTCAGTTTGCTCACATTTGTTTATAGTCTTATGTGATTATCTGAGTGCATTATTATTTGTGTGCACTTTATTCAACTTGTCTGCACTGTTGTCTTATTTATTTGTTTGCTATTTTAAAAGGTTCAGTGTAGTTCCATGCTGTGTAATGCTGATCTACTTGGCTGTCAAGTGTAGGTTGAAGTTTTAGGCTACTCATTTCATGAAGAAAATAACATGGAGACATCCCTAATGTGCCTGTATTCAGTGCACATCACTGCCCTGTGTATCCAGTGAGCAGTGAAATGACTGCACTGACATCTGCTGGTGGTTTTCTGGAATCCATGCATCATTTATGATGTGCTTAAAACACAACCAAAGCTTAATACATATGCACTAGCATGTCTGAGTCTTTTTATTAAGATGCAACTGGAATACATAGAAAATACGTACACAGTATTAAATCACAAAAATTCTGAAAAAAACAGGTGCTTTGGAAAGTATAGCATGTCTCGTCTTAGCATGTCTTGAACTGTAGTGGTACTCTGGTTGTATAACTCCTATATTCCTATACTGGAATCATTGTAACACATGCATCCTGGTCACAAAAACAACCATGCATTTAGCTTCCTTCATAGATTTATTATTATGTATTTGTCCTGTTGAAACATGACTTTAGGTTGTTTTCTGAAGAATGTGGAGGTAATCCTCCTTCTTTATTATCCCAATTAGTCTGTGTAAAGCCCCAGAGCATGATGCTGCCACCACCATGCTTGACAGTAGGTCTGTTGTTTTTGGGGTTGAAGGTCTTACCTTCTCTCCTCCAAACATTTGTTCTAGTCATTGTGGCCAAATAGCCTATTTTTTGTTTTGTCTGACCACAGAACTTTCCTCCAGAAGGTCTTTTCTTTTCCATGTGATCTGCAGCAAACTTCAGTCGAGCCTTAAGGTGCCACTTCTAGAGGAAGGGATTCTTTCTTGCATGGCCGCCGCTCAGCTCATGACGATGTAAAACATGCCTGACTGTGGACACTGACACCTGTATTCCAGCAGCTGTGTGCACAGAGATTGAGGTCTTCTAATTTGGGCAGCATCATAAAATCCATATGCCCAGATGCTTAACAGATCCAGTATCTAATTCATTTCTAACTCATTGCAGACTTTGAGGTGATTCTTGGCTGATTTTGACCATCCTGACTAATAGTCTCTCAGCAGCATGTCATAGTTTGGGTATTCTACCTTATTGTGGCAGTTACAAAAAATGTGTCATGTACTTTATACATATGTTTTATTTTAAATAAAAAACACTCACAGTAATGGGCTGGTCTCTAAAGTCCAGACCTGAATGTCACAGATGTTGTATGGGATCAGGAGGAAAAAAAGAGACTGAGAAAGAGTAAAGAAGAACTCTGTGCTGTGCTGAAAGAGGTTTGGTAAACGTACCACCAGATTACTGAAGAAAACTTAAGACCGCTTAGCCAGCAGAGTCCAGTATGTGCTAAATGCTACCTTACACCTGTATGAGTGTCAGTTACATGGATAAAATGCAAACCAGAAATGCTAAGATATATTTTTCAAAAGGTATATTTATTTGTTTTGCCTTTAATTACATCTGTATTTACAGTAGTATTTCAACCATCACAGTTGCTTCAAATCACTTATGAAAACAAAAATGTTAGTTTCTTTCCTCACTTTATGAGAGAAATGCTAGGCTCATAACTCTTTTTGCAAAGTCAAACAGTCAGCCTTCACCACAGAGACCCAGCGTGTGAGTACAGGATGAAGACTTTGTTCTGACTTTACCAGGAAACAGAGGCTGCAGAGACTTTTCACACACACTGCTCTCCTGCTAGCCAGAACACTGGCTGCCACCTGCTTGCTTTAATCACTTTAAGGTGTTCTGCTTGTGTTATTCAAGGACAGCTCACACCTGACCCTCACCTCCAGCTGGACGAGGATTCACTTTTGGCTGTCAACACACACAGTTCACTGCTTCCACAAAGCATTCAGACTTTTGCTTTTTTTTCAGTTTGAGCTTTCACAACATGAAAATCACAGTGGATGATAATTTTAAGCACCGAGCAACAGAATTTTAATGTCAAAGAGAAACGAGATCCACAAGTAGGTGTGTATACGGAACACTAATTGATGCTGTAAGTATTCTCTCATGTAGATTATGATTGGAGCGGCCTACTTTATTAGTTTGTCCCATTCGAACACAAGTCTCCAGTGTGTACTGAAGGTGTGACAAGGAATTGCAAGGTTTAAATAGAGAACATCTGCATATGGAAAGCTTGATGACTATTTTTTCTTTCTGGTGAAATAACAAATTTGTATCAGGGTAAATAAAGACTGCCACACAGGGGAAAAGATCCTGTTGTATAAAAATTAAAAGGATATGGCACAACACTGGGCACTGATGAAGGAGGCTGCCAAGAGACATGTGGACACTAAAGGAGACTTCCACGGCTGAGACTAAGCACTAAAAATGCTAATGATTTACAGCTTCTCAACAGTTCATGTCAGCATAATGGTAGTAACCACAAGTGGAAAGCTCAGATTTTTCTGATAGTCTGCTCTCTTGGAGAGATACCCAATGTACTTGATTATATGTGATCATATTTAATAAATATAGTGCCATTGTGTCAATGCACAGCATCTTTCAGTCTAATTATACAACCATCTCGACTTGTCCACTGAAGTGAACATGTAAGTGGTGGATTCGTTCCAGCTCTGCGATCCATCCTACAGGACCTGAACGCAGCATGGAGCCTGTTGGTGGCTGCATCATGCTGTGGGAATGCCTCTTTACAGCAGGCCCTGAAGGTCTTTAAAGCAATGGCAATGATCTCAAGTGGACTACTATAATCCTGAACTTGCAAGCTGACAGAGATGAAGCACTAAAGACTGGAAAAAAAGACCAAAGCTGTAACTGCTGGAAAAGAAGCCCCTACTGGATACTAACATGAACAAATTGAAATATTAAGTTTTCTATTTCTCCCTTAAAATTTTGGGAGATTTGATTTCATTTCGACACAAAAATTTCCTGTTGATTGGTGACATCCACTGTGTTTCACTGTTGTGTCACAATAAATTAGAAATACGTCTGTGCTCCTACCAGCCCAGGATTCAGCGGGTCTCCCTCGCTTACACTGCTCACAGATTCAGACATAACTCAGCTGTGACTGGATAGTTTTATGCTTAAAAGCAATGACAGGAGAAAAGGGTTCAGGTTAAAAGCCATGTCGTCATAAATCCAAACGACAACATCACTACGGAGGAAGGACCTTTAAGGTGTACTCATAGCTTATTAGTTGACTCTGAGAATTGAATTGTGGCCTCAGTTTAAAGATCAGCTGAAGGTGCTGTTCTTTTTGTGAACCCAGAGCTTAGCAGTAAATATTCCCTCTATAAAAACAACCTGGTCAATATTTCAGCGATGACATGTCAGAACCAGCTCTGCTCAGCGGCATTAATTCTCCTTCCTACCACCCAGTTCTCTTCCGCTTCACAGTGCCTGTCTCTTCAAACTCAACGTGGAGTGAAGATGCGCAGGACTGCAGATTGATTTTCTACCTATACGATTTAATCATTGGCATACTGCTGCTGGGTGCACTCTGACAGAAAAAGGGTAAGGTGAACCTGCATCTGGATTATCTAGAAAGTGCTATAATTTCCCTTTGCTTGACCTGACTGACACTAGTCTACGCTGTGACGATGTCACAGAAAGAGGACAGTTCTAGATAACCCAGACACGACCAGGACTGACTGCGTGTCCTGGGGCTCACAGGTGGGAGGTGACACTTAAAATGTGTAGCCAGCAGGGGGCGCTTTGTCATCTTTGTTGCTCTCAAGGGAGAAAGGAGGAATGCGAACGTCAAAGTGGGATCCATCAGTCCTTTCAATACGAAACGTCCCCCTAAACATAGATAACAGGGCTTAGTGACAAAACAGGACATCATAAAAATAAGTTAAAACCCTTAAAATAGCAAATCCTACAGGACAAAAACCAAACCATCGATAACATGGACAAAGTAGTATAATATGTAACATATATGGGATGTGTGTAACAGTAGACTCACCACATATGACCACTGGGGGCTTGTAGAGACACATGGCTGCTGTACTGGAAGGCTGGCTGTTCTTTAGATAACACTGGCTCCTGTGATGACAAAAACACAAATACAGGGATTCAAATACATACAAACTGCGAATGTGAGACACTGAATGGTTAACACTCATTTCTATATGATTTTCACTGATGTGCTGGTCTTGGGTTATTTTTGTGTTACTTTAGCTTAAACCTACATTCTTTACAATGGGCAGCAGGGGGCGACTCCTCTGGTTGGAAAAAGCTCAGATTATATAAAGGTCTAGGAGAAAACAACCCTCCTTGTCACTTGATCTGTCACCTTACTGAATGTTTGTCTAATGAGTTTATGGTCTCAGTCACTAGTTTAACGTCTTCTTCAATATATTTAGAGAAAAATAGATGCTAGAGCAGGGTATGTTTTAGGCCATGGCTACAGTGTGATTGTGCGTGGTGTCCTTGAAGACACATCCATCACTCGCCTGATCCTACTGCATGTTGCATTTGTGTGTGTGTGCTTGCATGTATGCTAACCCTGCCAACGACGCCTCGTCCTCGGACCGTCTCCAGGGTTCCTGAAAGACTGAAGATCCTCCAGTGCCTCTCTCTCAGCTGAACCACTTCGCTACCCATGTTCTCCAAACGGATACAGTAGCGCCACTGAAGGAAGACAACAGACCTATTAATACTCCTGATTCTTAGATATTAATTCCACAGTTTTACTGTTTTTACTTGACATGGTAAAATGGTGCTACTCACCCAATAAACATGGGAGTTCTGGGCCTCCTGAGAACAAGAAGGAATTGCAATTAGATTTCCCACTCACTATGTAAATAGAAAAAGGCTGCAAGCTGCCTACAAATCAAGGTCCTAACATGCAAACCTAAAAACCGTCAACGATATGTAGACAAGCTGTGAGCAGGTGTGGTCCTGGCTATATTTTTAAAGATTCAGTTACCCTCATTCCCATGTAGAAGGGGATGACAGTGACCCTGATGTTCTCAGTGGTCTCCCTGTGGACATCTGAGAGCTCCAGCCAAGGGTGGTTCTTCTCCTGCCACGCCTTCAGCGTGTCTCTGGCTGTGAACGGAGGAGCTACGGACCACAGAAAAGAACAAAACACACAAATATTTACTAAAAACACTGCTTTGTCTACCTTCTAAATTACCAATGGCAAGTGAATGGAGTCTATGAACATCTGAACCACAGGTGAAACTACAAATGACAGTTATCAAGGAAGCACATTCATTCAGTTATGATTCTGGGGGGTAGTCGTACTGACTTACAAAGGAAAAATAAATCTAACATTTTATGACAAACCCAGCAAATGCAGGCAGCTTTCACCACAGTCAGGATACAGAAATTGTGCGCAGAACAGTGCTTACATTTTGCAGGGTTGTACATGAGGAAGCGCTCAAACAGTTCGTGCTGGATGGGGATCTGCTCTGTAGAGTTGTAGGGCAGAATGTCTTCATGGCTCACATAGTCCAGACCTGAAGGAAGAAGCACAGACATACTGTCACATGGGGGGACAGTTATTACCACATCAAACTGGAACCTTTATATTCTGTGAGAGCGAACCTGCTGACTAGGATCAAAATCAGGTCTGCTGTACAGACTTAAATGCAGTGCTGGGAATATAAAAGCTGTTTCTCAATCCTACATGGAACTGAAAAAGTGGACACTGAGCTGGACGGTATACTCAACAGCTTTGTAACATCTCCTGCCATCTTCATGTGTAATGGAAGCCACATTCAATAAAACTAAAACAATTCATGATGACGGTCCGTAACTTTTCGGCAAAGTCAGCTCATCCTGACCAGGTCTGTATACAGCTGCATACCTGGAATGGCGTACAGGGCTCTGCTGTCATCGTGGTTGGCAAGAAACGTCACTGCCTCTGTCTGAGACCGCTGAGACTGCCAAACACAGCACAAAGCAACAGTCACACAGCTGGAGACTTAGACACTATGAACAATTACAGTGAGGCTACATCCACACTGAAACGTTTTCATTCTAAATGGTTTCATTTCCTGGATTTCCCCAAGGGGATGAATAAAGTATCTATATAAAATAAATAGCTTCTGCCAAGTTTATGCCTAGAGTTCACACTACTGTGATGTTTTAGGATGTTTAGGAAAGACTCTTGGAAAAGCTGCTGACCCCGTTCTAGTTTTAAAACTCCAGGGTCGCAATTTTGTCTGGGCGGACAGAAATGGAGACTTTTGGAAACAATGATGCAGACACACATGTCCTATTTCTGATTGGCCTTACTGTCACTACATGAATTTCTCTGATTTGTCGTGTTCCTATATGGAAGAAAACAAAGACATCAGCTTTGACTACTAAATTTAAGGTGTTGCTGACCTCTTTGTTTCTATTAGCAGCTGTTGTACAATTAAGGAAATCTCTGGTCTTTTTTTTCGTAATAGCAGTTCTATCTTGAGCAACCAGCATCTTGCTTCATGGTTACAGCAGCTCACACAAGCTCAGTGTATGTGAAAGATCATGTGATATGCATTTCCACATGTAATTTTAAACATGTGTTAGTATTCGTGCTCCAGAGGGTTTTCCATTCTACCACTAACAAAATTTTGCTTTTAACAAAGGCACTAAACAGAGTGAACAACTGAGAAATGGCAGATTAAAAATGATTTCAGGTTCAACATTCGACACCTGTTTGGACTTCTCTAGTATATTCTAGATTTAAATGAAACTAAAGACAGAAGCTGGTGGTCCTGAATGTTTACTTCACCTTGCTAAAGACATAACTTACTATATGAGGACAGTCCCTGGTGTCGATGAGTACTTGGTAGTAGGTGTGAGTCTTCCCCTTCACCTCCTTGGAGCCATGGGCCCCTGGGGGCTCAGGTTTGCTGAGGGAAGAGACGTCAAAAATGGAATTAGAAAGAAACCCGACACAAAGCCCCAAAACTCAAGCAGTGGGGGGGCCTTTTGGCAAGGTCTGCCACAAATGAAGGTGTACCTGTCAGACATGGGAGGGGTGATGTCTCGGTCATAGAGTCGGGCGTGCCATGGAAACAAGACAATGCCCCTGTACCCAAACACACTGTGGAGAAACAGCTGAGGAGAGCACAACAATAAGGGAAACAGAGAAATCACTATGAGATTATATATGTAGGATGTGTAATACAGCATAGGTTAGATAGGATTATAGTCAGTTGACGAGATCATGCAAATGTGCAAAACAGTTCAGACAAACCAACTATATGTTACAACAGCATTCGAAAATACATTTCTAACACTGACCTAAATGATTTGTTAATGTCACAGGAGGAGTCTGAGCCAGACCAGACAAAAGGGGCTTTTTACTGCAGGAACATGGAGCAGGCACAAGGTGGCGCAAACATTTACAGGAAGGGCCCGGTGAGCAGCCCTTCCAGCCTTTCCGCAGGGTTGGATCCACTGGACTCACAAGGTGATGTAATGATTCTGCCACAACGGCAATTCTGAGCATGCCCAAACGACGACAATAATGCTGCTGGTTGCTGTTAAGACTATATGGCATATCTGATGTTAACAATGGTGATGTTTGATTGGAGAGGACTTCAACTCAAGAGCTTACTAAAAACATTAAGTTATTTGTTGTGTTCTCCAAGTTTAACAAATCAGCATCAAGCACCATCCAGCAGTTTTTCAGGGCTGCTCGGAAGTACCTATCCCAGGAAGAGGTTCTACAGGGGTGGTTCCTGCAAGCAGAGCAGCCCGCGAGTTCCTGCAGAGGAAAATGGCCTTGTCTGTGCTTTAGTATCAGTATAAAGTGTTTAAGTCTTACCTGTCCTGTTTCGTATTTGCCGTGCTGCTTCACAGCCTCAAACACTCCCACAGTCTCCAAAATCTTCCCTTCAGGCCTGTTCCTGCCAAAAACAGGCAACACCATTACACACTGGACCCTGTATACTGTTGAAAACATGAGAACTGGCATCAAAAACAACATCATATATGGACCAACACAAACATCACATAAGTCCCTGAGGAGCCTCAACAGGAAATCCCCCCGTTGTGAAAAGGCTTCAGGATTTTCTCGCCTATATAAAAGATTTACATTCAGCCCTATAGGAGGGACAATCCTGCTGCACCCTTCAGTCATAATCTCAATCACAACTTTGACATGATTGAATAAAACATGACCTTTAGCCTTGAAACAACACACACACACACACATACATACACACACTCACAGGGCATCACTGACAACAACAGCTGGTCAATTCAAATAAATAACACGCATACTTCTGTGCTCCTTGCACAGCTAATCTTCACAACAGAGATGAATAGTGGGGATTAATGAGGTGGATATATGGACATGGATTTAATATTACACAGTAAGTTGGTTTCAGGTTATTTTTATGGGTGTATTGCACAAGAATAATCACGAGGTAACCTGATTTTACAACGAGAAATATGGTTACAAAACAGAATCAACTAGATTCTGTCCAGATACCTTTAGGTAATGTCAGGCATGTTCTTGTACTATACTGCACTCTAAGCTAGAAATCAGACCTTGCCAACTGATGGGTGACTATTTTAACATCCTGCCTGAAAAGAATGTTATTAAATACTACTATAATGAATGTTAAAGCAGTTACATTTAGCCACATTAAGAAGCTGCTTATATTATTGTGTCCATTGCTGACTCAACTGAATGTCTTGCCTAGAAAACACAAGAAAACAGTTTTAAAAAAGGACAGGGATGTAATCAAATTGCTTATTTGATGGGCCAATAGTCCAAAGCCAAAAGAGTTTTAATCTGCTATATTACAAACAAAGTAAAGTCTTTTCCTGGAAAATCTCTCCAGTGATGGACCAATACAGTGAATTTTATACCAACTATTTTTTATTTTCTTTACAGTTGCATTTTGCATTGAATCAGTGCTCCAGACAGCAACCGTTTGTGGAGACAGTGCTAAGTTTTGTAACTAGCTTTTGCTCTCATATATCATGTGAAACATCAGGAAGTTGCATGAACTGGTGTACTTGTGTCTGTCTGTGAGTCAGATACAGAGCAGAGTGAAGAGCTAATGTTTGGCACTCATCATCATAACAACATAGCATGGAAACTACTTTGCACAGGATGTTATCTACCTGTGTCTGCTTCATAAGTGCTCTTGCTTTGCCCTTTACTGACACTGAAACAAGCCATCAATTCATCCTTCAAAGGAAAGACTATTCAGACCCTCTTGTGCCACTACAGTCCCAAACCTCTAAAGAGGGCAGTCCAGATGAGGGATCAGCAGTAGGGGTGTAACGGTATACAAAAATTACGTCTCGGTACAGAAGTCATGGTTCAGTATGGAACCCTCTGGAGTTGACGGACATGCCAGCGCGTCAAAATGACATGACCGATTTAGGATGTCGTAGCAGAAAGATGCCTCACTGAGTCTCCATTTCAACTTGTGTCCATAGTGCAGATTTCAAACCATCTACCAGTTTTTGAATTGTGTTGATAGGCAAAGTAAAACCAGTTATGACAAATAATAAACACCATACTTTTTCACACGTTTGGAGCTCCTTACGGCTTTTGTCTGGTCCACTTGTTTTACTCCTTTTTCATACTTTATCAGGAAACCCAAGTGATCCCAGACAAGTGATTTTAACCACGGCGGAGCATCTTCCAGCTCCGGCTTCTTGCTGTTAGCATTAGCCATCCCATTCACTAGCCATGCGTCACAGAAGCGCCGGCAAGAGAAAAAACAGTCAGACTCCTACTTGTTTTTAGTTTCACAATACTATGCTACTGTGAGCCGGAGAAGGTCCGCCACAACTGTGGACACTACGAGGTTCACAATTAAAACTATTCTGTACATTGACCATTCTTAGTAGTCCTAAATTTTTCATACCGCGGTACACCTCTGTACCGAACCGAAAGTGCCTGTACCGAACGGCTCAGTTTGATTTGGTGTGTTGTTACACGTCTAATCAACAGGTGATCTTGTGAGGAAACAGGCAGAGACCTACTGCTTAAAACAGAAATAACTCACAGTTTACGTGACTGTGATACTGTAAAGAAAGGAATGCCATATTTTGTTCGTACTGCTCTCAATGTAGCCTGTTACGACTGCGGTCGTGTCTGTGAATGTGTCTGTGTATATATATATATGTTGTGCCATATATTCTTCCCAACGAACAGGTGGGGAATAAATCAGTGCAGTTCAACAATGCGCCGTTGCACGTCCAGGATTGGCTGCCGAGGGTGACGGGTCAGCGCGGGATTGGCCGATCTGCCGGCTGAACGGCACAAAAGGCGGAAGGGGACGTGGCTGGCGGTGGCACAGCGGCAGTCGCAGCGTTTGCCATCTTTTACATGAGAACCAACCGGCAGTTTGATTGCAGCCTGGGCACTGTAGAACCTGTGTGTAGACACTGTTGGTAAGAGTGAGCGGCCACTTTTGTTTTACGAGTTTTCTCCTGTTTAAGTTTAGTTAGGAAGGCAAGGTCCTGTTTTTTGGTTTTCTCAGTTTTGGTTTTATTAGGCAAGTATAATGGGAAGTTTAGTTTGGGGTGTTGTTTGTTGTTTTGGCCTTAGCTCACTCTAACAATTTGACAACTTAATCACTGATTTGTTTTTTATTCAGTCGTCTTTTGTTTTAACACATTTTTCTACTGTAAATGAATCGATCACTTTTTGTTTAAAAGCTTGTGTGGCTGCTTGGTTCCTGTGAAGGATGGCTCTTCATGTTACGTGGCAGTAACCTCTAGGCTGGGCGTAACATAGCCCAACATTTTCTGGCAAAGCTAAGTTTGCACACTCAACTGCAAACTTTGGACATTAAACATGCAAAGCACAACAACAGCATGAGGTATTAACTAAGCATATAAAGATGCACTGATGGAATTATGGCTACTGTAACGTCATGATTTTTCCTCTTTAAGCACAATGTATTCTTTTTGAATTTTTCCTTATTTTTCCTAAATAAGCAGCAAATTATTATTTCTGTAAATTGTTTATTTATTACCAAAACATTACTAGTAATACAATCATTTTGAAAAAATACAAATGTGTTGCTTTGTAAGTTGATTTAAACGGCACTCCTAAAATTTTCAGTCGGGAAGATTAGTGCATTTCTTGGATTTGTCAGTGCATTACTGCCACCAAATGTCATTCAGCAGAATGGAGAAATCTGACTGGAGGATGGCCATTTTACTGCCTAGTTGTGTGCATATGCATAATATGAATAAAATTTGGGTTCTTCTAAAAAAAAATCTACAACACCAAGAAGTCTTGACTTTAATTAGTGCGTAAGTAAGTTAAACAACCAGCAACAATAACGGATAATTAGGGAAATAACTGCTACCAACTATCTTTAAGGCTGATATATCACGCCTGTGTCCTTCTTGGATATCTGTATTATTGCATCACAAGCACCTGAGTACTAATAAAAGAGAGCTTTAGTAAAAAGAAATCCTACAATTTATGACCTAACCCTAAAGCCATTCATGACAGCATTTCATTTCAAACTGCTCATGTTTTGTGAATTTAATATAAACATTGTGATCCAGAGATCCTGTTGATATTATGTTGCCTAAAGGGGCAATCACTAGAATTTTCAATTATAAGTGATCCTGAATATTCCATGAGATGTAAAAGACTTTTTACTGAGGCTGATCAAACGTATTTCTTGTAAAAATATAGATCAAGGCAGAAAGATCATATACCAGTGCACCTGGCCTTAGTGGCTTTCCAACACATTTGACTTGTCTGTTCAGTTTCTACCTCTGCAACAATCTGAGAAATGTCAATACACTGTGGCCCGAGATAATCACTAATCTAAATTTAGCCAACCCGCTGCACACTGTGGAACCAGTCCGGGTCAACAACTCTTCTTGCCAACAAACACAGAAACTATCCATTTCACTTCACCCTGTTCCTTCTGTCCCGGAGGAGAGAAGGCAGGTCGCTCTGCCACTGAGCTGTCAACATGTCACTGAGAAGCTGGCAAAAATAGCAGTGAGACAGGAGGTATGATTATACGATGAAGCACTTACATAAACAAAAGTTGGGAGATACAGGATGGTGCTGAATCACTGCTGCTATCCCAACCACTGTGAGGGCATTCACCCACCTGTACTATCTCTCTGCCTTTCATTCTGTCTATCTGCCTGCCTGTCTGTCTGTCAGCACCTTTATCTGGTTGATCTGAAGAAGACAGCTACACAAACACAAGTTTCTCTCTCTGCTGGATCAAAGCCAATTTCCTCTTATTCCATCATGGGTGTGAACCCCAAGTAGAAAAGTTGAGGGTGTAACCGCAAATACAACAAAAAAAGTCTAGAAAAACAGACCCATTCTAAAGCCAAGCAGTGTGCAGAGCTACCGTGACTGTCCACATGTTACTAATGATAGCGTTAAGTCTGTAAGCTCTGATCACATGTCCAGACTGAGTGAAAAAAATCTGCTTGGTCATGGTTTGTGACAAGGGTCGCATTTATCCACCAGTCTAAACTACTAAAACACTGCACAAATTTTTTACCTTTGGTATTTTTCTTTAGATATTACAGGTAACTATATTAGAATATACTAGTGCAGCTTGATGGACTTGATGCTTGAGATAAGACAATAAAAAGGTCAGAATATAAATAGTGCACGTACATAACGCTGGGGTCCTGGTTCACTATTGTGGTGCAGACGGGTGGCCAATTAAAGAAGAAACCTGAATCCTAGACCCCTACAGTGAGGAGATCAAGTGGCTCTGTTCTGCTGTGGGGGCATTGGTACACTTACAGAGAAGGATCACTGCAAATGATACTCAAATGTGCTACTTGATCATCTTTATCCCATGATGAAACACTTCTATCATGATGGGAGGGATGTTTTCCAAAATGACTCCATTCATAGGGCAGAAGGTCTTACTGAATGGTTTGAGTATGAAAGTGATGTAAATCATATGTCATGACCTTCACAGTCACCAGATCTCAACTGAGTTGAACACCTCTGGGAGATTTTGGATTGCATGTTGGATAACACTCTCCATCACCACTATCAAAACATCGAATCAGTGCACATTGTTTGGTTGGATGGCGTTCATTGTTCCAGTGAAGTTACAGAGCTTGGGGAACCAATGCTAAGGTGGTATTGAAGCAGTTCTTGCAAAAAGTTGAAGCACAACACCTTACTGATACACTTCATTCTGTTTTTTTCTTTAAAAAATATTATATGGTAGGAATTTGTCCATGGTAAGAGACTTCATTAAACCGTCTCTACCAAGGCTACTCTACCTTAAATATCTTCAGCTGTATTCAATTATTCCACTAAATAATAGAACTTTGTGGAAAGATTAGATTGTTGCACCTATTTGACGAAGAACCTCAATTTCAGGCATTTAATTCTAAGGATTAGCTAACCAGCGAATTCCATTTGTTTATCAGCTGAATTTGAGCTTTCAGCTTCTTAAATGTGAATATTTTATGGTTTCTTTCCTCCTCTATGACTGAATAGATTTGGGTTGTGGGCAAAAGAAGACATTTGAGGATGTCATCTGGGCCTTAGGAAACACTGATCAACATTTTTAAATATTTTCTTTTACGGACCAAATAAGTAATGAATTAATTTGGGGAAAATACTAACAAATCATTACTTGCAATATGACTCAATAAATCACTCATCAGATCATATGGAGTTACTGAAAGGCAACACAGAGGAGTGTTTACTGCTATTAATGAGATGATGTTGGAAGTTTAAGCCAATGACCATAAAGCACCAAAACACATCTAAAGAGAGCAGACAGAGGTGTTCAACGGAAAGGTGATGTCTAGAAATCCTGTGCCAAGCACATTTTGCTGGCTGCCTTCAGGTTACACTTTGATCTCATCTTTCCTAACAAATAACATGAATGTAGAAAATCAAAGTATGTCTTGCAATAGTACGAAGACTTTTGCAGTCAGTGACACCTTTTAAATCACTACTTGTTCTCTTCAGAAGCCTTTTGCTTATGCTATCATCTGCTACACTTTGGTTTCCCATATGCTTAATCCTCTCAAATTAAATATTTCCTCAGTTGTCTTAATTATATGTTATTATTGTTGGGTATAATATCCATTCTCTGCACTTTAAGTGGCCTAACTCTATTTATTTTTATTGTGCTGATTGTTTATATGGTGATTTTCTTGTCAAATGCTTGTAATTCTTACTATTATTTCAAGCTATGGGATCAAATAAACTTTTATATTCATGTCCCTGGTGGTGGCTGGACCATCCCTTTAGAGAGCAAGGATGCCCCTCTTAAATGCACTTTTGTGCCTTTTTGACTTTTCTGATTTGAATATGCAGATGAAGGGACAAAGTGTCACCCTGCCAAGGGCCAGTTCTCCCCACAGACAGTAACAGATGTGCCACTGAAAGATCTAGGCTTAGCTTGTCATAAATTTTAATTTTTCTTAGCCAACACTTAAGAATATTTCATCAGTGCCTGCTAAACACAGAGATCTGACACTGAAGTGTGGTGAGTACAACCCAGAATACTATTATTATATATTGCCGTTTTGTTCTTGTTTACAGTGAAATGCCAGTACTTTTTCCAAGACAATTTTAAATGCTGCACATGTAAAGAATATGGGATCCAGCATTAAATCTTAAATCGTACAACACAAAAAGAAAGAACATCTGGTAGATACAATCAAATCAGGATAATTTTCAGACTGTTGCAATAGTGCTACGGCACTATGCTCGTGCTACTAAAGTTGATCTTTCTCGAATGTGTGACTTCATTTTAGAATAATCTTCCACGGTGTTTGTTAACTTTAATTTTGTGATGCAATGATTTGACTCAGCGGGTTGGAGGCAGTCAGATCAGACAGTGTCAGTTGTTGCTCAACCCATGCTGGCTAGCTACCCAGCTAGCTAATGAACAGCAGAGGACGACTGTACTTTCATAATTTTCTGCTGCTAAATGTCAGCTCACATTAACACACCGAGCTCATAACGCAGGCTCCATCCCCTGACATCTGTCCCCTCAACAACAACGGGACAAGTGTCTTTAACTCTCGGTGCCAGCTTGAGGAGCTCATACTCGGCTAAAGTCTTTAGCCTGTTAGCTCAGACTGAGGAGGACACTGTCTGCGTCTCTTACCGTGACGACATGAACCTCCTGGGTTGAACAACGCCGGGCAGTCCGCAGGTTCGGCACTGGAACCGCGGTCTGAACGCCTCGAAGCCGCCGGTGCTGTCAGCGACACTCAGTATTCTGTGTGTGTGTTTCTTGTTGTATTTACTGACGCTGCTCAGCAAGCCTCGGCGTAGCGCACAGGCCGCCATCTTTCCTGCCCTTGCACGTTCACGCACACACACAAGCATGTACAGCAGGTCCTGACGCTGCATTCATGGAACCACTGGAATGTAGGAATAACGTCCGACAGATTTGAAGTATGGCGGCCTCAACCTCAAATACGTATAAGTAGTAAACAAATATAACGCAAATAGACAAATAATTAATATATAACAATCATAAACAGTTGAAAGGCCAAATTAATCAAATATTGAAAACACTAATTGATTTTTTAAATGGTCAGCAGACGCGACTATAGCGTTTCCCACAACTTCTTTTGTTGTGTCCTCAAACATAGGTAACTGGCATATTTATGTTTATTTTAATTAATTTAATGTAGATATCATTTGAACATTGAGTTCCCGGTGTCTTATGGTGGTTTTAAATATATGACAAAGAGGTCAAAGCCAGTAAAAAAAAAACGAATATTTAGGTTTTTGGAATTTATAAGTAGACCATGAAGGCACCAACAGTACTCACGTGTAATGCAGCGAGCGACTGTTAAGTTGAATATGAAACAAAACATCATTATAAACGTATAGCGCAAAGATTTAAACTTTTTCCAAGATTATAAAGGAAATTTGAACATTTTTAAACAGCACATTTTAAAATAAAAAGTCACTCCAGTGGTCACATGAGTGATTACGTCATTGCGTCACAAGGCAAACAATATGGCCGCTTACTGGGTTTTGTGATGCTTAGCTTGTGTTAGCAGATAAATGCTAAATTTCATTGTTTTTACGTGAAAACCGTCGTGCTGCCCTAAGAACAGGCCCGACAGAAAGGTGCTTCGCAAAAATCTAATCTTTCCATTTAATGTGAGCTGTGTTAACATCATGGCATCTGCGTTTGTGGTCGGATATAAATTCAGAAGTAAGGTGACAGAGCTGCTGGAAAACACGGACTCATCTCTGCCTCAGACACTGAGAGAGGAACTGCAGGAGCTTCTGAATGAAACAGAAATAAAACTGTCTTTCAGCACAGCGAGAAAACTGAAGAAATACCTTCAGGACGAAGGTAATAACCGTTTATATACATGACATACATGACAGTGTAAACAGTAATGACAGTGTCAGGTGGAGCATGTTTTGGCAACAGACTAGTGTGTGATGTTTAGAACAATAACCTGACACAGTAACTTAAGCTGCTGTGTATCTTATAATTTCATTAATCAATATCTCAGTATATAACCACATGTAATTGTATTAGGTGTATACATATAATATAATAAATATAACAATTCACCAAAAGCATGCCAGACAATAATAGTTCATACTAGAAATATGAAGTATGAACTATCATTCTCCAGCACAGACACTGCACTGTAAGGACAGGTTTGGCTGTAGAAGGATATACTAGAAGTCATATCAGCAACATGTAACAGTAGTATATTGTTTAACACTTTGTTGTGGCTGTATTTCTGCAGGACATCCTTTCTACCTGCATGAGTTGTTGGAGGACAGCTCACTGTACCTGCCTGAGGTTGTGAAGCCTCCCAGAGTAAGTGCATGATATGCTACCACTGCTGTTACTCAGACATCACAGAGAAGAAAAGAAACAGTTTGTTGTCAGAATCACTTTGTTCTACAATTTCACAACTATTGCAAATTAAAATATAAAAAAAAACAAAAATAAAACTTGCTGAGTTGTGGAATAGGTCAGAATAATGAGACTCGCCAGTAATGAATATAATCCAGGTTATGACAAAATGTAAATAGGAGCTGAAGTTTAGTTTGTTGCTCCTCGCGATTTATAGTAGTCTTTCCTCTGAGTTTATTAAATGCCTGCAGCATCAAAGGATCCATATGACTGTCTCCAACATTAGGGTCTGTCTGATTGACAGAATACTGTCACTTTACCAGACTGATGGAGCAATGCTACATATACTATGTCTAAAAAATGGATTTGTTTACATCATGGATGTTGACCGTTACGCTCAAATACATCCATTATGTTATGCTGCATTCACTGTGAGTGAAACAGACAATCCACATAAACTTTGAGGTGACAAAATGTGATCATAGAGCTCAACATTTTCCACTTGTCTGTATGTTATTTCAGTGCAGTTCTATTCTTTCAAAGGGAGGTGAAAAGAGCTGTATGTAAAACCATTTTCATTACCTGGCAAGAAAACTAAACCGTGACTCCTCCCTTTAACTTCAGAATCCTGAGCTGGTCGCACGTCTTGAGAAGATCAAAGCCAAACTCGCCAATGAGGAATACAACAGGATCACACGTAATGTCAACACTCAGGTACATTTTCATTTATGTTCATATATAAAACATCTCAATTACATTATGGTCAACATTCTGACACATAGGTTACTGTTCAAGCTTATGTTGTCTCATTTTTATTCATGATGTTAAACTTATTACAACTTTAAAACCAGTAGCATTTTATACAAAGGCAGATTTTTAGTTTCACAGAGCTGATTTTTGGAATCTGGAATAAAATGGATTTTGCACATGACTAAAGGTGGTCTTCCTTTGTTTTTAGGAAATCAACAGAAATGGAACCTTAGCAGATTTTGGACGGCAAGGTTAGCATGCTACACATGTATCACTGATAATCTGATTAGAAGGACTGAATTGTGTGTCCTGAACTTATTTTCTTCTCTCTTCTGGCAGTGCGATCAGTCAAAGCAGTGCTGGTGACCGTATTCAACTTTCTGGTTACTGTAGTTGCTACTTTTGCCTGTTCATACATGGGGAGTCAGTATTTGTTCACTGAAACAGCAGCGGTAAGGGAACATTTCATTTCATATAAACATAGCTGTCCTTTATACAGCACACTTTACTATATCTACTGCAACTTAGTACAACAGCTATCAGCTAGCACTGCTTTTATCAAATGTTTTATATTCAGTAAGTTTTGATGGAAACAGATCCATTTGTTCTCACTCTGGTTTGTGATGTAAAGGCTTCTTTTTATACTTTGTGTTCTACTAGAGGTTGCTTGAACATACTTTTCTTTTTTTTATGTTTTCCAGCGCGTAATATCAGCTGTGATCGCTGCGTCTGTAGTCGGCCTTGCTGAGCTCTATGTCCTGGTCCGGACCATGGAAGGAGAACTAGGGGAACCATAGCAGCTGTGCTCAGGAAATGAGAGTAACAGAAACCTTTGGAAGCAAAACTAGCGGACTGCAGGAGCCCTCGAAGCAGAACTTTGGCAAACCCACCAAGCCTTGTGATTCAGATCGACTTTTCTGTGAAGAATTTTTATTTTTATCTGTCAGGATATTTAAGGAGTTACCCAGTAACATTAAAGTTCAGGGGAATTTATAAAGTGAGCCACTAGTAGTGCTAAATGGAAGCTGGAACTTCTAAGAAAAAAAAAAAAGCAAATTGGTTCCAAATGATGATGAAATGAGTATTTGATGTGTGACATTCCACCTCCGCTTCTTAATGAAATCATAATAGAAATGATTTTTCTTATTTATTTACACTGATTTTGTTTTTCATGTCTTTCTTAAATCTAAAGCCTAGTTTTTCTCTCTTATTGTAACTGCTCTGTAAAATGAATGCTATGATTTCTTCCTTTCTGTCCTGAAATGTAGTCATATTTAATAAAGATGATTGTTTAATAAAATCATCAGAACTAACTAAAGTTAATCCCTCCAATTAGCATTACCTTTCTCATAGAGTCCTTTCTTTATCTGCACTTTGCACATTTTAAACTCAGGAATTCTATGCTGACACTAAAACGTGGTAAGGCTGATTTGAGGATGTGCTTTTTTATTTATTTTACCTCACTGCAAGTTATGGTGAAATTCTGTGCAAGTGTAGGCATATAAAATAACTTTATATTTGAAACAGCCTGGTGTTGCTATTCTATTTCAACAGAGTAAACATCCATCCATTATCTATAGACCGTTTAATCATCTGTAGGGTCGCACTGGGGCTGGAACCTATCAAAGCCAACTTGGGCAAAGGCAGGGGACACCCTGGACAGGTCGCCAGCCTATCACAAGGATATACATAGAGACGGACAACCAGGCACACGGACAATTTAGAATCATCAATTAACCTCAGCATGTTTTTGGACTTTGGGTGGAAGTCAGAGTACCCGGTGAGAACCCACGCTGCACAGGGAGAACATGAAGAAGGATCCCAGACCAGACTGGGAGGTGAAGCAGGGATCTTCTAGCTGTGAGGTGATGATGCTTACAACCAAGCCAATGTGCAGCCCCAGAGCAAACATAAATACCAAAACTAACAGTTTATCTCTATATATTTTCTGACTTTCCAACCAGCCTACTGGTTCCTCCTAAACAGGTAAACCTTTAAAGATGGACCACAGACACACTATAAAGTTTTATTTTTCTAAAGTGACTCAGTAATCTAAAATAAACAAAAGCTGTACAATATGTATAACCCAATACATACAGGCCCATGGAAAAGTATTCAACCTGCTCTTATTTTCTTCTGTTTTGTGTCTATCTCATACTGGACAGCGCTTTAAACAAAATTTTACATACAACTATTAGTGATGACACCAATTCAATTCAGTTCAATTCAATTTTATTTATATAGCGCATATTTACAACACGTGTCATCACATAGGAAGAACAGAAAACAGAAAACCCAACATTCCAAAGTTGCTTTTGGATTCCCTATGAGCAAGCAGTCAGCGACGGTGGGAAGGAACCAAAAAAACCCTAGGGATGGGGGAAACCTCCAACAGAACCAGGTTCAGGGAAGGGGGCCATCTGCCTCGACCAGTTGGGTTGGGAATGGGGATGTGGGAGGAGGGGATAGCAGGAGAGGTTGGGGTGGGGATGGCAGGACAGCAGGTGGTGAGGCCAGCTGCAGATCCAGAGACATCCACAGAGAACAAGCACAAGCAGAGAACCTCTGGCTCCGGACTCACGGCATCTATCTCTGACCTTTACGGATATTTTATAGGTCTGCTGAACTACCCTCTGCATTGAAAAAAGATACTAAAGTTTACCAAGGGCATATAAATGTGTGTGAGAGACGGGGTTCATTAAACTGTGAGACACAGCCACAGATGGGTGAACTTTCACAAAAAACTGAACAAAATTTAGAATCACATATTAACTGCACATTACGACGCAAATGTATGTAATACAATCTGTCACAACAGAAACAAAGATTTCATTTGATTCCTCTCGCACACTGTGACATGTATTAAACTTACTACTGTGGTGTGTAATTATGGAAGTAAGTTGACTTCACTCACTTACTCAATTACTTACACAAACCTTGCTGTTGTTGCACAAGGCAGCTGTAGTTTAGTTGGACAGCAACTGATTGCTAAAGCAAAGTAATAAGATAGCTGAGGCTTTGGATACACAGACAACACTTGTTAGCAGGACTAGTTGTTTGTTTTGGTCTTTTAATGGTATTTGGCTACACTAAACAAAGGATAGAATATCACCACCGTTGTTCTTTATATTGCTGTAAATTACTTTAAACTCACGAAAATGGACTAAAGTCAAGTGTAAGAGTTCATTCATGACCTTAAGAAGTGTAATTCTCGTTCCCAGCTCAGAAAACCTTGTCCAACAATAAAAACGGTCTTACTAAATGGACCTTGAGTTCAGTTATTTTGGCCAGTGGTTTTATTTTTGCTCTGTTGCTGCCCTTGTTTTGACTCTTCCAAATAGGCCACCCGCTGTGGCCCCAGTCGGTAATACTGTTTACTGAACTGTTCCTACCTGACAGATGTGGCAATAATTATGTTCTGATCTGTGCTTACTGTATCTGGCGAACCAACACATAGAAAACAAATGATTAATGTACAGTACAGGGCTGTGATGTAAGACTTCCACGCTCTGAACAATAACACCATGTATCTTATTTCAAACCGACTCAGCACGATACTCACTGATCCCTTCTCCAGATACAGATTCATATTTTTGTAAACTATCCCATCCCTCTTGTCAAGTACTGTCATATCACTGGAAGGATTAAAAGATGTAACCACATCTGGAATACAAAAAAAGTATCTTCCTAAGATCTGAGATTTGACACCCGGATTAAAGGTTTATTGAAAGATTATTTGGTATTAAAGATGATTATGATATGCAGAGATCTCTGTCCAGCGCTGGACGAACAGTGGGCACTCCTGTCTGTCATATTTGCCTCTGTTATTATACCTCTCATGTAATATTTCTAAACTTAAATCCAGGTCGAATTACAGAGCCTGTAAGCTGATAGACCCTGAGCTCTGGCTTTAATTTACTTCTTATTTTTCTCTTTTTTTCCTTCCCTCTGTCCATCTAAACCCTATGATATTTACAGCACAGGGAGATATGAAAAAAATATTTTGACTTAGAAAATAATTATTCCTGTCGTGGTATCTTACGGCAAGGAATCATTTTAATCAGAATGTTTTGGAAGATAATACTCACGGGGTCGCAGCATTAAACATGCCAGCTTAGAGCAGGAACACAGGAGCTGGCTGGAGAAACCATGTCATGCACAACAGTGTCTCCATGGTGGAGACAGGTTGTCTTCTATTAGTCATTTATTTGGTCAGAATGTCCCATGGTGTATTTGCTTGGTTCTTTTATTTAATGTAAACTTTCCCTTTTTAAATTTTTCCTGATTTAAGTAAAAGACTTTGTTGGCCAACAATGAGCCATACGGACATAAGGACTAAGATGATTTCTGTAGTGATAGTTGCAAAAACACATTTAGAATTGTAGTCTACTTTTTTATTTTTTTTTTTATCTACTTCATTCTAATTTGGGGTTTACTTGTTGTTTTTTTTCTATTATTGGCTGTTCTATACTTTTACTCATCTGATTTCCAGCAATGTTTACACGCACAAAGTTAACTAAAAGTAGGCCTAATGACTAATGGTTGAAATATATAGCTAAGTGTTGTTTAGTTAAATGGTGAAAAGCTAACTGTAGACAACAAACAACTAAATATGATGAGTAATTGTTAAAAAAAATGATTAGAAGTTGCCTGTCAGATGATAGTTAAATAAGTAAAACTGCTAGATAAACAGTTAGAGAAGTTATGCTAGCTAGTAGTCATGGATGAGCATGACTACTAGCTAGCATAACTTGAAAATAGTTAGCAAAAAGTAGCTTATTTGTGACAGTGATTAGCTAAAACTACAAAATAGTTAGAAAAGTTGTGAAATCTAACAGTAATGGATAAATAAAAGAGCTACCAAAAGTAGTGTACTGATGATTATTTATGGTTAAATAGCTAAAATGGGTTGAAAAAATCAGGTTTGCAAATAGTAACAAACAAATGTTTACTATAGTTAGCAAAAATTAGCTCAAATGATGACAATAAGTAGCTAAAATTACAAAATGCTATGAAAAGTTACGATAGCTACAAGTAATAAATACAGTCTTCAAAATGAATAAATCCATGTTTGTAATTATTAGCTAAAAGTAGCCTAATTGACTGACTGAATGACTAAAACTACTAGAAAAGTTATGCTACCTAAAAGTCTAAAAGACTCTGCTTTTAAATAAGAAATCTCTTTTTATGGCTACATGTTATTCTCTCATATTTTTAAATTTCACTTGCCCTTCACAAAATGGTAATAAAATAATCAAAATCAGAAATGGCTGATGTGGATTATTCTTGCTATAAGCAATAACAAACTCTATATAAACCAAGAATGAGTGATTTTATTAACAGTTGAATTTAAACTGGCATGAAATAACTCCATTTATACAACACACTGTTAAAAACATAGAACATAAAAAAGTAGGACAAAGACCAACCAACACAACAAGACTACTCTGCTACAGTCTATCAGACTACAGGTTTGTCTGTCATACAATCAGCTCCAGTAACACACCGGACAGATTTAGACACAGAAAATGCTGTAAAGTGAAATACAAGGGACATGACAGAAGTAGGAACCTTGATTGCAACAATATCCTATATTAATATTTCCCACAGTCTGTGTTCCTCATCCAGGGGCATCAGAATTCTAGAAAATTGGTAACAATAGCAGCGTTGTAGATCAGGTCTGAGATGTACCCCATGGAGGTCTGGGGTCCCATCTGTGGATGATGATGATGGTGGTGGTGGTGATGTCCCTGACCTGGAGTTACCTCCCAGTACACTGGCTGAAGGTGGGAAGGGACCACCTGGTCCACCGAGGCATGACCTCCACCTCCAGTGCTGCCTCCATACACGGCCTGATGAGACCCAGATGGAGCCAGGCTCTGTGGCTTGAAGTTCCTGAAGGCCTGGTAGGGGCGGGCGGAGGCAGGGTGATGAGGCTGCCTGGTGATGGGCTGAGAAAATGAACTGGGAAGGAAACCAGTGAGTGCTGGTCCTAGGTGCTGCTGCCGGTGCTGCTCCTCCTCCCACAGACGGGACTCTGAGGACTTGGAGCAGCTGCGGGTGGGCTGCTGCTGGTGGAGGGACGAGGAGGATGAAGGTGATACAGGGTTGCTGTAGATTTGAATCCAGTCAGAGTAAATCTGTGGTACATCCTCACTGGAGTGGTTCTGCTCCGGCCTGAAAATGTCTGCCAGTGACGGTGGAGTCGGGTATGTGGAGGCCACAGGCCCAGATGAGGGCTCCACAAAGCCTCTACCTCCCAGGACAGGCTTGGTGGACTTGGGGAGTCTGCCAGTCTTAATACTTCTCGCTCTTCTGTTTTGGAACCACACCTGCAGAAAATGGCAAGATTTGTAATGTTTGAGTCATATGTGTTATAAACTATTTCCATAGTCCTCATTAGGTGTGGGCATCCAGAGCTACAGTCCCACATGTGTTATGATTAGTCCTACAAAGAATCAGAATTTTAAAAATGTCCCACATCTATCCATGTAATGTTCACATCATTAAAGCCCCAGAAAATAGCACGATGTCATACATAATAAATGGTAGAATCACAAATCATCAAAAATACAAGCTGTGTACATTTAGGGCCCTCTGAGTGTCCCATGACCTGGCACAATAGTTCAACTTTTTAAAATTTCAAATTTAAGATTGAAGTTTATTTACCATGAACAAAATCCTTATGTCAGATATTGTTCAGAAAAAAATACAGTAACATGTGAATACATGCAGCAATAAGTATAATCACTATAAATCAGTAAAATAAAGAAAATAGGTTAGCTAAAATAAAACTAAAAGAAAGCTAAAAGAAAAGGTCATATCTAATACTGGCAATCAAGCTGAAGTAATAAAGTAATATTGCAAAGACAACACATATTTTACAAGATAATGAAATATTGCACATGATATTGAAACTGATATTACACATGCTATTAAGAAACAAATATAAATTTTGCTCCAAAATAATTTGAAAATGGTGCAGTTTCTGGATTCGGGCTGGGTTAAGCCCTCAGTGGTTCAAGATTTTACATGTGTTCAAATTTGGGTCAGATCAGTCTTTGTGATTTTGTCATTTTAATCTCCCAAAATAACCATGAATATTGCTTTAAATGTGTTGGGAGCAACACAAACATCTACCTTCTGGGGCCCAAAACAGTGCTGATTAAATTAGAGTGAACCAAACACAGTTGCGGGTCTGGTTCTAAAACAAAGACTGCACAGAGCTGAACATCTGTGATGATCCTCTGAGGCTTCAACACCACCAGCGACTCATCCCACAGCGTTCATTCATTTACTTGTTAATATCAAATTAATCATCTGCAGCCGCTTTAAAGAACCACGACAACACCAGGATCTCTGCGGGGTTGTCAGCCGCCCCTCCGGGCAGCAGCCTCACCTGGATCTTGCTCTCGGGCAGGTGGGTGTGAGCAGCCAGCCTCTCCCTGAGGGTGATGTCCGGGTAGGGGGTCACGGCGAAGGCCTGCTCCAGCTCCGACAGCTGGGCCCGGCTGAAGATGGTCCTCTTCCTCTTCCTCTGACCCTCCATCAGGCCGCCGGCTCGGTCCGGCTCCGGGGAGGACACGGTGCTGCTACTGCGGCCATCTGACGGTGGAAACCAGGGAGGGAGCAGCGGAGAATAGACTTAACAATAGATTTAATTATAAATGAAATATATTAAATGAGCAGAGAAAATGGGGTATAGCTTTGGGAGGGAAAAACACATTTAGTTTGAATTATTTGAGGCAGAAACCCACCCATCTGTGACTGTATGTTTTGCCAATAACTTGTCATTTTTTAAGCCTATATAATAAAATCAACCATTCACTGTAAAAACCGTTTGTTTCCTTTTTTAAATATTTTTTTCATTTTCAAGCAAATTGGAATAATTTTAGATTTTTTATGTCATATTTTGTTTTGACTGAAATTATCTGTATTGGCACATGTACTCACATCAGTTTAAACTCTGTTGATTTTATTTTAATTATAATAATATTTACGTCCACTGGATTTCTTTTGCAATTTTCCTGATCGCTTTTTTTGGACTTTTACTTTGAAATTGTAAATTGAAAATAGTTTTTAAACTGTAATTTTCAATGAAAAAACTTTGTCTCTTGTGTTGAACTGATTGGTTGGCAGTAAAAACTGTCTCCACACATAAAGTTGAAGATAATATTCATCTTCTTTTTGAGATAGTTAAAATCCCATCTGCTCACCTTTGCAGTGCTCCTGTTCTCCAAATAACGCCTTCAGGTCCACCAGGTCTTTCTGCTGGTTCTGCTTCAGTAAAGAGAAGTCCGAGTCCATGAACAGAGCCATAACTGCACAGAGACTCACACGTCTGCTGCTCGGCCTCCACTGATGCTGACAGCTGAGGAGGAGGGGGGAGCTTCTTATAGTCCGGGCAGATCAGATGGGACACCCAGCACCCATGACATCCAGGTGTTATGCACCTCTGTAATCCCCTGTGACTGATAGATGTGTTTTCATGTCACATTATGTTTTCCTCGACTGCTCCGACTGTATTTGAAGAGTTTGCTTGATAATGTCAAGATTGTCTACAGGGAATTCTGTGGGTAGTTTTAATTTAAAAATCCCAGAAATAAGCTTTTCATATAAATATTAAAGCCATGTCCACTGATCCAGATGTCCCCATGATGCTCTGGGTCTGTCAGAAACATTTCTATATTTTACACATTGAACATTGAATTATTATACTTTTTTAAGTAGGTCATAGAGCTGTTTAATCCACTGAAGTCTTAATGATCCTTTTTCCTGCAAAACAACTCACTGCTGTGAGATTATGGCACTTTATATTATTTGTGATCTGCTTTATTCTACTTTCAAGATGTTGGCATCAAACATCAGCCCCTGTATGTGAAATGATTTCTCATTTCCTTGAATAAACAGTGTCATACTGAGGCCACATAAGCAGCTGATAATCACAGGCTACAGCTGTGAAAAGTGAAAAGTTCAGGAAGCACGAGGATATGTACACCAGGATGGTATGCAGAGTGATACGTTTGGGTTTCCACCCTCTGATATGATATCACATGTGCTCAGCTTCATCATACTCTTCTGTTTGTGTCACATCAAGGTCTTTGTTTAAAGCCTCTTCTCAGATCAGAAGAGAGATGGACTGATGAGATGTGATGAGTTTATGTGCTGATGTTCCATCTGCACTGCAGCTGGACTCATCACGAAATCAGTTATGATAGTTTAGTGGAGTCCATGTGCAGAGGATGCTGCCTGTTGAGTCCACATCCAATCAGTCAGTGATGTCAATGATCTATCTATCTATCTATCTATCTATCTATCTATCTATCTATCTATCTATCTATCTATCTATCTATCTATCTATCTATCTATCTATCTATCTATCTATCTATCTATCTATCTATCTATCTATCTAGTCAAAACATGATAGTGCATTATTAAATTGATATCAATATTTAGTTGTTTCTTGTTTACAGTTATTATCAGTACCAGTACACTGCGATGTCCCCATTCTGAAAGGCTACAATATGCGTCAGGTTTTCTTTTCTGCCCTTTTTACATCAACTGCACACAATAAGCCTAAAATAATTCCAGTTGTGCAATACGAAACTACACATGTTCACTACTTGTCCAGGACCCTGTCCTCTGCTTTCAGTGTCATCTGCAGCCCACCTTATGCCCTTCATGGCGCTGAGGAATAATGAATGCAGCTGGAACAAATGATGAAGCTCAACAATGAGCCAAACTATTACAAAACGCTTTTACATGTAGCTGAATGTAACTAATGTCAGTCTGATGTCAGTCACTTTGTTTTATGTTAGATTTTGACCATAACTTGTGTCATAGTTAAAATCTGATGTTATCGTGTACAGTTTGTTAAAGTTCAATTAAATAGTCTTTAAAAAACAAAACCTCTGTAGCGTTTTGTGACATTTTACTTTCTTTCCTTTTTCATTGAACCAGTAAAAAGACAACGTCCACAATTAGGTGTATGATGCAATTTATTGGATTCATTTTTCATATCTCAAGATTATCTCAATAACACAATGTCACACAGCATATGTGGATGGAAAAATCCCTCAGCACCTCATCACATTATCATTTTATTCTCCATAACATCGTGCTGCATCACAGACAGCTTTCAGAAACAACCTCCTCTGAATCGGTGCAAAGCTCAAGGTTAATATGACCGCTCACTTTCAAACATGTGTGGTGATAATAAAGATTTGTACAACACAGCAACAGCAATGCATCTCATCTACATACACACACACTCATACACAAACTAAAAAACTAAAAAACAGTACTTTTCAGAGCAGCCCGTACAGCTGTATGTAAATTCATCCTCTCCATTACTGGTCACACACAGTAATAATAAATCACTGTGATCTGAGCTGTGAGGACTTCCTCTGAGAGCAGGTACTTCTTCTTCTGCAGTGTGTGGAGGAGTGTCTACTAATCCACCACTAGGGGGCGACCTAGTCTTTCCAAAGGGCTCTCATGCCAGGTCTGTGTCCCCATCAGCTCGAGCATAGGTACAGAGGTGTCTGCCTGACAGCAAAGAAGAGTTTAACAAAAGTAGAGAGTCTATTGAGCTCTGATGGAGGCGTCTGAGCATCACTCAAACTTGCGCAGGTGGTTGTAGAGGGACTGGACGTAGGTGAAGACACACATGGGGTCTGGTTTACGGCCCATGATCATCATGTCGTCCACCTCGATCAGTCGGTCACAGCCGGCCTTCAGTCTGCAGACAAGGACAGACAAAGGAAAGTTAGAATGAAGGGATTTCTAAAGCATGAGTATAGGTCAATTCCAACGCAAATCAAACAGGATTTGGCATTTTCAAAACTGAGGATTTTATTGCTGAAAAAGCATTTAGGGACAGTGAAACATGAGGCATACAAGTGTTGAGATGGACTAATCAGCTGATCCATTTATTTAGTCTATTTCTTTGTATAAAGCATGGCCATTTTTTTTATCTTGAATTTTTTTTTCTTTCCGTTGCTGACTAAGTTTAATTACTTTTATGTTCACTGACTAAACGACTAATTGTTTGAGATGAGAAACAAAGTACAGAAACACAACTGTACCATGTCATCTACTAGCCAGTCAACCAGTCAATCTCATTCTGATGAAAACACTGACTTTTACCAAACATGTTTTAAGGTGACATAATTAAAGAACAAAACAATGAATATGAACATTACCTCCGCCAAGGAGGTTATGTTTTTGCTGGAGTTTATCTGGTTGTGTGTCTGTCTGTTAGCAACTTTACACAAAAAGTTATGAACAGATTTTGATTAAATGTTCAGGAAAGGTGGATGATGGGACAAGGAACAGATGATTAGACTTTGGGTGGTGATCCGGATCACTGTCTGGATTCGTGAGTTTTTTGCAGGTTTGTTTAGCATTAGGAGATAGGGCAATGTGCATGTATATGTGGATGTAACTCCACAACAAATGTCCAGGCTGCTTGGCAAAAAATACAAGATAAGTTCCTGCTAATTTCTACAACATCTCAAAACTTGATCCGGATCTGGGCAAAATTCTGGATACTACGATCCAGAACAGGAAAACCTAGAGGGCCTGTGGAATGGTCATCACTGTAAGGTAACAGATGAAGATCCAGACATGCAGCCAACACCAACATGTAGCTGAGACTCTGCTGAATCAGGAGGATGTCAACAGATCTGTTGTAGAATCAACAGCTATGGAGCTGGATCCAGAAGAAACCACCATTACCCAGAAAGAGATTCTGGTGAATAACTATTGAACTGATAATGAGATCAATGTGAATCCAAATGCTAAGGGTATGTTTTCATGGTCAAGGAATCTAATAATGTAGATAAAACAATCCTGGGACGATTATTTCTGGGTGTAAATCCCAGTATGGGGTGAAATGAGCTGTTTGGTGGAGGTTTGCGCTCTCTGAGTGCTTTTCTAGTTCATATTTATTTACTGTGCTATAAATCTCATATCTGTGAGCTCCTTAAGAGGTCACATCTAAAGCTGACACTGAAAACCGAGGATTGATTCTTTGCAACTCAATATTGTTTTTCAGTCAAACCAGCTTAGCACTCAAAGAATAACTGATATTAAATCAAGTGGTTTCTTTAAGCCCTGATGTACAGTATGCATATGTACATGCTGTAGGCCTGTACAGAGTCAGATCTGTAGTACGCAACCTGTTTGTATCTCAATAAGCCAGGCTCTATGAAATGATAGAGTCAGGCAAAAGGAATGCACGCCTTTCATCAAATGTGAAAAAGAAAAACTCATGGTGAAACAGGATTTGATAGGCAGGAGTGCAGCTATTTAAAATGTGTGTATTATGTTGTTTGGAGAGAGCTATAAAACAAACCACCAAAGAAAACACATTAAGAAACACACAGCCACAGTAAAGCAGGGACACGCATTGTTGATGCAGTTAAGGCCCATAAATCCTTTAAGTCCAGATCAGCAGAATTCAGAAACCGCAACTGAGTCCCAGCTAACAAATGGGCGTTTGTGTTTGTTACATGATGAGAATGATGGGAGGCTAAAGGAACAGCTTGATATTTTAGGAAACTCAGTCATTTGCTTTCTTGCCAAGTGGTGTTCAGAAAGATAGCACTCTTGTGTCTGTTGGTTGAACATGAAGCCGCAGCCTGCATCCTGTTAGTTTAGTGAAGTGCAAAGATGGAAAGCAGAGACACAAAATCCTTCTACAGTCTCATCTAAAGCTGATTGCTTCGCACCTTCTGTCTAGCTTGTTGAGTCTGTTATTCTGGAGAACTGCTGAGATTTTGATCGTTGGCATATGTAGCTCGTTAGCATGTGTCAGATTTACCACCCCTGTCACTCATACTGTCCCTTTTCCTCCATCTCCCCTCTAACCTCTATTTCCCCTGGTCACCTGCATAAGACTCACTGGAATATTGATGTATGGATCGAGCTGAGCCACTTTGTTTGTGTCCATGAGCAGAGCCAGGGCTTTGTATGAACATGCAATATTTTATCAGTGCACACACAGAATAGACGGCTAGCGGAGCATGAGGAGACATAGTATTGGCTGAATTTGAAAAAGGGGTATGAGATTAACATAACATACTCCACCTTTAATCCATGTGCACAGTGTGTATATGGATCAAAGGTGGATTAAAAGTAGAAGAAAGAGAAGAATGTCAGCTAGCTTGCTTAACAGGTGCTGGTCAGTGGTTTCTGTAACCTTAGGACACAACCTGACTCGCTGTTTGTCATAGTTCTGTATCACATCTGCTTAAATGGCCTCAGTTAAACCAAATCTGAAAAATGGACCACTGCATCCATTTTTAATATTTCTGTGTTTCTATCACTCACTCTGCAGTCCTGAAGGCCAGCTCAAAGTTGTGTTTGCGGTTGGCGGGAGACAGAGCAGTGTAGTCAAACTCTGTGGGGAAGAAGGAGTGGACCAGTGCACAGAAAGCCATCCCATCACTCCAACTGGACGAGAAGTTCTGCATGTCGATGTTCTGCAGAGAGACACGGGGAGAGAAGAGGAAGATCAGGTGATGATGTGGCAAGTGTGTGTGTGAGTTACAGCATGGAGGAAGAGCTGAAAGACTGAAGGACGTAAAAGATGACATGACTTGTAAAAGTGACTGGCAGCTTGTTGCAGCTTCATAAAGCCATCTCCCCATTCATTCACCGTCTAGGCCATAATTATAATGGATAAAACAGACTGCCCTGTCCTCTCCTGCTGTCAGACTATTACATGCCTTTGAAATCATGTCATCTCAAGGCTGCCCTTTATTAGTCTGGAGTTTGCCATGAATGAAATGCAACATGTCAAGTAATCGGATGAACATCTCTCCCTCTCTCTCGTCTGTGAGTGTGTGTGAGTGTTTTCTGCAAGTTATTAAGAGTCTTGGCTTTGCTTTCCTTACTTGACTCTAACCAAAGCCACATGGAGCAGCTGGCGCAGGCCGCTGTGAAGAAAAGGGTACCAGAGTGCAGCAATGTGTCGGTGTACTCAGCCGTGACCTAAACTACCTCAGTACTGCACCCTCACCCCATCATAACAAAATCATACAATCACACACACCTATATTCACTAGAGCACTCTCTTCCATGCCCCTCTGTAGTTCAGAAGTAGATAATTAACACATTAGCACTGTGCTGTGTGTTAGCAGGTTAAAGCTATATGAAACACTGTAAAGGTCTGAAACTGATTACCTCCATCTCCAACCTCATCTGTGTTTCAATTTTAGTATCATGCTGGAGATTTTTAATATTCTGGCCAATTCTCTAACTTAACATTTTTTACACTTTGCTATCTCTGACACCTTTATTGCAATAATAAATAATGTGAAGAAGAAGTAGTAGCAAAAAGGTAAAGACAAAGAAGTTCAACAGTTTGTTAGAGTAGTACCGCTGTAATGTCTGCTCAGTAAACATAGAGATGTTTTTATCCAACCCAAACTCACTACCAACTCAACACATACAGCTACTTTGTTAGGACCCCTTGGCCTCACATTTAAACACACTTTATTGTCATTTTTCAAAGTAAAGGGCAATCTGGCTGACCTATAAAAATCCATAAATGTCACAAACACCATGAGTCTGCAGTGCTGTCTTTCTCCTCGTCTCACTCCTGATTCTCATTTCTCAGAATGTTCAACTGATGTGACATCTGCCGTCTCACAGAGAGAAAGCTTATCAGTGCTTACAAAACAAAATTCTTAATCTTTTCTCTTCTTCTTTCTACTATATCATTACTTTTCTACATTATTCCTGCTCCAGCTCTCCACCCTGGGCAATAAACGAGTTTATAGCTGCACACAGCACAGGATTATCATCTGCTGATTAACTTACTACTAAAGTCGACTTGCAAAGATCAGTTGACATTCAATAATCCATCATCTTTTTATCCTTAAACCTCTAACTTGCTTATTTTTATCAAAGTAGTGTTATTTTTTCGTGATATTTCTGTTGACAGCTTGAATTGACATCTTAAGCTGTCTGACACGGTGTGTTCATATGCTGTTAAAAGGTTCTGTTATCTGAGACTGAAAGGTTAAGGCTCAGCTCTGCATTCATGAGCAATGTTGCCAGAAAGTCAAACCCAAAAGACTAACAGCTGGAAAGCATCATGAAAAGGATAATGTGAATTTATTAGCTTCTTGCATTAACATGCCAGCTGCTGCAGTGCTTCCAACTTTAAAGCTCAGCTTCAAACTTCCAATCAGGACAAGAACACGCTGTCAGTTTCCACTACGTTACTGTGCAGCAGTGATGTGACTTGGACAAAAATATAACCAGACCCACTGGATTATCTATCTGGAGCAAATCTCTGCCAGTTCATTTCCATCCTATAATGAAATCAACTGATGTCAGTGACTGTCTGGAAGGCAGGAAAACACATTCACAACAGCAGTCGACTATGATCTGTTCTGGAAAATAATGGGCAGTAGAATGTGCAGTCAATGGGCTAAAGCAGGATCAGAGCTTGTGTGCAACCCAACGGTACCAATAATAAATGGACCAAATGTTATAAAATACGACTGTAAATAGATTTATTGGACTATATAACCATAAAACATCTGTAACGCAGTGTAGTAAATGACATTATAACCCTGTCAGACTAGAAGCGTGTTGGTTAGATAGTGGCTGGTGTTTTACCTGGTAGCCTATGGTCTTGGAGCGACACCACTCAAGGAGGATCTGTTTGATGCTGCTGGCGCTGGACACCCCAAAACTCTGAGACCGCTTCAGCTTTGGTTTAGAGTCCACTGGTTTAGGGCGACTGTGCAGAGAAAAGAGGGAGGCCACAAAGATAAATAAGAAATCAATTCACTGTTGTTCCCATGTGATCCAGCTGCAGCATGACACTGCACTGACCTGTTAGTGGCTTCAGACTCCAGCCTTTCAAAGATAGATCGACGAGCCTGAGCGCCGATGTTGCGAGGCAGAGTCTGTGATCTCACCAGCTCCCGCCTCCTCTCTCCCATCAGCCCAAAGGACCTGTCACTGCTTACATCACCGTCTCTGCAGGGTGGCAGCACACAAGTGTCAGACAATTCAAAACACATTTCATCTGTCCTACAAATGTGTCTTTATCCAGCCACTCACCTGTCATGCTGCGGCAGCCCTGAATAGGTCACAGACTTAGCAGGAGCTGAATTTGCCTTCTCTGCAAAAGAGATACAGTACATTGAGTGTAAATCTTATCTGGAATGCTGTTTTTTAATAATACTGTGTGAAGAATAGCTCACCCTGAAGACAGGGAGATCCCAGAGCTCTGATCGGTGTAGGAGTCCATGTCTTCACAGAAGGTACTGAGAGAAAGAAAATCAAAGGGAATATGAGCTGGGAGATCTTCCAAAACCAGATGTACATTATGCTGCATTAATGATCCACAGGGGAAAAATACATAACATGAATTAAGTTGATGACAAGACTGTCAGACACCTGGCTGAACTAGAGACTCCTCTGTTTGTTGGGGCTGGGAGATGCTTGCAGCTGATTGGTCGGCAGGTGAGGCCTCTGCGATGGAGGAGGACAGAGAACCGACAGGACTGCTGGGAGAGACGGGAGAACCTTTGATTTCTGCTGTCTTGGTTGTAGCGGTGATGGGAAGGTGAGGCATCCGCATGGCCACTGGTGCTGTGTGCTCATGTGGGAAGTCAGTGGGTGGAGAGATCTTTCCGTGTACCAACACCGAATGTTCTGGTTGGATGAAAAGATTTAAAACAATGAAAATGAAGAACGTGTTATGGTGCTGAATAAAAGTTTTATATGAACAATGGGCCAAATAACTGAGTTTTTTTCTGTTCTAAAGGGAGTTTTACCTTTTTTAGCTTATTGTTTTGATTTTTTACTAATGAACTCTCATAGACCCAACCCCTAACAACATTAATGACAAGCTGCTGAACAAGGGAGAGCATTAACTAGTAGTAGCTGTACTAGCTAGACACAGTATTTAACTCAATGTGGTTGAGACCAAAACAGAGCTCAAAGAGACCACTAGATGTATGTCTGTCACACTGACTGACACTGAATGCCTCCAAATGAAGGCTTATGTTGCTATAAAATTGCTTGACGGGCAAATATGTTAGCAAACAACAAATAGGCTGTTTGCTAACACATTAACCATTTGATGTTTACAGTATAAGGCTGTATGGTGGCTCTGTGGTTAGCAACATCACCTCACTGCTAGAAGATCCCTGGTTCACGTCCCGGTTAGGACGCCTGGGATCTTTCTGTGTGGAGTTTGCATGTTCTCCCTGTGCAGTGTGGGTTTTCACCAGGTACTCCAGCTTCCTCCCACAGTCCAAAAACATGCTGAGGTTAACTGATTATTCTAAATTGTCCTTAGGTGTGAATGAGAGTGTGCTTGGTTGTCTGTCTCTATGTGTGGCCCTGTGATAGGCTGGTGACCTGGTGACCTGTGACCTGCCTTCGCCCTGAGTCGACTGGGATAGACTCCAGTCCCCCCGCGACCCTACAGAAGATTAAGCGGTGTATAGATGATGGATGGATGGATGGATGGATGTTTACAGTATAAGGTGCTAATATGTCATTGTTGTGTTCTTCCTCTGCGGCTACCAAGTAGTCAATAATCAGTGGATGCAGCTTAACAGGATAATTCCTACAGCATGTATTTAAACCAGACATGTTTCCCTTTGATGTGGCTAGTTTCTGTTAACTTTCTTCATTCTCCATTTTGGAATGAGTCACACAAAAACAGCATAAGAACTGTACAAAGTGTATATTAAGACAACTCATGTGTGCTGCCTGCAGATTTCCCAAAAAATAGATCTTTACATAAATTATTTTAAACGTTGGATCAGCCACTTGCTCCACCTTTTGCTAACTTATTTCCGCAGACCTTTCACCGCAACACGGGTGTAGCAGAAGCTGATATCCTAGTTTTTTGTCTTTGAAGCTCCTAAAACACTGGATCCTACTCTTCTCATTCTGTAGTTCAATAGCTTCTTTTAGTTAGAGCCTTTGCCTTAAAAAACATCTTGCAAACTCTTCAACTCCAGTCTGTTATGCAGGATAAGTTTTCTAAAAACAATCGGTAGTCTCCAAACCTAGCCTGAACTAACATAAACTGTGATGATGTCATGATGGTTGACAAGAGCCAAAGACGACACCATACAACTGTTTTCTCAGGCTGAGCAGTACTAACCATGACAAGTAAATGAGCCTAATGTATAAAGTCACTGGGGACCCATTTAAAAGTCTTTTTATAGTTACTGTGAGTGAAACAACCCTGACACTAGAAGGCTGAAACCACTCTTTGTTTATAAGCTGTAAATGTGGGGACACGCTGCCCTGCCATGATGTGACACCCTACTATAGCTGTGTGATTACCTGTTGCAGCAGCGTGTCCGTTCTCCTGTGCAGCGTGTGCTGGTGCTGGGTCCACTTCTATTGGCTCCTCTCGCTCAATGCTCTGAAACACACAGAGAGTCACAGTTATTAACACACACGCAGCCTTCAGGGCTTTACATGAAGTCATATTTGACCTTTACTGGTGACCAGTTGTTGTGGATGTTTTTCCACCACAGCGCAGAGCCGGAACGTAAGCAGTAATCTGGGGAAATAATCACTGTGGTACTGATCAGCTGTAAGGATCATTTTGTATCACAGAGGGGTCACATGTGTACTTGTCTCATCTGAGATTTGTGTTGAGCTGTTCAAACACCAATAGGTTGTGTTTGGATTACGGACAAAGAGTGGGGCATTGCGTTCCTCTGCTTTGAACAATAAAAGAAATCCAGATGCTCATTGAGTCATTGTTGGAGCCTTTCACTCTTTTTAGATTCCAACATTTTTTGACACAACTTCACACAAAACTAAATAAACCAACAAATCAGCATGGCACGACTGAGTGCACTTCAAAGTGGGCTATTTAACAGCATGGACCTTGGTGGAGTCTGCTGGTGTGAGAGGCACCGGGGTGTTCTGTTCTGTGTGTCTGCCTCCCTCTCCATTGATAAGACCTGCGAAGTCTTTGCTTTAAATCAGGCACCGCTGTCACTGACATGCTCAGAGATGGGAGAGCTGCCAAAGTCCATCCGGTTCTGACTGCTAATGTGATTGAGATCAAGTTTTAATGTCAAACACCATCAGTATCCAGGGTTCGTACTTCTCTGTGACCCTGCCTTTTCCCTGTCCCTGTGATCAGCTGAGGCCTGCAGCAGAGGCTGTCTTTCCTCTCTCCAAACACAATCAGCCACATGGGACAGCTAATCACCATCCTGAGGAGATACTTCTATCTCAAACTCTTGATGCATGGTGCTGCTGACCCACATAGGTTGTGGGTCAAGCTGTCACTTTCCATGTGGCCCTGTCAGAAAGATAAACAGAGCTTAGTGTGATGATAGTCAGCTCCTCTGGCCAGAGAACAACACTGCTCAGGTCAATAGTGCAGCGCTGATAGCTGCGCACGTTTTCTCAAGGTCAGGATCAAACAACATGTCACATCGTGTCTTTGTTGGTCTTGTCAAACATTTTTCAGCGCAACAGACCCAGAAACAGGCTTTCCACAGACGTAATGCACCCTCAGGCAGCCATGTTGGAGATCCTCAGCTCTTTGACAACAAATAGCAAATGAACAGCTGCTTGTATTTCAAACTTGGCTCTGACAGCGGAATCGAATAGACAGGGCCGATCCGTGCGCTGTGTTTGACTAAGAACGTTATTTCACCACTGATGCATCATCGCTGTGTTTAGATAACGTCAGTGTGCTTGGAAGCAGAGCTGCAGCATCTGGTCAGAAACCGCTAAATGAACAGATAAAGGATGTGACTGTATGGAAAGACAACACTGAGCCAATCACCAGCATTTCAAAAAACCACAAAGGCAGGCAAAGTAGTAATTTGAGATGTCTTTCCAAAGCAAATCCATTAGCTACAACCTTTTAAAGACTGTTCTGTCCTTAATATGTGAGCTCTATGTTCAACCAGCGTCAAGATTTTACCTGTGGCCTCCACTGACTCTGTACCTCAGTGCAGTCTCTCCATCAGCATTTATTTCTCTGTCTCTCTAAGAAATAATAAGCACATTCCTGAGGTTAGGTATCCATATTAAGTTAAACAGCACTGTCTGTGTGAGCACAGAAAAACTATATATAAATACATAGCTCTCTAGCTGTTATCTCTGCTGTCTAAAAACATCTACAGTGTCGAGTCCTCTATGTCTGTTTGTGTAGACATGTCTGAGCTGGTGTAACCCCTCAACTCCTTCATGGACTCCTCTGCTCTGCCAGACGGTGACATTTAGCCTGCAAAAATCTGGCAGTTATGAGAAATGGTGTTCCTTAAAGGTCACAATAAACAAAGACATCAAATGGTTTTTCAAAAGAATCTGAAGTGAGTTTTTAGCATCAGTGCTACAAGAGAAGTTATAGTGAACTAAACCTTTATAAAATTGAAGCTGCAGGCTGTTAAACCGCCACAAAAACAAGTCAAAATGCTCCATAGAGCTCAGGGGAATTGCAGAGTCACTACAACTTTCACTTTATGCAGTTATTTGATTCACTCTTAGTATGAAAATATTTACTGGGGCATTATGATTTAATTCAATTACAGAAAAAAAGTGTTATCAGTTTCCAATAGCTTTTTAAGTATGACCCAATACAGTGAAGGTGAATCCAATGTTCTCTGCAGTGCTCACAGCGCACACTGCATCAACAACTCAACTTTCCAGAAACAATGCCCTGTGGTTACTCATCTGGATAATGAGTTTGCACATGAGCCCCACAAACAAAACCTCATTAACACTTCAAGAATTGAAGCAACAACCTCAATCTTCTGCCTGTAAAAGGATAAAGTCTTTCGGAAGACATACAATAAAAACCAGCACCGTATCACCTCTGCACACACACACACACACACACACACACACACACACACACACACACACACACACACACAATATGGTGTTCTTGCTGTGAGATTGCACACTGTGCTCACTTGAGAAAATGGCTGGGAGTGTGTAAATGTGTGTGTGTGTTTGGCTGAGCTCACCATATAGGAATGCTGGTAGGTCATGTGTGTTAAAACAAGGCAAGAAGAAAGACTCCGTGTGTGTGTGTGTGTGTGTGAGTGTGGAGGAGGTTGTCATTTCATAAAGCAGTGTTGACATACATAATGAGGGAAAATCTGAGGATTTCTTTAGAAAATATCATTATATGATAAGGTAGGGGAAGCAGGGGAGAGACCTTTTTCATTGTGTGAAGGGAATGGTACAGAGGGATAGTGAGTAGGGGTAGTGAGGTGGAAACAGCTGGCTATCCAGCAGGAGGAGGGAGACAAATTGCAGAATGTCTGGCTTTGGGGAGGGGAGCTTCCCTGGCTTAAGTACTCGGATCATCAGACATCCACTTTGGGTCAGAGGGGGAAACATGATCGCAGAGCTGCTGAGGTTCCTGTAAACTCTCTGGTATCTTGAGGTCTTATTTGCTGGCAGCACACTCTGCTGATCGTCGTGTTCTCCACACTCCACACCAGAGACCTCAGGACATGCTGCTCCAACCGCATTTGTGCACGCATTTGATTAAACAAGCATGCATACAAGCACGGAGCACGAGCTGGTGACTATGCACTTGATACACTGATGTACTGCTTTCATTGAAAGCAAATCATTGTCTCCAGCCTGGTGGAAGCAGCCCTGCACTGAAATCTGTTTAACCTGTCTTCAACATGACGTACCTCCTGTTCACACACTATGTTTAAGTATTGCATTTCTTCATCTATGCCTTATCTACTGCCCTTCTTTTTACTTATATGGCAAATTTGTGGAAGAATATTTCACCATAAGAGTAAATAGAGGCATTAAATGAAGTTATTTCCTTCTTTCTTATTCAGTTTGTAATTGATAAAGAGAGTCACTAGTGTTTGGGGTTATATTGTGGCCAGAAAGCTATGAAAAACAATGTTCTACTAAAGGTCAACACTGAGGTTAGCAGCTGCTACACAGCTAATATTGATACACTGAGGAGTGGATATATCACCCTGCACCAGCTCTAATAACCTGTGTGTATATACAGCTACTGCAAAGTGGAAAATGTTCCTTAGGTAGAGGTTAAATAAAGTTTTCAAACCACACAAAGTCATATTTTACTTTCAGACAAGTGAACCTTTATAAGTCCAAAGAAATATTATTGTATAGCAAATATTCTCTGGATGCTATGGTATCATCTCTTCTGTTTTTACTTTATTCGTAGGTATTCTAGCTGCTGTAAGCGTAGCTGTGTGGGTGGGTTGATCCACTCCTTTGTTCCAGAGAGAAATGTCTTAAAAGTGTTTGGATGGATTGTCTTAATATATTGTACAGATGCTCATGTTCCGCTCAGGATGAGCTGTAATAACACTGATGAATGAATACCTAGAAAACCGACTACACTCCCATCAGCTTCAGCTGTAGCAGCTAATCAGACTGTTTATAATAGGTGGACGTAACTTCCAGGTCTGAAAAGGGAAGTCGTTGGAGAGCCTACAGTCTTTGAGTAGTGGCCAACAGACGGCAGTTCCAGTGATTGCAATAATTAGTCAGACTGAATCAAAGTACACAGTCATGTTTCCATATAAATGTAAAGCAATTTCAAACAAACTTTTGAAATGTCCCAAAAAAAAACGTGAATGTGAAGATGACTGTTACCATGAAGTGCTTTGGTGTCCATAAACTAAGCTATGCAGTGTTGACAGAAGGTGGCGGTATAGACGATGTTAAGCATAGCAAGAAGAAAGAAACAAATCTTCTTCTATCTTGAAAAATGGAGCGGAGACAAAGAAACAGGAGCAGCTGGTTAGTCATGCCAGTTAAATGTTCACTATGTCAGACCTTCCGGCCGCCACATAGCCCACTGAATTAGGGCGTTACCATGAAGGCACAGGTTGCCAGCAGTGGTCGTGAGTTCAAGTCCAGCTCACGACTCTTTGCTGTATGTCTCTCTAACCCCTTTCACCCTGTCTCTTCCCAGTCATTAAAAATGGGGTAAAAATGTTTAAAAAGAAAAAGGTGTTTCCATCTCCCATAAAGCACATTAACTCTTTTTCAAACGAGTCAAAAAACCACCTCAAGCAGACATAATAGCTCATGTGAAATTTAGGCATTTTTTCCAAGTTTTGCTGTTTACTTCAACTAGAAGACATGGGTTTTGGTGCAACCTCGAAAAAATCAAGACTACCAAACTTGAGGGTGGGTGAAGTCATGGTGACTACGTACAAATTTTATAAACAGCCTTTGCTGCTAATTAACAAATTACTTGACTTTCTTTCTTTCTGAGCTTTTAGCATTCTGATATCAGCACATTCTATTGTTCACTCTTTGGAGCAGTAAATAAAGATTCTAGCTTCTCTCTGTCCATCATCATTCTGGTAAATCACTCACGGAATATATCAGCTTTGCAAAATGTTGTGCATTGCATTGTGGGAGAAAATGTTGCAGAAAGTAATGTAAATACTCCAGACATGATTTTTTCATCTCCTTGTGGAAGTGAACAGAATTCAACACTTAAAATGTTACATACATATTTCAGCACATAATATTGTTGCTATTGGACTCATTTAGTGTTTCAAACTGCCCTTTATTGGACTGATCGTAGATTTATCCTCTTTCAGCATACCAGCCGATTAAATGCCTGCTAGAGAGGCCACCTAAAAATGTAACAAGTAGTATTTTAGTTCCATTACAGTCCCAGTAAATACACCCGTGCCAAGAATCAGCGTCTAGTTGAAACCCTGTACCCTTGTAAATTAGGAATCAAATTTAAAGATATCATCACCTCAGCTGGTCGCAGCTTCACAATCCCAGAACAGTCAGTACAAGTCTGCTAGTCACGTTTCTCTTTATTGGAAGACACGTGCACATTAGTGTTCGCCCCTGTTTGATAAGTGGCTGTAAGTTGGCAGCAACATATCTAGATGATCCTGAAATAGAGCGAGCTGAGCTGTGTAGGGAACCCTGGATGGTACATATGGGAGGTATTTAGCTTCATCCGAATCAGTTTTGTTGCTTTAAAAAGTGAATCAGACAATCTTAAGGCCAAGAAGTGACCAGCAGCTTAGTCTGGTGCTATTAGTAGCTGTGTTCCTGTACAGAAGAGCCATAAAAGTGCAGATGCGTGAACACACATACAGTACATGCAAAGTTCCCTTTTCCATAACAGCCTCATAATTGTGTGACAGAAGTGTAAGCAGACAAAAGCTCCCTTTTCTTCCTTCGAGGAAAAACAAATCCCCTACACCATGAGAGTGCGTCACCGAGACAAGAGCAGGGAACTATAAAATATTTGGACAAATTAGTAAAACAGAGCAGAAAATGTGGGAAATCTCTCAGTAGGAGAGCAGAGACAGAGGAGACTGGATAGAAAATAAACTGTTTGAATATTCTATATTTTGCCGTCCAGACTGGGTATCCCTGTCTGTATTTCATATCCTGTGACCCTGAGGTCAGCATTGGACAAATGTCCCTCTCACCTAAGGCTACAACACCAGAATAAAGATAAATCAAGATGCAATCTAAACAGTTGCTAACTTTCCTTTGGGAATAAACTTAACAGAACCTCTGCACCACCACAAGGGGCACTGACTAATCGCAGTAGTGGTACACTACATACACTGTTGATGCTGTTGAGTTAACCTTAATCTAACCGTGCTCTAACAGCACAAATGACACATTATGGAACATGTTAGCCTGAATCTTTTACTGTTTCTAAACTGAAGCTTAAGACAATTACCATGTATCTTTCAGTGTAAACTCAGAGGGGGTTTGGATATGTAATGAGCGTAAAGCTGATAAATATTTGCAAACGCCACAATATTAGCTGCTGCTTTGGGACAGCGCTCTGCATGGAGACCTGTCTGTTCAAACAGGAGGAGGTATGAGGGTGCTGGGTGAGCGCCATATCCTGTGTTTAGTCAGAAGACATTGTCTAGCTGTCAGAGGCATCTTCATCACTGAAACTTTAATAAAGACTTTGTGAGGGTGGGGGTGAGGTGTGGATGGGACGAGCCGGCTGCTGGACAGGAGTATTTGACGAGGGGACACTGTGGGCTGCTGGGAAACACAGAGTGTAGTCAAAGAGTGTCTGTCCACGTACTCCAGTATGTTACATTTAAAATGGAACAATCATTATGTGGTTAAAGTAGGAGCTACTGGACACAGCCAGGTCAGCTGTTCCCCACTCATTATCTAATACTAATGGCCTTCTGGTTCTAGCTCTGTCAAGGGTAAACAAACAAACAAACAAAATAAAAACTGTAGCTGTTCTGTCTGTTTCCAGTCTTTATCATAAGCTGAACCTGCTTGACTCGAGCTTGATATTTAGCTAGCCTAGGTCTGTCAAAGGTCAAAAAATAAATGAATTAAAAAGCAGTCAGCCACACACCAAATTCTATTTGTCGTATTCTACCATGTCATATATCATATGTTTTACCCCTATGCAAACACAAATGTTAAATAACAAGCTGGTTTTTATGGGGAGTTACATGGTGTCCCTGTTTTAGCTAACATTAACTGTTCATCCTGTTTCCAGTCTTTATGTTAAATTAGATGTGCGTCAAACAACTACACTCTTTGGCGTCACAGAATTCTCCCATAGATTCATATTCTTTAAGTGGCCAGTCCCTCCCTACAACATCTCTGGTGATATTTACCTTTACCTCTAACTTCTGGTGGGAGAGCAGCTTATGTCCCATAATGTCAAACTGCTCCTTTAATGTTAAAGTCATCATTTGTATATCTGGAGTCGAATCCTTTTGGTCTCTGTAGTGTTCTAACCTTTCTGTACTGCACCCATTTTTAAAGTAGTTTGTCATCTGCAGTTAATACGGATGTGAAGAGATTCCCCCTAGCATGGATCTGTATATCTGGGTTTTATCTCTCTTTTTATTAACTAGTGTAACTTGAAATTAGGTAACCAAAGTTTGCATGGACTCGTGAACCTGTGCTTTTTTCATCTCTCCACCTCATAAACTGTCCTCAGTCCTTCAGCTTCTCTCTCAGGACAACATTTGAGCTTCACAGGACCTTTGAGAGGTGGAAGACTGGAACACTAGAACAATGGAGGCAAGCTGGCCGCCTTCCAGTGAGTGTCATTGTGTGAGACAGAGAGAGACAGAGTGTGTGTGTGTGTGTGTGTGTGTGTGTGTGTGTGTGTGTGTGTGTGTGTGTGTGTGTGTGTACTGTGGTCTTATTTGCAAAACAAATGCACTAACATAAAGATTTCCATGAACACACACATGATTGCACAGTAAAGTCTTTCAGCAGCATCCTACACGTTATAAATTATTACAAAATTTACAGGCTGCTATACCTCACTGCAGCACTGTTAAAGAAGCACAGAACACAGTGCAGCCAGCAGCATACTGTAATGTAACATATGAAGCAAGAAGCATGTTATCATGTGTAACAGCTACTGTAAAGCTATCAGAGGAAACAGTTAGTGACAGGGGAGTCCTGCTCTGTAATTTCCTCCCTGGGGGCGATAGAGGAATCCTCTCTGAGGAAGAAAGACACACTCGGACCACCTGTTCTTCAAATACGTTCATGCAGCCTGCAATTTCTCTGCAAGAAACGTCCCAAGGAATACCACTTTGGGCTGAGAGTGGAAAATATGCAATAGCCTTTGAACTGTGGTGATATAAAACCTAAATTGCAGGTGAGAGTCACTGTACAGGGAAAAGTTTACCACATAAACACAGCAGCGCTGAACACCAGCTATATGATTTCACATGAACTGTGAACTCCACCTAAAAGCAAGAGTTAGCTTCTGCTTTTTGTAAACTTCTGAGGTTTGTCAGTTTGCCTCTTTTGATCTACAGCGATAACATTTACCAAACAAAGACTTTCTATTTTGGATCAGTTAAGCTAAACCTAATGTTCTGTTTGGGGTTGTGGATGCACCAGGCCAGCTCAGAAAACAAGCTTTATGATCTTGATCCTTCCTAATTTATGAAAAAAGCTGATAAACAAGATTGTCTCTTCTGCACCCCAGCTGTAAAACCTGATGAAATACAGCGGGTTTGTATTTGCTGTGTATCTGTGAGCGGTGTGGACAGTATATTTTATGCAGCACCACCTGCCCAGATGTCAAATCCATGTATTAGAGCTCTGTATTGGAGTTCAGCCTCTCTAAGGCCTATGTGGGCTAAATATAAATTCCATCACTATGTAGGATAAAAAAAACTGTACATTTGTTTTCTTAACTGCTCCCAACTCTCACATCAGCCTTCGCTTGTCTGTTGCTGGTTAAGTCAGATTTTAGAGGAAGAACACTATGGTTTCTGTCTCCTCCAGGCCGAATATCTATGAGAAACAGGTCCTGCTGGCTGTGGGGAGGAGGTAGGTTTTCACTGTAACATGGAGCTCCAACATATGGCAACAATACAGAGCAACTCCCCAGTCTTCCCCGTCCACCTCCCTTCTCTCATCCTCCTCTGTTCCTGGCAGTAAAGCTGAGGCAGCAGGACAGTATATGGAGGAGTCTGACATGCTGACCTCTAGCAGGTCAGTGAACACGTACTGTACAGCTGGTGTCTTCTCTCTTTTCACCTCCATTTCTAGCAAAGAGGGGACTAAAAGTGGAAGAGGTGGAATGTGTGTTGTTATGTTTAGAGAAGCAGGTAAAAGAGCAGGAAGCTCCAGTAGTCATCTGAGCTTATATTCCTGGAAATGAGGCTGATACACAGATCAATCTGCTCCTTACAGTTTAAGTCCAGCTAACATTCATCGCCAGCCCAGGAAGTTTTGAAGTTGTGAAGGTAAGGATGTGGAGGTCGGGGTGGTGGAGGGGTATGCAGCCAGTCTGACTTTAATGAGGGAAACCAGAGTCTTCCTCCAGTTAGAGACAGCAGATTACAGCCGATGGTAGTTTCTTTAGTGACAGCATCAATTTTTCTGTTAAGAGACTGAGAATTTAAAAAAAGAAAAGCATCTAATTTTAAGTAGTTGTTCATCTAACTTCTTGTCTGGACTATAATTAGAAAACTATGACAGAAGAAAATACAACATCAAACAGTTTTTGAATTCATTTTGAGGCCTTCACTGATTTACAGTAGCATGGAAAGCGATGGATGGAGGTTAGATGATGGAGCCAGAGCTCTAAAACACGACCCTGGAAGGTTCAGATTTCACAACGTACGTTCGAGAATCACTTCAAAGTTACCAGACACCATTTGGAGAACACATCTTTATTGCCACCAGCTCCATCACACAAACTACCCCAAGTGCCCACGTCATGGCCTGTATTGTGTTTACACTTGGCCCTGAGGCCTGCAACGAAACACGTAAACACACACGTAAAACACGGAGAAGCAGCATAGCAAGAGGATCTACTCACCCTTAAAGTCTGGATTCTTAATTTTATAGAGGGGAGTGGAGGTCAGGTCAAGTCTCATTACTACAGAAATTAGCATTTCAATTCCGTAATGGTTCACAATTTTTACAAGGTCATTATTGCAGCTTTGTCCTTATTCATTTCAATTTTAAAACAACTTCTACTTTTTCAAATCCTGAAACACTTTTTCCTTCCATCTCTGCCTCACTATACACTGGTACTGTATCTGCCACAGAGACCCTTTTCCCTGCATGGATTCTAATAGATGCAATAAATCTTTTTGTGAAAACAGACCAGTCTCCAGCTCAGTGGGGACGTGCAGCATGTCATCCACTCAGGTCCAGCACTTCATCATCTAACCTCTGGAGATTCTGAATTTTATCTTCACAGTGACTAACATCAGATTTCCTCTGGGTCGTGTTTGCTGAGCTCTCCAATGCTCAAAGTGGCCGTTATATTGGGGTCAGTCTCCTGCAGCGGAGAAAAAAACTCTAAGAACCCCTGCTCTCTCACCCATGACCCTTTCACGGTGTCACCCAACCCCTATAACCAATTTTCTTAAAGCACCTTCTGGGCATGACTCCAAAAAGCTGGAGCTGGAGGGCAGCTAAATGAAATTTGTGAGGTATTCCCAGAGTGGACTGAGCTGGCATAGTCAAGGAGGCGACTTTAAAACCTATCAACTCCTGAAGTGGACTTCCAGTAAAGCTTACTGGTTCCAGAGGGCAGCGAGGGTGAGCTGTCCCACCGACCAGTCAGTTATTAACCTGTTTCCACAGAGATGATGACGGGAACACGGCCTATTGTCTGGAAGTCATTAAGAGAGCCAGGGGTAGCCAGGGAGTGGCTGCATACCTCTGTTAAACCCCCAGCATGTGTACGCACACACACACTCACACACACACACTCACACACACACACACATGCTCCTTGCTCGCTTTTCAGCTGTGCCCTGTTTTACTGTTTCTTTCTATATCGGTGCAAATCTGAAAATCTTTAAAAATAGTTTTCATTGCCAACCCACTCATGCAAATGAATAACAGCACACAGTGAAACAAGAGAGCAGAGATGGTATGTGGTGAAATGATGAATGAATCCAAGAAAAGTTAAACGGAGACTTCTAATGCAAAAGCCATTACATATATTTGTGTGAGAGTGTGTTTGCAGGTTTAAAAGTCTGTTTTCTGTCTCACTCATGCCTGTATTAATAGCCACGAAGGGGGGCTGGTGCCAGGAATCCAGCCTTAAAATGCAGCTCTGAGGGGGAGATGGGGGAGGGGTTAAAGGGTGAGGAAGGGGGCTAAGGAGACAGCAAAGAATGGATGGATGGATGGATGGATGGATGGATGGATGGATGGATGGATGGATGGATGGATGGATGGATGGATGGATGGATGGATGGATGGATGGATGGATGGATGGATGGATGGATGATGGAGGGCAGACTGAGGTTATCAGAGACAGTCAGGGCTCGTTCAGTCTGGCGAGTATCACCAGAGAGTGACTAAATGTCAAATGTTGTTAGGAACATAAAGAACGTTACACTCTCTACTCTACAGTGTGGCCCTTTGCTCCTACTTTAATTCACTCTTTCATGTGGGGAAATTGAATGTATTCTGCTCCGTTTTGACACACACATGTTCTCACACATTTCCCTTCTTCTCTGCCTATAAAAGATTAAAGACCAACAGAATCTGAGAAGAAATAAGCAAACCTCTCATTTCACCTCACCTGACACTGACTGAGAAGCAGTTAAATTACTTATTTTCATTCAAGCTATAGATCAAGCGATATCACACATCAAAAGCGTCACTGTGTGTATTGCAAGTCTTACTGCATTTCTACTGGCACGACTGGACAAATGTTAGTCCAAGCAGAGCTCAGAAGTTGTTCCAGCAGTCACTGATAGAAACCAACTCTTCCTGGCTCATTCATCAGCTGTGTAGCTACAGATGAATCACAGCCTCCAGTCACATTCATGCAGGGTAACAGCGCCGCCTGACTCTTCTCACTATTACCCTGATGATACAGTACATTTATGCTAGTTGTACTTTTGTACAGGGAGGATAAAACATCTGTTTGTCTCTGAGGAGTACAAGAAGAAATAGTTTCTGTTGACTTTGGGTGAGTTTTATTGCACCTATTTTTGTCTCCCTATCTCTGTAAGATGTCTAAAAGAGTTCAATTTGACTGATACAGCCCATGTTCAGCTTTTGGGTGGTGTTCCCTTCCTTTAATGTGTTACATAGCTGCTTTTCTATGCATCTCAAAATTCACACCAAACAGAGTCATTGTCTCTTACAGAAAACGCTGCTCCTTACCTGCTTGAAACGTCTTGTTTCAGTCCAGGATTTTCTTTTGTTACTCATTTACATCACAATCTAACACATTTGCATAGTGCCTACCTAGCAGCTAGTTTGGCCCTCAAACAAAGAATAGATGACTTCCTCACATTACTTCTGCACTAGAGCCACTTTTGCAGGGGCTACATGTGCTTTGTAAGGGCAGCTGCAGTGTGTACTGAAAGTAAATAGAAAAAGTATACTATCTGGAATGCAGCCTCCATCCCTCTATCTATACTCATAGACCTGGGGTTATGGTACATAATCAGCACTTTATTTCTGCAGCCTGGGGTTTTCAGGAGGGAGACACTGGAAGATTAAAGAACTTAAAAATACTCTAGAAGTAAAAATACTTCACAATTTTAGCTATTTAGAACAACTTTTTGTTGTTTACTGGCAAGAAAGTTGAAAATCAGCAATGTCCGAAGCAAAATAACCTTACATGTAAACTGTGCATCAAAGATGAATGATAAAATGTGTGCTTTAAAGTGAGATCCATATTAAGTTACATGCACCGTTTAGCACAAAATAACATGACAAAAAGTTTTACTTTAGCTCAAAACGACATCAGCTAAGTCAGTCACATCAGACAATCAAGGTAAATGGCATCGACCCATAATGATGTGTGTTTACCTCCACATGTGCAAGACGATTATGTGTGTGCATATAAGGCAGCAAGCACGCTATTGTAGTTTCACCTTTTCAACAACTGATTGCTAAAAGAGGGTGTGTGCATGTGAATGTGTGCACCAGCAGCCAGTAATCGCAGCATAATTTAGTCTGGACTGGGATCAGTACATTTAAGTGCACTGAACACACAATCTATCCATCAGCCTTCTCAGACTGTGACTAAACTAAAACACTGAGGGCTAAATGCTGCACTGGTCTGCTGCTCATATGTACGTGTGTGTGTGTGTGTGTGTGTGTGTGTGTGTGTGTGTGTAGATAAGAAACTTTCAGGTTGTGTAATGTTAGTGGGAGATTTAGCTAATGGGTGAGAGGGGAGGCACGGAGGGAGACTGAGTATCGGGGGGAGTGTAACCTGATGGAATTTGTATCAACACAAATCATAGCATCAGACGACAAATAGCAGCTTAACTGCTCCAAACTCAGACAAAGATTCCACTTTTGAATGGCAGTGTGTTATTACTGTCACTTGAGGTTTAATAGCTCGGTGTAATTGCACTAAAAATTAGACAAGAGTTGAGACAATGGCTTAGCTTCTGTCTCGCAGCAGTGGCAGCAAGAGTGCAGATGTTCCTCAAAATTAAAACCACATTTCCCATAAATCCTGTTGCTTCCTGCTAGAATCTATTGAAAGTAAATTTGCCTTTCATTCCTTCCACTGTCTGCCACCACCAATAAAAGCCTTTGCTGGGTTTATACCAGACAGTCGACAGCAAAAGTACCACAAAATGTGTCTGGTAATGATTTATGGAGGTTTAATTTGGTGCATGTAGCACCTTTAAGCAGAGGCTCATGTGACATCTATGCAGCCTGTCCTTTGAGCCTGGAAAGAAAAAAACATCTACAGCTACCTCAAACTCAGCTTCTCTAGCTTGATAAATGATCCCTTACATAACTTGTGATGCACGTGCTGAGCTGAGCCATAAATCAAGTCTCTGAGTCGATAGAGAACAGGAGATAACTCTCTGACCTGCCTGTCCCACTCTGATCTGGTTTTTCTGCTAATAAATACATACACTTGAAGAATGCTCTGTGTCTGAGGCTGTGCAGCCGCCGAGTGTTGAGCGGGTCAGGTGCAGTTTGGGCAGATATTTAGGGGTAAGAAGGAAAATGAAAGTGGTGTGTGTTTCTGTGAGAGAAAACACAACCAGAGACAGAAATAAACATGATCGAGCCAAGATCTGACAACTACAACTGCTAGAGTTGTTGTCTATGGAAGGACCTTGTACACACACACACACACAGTTTCCTCTCGTTTCCTCTTTTCAGCTCGTGTCCTCAAGTTTTCAGTCAGCTCCACCCCTCCCTCATTACATCTGGTTTCAAAAGACCAAGATAGAGACAGCCAAAATTCAAACTCAAGGCTTTTAAAACAGTAGTTCACAAACCAATGGGTGACGTCAAGGTGCCTACATTTATCTTTCATACACTTCCAAAGACGCCCACATGTTTTAAACTCCGTCCCCCAGTTTGTAGAGCTGGTTTTCTATTGTTTCTTTCTGTTGTAAATTTGTAGTCTCCTAGTTCAAACCAGGAGCCAAACCACCTAGAAACCTTGACAACATCACTGTGATTTTATCAGGGTACCAAACCTCCACAGTCTAGAGCCACAGAAGACACTATACAGCTGGTTTCACAGGCTGAGCAGCGCTTCTCATGTCAAGTAAAATGATTTCATGTGTAAAATCGCTGGAACATCTTTTAACTCAAGGTCCACTTGTGATTTTTTTCCCCCTGAACTTTTAGCTACATGGTTGCACATGAAATAACTGAGGTTACAACACCTGTTATCATATGAGGACACCTGAGCTGCCCAGGTAAGCACACCTAGAGTTCAGATTTCTTTACTTTTAAAGCTCATTGTCTAAATTTTATGAATCCAAAAACAGCCTCTAGTGAAAGATTTTTTGAGGTGAGATAAGGATGGGAGCAGAGGAAGAAGAGTAAATGTAAGAATGAGGGTCAATTCTGTAATCCTTCCACACTCCATGTACTCTTAATGAAGCAAACCCACACAATGGCCCACTGAGACGGCTGCTTTGGCACTGTAATTGGCAACAGTGGTGTTGTCTGGAGACGTGTGTGTGTGTGTGTGTGTGAGAGAGAGAGATGCTAGAGTGGAACAGGGGTTTAGGAGAAGAAACAGAGGAGGAAGAGGACACATTGTTGAGGAGGCTTAGGTCTTTGTCCTAATCCTAATCCTGGCTAATTCCTGTTGCCCAGAACCATTAGAGGATAGAAAGGAGCCACACAGCTGCCTCATTACAAACCCCCAAAAACGTTCAGATGGAAACACACACACACATAAAAACATACACTATCAGACACACAGCTGGGTTTCCATTCAAGCCTTTTTACGCAAATTCCGCCGCAGTGAATCAGAAAGAGGCAGCAACTTATGACAAAGCCACTCTTAAATTACAAAACATTAATCCTGATGAAGCAGACTGAGACAAATCAACGTCTCCGGAGAACATAAAAAACGCTCTATGCGTACGACACATTTCAGCTGAACTTTTTTTTCTGAAGAGCAGAGACAAAAAAAAGAGACACATGATGAAGAAAGCAGTTCATAATTCACACACAGATACATGCCGCAGGTGTGTTTTCGATATGAACGCCGTCCTGCTGACGTGCTGCAGGTGTGTTCTGGAGGTGAAATGTGTGCGTGCAGGTGTGTGCGTCCTGTTGTGTTGGGTCATGGTGACGGTGCACGGTAACAGCTGGAGAGCAGGCTGGAAGAGAGACACGCCTATACACATCCTTCAGGCTCAGATAGCTTCAGCTTGGATGTGAGCCATTAGGAAGGCCTGCAGTGTGTGTGTGTGCGTGTGTGTGCAAATGTTCCTATGTACTGTGTCAATCAGGCCTGTTTGAACAACCAGCTGAACTTACTGCATCTTCCTCACCTTCCTCTGACAGACAGGTGAGGATGTGGCACCGAGAGCAACTGCAATTATGATTTCAAACAGCAGCGCATTCAAGAGAAAAAAGTCCCATGAAGCCAATTATGACGGCGCAGAGCAGAGAAGCTTCATACACACAGCAAACCTCTGTGCACACGTAGTATTTCGCAGCATTTTCTGATCTGTGTGTGTTTCTGCAGCGGTGTGTTTGGCTGACAGCGGGGGATCTCCCACAGCAGAGACACACAGAAACAAAGGTGCCCTTGTGTTGTTTAGCTCTGACCACATGATTTCACAGAAGATAACATTCCTCTGTTGTATCCACCACATAGTTTGGTAATTACAGATACAGGAGAAACAGATATTTGCATAATGTGTGCTTGTGTGTGCATGTGTTTTAATGTTTCAGTGAGACTGACGTGCATCCGTAGAGCAGTCTATGAATATACACTGTTAGATGCAAGAATATTGAAAAGATGCTGGAAGAGATGACCCTCTTTGAAACAGTAACTTCAGAGAAAGGTGGTAGATTTGAACACAACCGAATGGAAAATGACTTCTTCTGTCATTTATTTAACATGAAGATCATTAGATGCAATACCCTTCTGTGTAAAAAGTAGCAGCCCTAAAAGCTAGCTTCGCTCCCTTTAGCAGAAATAACACCTTTGACCACTCTATAGTCTATATTTGCAAGATATATTAGCATTTTCTTGCCCCCTACAATATTTTAATGTTCTTTTTTCTTGAAACACAAATCCTATAACCCTCCATTGCTTCTTTTTGAACCATCTTCGGAGGAGTTGTTAATCTGCTTGAAATCATCTCCCCGTTGAAAGGTCCACTTCTGTTTCAATTTGAACAGATGTCTTCATTTTCTTCAAGTACTCTTTTCTAATATGCTGCAGTATTTATAGTTGAATCACTGACTCTAAGCTGCTCAGTCCCTGAGGCAGTGCAACAACCCCAAACCAGAACGTTTTCACCATCATGCTTCACGGTTGGTTTGAGGTTCTTCTCCTGAAAAGCTGCCAGACGTGTCTACTGTTGCTAAACAGCTCTATCTCTGATTCATCTGTTGTTTTTGGCAGCTTATTCCCGGAACACTTTCCATGCAGGTCAAATTTGTGCCATCTCTTTCTGATTTTAAGACTTTGACACAAACAGCTGCAGAGTTACCTACAGATTGTGACACCAAAGTTTTGGGGTTCTTGGAAACTCTCTTTGCATTAAAAGTGCGCTTCTGGGCTGAATTTTTCTGGATCGGCCAGTCCTGGACAAAGCGGCAGTTGTTTAAAACCAGGACCACTTGTAGATGATTGTCCTCACAGTGGAATGGTTTATTTCAAACAAGTTGGAGATCCTTTTAAGACTCTCATCAGACTAATAGTTATCCACAACCTTTTTCCTGAGGGCCTTAGAGCTCCTCAGATCTTGGCATGATGACACTTCAGCAGCAAAGGGAGCAGCAGAACCTCAGTGTCAGAGAACCGTTTCCACATGTCACTCTGTAAGGAGGTTCTAATCACTGGCCCCCAATGTAACTTAATGGCTTCAAAGGTGTCATAAATGATGAAAATGACACAAAATGTCAATTTTCTATGTCACTTGTTGTACACCGCCTTCATCTGTAAACACTACGTCAAAGAGGATCAAATGTTTGTTTGTCCAAACACATCAATAAAGGAAACAGCTTCCATGCCTTACTTTGTACTTGCTTTTTATTACTTTTTTTGGCTGGATTTGTGTGTGTGTGTGTAATGTGTCCCAGCTTTGTGTCCTCTCTGAGTTTACAGGCAAGACAAAATACAGAGCTTCACTAATGAACAGCTCTGCTCCAAATAAAACAGACACTCTTAATTCTGGCCTCATGTATGTCATACTCTCCACAGCGGTTTGGAATGCTCTGGAAGTCAACAACAACTTCCTTGGACTTGCGCCTGCCATTCAAGTATCCAAGTGGGGTTTTGTTCGACATGTGATTTCACATCCTTTATTTCGTAGTTTACTTAAGGTAATAAACATAGCACTAAATAAAAGTTGTTATTATCTACTGATGATAGACACACAATGGCTGTACAAGTTCCAACCAGTTGATGAAACCCAGTGTTTGCGGTTAGAGCTTTGACAGTCCTGCACAGGAGGTACAGAAGGACGGATTTAAAATGTAGGATTCCATCGGTGGCATCAGCAAATAGCTATGAAAATGAGTAGAAGGAGATAAAAGTCAGATTGGTCCATCCCTAAAAACATAAGAATACTTATATGCACTTGTATTCATTCCAGCTCTGGCAAGATCACAAATTCCTGAAGGAAACGTTCAATAGTCAGAGCTACTCAATCGTCTAGGAATGGGATTGATTGTCTCTTGATTGTCTTCAGCTGGTGTCTGGCAACTTGTTTATCTAAATATTTAGAAACGCAGGACATAATTTACTTTCTGCACTGAAGAGTCCATGAATTTATGATGAGCAGAAGAATCCAGAAAAGCAGCACTTTCATCATCAGCTGGCCGAGTGATGCAGCAGCCGCGGGATGGACAAGCCAGGAGATTCTTATAGCAAGACCAGCCAAGGGAGGGACGCAAAACCCACTACAGGGACAGATACTGGGATGTCAGAGGACTTATCTTCATGAGTAGCATCCCAAAGTGACAGTAGAAATGTATTCCTGGTAATGATCTAGAAACCACAGAGCACTTACACTGTTACTCGTGCCGTGTGGTCACCACTGATTCAGTGACAAACTGTGAGTAACCCAGACAGACTCTTCATCAGGAAAACATTATCCAGACAGTTGTCAGCTTCACAGAGAGGGACAACAGACTTTGACCAGAGGTTGGAATTTTCTGAAACCAAAACATGTAGCCGTTCAGGTGAAGCTAAATCATGAAAATCCCCCAAACTGGACCCATGTGGTTTAAACAGGACCAAGGAGCAGCAACAATGACTAACCAGAGCCTGCATTTCACAATGCTGATTTCACATATTTGGTTCAGGTCTGCAAAACCACACAACCACACTAACCTCACCTCCCAGGAGCCTGCTCGACTCATGTTACTGTACTTCATAAATCCTTAAGCGCCCTGATGGAGGGCTATTGTGCAACCGCATTGACACCACCACTGCCTCATGTGACACATTCACACAGCCACAACGCAGCACAGCATCACTTAAACTCACGATGTGCGTCATTACCACAGTGGGCATCGCAACTACTGGATTACCTCTCTCTACTGTCGTATATTACAATTTCCATCTATGCTGCAAAGTATCTGGTGCTGGACTGTAAAGTGGTGAACTGAGCCTCCTTAAAACTTGATATGAAGGCAGTTCTTGACATGTGAAGCAGTGGTTTTCAGCCAGAGCCACTGAAAGGGAATTAAAACGACTGCAGCTACAGCTAAGTGACTAATAGTGCAGTAAAACTAGTGAGTAACAAAGCTGTTATAGTTGAAACTAACACTGAATAGCAAGCTAAAAAGTAGGTAACAAATCAGACCATTTGCTGAAAGTAATGTATCAAGATTAAAGCATTTAATTGTAATAGCAATTTCTATAATTAATAATGGATGAACTGAAATGGTGAGCTAAAAATAGTCTGGTCAGAAGCTAACTACAAATGGTTGAGCAGCTACGCATAATAACTGACTTCAAAATGGCTGGCATAGTTAACTAAAACTTGCTGGTGAATGCTGGAAATAGTTACAAGCTGCTGATAAATGCTTTAAATAGTTGGCTAACAATTCCTAATAAATGGCTGAAATATTTTAAAATTGCTGATAAATGGGTGTTACAGTAAAAGTTGCTAATAAACAGCTGAAAGAGATAAAAGTTGCTCATACAGGGTTAAAATAGCTAAAAGTTGTTAGTAAATGGTTGAAACAATTAAACGCTGCTGATAAATGGTTGAAGCCGAACTATACCAAACAGCTACAATTTAGTTGTTCACCCGTGCTGTAAAATTGCATCTAGTGTAACATCAGTGCATATTAATGGACTGTGGTGAGCACCACTTGTGTCGCACATGCAAGTTTGGAAACCGCTTAAGAACTAGATGAAGAAATTCTCCATCTCTCTACAAACATGCGGTACTCACGTTGGTCTTGCTGGACACAGCAAAGGTGGCTCGGCTGGAGAAGCGGGTGATGGAGGGGCTGCTGCCGGACGCTGGGCTGGTCACCATGGAAGAAACTCTGGAGCCAGCAGGAGGACTGCTGGAGCTGGGGGAGGAGGTGAAGGTGGCAGGGGGGGATGCAGGGCTGGACGGACTGCTGAGGTTGTTAAAGGTCTGCGCTTGGCTCCCCAAGGTGGAGTTGTGGATGTGGAGAGGAGCCTGGCTGTGAGTGTAGGCCTGACCTTTCCCATAAATCACCTCCTTTATCTCCTGATGGTTCTCCTGAATGTCATTTAGGTGATTCTTGAGGTTCTGACTGTGATTGTGGTTGTTGTTCAACAAGGTGCTCCTGTCACATGTGATGCCACTCAGCAGCTCCACCTGTCGGGTCAGAGTCTCCAGCTGACTCTTGAGCTGCCGGTTCTCCTGCTGCAGCTGAGCCACAGCTCGTCCGAGGGGCCCGCTCAGGTTAGCTGTCTCCTCCAGGCGACGCTCCATGCCCAGCTTAAAAGTGCTGACATCCACATGGATCTCCCTGATGGCATCCCGGAGAGTGTTCTCATAACGGGCCAGAGCTGCACACACAGTCTCCCCCTCTGGGGACGAAGATCGAGGGTGACACAAGTCTCCCATCTCAGCCAGGGTTGGAGCTTCCATTGGCTCTGTCACTGGTGACCCTCTGGGCCAGACAGTCTGTGAGTGAGAGCTGCTGTCCACTGGAGAATGTGTGGCTTCAGTCAGTGTGCTGAGGGTTTGGTTGGAGGGGGTGGGGACTGATGGACAGAGGTTGGGAGGTGAAAGTCTGCAGGGGAGGGTGGCAAAGGTCTGGTCTGTGTTATCCCCACTCCCTTAGCTCCGTCCAGAGATAAATTGTCCTGGGCTGCGTCTTCAGTAAACTCTGCTTTTTCAGGTACTGAATTCTCTGATGTCTTTCTGAAATGAGAAAGGAGATGAACTGTCAGACTCTTAGACACTCCTAAAAGATCCACTTAAGTCCAGGTTGTAGGTGATTTTCTGTACCAGACAGTTTAAAACAATCCAAGATAACTGAAACTGAAGCATGCACTACACTATTTCATTTACAATGCCTAAAAAAATCTAAAACATCCTACTTGATTCAACCACAACAGCTCAACATGACAAGAATAAGCAAATCAGTTTTTAAGGACTGAGAACAGCAGAAGAAGAACATACATGCCTTTGTGCCAGCTATGTTTCATAACTGCTGAGAAACAATGAGGTAATCTTCACGAACAGCTCCAGCAAACTTACCTCAGCTGTGCTCCTCGGCTCAGATCACCAGAGTTTCCTCAGCGCTGAACAGCTGTATGAGTGTGTGAGCTGAGCTCTGCGCTGCCGGCTCTCTGGTTTGTTTGAACACTCAGGTTGATCACTCCTCTCTTCTGGCCCGGAGGAGGGAGGAGAAAGGGAGGGATAAGAGAGGAGGAGTGGTGGAGAACTAACATGGAAGGAGTAGTAAGGCTGAGGGGAGGGGAGGAGGCTGAGCTGCTTTTATATCCCGACACTGTGTAAACTGTCCCACTGCACGTCTTCCTCCTTCTCTCCTTCATATGCTTTCCCTGCTTGGTCAATAGCAGATAAGCAAAGGCAAAGAAGGCCTGCTGAGGGGAAGGTTGGTTCTTTGGAGTTTATAATTCAAGTGTCCGCTTCCAGAAAAAACACTGTTGTCCCTTTTAAAGCTGCACTGATGATTTTCTTTAACGCTGGGCCAAATGCTTCAGTCAAATATGAACTACGTTATTCATGGAAATGAACCTTCTGACTGTTACCAACAAACGCTGCACTTCCTCTCTGTTCTACACTAAAGCCTCAGCAGTCTCATTTCTGGAAACAGCAAGCAAATGTTTTCAGTGACAACGCTCTGATAAAGTCGCTGCACAGTATCTGCCCAGCAATGAAACACACAACACAGTGTCACTTCCACTTCCAACCCCATGGCGTCACATTTTAATGCACTGGGTACCCTGTTTAGATGAATATTCAGCCTGCAGGGTTCTCTTAGCGACGGTCACCCAGGAGGCTGGGGTACGTGTCATATCTGGGATCAGTATATGTTAGAATTATTTTTAGACTTTTGTTTTCAATCAGTATTTGACTAAAGCAACAAAACTACACGGTTTAGTTTAAAATGGACCCTCTCTACATTTAAAAATGCAAAATAACTTCATCTGCAACAGGTCTTCCCTCCATTTTCTTGGTTGCCATGGTGACAATTCCTGCACCAGTTAATATAAAATTTGTTACCTAAAAACGTTAAAGAAGTTCTACAGACGTTGGATTACCCTGCAGGCTGATGTTAAAGGGGTAGCAACTGTGTTAAAATGTGACACTCTAATCAAGTCTATATGGATGACAGCATCCACAAGTGGGCTAACCCACATTTTGCTGTTTTGTAATAATGGCGTAAAATGGATCTTTGCGTTACCAATAAATCTGTCAGGTTCAGAATGCTTTTAGTTTAGCATGGTGTGTTAAGAGTTTGTGTGCCTGATAGGATGAAGGATGAAGCCAGATACTTACAGACTTGTACGAAGGTGATAAATCTTTTGTGACCAAACATGGGCTAGTCCACTTGTGCATACTGCCATCCATATGTGACGAGGAGGCTGTGACACCAGGTTGTGGCGAAGATCACATTTAGCAGCTTAAGAGCCAGGTGTTTTTACAGGAGCTGGTGGAGCCCAAAAATAGAGCTAAAAGGCGAGTGAATATTGGATTTACATTTGTCAGGTAAACTCCACATCAGTTCCAAATGAATGAATGTTACTGCTGGACTGTGTTACTGTGCTGTTTTGTAGTTTGTAATGCTGCTCTTAAGTAGAAAAACTGTTAATGTAGCTTTAAAGTTTCTTCTGATTTAGTTTGAAGATACTGTGTTTTTTCATCATTAAAATCAACACTGATTCGCTGTAGAACATCTGGAATGTCAATGATCTCTTTTAGTCTAACATAGTTTAATTTGCATTGAGTTGTTTCAGGAAATAGATGACACTTGATGACTAAGCTTGTCCAGTCCTGTCTTCTCCAACCCAGAAATATTGCCAAAATCAGACGCATCCTCTCCCCTCCTGACCTCCAGCTCCTCATTCACACCTTCATCTTCTCCCGTCTAGATCACTGTGACTCACTCTTCACCTGCCTCAGCCAATCCACCCTTAACCGCCTACAATTAGTTCAAAATTCAGCCTCCAGATTATTAACTCAAACCAGTCGCCGGTCCCACATCACACCAGTACTCGCATCCCTACATTGGCTTCCAATAAAATTCCGCATTCACTTCAGAATACTTCTAATTACGTTTAGAGCCCTGCACAACCTCGCCCCAGTTACATTTCTGACCTCCTAGTTCCCTACTCAACCTCACAGCCACTCCGTTCATTAGATCTCAACCTCCTATCCATCCCCCGCTCCAACTTCTCAACTAAAGGTGACCCTGTCTTCGCTATCCTGGCTCCAACCCTCTGGACTAGTCTCCCCCATTCCATCAGACCATCAGATTCTATAAACAGCTTCAAGCAGCTTATAAAAACTCACTTATACAGACAAACCTCTAGCTAAACCAGGAATGTGTAGTGTGTGTCCAGTTGTCTGTTTATGTCTATATTGTGCATAAAGTGTTGGTTATGTGTCTGTCTAAGGGGTTGTTGCGATATATGTGTGTTGTGTGTGTGTCACTTGTGTCAGAAAGTTTTCAATCTGCATGCTGATTGTTTCCTTCTTCTTGTTGCCTAAACTTATTTGTTCATATTTCTTTTTCTTGTGAAGCACTTTGTAACCACGTGTTTTAAAAAGCACTATATAAATAAAGATTTACTTACTTACACTGTTAGTTGTTAAGGTGAGCTCATACAATTTTTCACATTTTTGCTACTCTCTGGCACATATCAATGAAAAAGACCTATCAGCAACACACAAACTGTCTGTTACATTTTCTTCCAAATGGCGACACGTAGGAAGTATTATTATTATTACCATGACTGCAGTCTCGATCACTGTAGCGGGTTGAACTGAATTAAGTGGTTTATCTCCTACTGCTCCAATTAATCTTCAGGGATTTTTTTGTTTGTTCATTTAATTCAGACCTATTGTAGTTTTGTGTCTGATGACAGGACGAGACAGACGGAGGACCAACACCCTCCCCCTGTAACTGGACCCCAGCAGGGCAAACATTCCACACCAGATACACTATTGTGTGTGTGTGTGTGTGTTTGTGAGTGTGTGTGTGTGTGTGTGTGTGTGTCTGTGTGTGTCTGTGTGTGTCTGTGTGTGTGTGTGTGTGTGTGTGTGTGTGTCTGTGTGTGTGTGTGTACCAGTGCAACAGACAGACTGATGCAAATACTCTGACACTCCACCCTCCTGCTTACTGTCAACAGTATATATGTGTGCGTTGTGTGTGTGTGTGTGTGTGTGTGTGAGACAGTGGTGTGGCTGGTAGAGTTAAGAGACAAGTAGGGCGCTTTTTACTGGAAGACTGTCTCCCCCCTGATGTTTCCACCTCTCTCTCTTTGTCAAACATCCACACACTCACCAACACCCCCTGAGGGTTTTATGTGAGTCTGCTGGAGGCAGTAGAACACACAGGTCAGAGGCATCAGCTTTATCGGTCATCTGAGGTTCTTAAAAACGGACATGTACCGTATCATTTCCAGTGTTGTCACTAACAGTCAAATCACGCTTTTTGAAAATGTTCACTGAAAGGAGAATCACACTAGAAACAGTTTAGAAGTCGCCTTCCTTATCAAGCTGTGCTGTGATCAATCCTTTTGTGTGTCAATAAAGCAAATCTCAGTGATCTTCCAAACATTTTAGCTGATGTTCAGCTGTGCAGCAGCCCGTAAATCACTGTTAGACTTGGTTGGCTGATAGAACAAAAGACTTGCAATTAAACTCTTATCTTTGATCAAAAGAGAAGAGAAATGGGTCACATTAGGTGTTGGGTCTGAGGGTCATCTAGAAAAATTTGAGTGTCAAACATTTAATTTCCTGCACTCCAGTGGATTTTTATGCACCAGTTTGTGTCTTTTCTGCACCAACATATTGGAAATGGCATCATTTATGTGAAGGAAAACACAAAAATCAGGCAGTGGGTGACAATGGAATATAAACTTTACACATATTTAGTTTGAGGAGGATTTTTGGGAATCGTGTTGATCTCAAGCTGAAACTGACAGAGAAGAGAATAACAGCTTGTCAAAGCCTCTAATAATTCTAGATAGCTTAAACCTCAGGATCCCAAGTTTCAATCTACACACAAGCAATGCGAGCTGAATGAAATCACAAGAAATCTCATCTTTAACATAAAGGATGTCTCTTTATGAAATTATTCTTGTGTTTTTGGAAGTGGATCAGTCTCTGCGTTGACAGCGTGAAGTTGCAAAGTACTGTTGAAAAGTGCTGTTCGGCAGTTACTGGAGAGAACCCGACATTTGTCTGTTGACGCAATATTACCTGAAGGTTAGTTAGAAAACTAACAAGCAACACTTCTAAATGTAAACCTACGGGACATGTAATGAATATATAGGAATAAAGAATAATGGTTCACCACTTAAGACTTTTTAAGAAAACAGGCTCCTATATGAGACTTCCTCTTCCTTCTTCCTTCTGGCTCCTTTTTATCACCAGAGCAGCTGCTGACTATGTCAACAACACTGTGGTCCAGCTATTACTCATGTTGTGGGGACCTTCTGGTGATTGTGATAATCATCGGGTTATTTCAGTTTCTCTTGGTGTCGTGAGCACAGTGCTTGATGTGAGTGGTGGCAGCGGTGGCTCTTCTGGTATGTTTAAGACTTCTTCTGACCTGCCAGATCTATAAAGCTGCACTGTGCTGTAACAGTTAATGGAAGCTATGGCATGCACATAGCAGCTGGGGCTTGTGTGGAGTGTTATGAGCATGTCAACACTGAATGCTCTGATGGAAGATTTGAAATGATAAAAATTCTTAAAGCTGCATTGATCAATGTTCATGTTTAAACACCTTGAACAAATGATTGTGTGCATGTAACATGAAACCAATCTGTTGTAATGACAAACCCACAGAGATTTAGTCAGTAGGTCCTCCTGACTCCACTGAGAATTTATTAGTGTTGAAACTCAACTGTTTTGTCTGAGACTCACTATAGAACCGTGTAATATTTATATGAGTAATTTGTCAGTGCTGTTTTGTTACCCCCATAAAAATCCAGAAACTTCATGACTCATCTTGTGACATCATTATGTGATCCATTACACTATAAAATAAAATCAAGTTTTATTGCAGTGGCAGGAAGCCGTGTCTCATGTTGCTCTGGGCACCCTGAAAGCCCCTGTAGCACCGCTGTGGGTTCCTGGACCCCACTTTGAAAACCACTGCTTTCCAGTAACAGTGAGTCAGCAGGTAATGTGGTATGATCCGCATGAATCAGAGAGGTATGAAATGAAAAACTTCTGCTGTAGTCACAACAACTGACTTTCGCTGCCTCCCCCGATCCAACTTGAACTCTTTCCCTGTTTTGATAATGACCAAACATGTTTGACTTCTCTGAATCCGCCTCCCTCGGAGCAGAGCTGAGGCTGAAAACGTCCAGCGTGATTACTGAAGAGAGGAGGACACACACTTTGATTTTCTTCTCATCTGGACCTTGCCTAGTAAAAGTCTTTGTTGATATTGCAGAGACATTTGCAAACACACCTCTTCCTCTGTGCAGGAAGACTGCCTCAACTGATTAAGTGTGGATTAGGTCATATAGCAGACTGGAAGACATTTGGGGCTTGTGATAGATAGCACACTAATGGACTAAAATATATCAGGGATGTCAAGGGCCAAACATCTGCAAAAAGCAAAATGTAAAACCATGAAGAAAGCCTTTGTTATTTCCTCACTGATGCCTTTGTGCTTTTTAAAATGACTTCAGCAGAAATCTGAAGCCAAATGGGTTCTTAAGGCTACAGAAGTGGAACTAAATCACCAGATCCTTGGTTTGAGGCCTTTTAAGTAATAAAACACCTACGACCAGTTTTAAAGCTGCATTTATCAATCTGTTTTAATAATTTAAAATAGAAGAAATGTGTTCAAATTCTAACTTGAAACTAGCTAACACCTTTCAGAGTTGCTTGCGTTGGTTTTACAGCTGTTTTGATTCAGTGTCACAGTTTTCATTAACTTTTCTTGCAGCAGTAACGGGCAACTTTTTACAGTGAGAAAAACTCATTGCACTCCGACTGCCCAACACCAAAACAACAGACTGGTAGGATTTAAACAAAAATGGCCCATTTACCAGCAATTCACCACAGGAACTGGCAGAAGGACAAGCAGAGCCTCTTTACATATTATATATTTAGAAATCAAAAACTCTATCACTTATTAGAAATGAATGGCTGTCATGATAATCAGAGACTCACGATAATATATTGTACATAAGTAGTTTCCCAGTGAAGCCATTTCATTGTTTTTGTCCTCACTTTTTCCAGGTACTTTCATGAAGGGCAGGTTTATTAATCCTTGTCACATTATATAAGCAGCAAACCTTCCTTGACCCTTGACAGACTAACATGAGCTGACTGACCTCTTGCCAGATGGTTTCCATACAGAGTCTTGGCATCACCTTTGGGTGAACTTCTGTAGCTTAAAACAATGTGTCCCTGAATCATTTTTTTCACTGGTCATGTTAGCAATCATGTAGAGTCATGTTTTCTGCCCACCATGTGAATGTCAGTCCAATATTTACTCCTTTAGCTCTGGTTTTGGTCCCTACCAACTTCCATGGTTCTTAAATGCTGCTATCTGTTTGCTGTTCACTGCTGAAAAGCAGTGTACTTTGGGATTGTACAGCTTTTCAACCAAAAGATTCTGCTCTGGCAGAAAATTATGACCTGTGAGAGTCAATCAAAATGGTAAAGTTGGTGGCCCGGTAGCTAAACTATTGGTTTTGACTGCGCAGATGTTTACAGGAACACCCTCCAAAACCGTCTTTCAGCCTTTCTGTTTTTGTTACGGTGTACGCAACGTTTCTGGACGGAGCTCCAGTTCTATGAGCACATAGGAAAAAGAATTATGAAGGACTGTAATGGTGGCCTACATGGTAAATTTTACATTGAGGATAGCAAAGTTAGAGAGAGGAAGACTGCTACTTGACAAGGACATCAAGAGGGCAGAAAGATGTTGCTTGTTGTCCTCTCACAGTTTAACCAATCAGTGTCTGTCTTCTCCATGTTTCACCAATTAGTGTCAAAATCTGCACAGCATTCTGTGAGGGACGCTAAAAAGTACCTACCTTAGATTAGATGCTTTTTTTTCTCCTGGAAAAACATCATGAAAAGGTTCTACAAGAGCCGGTTCTGCAGTCAGAACAAACACAAAGGCTCAGTCTGGCCTAAAACAACCTGCAAGTTTCTGCAATGGAAAACAATCAAATGAGTTCATCTTAAAGCTCCGTGAACGAGCAGAGCTGCAAATTCAGCAAATCATTTTCAGTAGGTTAATCACTCTGAGCACTTCTTTTACATGGTCACATTGTCATTTGCTTCAGTTATAGGTAAATTTGGTGAAACCTGCTTTAACTCTGTGGCGCTCTCTCACACGGTTGTTATGACAGTTATTCCGTTGGCCCGTCTCTGCCTGTGGTCGAACGTTGCAAGAGTGAAACAAAACTGAGAGAACACAGATGGATTCAGTCCAAACACAGATCGCTGGCAGAGATAACTGCTTTCAGGTGCACGTCATGTTGCACAATAAGCCAAAACAAGGACAGACAAACACTCATCCAGTGGATGACACATTCAGATGTGAAGAGGGTTCTCACACTGCTCTCCTAGCAGCTTTTACAGTAAACATGATGACTGCATGATAATACCACTTCTGCATCATCATTACACTCAGTAACACACACCTTCTGTCTGCTGGATATGATGACTGCATGATACGGTTCATAAAATAGTATTCTTTGGAAACTGGTTTCATCCATTTATCTGTAGTCCAATATTCATCACAACTACTTGGAAGTTACACAGTATTACTCCTGTGCTTGCATTAGTGCTGTAGAGTGCACTTTGCTCATTTTGGGACCTACATTCTGCTTAGGGTGTCAGAAACAGATCTCTAAATTTACATGCTGGCAGGAAACATGGAAATGCAAGATGTAAATCTGTATTCAAATCAAGTTCTAACAAAGAGAAAGAACGTGTTTTTAAAATGTCAACATGCCTACTTTCTCCTTCTGGCTTCTGTTTACAGAAAGGTCACCAGCGGTTTTCATTTCAACACTTTTTTTTAGCTTATTTTACAGCTGGCAACAATTCACCGCTGTATTTAAATTTGAAATGTTTGATATATGGTCATTAGGGAATCAGTTGTTTATAATTAAGTTGTTAATTATAGGTGTGTTTGTATGAACATGGTGAAATTGTGCAGCTAAACATTGCCAAAGTTAACCACATTCCCCCACGGCCCTCTTTAATTTCTCCTTTGCCTTCACTCACATCCCCCTATATCTCCTTAAGAGGGGTACACACACACACACACACACACACACACACACATTCAAACACTTACAATAGCCTCTCTGCATAATCGTTACACTCCCTCACATCACACACTCTGACTGCTGGTTACAGACTGTAAACATTAACAAGAGAGCTCTGAGTTCAGCCACAGAGAACAGTGTACGTCACCCCCGCTTTAAACAGAACACAAATATGTCCACGCTCCCTCAAACTCCCATAAACACACACCCGCACACACTTACAGTTGCAAACATTGCATGCAGAAAGCAGAGCTGTATCAAAGCAAACTGCCAAACTCCTCTTTGTCGAAACATGAAATTGAGTCAGGCTGCATGCGGGTCAGCTTGAACAATACTGCTACTGATAATGATTGCATGTTACAGTACAGTAGTTGTTTCATTCTCAGATCTGGCTCGTTCATGCAGTTGAAAAGACTCAACCTCCATGGTGTTCTGGAAGGACAGTGTGCTCTGATATATTCTAGATACTTGGTTGCTCCTTTATATTATGTTTACTATGTATACTTTTCCACAGTTAATTCCAGAGGACAGTTTTCATCCAAAACCTATTTAAATATGATGCTTATAGATGCACAATAGTATTAAACTGTATGATTATCTCCCTCAATTACAACCAAGCAGCCACCTCCAGGGCTGAGACACTAAGGCAGGGGTGTCCAATCCTGGTCCTCGAGGCCCACTATCCTGCATGTTTTAGATGTTTCCCTCTTCCAACACACCTGATTCAAATGATCAGGATGATTATCAGGCTTCTGCAGAGCTTGATGATGAGCTCATCATTTGAATCAGATGTGTCGGAAGAGGGAAACATCTAAAACATGCTGGATGGTGGCCCTCAAGGACCAGGATTGGGCACCCCTGCACTAAGCCAATGAAGTGCTGAACTCTGCAGTTCTTTAGACGTTCACTTGAGGCTGATGCCAAAGTGATTAAAGCCCCACAGACCCCCGTGTTAAACTGTCCAACTCTACAGCAGAAATAAACATGTCTAGAGCGTGGTACAAAAAACAGTTTTGCTCTCAGTTCAGTGTTGTTATATAACTTACTCATTTCAACTGTATTAATACTTACAGTTGTGCATAATTAAAGGCATGGCTGCTATGAGTGACAAGTGGGTGCTGTAACAGGAAAGTCTATCGGCCTGAGATGTTTGCATGGCTCACCTCAGCTCCAGACTCGCTCCACCTCTTTACTCATTTTTGGATTAACCTGGAATTAGGATGAGTCAGGCCAAGATTGAGACAGCTGGAGTCGACACACTGACCTTCATCACCGATGGCTCATCCTTCTTTTTAAAATACAGCCTGTAAGTGAAACATCAAAAGGTTAAATGTCTTCAAGAACCAGAACGACAGTTGCTTTTTACTGAATCTGCTATGATTAAGCTGGTAGTCGTAGTAGAGAATGACTATGCCGATGTTTGTATGTGAGAGGTAAGATCAGTGGCAGACACTCTACCAGAAAGAGCTCTAAGGTTATGTGGGTTTTTCACTGTGAGAAGAGAGCTGCTGGCTGTTACAGTATCAAACCTGCAGCTTCTCTCATTTAGTTCAAACCAAATCTAAACATTCTCTTTGCTTACCTGTTTGGGTTACAGATGTTTTAAAGCTGCAATTAGGACCTCATTATAGAGTGTAAAGCTGATCTTATTATTCACTAATAACTGATGTAAACCTGTTACCTGAAGCTTTTTTAACCCTGAATGAATGAACTGCTGAAAGTCTATAAAAGTTATTTCTTGATTTTGGAAGCATCAGTTTTGGAAAGTGTCTCCCTACAGAAACCATTCAGTGTCTGTTTGTGAGATCATGTGATGTTTAAAAGCTCCAGAACAGCCACTAAATGAACGCTTCAGTTCAGTTGACATTTCTGGTGTCATGATCAACATTTGGACCTCAGCTCACCCTTAAGGTACTGAAGTAAAACATCTAAACATCTAAAGTGAGAAAACAGATGCTGTTTGTTGGAAAGCTGCCACACTGACAGGAAGGAGTCTCTTCTTCAGCTCACTGATTCACCTGTTGGTCTGTGTTTCAGAACATCACGAAGCAGCTGGTGGAAGCAAATGCACTTGAAGACAGTCTTCCACTGAGACACCAGTTCAGAAAACATTATTATTAAAACCAGCTCTGATGGCCCTCGACTGCAGCTCAGACTTTGGATGCGTCTGCTTTGTAAAGAAGAGATGCTTCTCTGGTACAACATCTGGCTTCTGTTCTTCATCCAGCTGTTGATCGGAGGAGCAGTGACTTGATTTAACTCTCAGTCTGCTATTTAATCTTTCTTTCTTTCTATTTGTGTATTATAAGAACCTCAGTGTATGAACCTTTGAGTTTGAGTTTGACACATGTAGGATGTCCAAGGTTGATCCTAAACAGTCTGACAGCTGAACATGCTGCTCTGTGAACTGCTGGATGGATACAAACAGTTCACCACCTCCAAGTTCCTCTGCAGGTACATTCAGTTAAGCAGTGAGCTGCTCCAGAGTCAGCCAGGGCTGGTGTTGACACAGTAGCAGAGTTACTGTCAACACTGTGCACGTAATTCTCTCCGAACAGATCACTACAGCTTCAATCTGATGTGTCCTCTCTCCTCTCAGACTGGCAGGATTTGTTAAAGGTCTGTTTATATCTGAAGAGCAGGTCGACCTGGAGCAGATGCAGCTGCACCTCTGTTTCACATGATGCTGCTCCACCCACCAGTCTTTGACGGGGTCCATGAACTACATAAACCTGGTCTTTCATTACTTTAAATGAGCTCCGGTATTTTGTTTGATTAATTATTGAAAAATAAAAATAATTAGCTTTAGCTTTAAAACTAGTTAGCTTAGCTTAGCACAAAAATCTTGGTTCAGTCCAAAGGTAACAAATGAACGAGACACAACTCAGTACATGAAAGCCTCAGCTGAATAGACCTATAGTGACTAGAACAAATTAGAACAAGACAAGACCCCACAGACTCACCTTCTTGTCCAGAAAAGAAATTGAAATAAAGTTATTTCTAACTCTAATGTTGCTTGATAATGTTTGGAGCTTCCAGTATGACACATGTCAGAGTCATCGTGTTAGATTTCATTACAGTGTCCAACACAAACATAAGATTCCTTTATGAGGCAACACTAAAGCAGTCGGTCTCTACAAGAACAATAATGTGACTTCTTCTTAGAGGGAAGCCATACATGCAACCTTGACCTGACCTTAAGAATGTCTATGTGTTGAACTGAATCAGTTATAAGCACCACTGGGCTCAGCAGGTTGTTGTTTCATGTGGAGTTTATGGATCTGTAGCTGTTTACAGCACTGAGCCAATTTAAAGACGTCATTAAGTAGCTTTGATCACAGTGTGACAGCCTGTATTATTATGAATACACAGCACACACTGATGACTGGACTGAATATATTTTATCATCACTAATGAGAGTTATGTACATGGTGGGAAACTAAATAATAGTTTTTTCACGCATATTTTATACTTTTTGATTTTAAACTTTTATGCAGCACACTAGGAACTACCTGAAAATCAGTGGCCTACTGAGCTATTATTTAGAACTACATAGAAGTGAATAAAAACAAATAAGATCCTTTTGGTCACAGCTTCCACCGATAATCCTCAGAAGAATCCTTCATGTCTGTGGTACCAGGACCAGCCTTGATATGTTTTTAAAGAGTAACAAAGACAGAAATTAAACTCTACTAAGTACTTCAGTCCCAGCTGTCTGCACTGTAAAATGTCACACGAGTTTACTAAAATCAACTCTTTCTTGTCAATAAACCATCACATTTCTAAGTTTTATTCATTTCATATTATTTAAATTGAAGAATTTATGTATTTTGAGCTGAATTGTTGAGTTGAGTGAATGCACTGCTAACACTTCATTAACTCAAAGTTTTAACACATTAGTATGCACTGTGGTGGCATCAAACCTCTTATCTAAGTTTTAAAAAGTATGAAGCAATGATTAAATATTTCTTTAATTAAGAGAGTTCGGGAGTATATTTTTTCATTATACTGTGTGAAGAAAACACGTTTCACATATATGGGATATCAGTGCTTTTAAGCATTTCTGCTTTCTTGTACATTTTTGGTCTATTTACACACATTTCCCTCAGCAGGAGCCTTTTCCCAACAAAAGCTGATCAGCCAGATCATTCCTCTTTACATCATGTTTAACTCACACTTTGTACATTCCCAGCAGCTTGGCTGTGATATCTCCACCTGGAAGCCAGCAGCGAGACAGAGTAACTCTCATGCCGTACCAGGCGGTTGGCTGTATGAGGCTCAGATTGACAGACAGGCTACCTGCTGGCTTTGATCGCAGGCTGCTGACACACAGCGCTGCTCCTGCCTGTCCATGTGTTAACAGACATCACATTTCACCCCAAAACAGACCGAAAAACAGCATCCACTCCCACTCGCCTCGCCTCGACCCCCCCATGACATCAGAGTTTCCATGGGAACCTGTCATGTCAAAACAGGGCCACGCAGACAGCAGCCAAGTCATGATGTCATTGACACTTCAAAGCACAACTTTAATTAAGTGCATGTGGAGCTTGGAGAGGGAGAGCGAAAGAGAAAGAAATACATTGTTTTTGAGGGCAATTAGTACAAATTTGCTATAACTGTGTCATGTTTATGCTGAATCTTAAGTTACACAACTGTTTTGGCAAAGTAGACATAGTGCTAGAAAGACCACCCAAAGATAGAAAAAGATATTAATAATGCACAATCCTTTTTCTGTACCTCAAACACAGTCCTGAAGTGAAAGTGTTCAGCAGAGCTGGAGAGCAGGAGGGTCATTGGTTCAAGAATGTTAGATCCACTGCTACAGGGACTAACTTACTCTACCCTGCAACATGTGAACAATGCTGATCCTTTACTTCCATGTTTTCTACATGCATCATAAGCTAATGAAGATGCTAACTATCCATCTGGAACATGTAGCATTAGCACCTGTTGTTTTTAGCATTATACCTATGTTTAGGCATCAAGCACATACTTAAGATTGGTTGAGGTTTCAAAACAAATTAGATGGAAATTTGAACAAGCCAGCCAGTGATGCCTGACATGTATAACCTTCTCCACTCCAAATAACCAAGGATCACGTCACCTTCTGCCTGATGCACCTGGGGAGGGTGTCCCACTTCTCATCGTCCGTAAGGAAGAATATCTGGGGCGTGTCTATAATGAGACAGCTGCTGATGCCACTGGCAAGATAGAGGAACAGTGAGCTGTCCAGGAAGTGACATGTGGGCACTTTCCTAAGTTTGCCATGCAGAAAAATGAGCAGTTGTTTGTCTTCAGTGGGCACCAGACCCATCTGGATCCTTCTCCTGTACCTGCCACCAGGCACATCTCACATCCTGCAGTCACTGGACACAAGTTCCTTCCCACCCTTGAAGACATATTTCTCTTACAGGAGGTCCTCTGACAATAAGCCATCATTTTTTAGGTTACAAGGAGTTTTGGAATGTTCAAAAATACTCTTAAAAGAAGAACAAAGATTAAAGAGTGGTGGCTGGGTTTGGGAGATGTGGCATCTTCCATGTGGATCCAGTGGTCAATCTGATTGATAAGGGCCATGTTATCCAGGCCTGAAGCTTGAGACTCCTTAAAACCCATTGGTAGTTGTTATATTACGTGGTAATAAAATGGATTCTGATTCTAAAGAAGTGGATGACCATATGTAAAAGCAGGTTTGTATCAAATATACAAACAAGCCTTCTGTTCATTTGTGAGAAGTACAAGTGCGAGGTTCAAAACCTTGACAATGACCAGTCAATTGACTTCATTGAATAAAAGCTTCATTATTAAGTAAGCAGGTCATAGGGAGATAAGAAAAGGTGACCGTTGTACTGGGAGAGTCTCAGAAAGAAAGGAGGAGGAGGGTTGATGGAGAACAGATGAAGGGCGGTTGAAGAGTGATGATAGAAACATGAGATCTGAACCAATCCAGGCAGTGCACTGGGGAGGACAAGGTGTACATGATATACATTTTTGGGATCAACAGGGTGGGATTTGTGTTATCTGGAATATCAAACAACTCACAGGGTCGTTTTCAGTGTCAGCATTTAGTTTATTTTGGCTGCATTTTCCATCTTATTCATCAAAAGCACAAAGTAGCCACTGCTCTCCGCTGACGTCTGTTCCCCATTAATCAGCTCTCGGTCTCAACACAAGAGCTTTATTACTTTATTGTTTTAACAAGAAATGTGGCTGAAGTTACTGGAAGTGAAATATGAAGGCTTTCCATGACCAGAAGTGTGTGTGTGTGTGTGGATTGGACTGTACACGTAACTGAAGCCAGCATTAAAACGTTTTAAGTTACAAATGTTTCCACAGTTTCTTCTTGTCAGATTGTATTTGGACCCTGAGCCAGACTGTTACCGGTGTCCGAATGTCACAGAGAAGAAGTCAGGCAGGTGTGAACAATGAGAGTTTGAAGAGGAAGGCTTGAGGAAGGGATGGACAGAGAAAGGAGCCACATATTGCAAACTCAGGCCAACCTCCTGAGATCACTGGCCTCATAATTACAGCCCTGCAATCTCTGCTGCCCTCCATCACACTCAGATACATGGTTTCCTGGACTTCTGAGGATGTTTTTTTCCAATATCTTTTCAACTTATTCTTTGTTTTGAAACCTCTGTACTCCAGTTTTTCCTGGGAGACACACTAGGGATGACTTTTAGGATCAAGCATGTGCTGATCCTCAAAGACAGCAGAGCATTCCATTGCACAAACATATACACTGTTCACTTATTTCTCTTAACTAATATCCTCCACATCACTGTTGTGTATGTCTGTGGGGTGTAACTGTGGGCTTATTGTCCTGAACCATTCAGTACTGGACATCTGTTCAGTATGAGGCTGCTATTCAGTGCACCATATGATCCAATAATTACTGTCAGTCTATTTATGTCGAGGCACTTGCACTCCAGGAACAGAAATTCACAAGTGTTCCTGCTGTGTTTTGGCAGCGCTCCAGTTTTCATCCATCTGCCACAGCATGCTGAAGGGTTGGTCCTCAGAGCTGAGCTGACACTGTGATTTTTAATCATCTTTATTGATCAGAACCTGAAAACTCTTTACTGTTGCTGTTGTAAAGCTGACATTACACTGACTGTTTCATAGGTTAATTTAATTATGAACATGTTGCACTTGTCTTAATTGAAGGCTTTATTTGACTTGAGACTAAACAGTTCAGAGTCTTTCCATTTTGACAGTATGCAGCATGCACCTGCCTTAAATGGTCAGTTACAGTAAGAATTCTGGATAACACTGAGTCTTGAATGTTTTCATTTTGTGAAAGAACATTGTAGTTGACACATTTGTTTTCTCTGCTGTACTGATATCAATAAAGAAACATGAATTTTGCATGTCATTACGTCTGTAATGTTTTTATGTGCTTCTGTGTTGCATGTTTTAGTAGCTAGCAGTGTTGTACATGCTCACATTAATATTCTTACCAATGATGTCATCAGTTTTTAAAAATTCTGAATCTTTTGAGGATGGACTGTTCCATCTGTCCAGGAGCTACAGATGACAAACAGCTTTTTGGCAAACTGTGGTGTAAGTACTGGGGCTGGTCCCAAATATTCGAATATCTGAATATTTGTTCATTCTGGTGGTATTCGGATAATAATTTTGATATTCGAATATTCATGCGCGCTGCCGAGTGTCGCCGAATGCTGCCGAGTGTTGCCGAGGCAGTAGTACGCCGCCAGACACCACCGAGCATCGCCGAACGTTGCCGAACGCTGCCGAACGCTGCCAAGGCTGTAGTACACCACCAGGCGCCACTGAGCGTCGCCGAGCATCACCAAGGTAGCTGCAGTACGCCGCCAAGGCTGTAGTACGCCGCCATGGTTCTTGTATGTGGACCTGTCGACTCCGGTGGCATGCTCTGGTGTCAGCCCCCCCCCCCGGCCAACACCGCGGCATGAACCGGATATTTGGCGATTATAGGATCCCAATATCCGAAGCACAGATATTGCTATTCAGACCAGCCCTAGTAATTACAGCTCTCTTTATTTATGTACACCATCCTAATAATTAAATTTGTTGTCACCATAAATACATTAAAAAGATATACCAGTAAAGCTTCAACTTTGTATATCTCTCTAGGACATTTAAGGGTCTCATTTGCTGCTGTTGTGCTTTAGCTGCCTTACATTCTGCTTCTTTTGATTGTGCCTGGTGACAGCAGTGACACTGACAACACTTATGCCTGTACCTTACACTGTTCTTACAACATTGCTAATGTACTAGCACTGTGCAGCAGTTTAGAACAGGATAACCTGGTCCAACAGGATTAACTTCTGACATGGGCTAAATTTCACATTACCTACCCTGTTCAGTGATTTCTCCTCCTCCCAACTAATCATTTCTTACCTTCTTACCTTTCTTACCTTCTGATTTCCAGCGAAGCTCCTCCTCCTGTCATTTAAATTCCTTCTGCTGTGATTCAAAAAGAGTAATGTGAGTTTATTTACTCATGAAGATCTTCTTTCCTTCTCCTGGATTTTACCAGTTAGGTGTTACGTTCATCAGTCGGTCAGGTTAATACCAATGAAAAGGACTATCTGCTGAATACTATGATGCAGAAAAAGACATCATCATGTTCAAGAGACCTACAGCCTGCAAGCGAATCAGATGGGCTGCTGTAATGCCAACACACTCTTTTTTAAGTTTAACACATTCAACGTCCACATCCTGTGATTTCGTCCATTTTAATATCCCATCTTAGAATGATAAGTCAAATTACCAGGGACCACAGTAAATATTTTATCCCCCAGCAGCAAGACAGCACAAATATGATGGTCACATTACAAAGTCATTTATTGGGAATGTGAACCCCTGCAACACCTCGGTTTGTGGTCCTGTAAATAGACCCAGATTTGGTCACTCTGCTGGACCAATGGACGAGTCTCATTCAGATAAATGAAGGGCCTGTATGTTGTAACTCAGGACTAGTCTTTGTGATCACATCCTCAGGGCAGTGTTATACTTGAATAAACCCATGAATCTGCTTGGGTCCAGATGAGAGAAATTTCATCAATTACCCCTCTGCTTACATTACATTTGTGTGGGTGCAACCACTGTGCTACAATGGCAGTAGTGAAAATGTGTAGAATGTTTAGACACCAATCTGTGGACTAGAGCGTTGTATAATTAGACCACCTATATGAGCATGGTGTCTGCAGCTGTCCATGTGCATGCCTGCAGGGGAGTAGAATCTAAGCTTTACTCTGGAGAATCCACAGACCTCACTGTCAAATCCTCACCGGAACTACATTCTACCAAAGAGATAGTCCCTGAAAAAGCTGCTTGTTCTGTGATGAATGGTTTTGGGTTTTTTTGTAAAAGCTGTAACATCAGAGCTGTGAGTAAAGCCCTTTTATCATCACTGTGTTGGGATGGAGGTAGAAATTTCAAGACCAGGACAAATGAAACCAAAACTACCTACTGTTGAGAAAGTAGCACCAAAGAAATAGGAGACAAAGAATATCTGCTGCAGTTTTGCTTAAATCAGAGACGTTGGAAGCATCAGTGGACAGTGTTTCCCACTGCAGCTTTACAGTACTCAGACTGAAGCAGTTTAAACTGAGAACAAAGACTGTCTCTGTTTCTGTGACATCTAACAGGTGTTTCCCCACAGCTATTGTGGAAAATCATGTGTCATTATCCTCAGGATTTTGGTTACACAACTAAAATGGATTAAGTTTACCCAATTTTTATTTATTGGCATCTGAAACATGAATGTCAACCTTCCAAACATAAGCCTCATAAGCTCACACTGGCTGGCTGACTAACTCCCCGGAGAGAGAAGAATCAGAGTCAGAGAGGAGGGAGACACCAGTGTCTGGACGGGGTGTCCTCTGTGGGATGGCGTCAGGATTAGATAGGTGTGGAAGTGGACGGGCCCCTAATGTCAACAGCAGAGAGGATACTGGAGGCTGCTGTGAGGATGTGACCTCAAGAACTGGATGGGACTTTGGGAAGTTAAGTACATGTGGATAAACAAACAGTATAACACACACACACACACACACACACACAAACTACACACTTTGATGGAAGTTTTTATCAGAAAAATGCTACTTTGGACTGTTTTCTCATTTTATTAGAGGTTTAAGGCCAGACAGAACAATTTAAATTGGGTTTAGTTCCTGACAAAGGCAAGAAAAATGAAAACATGTCATTTTTTCCCAGGAGCCAAACCGTTCAAGCAGGGAACACACACTGATAACTGATGACTGACTGTTAAGCAGGACTGTGTATGTATGTGTAAGTGCAGGATGATGTCATGCACCCACACCGAGCCAAAATACATCCCAGTCATATCCATCAATTGTTCTTTCCCTGCAATCTGCTCACACACGCTGCTCGGCTGTATCAAAACTTTGCAGAGTTACAACATCGGCCCTTCAGCTGCCAGCGAGGCCCTGATTCAGTATCACGTCACCCTTTCCTCTTCCAGGCCCCGGAGCCCAGCGCACTCAACCAGACACACTCACGCATTCACAGGCAGAGCCAATTAGCAGGGCCATTAGAGGACATCCATCAAGCTGAGGCCATGTTCTCCTCAAAAGCTTAAGTTTGGAAGGACAACATCATTAGTTCCAGCCAGCAACAGAACAACATGTAGTGTGTGAGCGCTTCTGAAAAACAGGAGCTGGGTTTATTACAGCTGCTGATTTCAAACAGACGTGGATGATGCAGCTCCACTGATGCTGCATGAGGCACATGAAATGAATAGCAGCATGTAATGGAAACAGGTGAAACAAAAATAAAAGTGAGGGAAATGTTGATTTTAGCACGTGACGATTTCATGTCAGTCTTCACATCTACCTAATTAAATGGTCACCCCCCCACAAAGTTGCTTTTTTTCACCACGACGGAGCTTCTGGAGGAAGACAGAGTCAAACCACGACTTACTGTTAAACCTGATATATAATTATATGAATATTGCATCATGTTCAGAAGAGTCATTGCCGTCCAAAAGCAGATGCTGTTTCTACTTTAGGCATTTGAATTTTAGATGAAAACACAGAAATAAGACATAAGTAAAGATTGGCTTTGCTGTATATGCAAATAACATATATGTATATGCATGGGTGTGAGTGTGTTTTTCTGCAAATGAACTCTTCCTTTTCCAGATGCCACTTCAGTGCCCGGCTGATGAAACCCACTTTCACCCAGCTTTAGGTACATTTCGATGAATCTAGTGATGTACTGATGTCACCTGGAGCCTCTACAATGAGCAAGTTCAATATACCAGGATATGATTTTGTTATCTGGATCCACTAAACCTAACAACCAAGAAACATGAACAAGAGGAACAAACAATAACCCTAAATCAATATGAATCATCAAAAACATAACACAGGCTAAAAGCAACAGTGCAGCTGCAGGAATATGAGGATCGAAACTGAAGGAAACAGTTTAGTTCAAGAAAAGAAATGAAATGTTACTGCCAACATCTGTTTTGCAAAGTTTTCCAAAACATTTTTTTTTTCATGTTTGCAGATTTACACACTCCGGAGCTCACTTTTGAAAGGTTTTTAAGATAGAAAAAATGAATTCAATGCCTTTGTGGGCAGCTGTGGCTCAGGTGGTAGAGCGGGTTGTCCACTGATCGCAAGGTTGGAGGTTCGATCCCCGGCCTTGCATGGCAGCTCTGTGGTCATTGGTGTGTGAATGTGTGAATGAGAAACACATTGTAAAGCACTTCGGATACCACTAAGGTAGAGAAAAGCCTATATAAGTGCAGACCATTTACCATTTGTGTGGAGCATTTATCTGTCTTGCAGTAAATGTGTGATCAGTAGTGTATCAAAGACAGGTAACACTGTTAACCTATGATATGAGAGTAAAGCCTGGTACATCACAGTAAAAACATTCATCAGTACAGTTTCTATGACCTTTCTCTGAAGCACACTAGCTAGTATCTGTCTCGCCCTTATCTGCTGCTGCCCTTCAGCTTTCTCTCTGTACATTTCACTCCCATGTTCACATAAACTCCTCAGTCCGTGTTCAAGGCGCAAAACACACAGTGTCTCTAAGAAACATTGTCCACTACCTGCTTATTATCCCGACAGACGCAACATAAAAATGATGAAGTGACACTTCCTTCAAACAGAAACCAACTAGTGCAGATGAACCTGCAGCTCTTAGCTTGAGCTGCACTTTCTGCAGGATATCTGTTTCAACCATCATGTGCTGCTGTTTGCATACCCTTGTACAATCACAGCACACATGCAGTACAACTGCACTGCAGCATGTAGCGTAGCAAAATATCACTGAGCTACTTCCACCTCTTTCAACTCACTGAGAATGGGACTTCAGAGTTGAACATAAAACTCTGCGGGTGTTTTCATGAGCCAGTAAATCCAGCTGGATCCCACACACCCCCAGAGAAGATAATGAGTGATGTTGCATCACTTTGTATGAGCAGTAATGTAATCCAGTGAGTCATGGTGGAACCTGTAAACACTGGAGGCTGGACAACGTCTGGATGAAGCCCTGCTCTGACCTGCTGTCCTCTGCAGGCCGCCGCTGTCTGATTTATACCTGCACTTAATGGGGCCGAGGGCAGTTATATAAGTGAAAACATATATAAATGTTAAACAGGTCAAGATTTATGTTATGTAATCTGTAAATTACTTCACAGGGCCATTTGTTCTTTCTGCTGTAGCCATGAGCACAAATAGAGTACAATGAACTGTAATGCTGCTTAGTTTGTAAAGCTGAGAGGATTTTACAGCTTAGAAAAGTCACTTATTCTCTTCTGTGATAAAAGAATTCATATTTCAAGTTAACGTACAGGAAATGTGTACATACATTTGATAGATCTGTGCAGCACCAAAGACTTACCTAAATGTAAACAATAGCAGTGACCAATCAGAAAACACTCATTTAAGAATCTTTTTTGTGAAGGATATTAAATGCACTTTAGCATCATATGGGTGGACACACATAGAGTCATTGGGACCCAATCAGGTTGTCTGGATCATATGACTGCTCTTGTGTATTATATGTGTGGTAGCACACAAATGCTTATTAACAAGTGCCAGGCTGTTGCTCTGGCTTCTGTCATGTGTTATCATCTTATTTTTAACTGGTGTCTGTAGCTTCATGGCAAAAATTCTGTACCTAGGGGTTTGTAATATCTAAGCAACTCAGTGTGGTAACGTATGACCCCAGCTCAATGCCATAGTGATGTGTTGAATTACAAAAATGTTTCCTACCATGAGTTCTCCCATCACATTTAATAGTTCTTCACAGGAATTGGCCCACTGGTGTAGCAAGGAGAAGGGAAAGTTGTGTGGGGTCATTTATGGAAAGATACGCATCTTTTTTCAACACTATACATGTTATTTATCTACATGTAATCACTACACTTTAACGTTTTGCAGTGAATCATGGCCAACAGATCTGGAGTAGCAAGATTTACTGCTGCAGAAGCCACGAGGCAGATCCTCAGTGCTCCAAGTGATGATGAAAACAACTTCAGTAACGTAAATGAGTTTTTAATTTCTTTTTGCATAAAAAAATGATTGAAAACCATAATGTTCTACATTAAAATACTTCTGAATACTTGTCAAAGGTGAAAGAAGCAGTATATACGTGACAAACACAAACAGAGCCATTTAAACTATTCCTGTGTAAAATATCATGAGACCTGATTCGGTCATTTTGGTCGCTAAAACCACTTGGTTGCTTGAGGGTAAAGATGATTTTCTTCATGCCCACCCACAGCATGATTTTCTCGCTATGCAACTTCACTCCATGACGACCTACAGTAAATTCTGTTCCTAATACCAGTGGGCCAGTTGAATTGTCTGAACTTTTCATGAGAGAAATAAAATAGAATTCATACCAGTTAACCTTCACTGCTGCCATGTGACATCAAAGCAGCTAATATTTAATGGGGTGAAGTTTGGAGGGTTTATATGCTGTAATGTCTCACAGTGATGTGTATGAAACTGCAGCTCTAATTCCAGAGCAGCGGTCTGGAATCAAAGTTACAGCATCTTTATCGAGCCCCTAGGATCAGCACTGGGCCGTGCAGCACACTGGCCAAACCAACGTTCCCCGCTCATCACAGGATGTGTTCTGGCCCAGGAAGAAGTTTTCCAAGACAGAATAATTGGAAAAGGAGCAGTTGTTTAAAAATGGTAAGTAAAGAATTATAAAGCGACCCAGCAGGATGGCCATATCTGTCAACACTGGGATTTTAAAAAAGGGGAAGTTTTGCGGCGTCCTCCCACCACCTCTCCCACCGTCCACATGACCCTTACATGTAGAAACGAGTGCACACATCCCCAGACCACCACCAGACAACCATTTTCTTAGAAATACCAGCGCAAGAAGGTTTTTTATTTACTAGGGCCTGACCTCTCTGAGGGTCTAAGCAAAATTAAGCTTAGGGTTCCTTCAACCTGACCCATCAGCCTGTAAACCATTTGCCATCACCTCACAGTCACATCTGACACCTCAGGGCTATGATCCCCCATCCTTTATTACAGTTGGCTCTATCTAAGAACAAGTAGACCCATAATGTCAATCATCTTGCAGTATTCCATAGTGTAACTAACCCTTGACTGAGAGACCAGAAAATCCTTGTCAAGTTATGTGTGCTTCCATCATCACGCCCATGTGTTGTCAGGACTGACACCACAGAGGCTTCTGCTTTTCACGCACCTGCATATGAACATGCATTCAAGTGTGACAGGGTTATCCATCTGAGCTGCAGATCATACACCCTGTTGCTCATTAGCGTGTGTTAAACTTAATAAATAGCAGCAAACATCTCATTTCACAAAAAGACAATAAATCTTCTGAGAGACAAGCAAACAAAGAGACAGACAGCCTCAGCTTTCACACTGGCAGAGGAATTAGGTTACAAGAGTTTGATTTAAACAAAAATACATGTTTACTGCCTCTGATTATTCCAACGAATCCACATTATATGCCAACTCTGCGATCTAGATAAGCCACAATTCAAATCATATGCAGTTGTCTTGAGTTTTAAATGCTGTTCCCACGACTCTGTTGCATCTGACAGTTAATGTGGTCGATATCGTCACTGAAACTCGTGCCAGTGGATGTTCTGATTGTCAGATAGTCTGTATGAAAAGGAGCACATAGTCATGTCTTTGTACTGAACAGCCAAATCCAGTTTGACTAAAAAAGTCCCGAGTCGGTTGCAGATGTAAGTAGAAAGCACAAACAGTAACAATGGCAGCAAACTGAGCTGCTACTGAGAAAATCCTGAAAACCACAGAAAGCAGCTGAGGGACATGAAGACGTTCACCAACATAAACAGGAAAGAGCAGAGGAGAGACGAACATGAGTGGAAGAGGAGGAGGACTGACGCTAACAAGTCAGCAGCAGACGACACTGATTTACTGTCTCATGACGATCAGTTGTGTTATTTGCAATGACCCAAAACACGCACACGCTTGGCAGCTTTCACATCAGAATACACACAGACATGAGCACACAGTCAGTGTGTCTCTGGTCCATCAGCCAGCAGCACAAATGAGCTCATTCAGGATGAGTTTTATCAGAGGCCCTGGAGAGCACATAAATCTGAAGTGTGTTGTCTTTACACCATGCGTGTGTGTGTGTGTGTGTGTGTGTCTGCACATGTGAGACAAATAATGTAACGGCAGTATTTCCCTGAACGTCCCTTCTTGCTGTTTAACAGTCTGGGAATCCGTCCTGATGACCTTTCCCGTGTTACGCTGTTAGGAAGCTTCTCGGACTGTAACACACCCACACACACACACACACACACACACACACACATCTGGCCTCCTCATTACAAATTAAACCTCAGCCTAATCCCGGTTTCAGCAGGGCTCACAGTGCGGTTCGTATCTGTTGCATCACCACAAAGTATTCCTTCTGCTCTGATCCTCCTCCTACCCTCTGGTTATTTAAATCATCTCTCAGCATAGGTCCATTCTGAATACCACCTACTCATAAAATCAGCTATGGATTCCACTTAAGTAGCAGTTGGACGTCTGCTTTTAAATTATAGTGGAGAGTTGCTGTTTGGAAACGGGAAGACCATCTTTCAAACTTGTCTTGCATAATCTTTTTTCAGGCTTCCTGCTGACGAGGCTTCTTTGATAGTTTAATCAGAGATGTTGGGTTTAGGGAGGCTTCCATGTAAGTCTTGGAAAATGTATACTGTAGATGTCTTTGTGTCAGAGCTTAGCTATCCACATACAGGGAGGCGGCATAACCTTGGATAAGTGATGAAAGAGAAGGTTTCTGTGTCCATAATTAAAAGAGGCCTGAGATGTAGCAAACGTCTTTCAGCTGGACAGGAGACAGCTCTGGATAACTTGGAAAAACATTAAAAATTACAGGGTCTCTTATTCTTTAAAGCAGAAATATGCTAGCAAAATAAAAAAGGTTCACTTATCAACCTCAGTCCATGTGGTTGAATTACGAGAGGAAGGACACAGGCGGATTTAAGGCCCATACTGTGGCAAACTGTTTTAACAGCTAGAGTGGGTATGTATTGTAATTATCCATTATTTAGCTTTGAATATCCAAAAAAACAGTTAGAACTAGTGACTAGTTAGAATGTCTTTCTGAAAAAACACAACTCAATTTTTTACAAGTAAAAATGTAATTTTGGATGCCTACAATTAGAGTGATGATGAGCAACAGTGCAATTGCAAATACATGCAATTGTATTACAGATATCTGCAGACAGGTAGATAGGGCGTCACCTTAACATAACAGGGGTCCACCACTATCCACAATTATATTTAGGATGTCCATAATAGCATATTTCTTTAAAAAAAAAATCTTCCTTGTCAGGATGACAATTAAACATATTTACAACCTGACGTGAACCGGAAGCTTTAAACCTGCATTGTTTCTAACAGCCAGCAGGGGGCGCTTCCTCTGGTGGTCTAAAAGTCTATGAGACAGTGACCCTGCATCTCACTTGATTTGTTACTTCAGTGGACATTGTCCTGATGAATTCATGGTGTCAAGCACTAGTTTTAAATCTCCTTCAATACAACATGATGTTCGTTCGGCAAATTATGGTCCTATTTAGAGTAAAACAGACAATAAAGCAGGTACATGTTAAGGTGGAACGACCATTTGAAAAACAAGTTGCTGATTTATTTGCATACATTGCATCCCAAAGTCTTCAGTGCGATCCACTACTTGCTTGTCATTTCTGTCTACAAAAAAATCCAGATAGTTACAGCCAAACTCCCAACTTGAGGCTTTAGAACAGTCCTCCTCAAACGTGTGCTACATCCATCTTTTATTTACAGTCTATGAGTCTGGATCCAGCTTAGAAGGGCTCATGACTGGATGTAAGTCAACGCCATGATGCAAGTAAATGCAAACACTTGTGAGTTCTGTCAAATGAGGTGAAACACATTTTTTTCCAGTTGAGGATGCATTCGCAAACACTTACACGTACATATCTGTCTGTCAAGTGTTTATTATTACAGTTCATCAAGTTACAAAGATAAAAGAGAGGGACCACAGTCTGTGTAGTCACTCTGACTTTATGAAGCGAATGAACATGGATGGCAAAAACACTGCAGAGGGGACAAAGAAAATTCTGTCTGAGCACATCTTTACACGATGGTGTAGCAGATGAATGTGAAGTTGTTCAAGCAAATGACTCAAGGGAATGCTGGAAGATGAAGGATAATTCAGTATGCCCTTATAATGTAACTGCCACTTAAGCAGATCTTGTATAGCCTCACTTTCAAGTTGAGGTACCTCTCTGTTTTGAGGAGCACATACACACAAGCACACAAAATTACACTTGACATCTGAAAGATCTAATGTCTCCTCAGGGTGTAAGAGCTACGCTGAGAGCCAGCTGGCACTACAGGAGGCTCAGAGTTCAGCTTTCAGGTGATGAAGACCAGCGTGAGTGTAGCCCAGTTACTGTGATGACCACACACCACAACAAACACAACACTTTACCAAGCAGAGCGCGGTAACCATGGATCCTCTTTATCATCTGACTTGCTGCTTTTTCCCTCGGTGGATGCCAGCTTCTTCGAACCATCCATGAAACCCAACCCTTGCCTCAGACTGTGCGAGTGTTTGTGTGTGTGAAGATACACACTCACCGTCACAGCTGGAACAAACCATTACGCAGGCATGGCAAAGGCATTTAAACCTCATATAGAAGGGGCATCAGATGGCGTAAACAGGCTCACACACTTCTCGCTCCAGTCTCCGAGCGCCGCTATCATTTATAGTTTTTCCCCTTTGGTTTCCATGAAAACACACAAGGGGAAACACAAGTTAAAAATACACAGTGCCATTAATCTCCAAGAAATTCTCCATTACTCACGTCCCGATTTATTAACCAAGAACGTGTCCTATTCTTATCTGTGCATTGTCACCACATAAACTTGGTTGTTGTGTACTTGTGATAAGTGCTACACAGACACATGCACAATCTTTTTTGGCTGCAGCTTCTCAAAAACACAACCAGGAATCCCCCTGTGAACCGAGCCGGCTATTTTCTTCGAACATCTACATGACGCTGACTGCATAGCTATGCAATGACACATCCTCCTTTTACGATCTGACTTAAATGTTGGTTTGCAGCATGCCGTATAAATTATCTTTCACTCTCGCTCTCTTGTGCAACTCTGATGTTTCAACTTGAAAACCCAGAGCGTCCATCGCTGCTGGCTGATAGGAGCGTACTGTCAGCCAGGCCAGACTCAGCGAGCATGAGCTCATGGCCTCCAAGCTGCTGCATGTAGTGTCTTTTTTTTTTTTACATTTTATTTTATTACGTGCTGAGACTTCATGCAACCTGACCTCACCAGAGAAACTGGCAGGGCAGAGAGCTGAGTTTGAACATAAACTGCATGAGTCAAGGTCTGTCAGCGAGAACACTGATGGCAATTAGCTGCTTTGCTTTTTCAAACACCCTTTGTGTTGGAAATCATCTGGTGTTGTTCCAGATCTGTCACAACAGCTCAGGAGAGGAGAGCCAGGCGGTCGCACCGACATTTAGACCTGTTTATTATTCAACCATCATGGGAGCGCTGCGCTTTTAGCCCTGAGCTCAACTCCAGAGGCAGAAGAAAGAACAGCGAAGAAGAAAGACCAGTATTTGTGGGGAGAAGGAGAGAGGCCACAGACAGACTAAAGCTCAAACACAAAAACCGACATGCACGTGGTCTGAAAGAAAACACACTCCCACCGTGAATTTTCCACTCGCTCTACACGGATCTTCATTATGCGTGCAGTACTTAAGTATGTGGCCAGTGGTTTGGTCACAGGGTCTAGAGATCACACACACACACACACACACACACACACACGCACACACACACACACACACACACACACACACACACACACACACACACACACACACACACACAGGATCTTCTTGCTCTTGACATGAATTTTCCACTGAGTTAAAGTTACCAGTTCATCTGTGGAGACGCAGGAGATCAGAGGGTCAGACGTTAGACATAGCTGGCCTTAATAAAGTGTCCTCCATATGAACTGTGACGCACAGACACACAAGTAAGTAAGTATGAGTAAATATGTGATCATAAGGGCGCAAACACTGGTAGAGAGGGAGGAGAAGAACCTTACATGCTTGCGTTTATTTCATAATTCTCATTTAGTATCGAGTTCAACGATAAAGCTGAAGGCAGTTTCCCATAATAATATACTCTTCTAAATGCAAATCTGACTTTTCTAACCCTTTAAAGTCTGAGTAAAGCAGTATTAAGTGTGTTATCACACCACAGAAAACTGCTGTTAACCAGCCAACCAGTGTTGAATTATTAAGAAAGTCACTTTGTTTAGAAATAGGTTTCAAAACTGTGTTGAAATGAGCAGCAGTCTCGTCTCTGACATACTGGTTGCATGTCTGCTGAAGGTGCTGAAACAATGTCCTGTCACGAGAAAGTTGCAGACTCTTTCAAAAGATTCGATTAAGACCTGAAGAACGGATGCGTCATCGAACAACTTTATTGATCTTGTCTAGCCATACGTGTTTTAGCCACCTAGTCAGAAACCCGACTGGAGCCAAGAACACTGACCTACCCAAGGATCATGGAATATTTTCAATAAGTTGTGGCTGAGACTCCAATGTGGTCCATTTTTTTAAGGAACCCACTTCAAAACTACCTGCTTGGTTGCCATTGCGCCGTTAAATCACCAATTAACCTCAGCATGTCTTTGGACTGAAAACCCACGCAGTGAGAACATGCACACTCCACACAGAAAGACCCCAGGCCCAGATTCAAACCCAGGACCTTCTAGCTGTAAGTGCTAACCGCTTTACACTTTGCCACAAGAATGATGACATGAAGAAGAGGCTGGATTGATTTTGTGATGAAACACACTGACGCAGTAAACATTTTACACCAGGTAGTTTTACAAACTTAGCAGTGAATGTGCCTGATTTGACCTACGGCCCTAGTCTTCATCCTACCATCACATCAACATCTTGTGCCATTATTAGCTCTACAGAGTAGTTCAAGCTGTAATCCTTGCACATGTGTGTTACAGCAGTAAGTGCAGTTTCTTATGGCATTAATGTGTACAGCTGCTTTCATTACAGCATCCTAAAAGTGAAGAAACATTCACAGGGTGCATGAAGACTCCAGTTAAGGGTTCGTATGAGGCCTTTAGTGCTGGATATACCTGGCAGCTACACTACTTTCCTGTTAACAGTCCCATAATGCAGTATTTCATTTAAGTTAGGGCTGCTCATCTGTTTGTTGTTAAGCTGCTATAGGTTTAGACTGCTGGAGGATTCCCATGATGCATTGGGCTCCTCTCCTCTCCTCTCTTCTCTCTATACAGTTAAATATCACCATTACATGTCCCTGACTCTGTGTTTCCCCTGAGGTCCTGACTTCTGTGCTTGTTCTCTCCGTGGATGTCTCTGGATCGGGAGCTCCACGTCTCTGATCTGCAGCCACTGGTCTCATCACCTGCTGTCCTGTCATCCCCATCCCACCCTTTCCTGCTATCCCTCCCCCTCATCCCGACTCCCACCCCAACCGGTCGAGGCAGATGGCCGCCTTCCCTGAGCCTGGTTCTGTCAGAGGCCCCCCCCTTTCCTAGAAGTTTTTTTGGTTATATATTTTTGGTTATATGTATATGTATAAAATTGAACTGAATTGAATTTTATAGACAGGGAAATGGATGCTGACTGACTCATTCACTGCTCACTGTTGTGTGTTTTCTTTGGATATTTTCAGACAAAAACTTATTCTTGATTGTTCCCCTTGTGATTATTTTTGACATTGCCTCTTCTAAGGGTTTATTACATTAAAACAGTATATTTTCAAGGTTGTGTTTTATGACAGGTCACTTTTTTTGAGAATGACCCCTTGGTGCATGTTTCATGTAAGTTCTCGTAATAGTCTGTGACAGCTGCTGTCCTGTGAGCAGTACACAGGTCATAAATGGTTAATCTTTGGAGACAGATTTTGAAATTATGGCAAGAGAAATATTTACGTCCTGGTTATAAATTTAAAAAGATGTCTACCTCTACTTACCTGCCTCACACAGACGCGTCCTTTCTTTGCTGGTTACCTGTGACAGCAGGCCTGGAGACATAAGATCGTAGATAAGGATCCAGCTACAAACAGAAAGGAGGATAGATCGGCATTTAATCATCTTCATTAAATCATCTGGAGTACACTGAGCTAATTAATTCTCAGTTCTGTTACAACATCCAGGGATCAGAGAGTGCGTGGCTCAGTATATCTGCAGTGAAATCAACCCACCTCCAGCACGGGCCCCTGCTTGTCTGCTGTCCCGCAAACCGGCTTATATTCTTAAGATGTGTGACTGGATAAAGCTGCTGTAATTACACCGAACTGATGCAACATGTGAACTCTCAGCTGTCATATTCATGCATTTCTCTGGAAGAATACATCAGTTGTAACCAACAGATCCTGTTTTTAGCCTGTTGTTGATGTTTCACCTAAAATTACGCAAGCAGCATGTTATATTTCTTTGTGTGACAAACAGACTTTTCCCAGAGGAGCTTCTCTCTGTAACTGCAGACCACTGTTCAAATGTCAGGACCCAGCCAGACACACAGCCCTGCTATCACTGATACCAATATAGATCCATTTCCCAAAGAAACTGCCACAAATAAGTTTTTTCTCCTTTTTATTATTTTTATATTGTGGACAGCTTTGATGCCAGATATAGTCCTCAGAGTTCCCATGGTATTTTTGTCTTGTCAGTGTGGAAGAAACCTCTGAAACTCTGAAAAGTATTCCTGCTTATTGAAAAGCATCCAGGGTTTCATTTGTAGCTTCATCCTGTAGTCATGTTGACAGCCTGAGTCTCTGCACCATACTGAGGTGTCATTTAGGTGTTGCACGGTGCACTATCATCAAACTGTATGCCATTAATCTGAAGACATTAGCACAGTTACCATGTAAAAAATAATAATTAAAAAGAAGAATGGCACTGTCACTTAGCCTTTATAGCCTAGCCTACTTTGTCTCTTTGGATTATTAGCCATCAAATAATGGTTTGTAGGGAAACATCTAGACCATCTTTAATGTCACCCATAGATGTCTAAAGCAACATGGATTTCCTTCTACTGTTTGCCAGATAAAAAGAGAAGGAAGCCTGGTTGGAGCAAAGGTGGACTGAGCACATGACCAACATTAAAGCCACATTATTTTCTCAAAGCTGCACTATTTAGTGTGGTCTTTATTTAAAATTGATCGTTGTGCTGTATTTAATGTGAAAGGCTTCACTTGTAGTTAATAACATGGAAAACTATCACACAGCCCTTCATGTTTCCCTCAGCTGTGTGAAGCACTGGAGCATCTCTGTACTCATAGTTTTGGTTTTACTCTTTGCAACTTGTTTTGGTTCAGTCTCACAGGTCTGACTGCCAACTGTTTCAGCAAACCACTGACAAACCAGCTGCATTCCACCTATCAGCAGCACAACAAACAAACTAAACATTACCTGGGTTGATCAAGAAGTCCGCAGACTGTTTGTAGTACATGTGCATAAAGCATGTCACAGTCATGTGTGTGTAACATGTGCAGCCAGTAACTGTCATAAGTCAGGATGTTGCATGTCACCAAACTGTCAACATCAGGACCTGCATTACAGATGTTTTTGTCACCAATGGTGGGTGAGCATTTGCAATTTTTCCATCAACCTCAAACTGGAACAGAGACGAAAACCTCACATTCTGTGTCAGTCAGCAGCTGAATGATCAACCTTCATGTGGAGCATCATCACTGGTGATGATAGGTGGGTCTGCAGCTACTAAAACAGTTATCACAGTGGAAGAGCCTGTGGTGTCCAGGACTAAAAAGGCGCATCAGGTCAGCAGTGTACCAAGAGCATATGAAATGGTAAATGGTCTGCACTTATATAGCACCTTATATATACCTTAGACCCAAAGTGCTTTACAATGTGTTTTGCATTCACACATTCACACACCAATGGTGACAGAGTTGCCATACAAGGCGCTAGCCTGCCACTTGGAGCAACTTGGGGTTTAGCGTCTTGCCCAAGGACACTTCGGCATTTGGTGGGGTCGGGGATCGAACCGCCAACCGTGCGATCAGTGGTCAGCCCGCTCCACCACCTGAGCCCCATATCTGTTGTTTTATTTAATATTTTCATGGCTGTGCACCAAGAATTAGTCCCACAGAGTCATCCTGTCAAGGCAGAGTTCTGCTAAAGCACCTTTACTGTGGTGTGATGGCTGCTCTAATGTACTGTGCACCCGGTCACAGTCCTGTAGCTACACATATGTTTTTTGTCCACAACAACACAATTGTTGCTTTCCATCCCCATACTTACATACTCAGTCTCCCCAAAAGGAAATTTAAGGTTAAGGGGGCACAAGTTTGAAGATTCAGCACTCACCGCAAATAGCGCTTGAATGTCTACTTAACTGGACTTGTTCCAAGCATTGCAGGAGAGTGGACCACTGCAGAGGGAGACTACTTGGATGAGGATAGCACCTAAATTTAAATCAGTTTTTTTTATAGGCACCTAACGGTTCCTAAACGTTTTGATCTGCCTTCAAAGCTGGTAAATACAGCAGAATATTTAGCAGCTAAAATTACAGATTTTAGTTTCTGGGGTTTGTAGGGACAAAAATAGAGATAAAAACATGAAATATATTAAATATTAGACTTTATTAATCAGGTGAACAGAAACACAACTGCAAATGAATACTAATGTTGTTTTATGTGCAAACTAGCAGCCGTCTGCAAACATCATCTCAGTGCTATGTTTACAGTTTGGTGGTTAGGTGTGCTTCCTGCTATATTACCAGCTTACATTGAACCATATTTTGACCATTGACTTTGGATTGTTTAAAGACAGGGGAACATACAGTGCTACTTGGTGATATATGCGGTAATGTTTAGCCCAGATTTGAGGTTCAATGCAATAAAGATTCTGAACAAAAATGCAATTAATTGTGAAAACAGTATCTTTTCCTTGTGACATCAATAAGGCTGTTTTGAACAGCAGTCAGTGTGCTGCAGAAACCGAGTGTCTCTCACAGTGAAAAGCTGATTTAAAAAAATCTCTTCCCACATTTTGATAATCTGTGAACAGATATAATACATGTACGCACAAGCAGACGACTGATAACATCCTCCTCAGTGTAGGCAGCAATAGGATTTATGGTAAATGAGGTTTAACTGGACAACGTGTATTTTCAAACTGTGCTGTGAGAATATATTTGTAGAAACTTGTACTTTATCTTAAACTGCTGATGGTGTGTGTTTAGGCACCACCTCTGATCTTTGTACTGATTATTAGTCTTTGTCTGTCTTTTAAAGAATATATTGCTGTGTGTGAACGTTAAAAGTGGTTTCCTTGTTCTTTTCTTATCTGTTTTTTCGTGGCATTTCTTCAAAGAACATGAAAAGCTCGGTCTGATATTTGGATTCATTTTCCTTTCTTCTCTCCTTTCTTGGCCTCTGTACCTCCCAGACAGATTTAACGCTGCTTTGCCCTGTTTGTCTTACCTGAGCATTTGTGATCAAACCAGGGCCACACACACACACACACACACACACACACACCCACCCCTCAGGGCACTGGGTTCTGGCAGCACACACTCACACATCTGGTCTCTGTAAAGCTGTTTATCCCTGTAAATGGACTCAGAGCTGACTGACCAGCTCAGCCGTCCTCTGTGGAGATCGTAGTTTTCCTCTTCATCAGTCCACATCAAAGCTGACGGTGGACGTATACAAGCAGTGAGGGTCACTGTGTTTTACAAGCATGTTGAGTGCATGTTTCTAATGAGAGAGCTGGAAAAGAGAGCATAAAAAGAGAATATAATATGAAAGCAGAGCATTTCTAAAAACCCGCTGAGCTTTACAAGAAGCTTTGATTTTACCTTTGCTTCAGAGCTGAGTGTGGATGTAAAATATAGGAGGCAGGGTTCTATGTCCTGCAGGCATGTTCAAAGATGAATAAAAATGCTCTGCTTTGGGTAATCATTTGTGTCTGAAATGTTTTTTCATTAGAAAAAAATGTAATTACCTGGCAGGAAATTGTTAAAGTCACATCTACACCCCCTCCCCCAGGGAAACATCCACAATATATGAACATGGAAATATTTGTCATCTGAAAAGTCTCCTGCATCGTCAACAGTCTGTTCTCATTGTTGTACAGTGCAGGTTTCAAGTTTCCACACCACGCTTGTACAAGTTGCCTCTTGAACCTGAAACCAATAAAAAGTAAATGTGATGTCACAAATCCCGCTCACAGGTACACACCTTAGACTGATTCAGGGCGTTCAGAGAAATCTTCCACTTCTAGTGCCAAAGTTCTGAGTGTGAGTGAGATCTGAGCCTTACTTAAAGTGAACTGTCACATATATTGCCACACAGGGATTTACCCTTGTTTTTTATTCTGTTCGTTCTTTTAAACATAGATTGTCCCAGCGCTATTCCATGTCATGGTAAATTTTATGGTTTATGTTTTAGTTTTTATCTGTAGCAGCATGTGATACAAAAAATCAGAAATATATGAACAAGGAGGAGGGAAAAATGTTATGCGGAGGATGGACTCATTTTTGTGCTGTCAGAGTCACTGCTAGATAACGTACATAATCAGCTGACCATCACCGGCCCCCCTGGAGGCTAAGCTGTCATTCTTTTTTGAATTTTCCTATCATAAGCCAGAGGGGGCAGAGTTTCACCTCAGTGAATTGAGGGGGAAACAAATGAAGGATAGGGCAAGACAAGACGAACAGGGAGGGTATAGACAGGCAGTGCTATTTGAATCCTATAAGAGTGCTGTAAAATGCTGCGTTATTCCCAACAACCGACCCCACATCGGAAAATCGGAAACAAATAATCAACACAGAAACGAATCGGACACCAGAAGTCCTGACAGTATACAGGGTTAGGACGCCAGAGGCCAGGAGTGAGGGAAGAATGTATAGAGGGCGTGAGTTTAGTGCAAAGTCTGAAGAGTGACTCGGCACAGTCTGGGAGGTCCCATCAGCTCTCAGCAAGGGGACTCGACAGGAGTTGGTCAGCCCTGAACAAACATGCATATGTGATGACACCGAAGCCCAGAGCGACTACCACAGGTCAGCAGGGCCAGGCCAGCCATGTGCCCTACACCCTGGGCCAGGGGAGCACCCAGGATGCATCACCCAGAAGACCACCCAGGCCACACTGAGCAATAGCTTGATTTTTGGCACCTTTTGGTAAAACTGAAGTATTAAAACCGAAGTTGCTGTTTTGACTGAACGACTTAATGTCTTTTCCAGCCCAACTTCCAAAGACTTTGGCTTGACTGGTTACATGTCTGCTCCACCCTGGTATGCCTGCACATTGTTTTTGGTATGGACTTCCATTGTCTGCATTAATTAGTCATTTATTGCTGCTGTTATTGGTGATGTCTCAGTGATTTCTATTCATGTGAGTTTCTGCTGCAGGAAAAGTTTACCTATTAGAACAATATCTTTGAGCCTTGGAGAGAAAAGCAAAGAAAGGTTGTACAGCCTGAGGAACTCTCTTACATTTAAGAACATTTTTATGTCCAAGGGAAACTGATAAATAACTTTCATTATTTAGTTTGTGACTTAGAGTCAACATGAGGGATTTGTATCTTATACTTAAAGGCCAACATTTCACTTAGTTCTTTGTTTATGGGCTCAGATCTGTCAGGAAATGAAAAGAAGAGGAAAAGACATTTCAGACAACAAATGAGACATTTGTTTAAATCCAAATAACCCTTTTATTATTCACTCATATGCTGCTGAATTGGTCTAAAAACCACCTGAAATTTAATATAACTTCTAATATCAGTCCAGTCACGACAAGAAGTGGTATTTATTCCAAAGTGTTGACATTATTATGTGATATCTTAGATTTGCTGCACCTACATTTCATTAAAGGAGCCCTGTGGAGTTTTCTTGAAAGTAAACAATGTTGTAGTTGAACCACATTCAGATATAAACACATTCTGTATGTCAGTGAGGTCTAAGAAACTTGCTGAATATGTTCACGAGGGAAAAAAAACTAAAAAAGCCGATTTTTAAAACCATTTTAATTCCTCGTTTGCTACCCAGCAGTTTTCTTCTTCACTGCTTTTCTAGGAGAACTGCTTTGAGTCTCTGTGCAGTACGACCACCTGTAGATCAGCAATAAGTGTCAGGTTGCCTGTGCACTTCTTTGTGTGCAGCTGCAGGACAATCCCTGCACCACAGCACCACTAGTGGCCAAAAACCCCACAAGGTACCTTTAAACTGTGATTGTAGCATTATCACCTGTTTTGTAATGGACGGGTTTCTCTTTTTCAATAAGACAGTTCATTTACATCACCATCAAGCTACTACCATGCGTACAATTAAATAAAAATCAGTGCAACAAACAAACAGATATTCAGTTTCACAGAAACCCCAATTCACCAAAAACTCTAAATCAAACATCTGCAACATCCTAAAACAGCAATGAATGAGGGGAGGAGGAGTGATGGGACAGTCTGCCTTCACTGTCATGTTCTTCTCAGACCACAGAGGCTGCTCAGTATGGTTTCTTCTGCTCAGGACAGACACAGAAACACACATACAGGTGCAAACAAGCAGAGATTAAACACTAGTTTGAAAAGATGCTGACTCAAAACAAACAGTTTTTTTTCATATTTCCTTACCTGCAGTGACTGTCTTCTTGCTGTGGAGAAAATAAACAGTTATTAGTGTCTTGGATGTAATATCTCAAATGTCTCAGTGATACTAATGCAGCAGCCCACACGTTTTTATGTCTTGCAGGACCTCTACACTCAGCAATGAATCTAGACTTTTCAACTTTCAAAACCCTTCTCAAAACCCATCTGTTTGACCTGTCATTTGCTTAACCCCCTTTTTTTGTTTGTTTGTTTGTTTATTTGTTTGTTTGTTTGTTTATCTTGTCCATTCTGTAAAGCGTCTTTGAGTTACCAAAAAAGCGCTATATAAAATTGATGAATTATTATTATTATTATTATTATTACTCACCTGAGTACAGGTAACGCAGCAGCACATACAGGATGACCAATAGTGTGATCAGACTGAAGCCAACAATGAGGTTAAACATCCAGCTGCTTGGCTCTGAGCACACAGACAAGAGAAAGATGTCACATATGTAACTCTTCTGCCACTGAGTGGTAGCTCCCAGTACTACAGGGAAATCACTGTGTCCTCTCACCTTCAACATGCAGGATGAAGCTCTTTTTGATGGGCACTCTCAGGGACTGGTGGGAGACACTACATTTAAACTCTTTGCCCGAGTCTTTGAGCGAAGCCTGGAGGTAGAAGAAAGCTGAGACTGAGTAGGTGTTGTCCTTGTTGAGCTTGTGGCTGGACAGCAGGATGTTCTGCCGCACTTTGGGCAGAGGAGCGCCGACCCTCTGACCCGACGCTGCAGGGTCCTGCTCATACCAAACTATTTCCACATCCAGAGGGTAGTAGCCCTCTGCCTCACAAACTATCTTCTGCTCTTCCCCGTCCTGCAGGGACAGAGTGGGTCCCACGTTGAGGGAGACTCGGGGAGGCTCTGAGGAGAGGAGGGGTAATAAAGAAATCAAAATTTAAAGAAATGAAAAATAGTGATTTCAGTCCCTAGGGTGGTATTTATGAATGAGCAACATTTTGGTTACAAATGTATCAGAACTCTAACTTGTCATTCAGAAATGGTGACGTTCATGACTGTTTGTTCTACACTGTTCAGTAAAGCTCCAGGTCTCTATAACATCTGTTAGAAATAATCAACAGAGGCATTTTTAGCTTCGTATTCTGGAAATAAAAGATGATAAATTGACACAAGATATAAAGTTTGTCCTAACAGCCACACCAACTGTACAGCAATGAAAGCAGAATGGAAACAATCAAATGGTCACTTTAATGCACATCTATATGAGTTACAGAAAGGACAACAATTATATAGATGAGCAGTAAATACAAGGATGCTGTTGAGTTTAAAAGGCAATGACAGAATAACAGATTAAAGATATTTTGAGTAAATGAATGTATAATCTTTGTGTTCTAAATGATGGAGAAACTGAAACGATTACCAACGGGGTTCATTAACAAAACACATACTGTATAAATAGCTTTCTCCTTAAGTGTTCTGTAACCCGAAAAATGTACGATAATTTCTATTAAATTAAATGTCTGATGTCCTCTTACATGCTTCAGTATAATGAAGCATATAAAACCTACAGTGACTGATTATTAGGAGGCTCATGCTGCATTCCAGACAGGGAGCTCTGACTGAGAAACTCAGACCACAGACAGGCTCAGTGGGTGGAGGTATTCTGGGCCTCGAGCTCCAGGAGTAAAATTTCTCTAAAGTTTGCATTTGATACAAATTGTGGCAGTTTGAAATGAGTAGAAATGCCAGCCAGAGTGAATTTCCCCTATAGGGAGCTGGTGCCAGTTCAAGTATTTCAACTGAAAGCAAAAGTGTGGTCTGAGCTGTAAGCACTGAAAAGAGTTACAGTGTCAGCTAGAGCGCATGCAGTAAAGTTCATCCTTGTTTTCACAAAAAGATCTTAACATTGTTCATAAGGGCTAATTAAACTCCATCCACTGATTAAGACAATAAGATACAATTAAAATTCTTAAAAAGCCAGTAAGAAGAAGAAACCTTTATTTGTCACAAATAATTTTTTACAGTATTGAGAAAAATACTGTTGCATATCCCAGTTGGGGTCAGAGCACAGGGTCAGCCATGGTACAGCCCCTGGAGTAGGAAGGGTTAAGGGCCTTGCTCAAGGGCCCAACAATGGCCGCATTGGTGTTTGATCCTCTGACCTTCTGATCAGTAGCCCAGACACTTAACCATTGCGCCTAAAAGTAAGCTTTAAATCAAGATAACACTATCTATTAAAAGTGTTACATTATATCAGTATTTTTGCCTCTCTGGTTATTTTCTCACCTTCAATGTGCAGGTTTATATCCAGACTTGCAAACAGGGGGGTCACTGACACAGAACAAACGTAGGTCGCTTCACTGCTCATCTTTGTGAATGGGAGGGTGTAGGAGGCATCTCCACCTGCGAGCTCCTTCAGCACAACACCAGTCCCCTCGGTCCGCCCTGAGCGACTGGTATGGCTGAACAGTTGAATCCTCTCTCCACGATGCTGCCGGTGCCACTGCACAGTGACATTTGGCCCTTTGTGGTCGATGGCAAACTGGCAATTAAGCTTTTTTTGGGATCCCAGGCCTGCTTTCACTGATGGAGACTGTGTTTTGATGACCATGGCAACTATGAAAACAGATTAGTTTAAGAATAAATTAGATTCAACTTTAATGTCATTTCACAGAGTACAAACATGAGGACAACTGCAGTTTAGTATCCAAACAGAAGATTCAAAGTTTTATTGTCATGTGCACAGTAAAGAAACACGTTTCCCTGCACAATAAAATTCTTACTTTGCTGTCCGCTCAGATTACCAGCAACAAGTATAAAAAAATAGTATATACAAATAAAATAGAATTAAATAGACATAAAAAACTATGTAAATATGAACTGTAAAGTGTATTTAGTGCAAACAGGATGTACATCTAGTGCAAAGTAGTGCAAAAAAATGTAAACAAAAGAGAGCTGCAGTTTTCAAGTGTATGTAGAAGTGTAGAAGTGCACAAGAAGCAGTAAAAATGCAGTTCGATGTAAAATGTCTTAGTAGAATAGCTTTAATGGCAGTATGTATGTGCTCAGATATACTGTATACAGTATGATAGAGTGAGGAAGACGAGTTTGAACATAGTGGTAGGGACATGGGTTTTTTTCACAAGAATTTACAAAAACAGACTCTTTCCTCTCAAAGTGAAAACATTTTCAAGTTCAAATAAATAAATATTAAAACCTAAAAATAAGTTATAAGTTATAATTATTCACCCCCTTCAAGTGAGTATTTAGTAGATGCACCTTTGGCCACAATTACAGCTTTGATCTTCTGTGGATGGGTCTCAATCAGCCTTGTACATCTGTACCTTGCAGACTACATCAGGTTGTCCTCCAGGTTTTCTCTATACTTTGCAGCATTTATTTTTCCTCTATCTTTACAAGCTTTTCAGGGCCTGCTGCTGGAAAGCATCCCCATATCATGATGCTGCCACCACCATGCTTCACATTATGATGCTGCCACTACCATGCTTCACTATGGGGATGGTATGTTTGTGATGATGTGCAATGTTTGGTGTTCACCAAACATAGTGTCTAGTCTGAGGGCCAAAAATTCCAATTTTGGTCTCACCAGACAAAAGAACCTTCTTTCAGTTGACTTCAGAGTCTCCTACAGGCCTTTGGGTGAACTCTAGTTGAGATTTAACATGAGCTTTGTCGACAGTGACTTTCTCTATGTTACTCTCCCATAAAGCTTTAAGGCAACAGTTGTTGTATGTAATTGACATTACTTTGTAAGAGACTGTTTTCACTTTGACATGAAAGAACCTTTTCGTGAATTCTTGTCAAAAAGTGGAAATAAATTGAGAGTGATTAAATGCTGAAAAGCGGAAAAAGAGGAAAGAGGAAAATTCCAAGGGGGTGAATGCTTGTTACACAGTAGTGTACACAGAATAAGCTGTGGGCAATTTAAGTGTGTCTGACAGTGGGACAGATTCAGTTCTTAGTCAAGAGGATGTGGAGCGGATGTTCAGTTTTCAGTAAAGATTTAGAGTTTATGTGTTATTTGCAAAGAAATTGCTGCTATTGAGAGTATTATGTTGAGTTTACCTGTTGTGGTAAGTGTCTCTCCATCTGCGATAGCAGGCCAGCGACGGTAGTCCTGCTGTCCTGGTGGAGGTTGATCAGATGATTGTCTGAGGAAGCCGGTGACAGTGAAAAGGTCCTTACTGTGTCTGAGGGTGCAGCTGAACCAGCGGTTGTAGCCCTGAGCCCCCTGGACAGGCCAGCGGACATGGATTCCCTCTGTACTGTACCTACGCAGCTCACACTCCAACTGTTCTGCCTCCACCCCCTCCATGTACCGCCGCAGGTCCAGCTTGGATCCTACAACACAATAAAATACAAATGAAGACAACAGTTTTCAGTCTTCTCTGCCTGTAGGCTGCAGTAACTTACCTGTGACCAGGAAGGTGACGGCTCGTGGATTAACAGGAGAGTCTCCTGTCTGACCAAACTGCAGCATGGCCTCTCTGTAGATGAGCTGAGTCTCAATGTGACTCTCATTATTCAAAGATACGTGTTCATCAATGAACTGACAGGGCAGCCATGCTATCTGATGGACACTCTGCACACCTGAAAGACAAACACAAACACTGAATCAGTATACTAAACTAACATTTAGCACTTTCTACTCCACTACATTCATCTGACAGCTCTACTTACTTTTAAGATGAGGAATTTACACTATGGATTATGTAGCACACTTTTAAGATATGACACACAGTTAAAGATTAAACCAATGGTTTCCAACATATTTGGATTGTTAAAAGAAACTCATATTTCAGGTGAGTTGTTAACAGCTCCACCAAATGGTGATATTCCCTCTAAACCTCTGACATGTTTTCATTTCAATAAATGTTCAAATGATCCAACAATCTCAGAAAAAAAATCAAATATCAGATAAAAACTGAAAACATGTATGTTAACGTTGCTGTACTGCTGCTTCTACTTCAGTAAAGGATACTATCCACCACTGATAGTAGCTCTATAAGTTTGTACTTACTGATCGTACAAACTCCAAACACACCACAGTCGGTACCAAAGTTCTAGACACTAACTTACCTGCACATAGACAGAAGTAAACAAGTATCTTTAAGATTAAAGCCATGATTATCATCAGTCATCTGAGACTTGATTCTTGTAGCTCCAGCAGCACAACGACGTACTGAGAGTACTTTCACTTTCATTTTGCAGGAATAAAAACCTGCTTTGCCTTCAGCTCACATCACGTGATGAGCAGATACGAGACATACAGTCCATGATAGAAGATCACAACAGAATATGACAAAATATGTCCATGTGAGAGAAATATGCTACGTAACTGCAGCATTTTAACGGCGGTACGATGTGTCTGCTAGTGATTGTTCAGGTACTCATTCAAAGGCTGAGTGTTCGGCGTAAACGCATGTTGGCGCACATTAAGTCATGAATCAAGCATCTGTCCCCTCAGTGCAGCAACATGAGTCATTTGTTTTATGTGGCTGATCAGTGAGTGGAGTCTCCAGCAGGCTGCAGTACTGGAGGTGTCCTGAGGCGGCGCTGTGAGCAGCAGCGGCTCTTCTCTGCTCTGTGACGCGGCGGAAGCGCTTCATAGGAACTTGTTGACAGTTTTATTTATTTTTTTATTTATTGACATTTGTTACCGATGCACATTCTCAATGCCAAGTTTGTTATAAGGCACTGTTATAATGCTATCATTTTCTTATGTATTTTGTCAATAAAGATGAAATTAAAAAAAAAAAAAAAAAAAAGTTGACAGTTTTTTAAAAAAAAAACTTTATTCAAAGATACATTCAGAACAGTGCAATACAACATACTGCAATAATAACCGCCAGGGGGCTACAAGCATTTAGAGGCAACGTTTCAGACTATCATGTTACATAAATACATTGAAAAGAGCACATAAATCATAAGTCTTAATAGCTTTCATATTAGTGGAATGTTTGATAGTTTTGATATATTGTTTGACTTCATAGGAATTTGTTGACATGAAGACACGAGAGAAGCTGCTCATAGACACGCTTTGAGCTCTGTCAGCTTCAGGACGGTGAACTCTGAAGAGTTGGTGGTGTCGTACAACTGGCTGTACCGGTTTGAAGCTAGACAGTTTTCTACGGACCAGTCATCGCGTGCAAAAAAGGTTTTTAAAATGTAACTTCTTTTTAATTAAACAAAAGTTTCCTAAATGAATGAAATTGCTATTTACTGCTAAATGTGTATTTACTTTCTCCAGTCTCTCCAGCTTTTTAAAGATGCTCTCCAGAGACGTTTGTTTCTTTATTAATTTTGACAGGTGTCAGAGTGACGAGTCAAGTGCGAGCAAACGAGCACAGACGGAAGTGGCAGGAAGACGGTCTAGTCAATTTTCAAAATAAAACACCCTGCGGACTACGCCGGAAACAAAACAAGAGGTTTCTAATTTTTCTGTGCGGCCCGGTAAAGTTGACCGGCATTTAGACAATGAGGATGAAAAATGGTAACGACGGCCTCCTGGACACTCCTCACTGTATTTTGTGAACAACATGTCAGTACACTTTAATCGTTTTATTGTGAAACTGACAAATGTTCGAACGCAATTAAATGTCACACCATGAGCTGACTGGATTGGACTTCCATTTCCAGCATTAGTTAATGGTTTATTGTTGGTGTTATTGTTCATATCTCATTGATTTGGGTTCATATCTAAAGTCTCCTTGATGAAAAAGCTTCTGATAGTCACTTGAAGTCAAAATTTTCCCTTAACAGTTTGCTTATGGACCCAGATCTGCCAGGAAATCAAAAGACAATGAATGTGACAGTTTTTTAATCCTTAAGAATCCTTTTATTATGTACAAAAATAGTATAAACCACATGAGAATATAAGAACTTTTGAAATCAATCACATCTGCTTTTTAATCCTTAGGAATTATTCCTTTTTTATTTTTTGACAAGAACTGAGAAGATTTTGTAACTTTTCACATGTACTCAGCTCTACTTCACTAAAGGTGCCCTGTTTCTTTGTAAATAAATAATGTTGTATTCATTGTTTCTAACTAAAACACATCCTGTCTGTGTCCATGATATCTAACAAACTTGGTTTTAGAAAAAAACAGTTTTGTAAAGGATCCTTTGTCAAGGAGAAAATTCATTCACTTCAACATCAAGCTACTACAATGCATACAATTAAATAAAAATGAGTGCAACATTGGGCTGCCGTATAGCTCACTGAGTTAAGGCGTTACCACATGGGCGCAGGTTGCCAGCAGCCGGTTGTGCGTTCGGCTCACGACCCTTTGCTGCATGTCTCTCTCCTCTCTACCCCCTTTCACCCTGTCTATCAATAAAGCTTCAAAACATCTCCCCCAGAAAAATTAATTTTAAAAAAAATGAGTGCAACAAACAAACAGATATTCAGTTTCACAGAAACCCCAATTCACCAAAAACTATAAATCAAACATCTGCAACATCCTGAAACAGCAATGATTGAGAGGAGGAGGAGTGATGAGACATCCATCCATTATCTATACACCTCTGTAGGGTCACGGGGCCTGGAGCCTATCCCAGCAGAATTGGGCAACACCTACGGACAATTTAGAATCATCAATTAACCTCAGCATGTTTTTGGACTCTGGGAGAAAACCCACACTGCACAGGGAGCTCCACACAGAAAGATCCCAGGCATCCTAACCAGGACGTGAACTGGACAACAGTTCAGCCCGTGATGAGACAGTCTGGCTTCACTGTCATGTTCTTCTCAGATCACAGACGCTCCTCCAGATGGTTTCTTCTGCTCAGGACAGACACACACAAACACACACATGCAAATGCAAACAAGCAGAGATTAAATACTACTTTGAAAAGATGTCAGTGATTAAAGCAAAGACGAATAGTTTTTATTTCACTTTACCTGTGCTGACTGTCCTCTTCCTGTGGAGAAAATAAATGATTATTGCTCACTTGTTCATCAACACCTCACGTCACAGTGACAATAACACAGTCGACCACAGGATTTAATGTCACTGTCATCTAAACACACATGTTTCTGTCTTCAAGAATCTCTAATGCAAGATGTTGGTTATTGGTTCTTTAGTAGCCTGTTTGTATGAGGGTCACCTGAGTGCACTCACCTGAGCGGAGGTAGCGCAGCTTCTTATACAGTATGATAAAGAGTGTGATCCCAGTGATGCTGACCATGAGGTTAAACCTCCAGCTGACTGCCTCTGAGCACAGGAAACACACAACACATACAAGTTACATATGTACCTCTGCTGCCAGCATCATACTTCCACACTGTATTGTTTGACAGAACAAAATGAGTATGTCCCAGTACATAGTACATCACATGTAGTGGGCCAGATATCCCAGGATGTATTACTACATTCTTTTAGATTTTGCAGTTTCTAGCCAGCATGCTATTCCAACTATTCTGACCCACAATCTTCTGTGCAGCATGTATAAACCACAAAGAGTGCACAGACAGATGACAGCTCATGTTGCACTACAGACGGTCAAAGTTTAAGGCATGATAACATGCATCCTATGTCAAACAGTTTGTTCCTTGTGAGGGCAGCTGTAGTAAGTACTTCAAGTGAAAAGAAAGTATGTGATTTGGAATAGCTACTTTATTCTCCTCTGACCTTCAACATTCAGGATGAAGCTCTTTCTGATGGGCTCTGTTAGAGACTGATGGAAAATGCTGCATGTAAACTGTTTGCCCGAGTCTCTGAGCCAAGCCTGGAGGTAGAAGAAAGCTGAGACTGAGTAGGTGCTGTCATTGTTGAGTTTGGGACGGGACCGCAGGAAGTATTCCATCACTTTGGGTGGAGTAGTCCCGACCCTCTGATCCGACATCACTACTTTCTGATTGTACCAAACTATTTCCACATCCAGAGGGTAGTAGCCCTCTGCCTCACACACTAACATCTGCTCTCCCCCGTCCTGCAGGGACAGAGTGGGTTCCACGTTGAGGGAGACTCGGGGAGGTTCTGAGGAGAGGAGGAAAAAGGAAACCGCAACAGTAAATATTGATGACAGTTATTGGTATTTAAAAAGCGATAAAATTTTGATTTCATATGCATCAAAATTGTAAATTCTCATTTTGCATTGGTGGAATTCATTAACCACACTAACTACACATTATGATCAGTCAGATGACCACATGAAAACATCTACACAAGATACAAAAAGAGCAACATTACCATTGATTTTTATCATGTTAAATATGTGCTGTCCTCTTCCATGCTACAATTTTTTTTAAGCATATGACCTCAAACTGCAGCGCTCACATTAGCTGAAAGATGGTTCTATATCCCTCATAGACAGTATTCTGGCCATAATAAACAAACAATGCATCATCTCAGGTGCACTGCCCCGCCCCCACTTTGGAGATGTAAGGTTTAGCCGACAGAGGCAGCTGCACAACTGGCTCAAAGGCTACTGCAGCATCACAAACATCCCCTATGTGGACAACTTCATGACCTCTACAATGGACCAGACCTCTTCAAACATGACCACCTCCATCAAGACATTCAGAATCATGTCTCCTATCTATAAACATTGAACTCTCATTACACTCCTGCAAAGCATTCACAGCATGAAGGTATGACAGTCAGGACACACTCTGTCCCCAACCCGTAATCTCTGCCTCTGTCTTTCACATTCCAGTTCTGACCACAAATGAGTCCCATATCCATCAGTCTAACTATTGTTAATGTTATAATGCTATAATTCAGAAAATTAATATTCATAAAAACTCAGATATTTACAAGTAAACCCACCTCTGACTCTGGACCAATTCTGCTAAATCCTCATACTTTCAAATCCAGACATGGTGTAGACTTGATTCATTTGAAAATTAGTAGTCAAATTAGATTACATAGAAAATTCTGACATCACAAACAGACCCTGACATCCTGGTTCTTACAGAAACATGGCTTAAACAGAGTGTGCATGACTCTGAGACCTCCATACACAATTATAACCTGTACAGAACAGACAGGGTTGGGACGGGGGTGGTGTGGCTGTTTACATCAAGTCAAGTTCTCCTGCTACAGTTTTATGAGCAGTCAGTGTACCTCAGCATGTTGAAATCATTTCTTTCAAAGTGAACCTGTTCACCAATAACTATATCAGTGTGGTGGGTGTTTAATCACCCCCCTCAGCTGCATCTAGTGCAGTCCCAAAACTATCAGACCTACTTGCTCAGTACAGTAGCTCAGAAATGCTGCTTTTAGGGGACATTAATCTAAATCGGTGGTCGAACAATTCTCTGTGTCTGAAAGACATGTGCCAACCTCAATCTCTACCAGTACTGATTCATGAGCCAAAAAGACCCAATTTGAAGGATCCCTCAAAATCAACATTGTTAGATCTGATTGTGTGCAACAGAAGGGACTAAATTAGCGCCGCTGTGAGTGTTTCACAATTTACATCAATAATATTTCATCCACCATAACAACCTGTTCTCCTCATCTATACTCAGATGACACAATTCTATTCTGCTTTTTTGATACTGCACAGTCAGTCATTCAATCTCTGCAACAAGTTTTTAAGCAACTGCAAAATGCACTAGTTCAATTAAAACCTGTCATCAAAACTAAAAAGACTAAATACATGCTCCTCTCAAGAGCCAGAGAATTCCCTGAAGGCAATTTAAACATCACCATTCTGACTGGGCAGAACATCAAGAGAGTCCCTGAATATAAATACCTAGGCATCTATCTGGACCAAAAACTCACATTTAACTGTCACATCAAAATGTTAGTCTGCAAGCTGCGGCAGAAAATGGGATATTTTTACAGAAAGAGAGCCACTTTTCCTGTATGTTGTAGAAAGCAAATAATCAAAGCAGTCTTCTTGTCTGTCCTAGATAATGGAGATATCATCCACAGAAACAGATTCATCTCCACTCTGAAAGATTTGGATTCAGTTTGTCACTCAGCCCTCAGATTCATTACCAGTGACAACTATTCCACTCATCACTGCTTATTGTATGAAAAGGTTGGCTGGCCACCTCTAGCAGTAAGGCAATACAGACATAGGTTTCTGATTATCTTTAAAACACTGATTGGCAAAATGCCACAATGCAAAACTTCCTTGTGGTTGGCTCACACTGCAGCTGTAACTATTGACCAGTTTAAATCCACGATCATTGACTATACTGCTTTTGAATGTGCCTGTTTTTCACTGTGTTCCTTTCTTTGTTGTCTTGTGATTGTCACCTTATTATCCTGTTAACTGGACTCTCGACATCATTGTAGATGAGGGTTTGTCCTCAATGATTCATCAAGATTTAAATAAAGGTTGAATGAATGAATGAATGAATGAAATCTTGGGCTTATATAAAACTCACCTACACTACAATTATCTGGTTGTTCAACAAAAGCAAAAGTACAAGTCTGTGTTAATTAAATTTTAAGTGCATTTTGGAACAAATCATCCAATCGTGAGCTGCTAACAGCAGACAAGAGCTGAAGATGATGCTGTTGAGAAAACTAAAAGTACAATCTACAGCTTGAACCACCACAAGCTTCATGGATATTGTCGTATTTAGACCAATCTGCCAGGTCAACATGACTTGAGAAGCAGATGCTCTGATGTCTCTCTTTACAGAAATATTCATAAAAAGTGACCATTGCCTGTGCTGCATTTGACTCAGACAACAGAAATTTCTGACTTCCTCCTCGAAAAAGTCAAATGATCATTTTCTCACCTGCGATGTGCAGTTTTATATCCACACTGGCCAACAGTGGAGGCACTGACACTGAACAGGTGTAGGTGCCTTCACTGCTCATCTCTGCGGAGTGGAGGGTGTAGGAGGCATCTCCACCTGTGAGTTCCTTCAGCCCAACACCAGTCCCCTCAGTCCGCCCTGAGCTGCTGCTATGGCTGAACAGTTTAGTCCTTTTTCCAAGATGCTGCTGATGCCACTCCACAGTGACCTTTGGTCCTTTGTGGTCGATCACAAACTGGCAGTGGAGCTTTTGTTGGGACCCGATGCGTGCTTTCACTGATGGAGACTGTGTTTTGATGACCATGGCAACTATGGAAACACATGTTACAAAGACAGTGAGACACAAACACACACTTAGTTCTTACTCATGAAGACAGGTTTGAATTCAGCAGAGATGTAGGACCAATGTTAACTTTTAAGTTAAAATGAGGATTCATGTGAGGAAACTGGAGCTGTTGCTGGCTGAGCTTTAGATCAGATTTCAAAATACAGACGTTTTACAGCATCCCATAACCATAACCCATAATCATCAAAACCACTTGTCTTTGTTCCAGTCTAACTAAGTACATTGTGTTGAGTTTACCTGTTGTGGTAAGTGTCTCTCCATCTGTGATAGCAGGCCAGTGGAGGTAGTCCTGCTGTCCTGGTGGAGGTTGGTCAGATGGGTGTCTGAGGAAGCCGGTGACAGTGAAAAATCCTTTAATGTGTCTGAGGGTGCAGCTGAACCAGCGGTTGTAGCCCTGAGCCCCCTGGACAGGCCAGCGGACATGGATTCCCTCTGTACTGTACCTACGCAGCTCACACTCCAACTGTTCTGCCTCCACCCCCTCCATGTACTGCCGCAGGTCCAGCTTGGATCCTACAACACAATAAAATACAAATGAAGACAACAGTTTTCAGGGTTGCAAGGTGGCTTGGTTGTTTGCACTGTCGCCTCCACCTAGAAGATCCTCGGTTCATGTCCTGGTTAGGACGCCTGGGATCTTTCTGTGTGGAGTTTGCATGTTCTCCCTGTGTATGTGTGGGTTCTCACCAGGTTCTCCAGCTTCCTCCCACAGTCCAAAAACATGCTGAGGTTAACTGATGATTCTAAATTGTTCGTAGGTGTGAATGTGAGTGTACTTGGTTGTCTGTCTCTGTGTAGCCCTGTTATAGGCTGGTGACCTGTCCCCTGCCTTTGCCTGAGTTGGCTAGGATAGGCTCCACCCTCCATCCCACCCCCACCCGCAACCCCACAGAGGATTAAGCAGTGTATAGATAATGGGTGGATGGATGGACAACAGTTTTCAGTCTTCTCTGCCTGTAGGCTGCAGTAACTTACCTGTGACCAGGAAGGTGATGGCTTGTGGATTAACAGGAGAGTCTCCTGTTTGATCAAACTGCAGCATGGCCTCTCTGTAGATGTAGTGACTCTCAATGAGACTCTTATTATTCACAGACAAATGTTCATCAATGAACTGACAGGGCAGCCATGCTATCTGATGGACACTCTGCACACCTGAAAGACAAACACACATCAGTATGATTGGTTAACATTTAGTGCAGTAAATAGTATAGTAGTTATCAGTGATGGAAAGTGAAAGGTTCTTGTGCTTTACTGGACTTTATATTTCCAGTCTACCACATTACAGAGATAAATATTGTACTTTCTAATCCATTACATTTATCTGATTGTTCAATTACTATATTTAGTTTGCGATGAAGATTTTACACAAGAGAAAATGTACCAAGCTTTTGAGAAATACAAAACACTGTTCAATATTAAACCAGGGGTTTCCAAGTTTGGTGGCTGCTTACAAGAAGCAGAGTGTTGTTCAGATGTATTCAGGTTGTTAACAGCTCTACTCAATTAAATCAAAGATCAGAGAAGAAATGTTCAAACTTAAAACAGACTTGTGGATGAAAACTTTGTTTTTCCTTCTTTCCTTATCTGACAACCTCTAAGAACTACCTGCTGTCCCTGCATACAGCATACAACTGTATATGAAGCAGAGCCCATTTCTATTGTCAGTTAATCAATTTCTGTAAAAATTTATAAATTGTTTGGTCTAAAAAATGTTATAAAATGAACAAAATGTAGATCAGTGTTGGGAATGATGTTCTAAAATGTCTTGTTTTGTCCACAACCCAAACATATTCAGTTTAGTGTCACAAAAGGAGAGAGAGAGACCAGTGAGAGAAGTATTCACATGTAAGAAGCTGTGTAGCGCCACATTATGTAATAACACTGCACTATGTAATAATGTAGTAAATTTTCACCTCATTGTGTAATAACGCTGCAATTTGTAATAATCTGTCGCATTTTGTGATAAAATTCTTGAACGTAATATGTAATAAACTTTGCTGCATTTTCTAATGAGTTGTTACATATTGCATCAGTTATTACAAAATGCGATGTTGTTGTCTTTTCTATGAAGAAAATGTAATAATTTGGTGCATTATGTAATAAACCACCAAAAAGGATGTCTTAATTGGAAAAAACATTATCAAAATGTATGCATTTCCCATGTATTTCAATGAGAGGGTCCAAGCATTATAATGGCAGGACCATTTAGGTCCTTGAAGTAACAATAGGTACTTTTCTGATGCATTTAGAGGGTTAATCTTCAAAGTCATATTGTCTAAGTCTACTACAGTAAACAATTTCAAATGTATTGCAAGCAAGAGTTACTTTTTTCTTTGCCAAAAAAAATGATGTTGAGAAAAAGTTGTCAACACTTGTCTGTGGGCTACTTTTATTCATAGACATTATGAGGGCTTGTTTTCCATAGCCTACAGTAGCCTACCTGTTACATAGTGAGGTGAACATTTTTTACATTATTATATAATGTGGCATTATTACATAGTGTGGCACTACAAGCTGCAATCAGAAAGGCACATTTCTGAGGTCTAAGCTGTTCACAGCTTCAACAAATACAATTTCACCTGTAATAAATGTTACAATGATCCAGTATATCATGAAATAATTCAAAGATTACACAAAAAGTTCACATACTGAAAACACAACAGGGTTTGAGAGCTTTGTTTTTTCTCCTTAGCTCTCCCATCAGTCATGTTTGGAGCCTCACATTGATCTTGTAAATGAACTGGATATAAACCGGTTCAACCTGCAGCAGCTCCAACACTGACCTGCTGCTGAAACACTCATACTTCACTGTTAACAGTCTCATCATGGCAGACGGAATAGTCTATCAGTCAGAGGGACAAGACAAGCAGTACTTTAATTTTTAATAACATTTTGCTGATGTCTACTTTTACTGATGTTTGATTTACCTATAATGGAGTATCTTAACGTTGCTGTACTGCTACTTTTACTTTAGGAAACGATGTGAGTACTTGTTCCACCACTGATAGTAGCTCTATGAGTTTGTACTTACTGATCATACAAACTCCAAACACACCACAGTCGGTACCAAAGTTCTAAACACTAACTTACCTGCACATAGACAGAAGTAAACAAGTATCTTTAAGATTAAAGCCATGATTATCATCAGTTGTCTGAGACTTGATTCTTGTAGCTCCAGCAGCACAACGACGTACTGAGAGTACTTTCACTTTCATTTTGCAGGAATAAAAAACCTGTTTTGCCTTCAGCTCACATCACATGATGAGATACAACAAACTGACAAGACAAAACATGTCACAGTGCCCAAAATATATGTTGTTCAGTTTAACATTTTCATTACAATACGATGCATCTGCATCAGAGGCCCCTCAAAGGGGGCCAGGAGGGGCCACGGTCAGGCCTGTGGTCTTCTTGGTCACCCCAGATCTGATTGGTCATTTTCATTTACTGGGACTCTGATGTCCACATTTCAGTGAATGTATCGACTGTACAGCGTAAAAAGTGAAAGCTATACATGTGTACAAAGGACTCAGTTTGTGTGTCGTTACTTCCACACACAGACTTTGAAGTGTTAACAGGAGCTTAGGTTTAGTTTTTTGCTTCCAGCTGTTTGTAGGAGACTTTGCTCTGAGTTTATTAAATACGTGCAGCATTAGACAGCAGCAGGATGAATATGAACGTCTTTAAAGAGAGAAAGAGAGCTGCAGCTTTTACACAAAGTGAATGTGAAACTATGCCACCTAGTATCTATTTTGGGTACCTGCATTCAGTTTGTATGGCAAAGGATTATGGGTAATTCTCATGATTCTTTTTTCTTTCTAAATGCAGGTGTGTAGCAGTGTGTGTGTGGTGTAATGATATGTTATAATATTAATTTTATGTTCACTGTTTGTTGCTGTTTGGTGGATGTATGTGGCCACGGTATTTTTACATTTTAATAATTATACTTAAAAATGTAGCAGACCAATTTTATAATATCTTTGTAAATATATGTATTATATAACTTTGATGTTTTCAGACAGATGTCAATTCTTTCTTTTTGTTTTATTCAATTATAAACCACGATACGTTCACTATGTGAATGTTCCCGGATTCTAACAGACTTTGGTAAAACAGCGTTCTCCTATCATGCACCATGGTCATGGAATAATCTTCAACAAACTCTTAAACTAGAAACATTCATATCCATTAATGAGCCTAAGATTATAATAAAGAATGCAGTGAAGGAGGAATCTCACTGAGGATGAACAAAGGTCACGACGGCACTGTATTTTATTGATAACATGTCCGTACACTTAGTTTAAAATGTTTTTATTGTGAAACTGACAAATGTTCGAATGCACCTACATTTGACACCATGAGAAGAACAAAACCTCATAACAGAAAGGGTCAGTTTGAACAAAGAGTTCATGCTGTTGTGTTTGTGTTGGTGGAAGAAGACTGTGACAATAATAAAATGAAAACAAGAAAAGGATTGTGACTCATTTGATTGGACATCCATCTCCAGCATTAGTTGATGGTTCATTGTTGGTTTTATTGTTCATTTCTCACTGATTTATGTTCATATCTAAAGTCTCCTTGCTGAAAAAGCTTCTCCTAGTCAGACGATAATGATTTCTTTAAACCTTGGAGTGAACAAAAAGAACAGCGGTTCAGCAGCTGGAACTCTCTTACATTTAAGAGCAGTTTGATGTCAAAAGGAAACTGATAAATAGCTTTCAGTGAAGGACTTTTGTTTTTTTTAACTTGAAATATAAATTTTCCCTTAACAGTTTACTTATGGACCCAGATCTGCCAGGAAATCAGAAGACAATAAATAAGAGTTTTTTTGTTTTTTTTTTATCTTGAGAAGTCTTTTATTATGTACAAAAATAGTATAAACCACATGAGAATATAAGAACTTTTGAAACCAATCCAGCTACTACATTTATCATTTACTCCTGAGAAATTATTCCTTCTTTTTTGTTGTTTGACATGAAGTTTTTGTAACATTTCACATGTACTCAGCTATATTTTATTAAAGGTGCCCTGTTTTCTTGTAAATAAATAATGTTATATTCATTGTTTCTAACTAAAACACATCCTGTGTGTCCGTGACGTCTAACAAACTTAGAAAAAACAGTTTTGTAAAATATCCTTTGTCAAGGAGACAATTCATTTACTTCACCAGCAAGATACTAAACAAAAATGAGTGCAACATACAAACAGATATTCAGTTTTACAGAAACCCCAATTCACCAAAAACTCTAAATCAAACACCTGTAACATCCTGAAACAGCAATGATTGAGGGGAGGAGGAGTGATGAGACATCCATCCATTATCTATACACCTCTGTAGGGTCACGGGGCCTGGAGCCTATCCCAGCAGAATTGGGCAACACCTACGGACAATTTAGAATCATCAATTAACCTCAGCATGTTTTTGGACTCTGGGAGAAAACCCACACTGCACAGGGAGCTCCACACAGAAAGATCCCAGGCATCCTAACCAGGACGTGAACTGGACAACAGTTCAGCCCGTGATGAGACAGTCTGGCTTCACTGTCATGTTCTTCTCAGATCACAGGGGCTCCTCCAGATGGTTTCTTCTGCTCAGGACAGACACACACAAACACACACATGCAAATGCAAACAAGCAGAGATTAAATACTACTTTGAAAAGATGTCAGTGATTAAAACAAAGACAAATAGTTTTTATTTCACTTTACCTGTGCTGACTGTCCTCTTCCTGTGGAGAAAATAAATGATTATTGCTCACTTGTTCATCAACACCTCACGTCACAGTGACAATAACACAGTCGACCACAGGATTTAATGTCACTGTCATCTAAACACACATGTTTCTGTCTTCAAGAATCTCTAATGCAAGATGTTGGTTATTGGTTCTTTAGTAGCCTGTTTGTATGAGGGTCACCTGAGTGCACTCACCTGAGCGGAGGTAGCGCAGCTTCTTATACAGTATGGCAAAGAGTGTGATCCCAGTGATGCTGACCATGAGGTTAAACCTCCAGCTGACTGGCTCTGAGCTCAGGAAACACACAACACATACAAGTTACATATGTACCTCTACTGCCAGCATCATACTTCCACACTGTATTGTTTGACAGAACAAAATGAGTATGTCCCAGTACATAGTACATCACATGTAGTGGGCCAGATATCCCAGGATGTATTACTACATTCTTTTAGATTTTGCAATTTCTAGCCAGCATGCTATTCCAGCTAAACAGAAACCCACCTCAAAAAACTAATAAAAAGAAATAAAAAGAGACATCATCAACCACACCAGACAAATTAATTTATACCTGGTATATAAATAAAAGAAACACCACCTCCAGCAGAGCCATCTCCAACGAATATCAAAAGAAAAAAGGAAACATCTCAGAGAGGTCTACTTTTCTCTCCTTAACATATAGAAAGAAAGCACCCAAATTGTACTTAAAGAGTTAGAATCCCCTGATCGGGAAAGGCGAATTTTCTCTAGGTTAATGAAATAAAGACTATCCCAAATCCATCGAGAAAATAAAGGGGGGATAGTTTGTCTCCAGATTATCGGGATTTGTCTTCTTGTCAATGAAGTCATGAAAGAAATTGTACTTTTATATTTTCCATGGAGAGAATGTGACAAAGGGTAGACACCAAACAGAGCAGTGAGAGGGTTAGGTGTTATTTGCTGTCCAATGAGCTCTGAAAGAGTATTAAAGATGGAAGTCCACAAATGTAACAAGGACGGACAGGACCAAAAAGAGTGAACCAGGTCTGCACGGGACTGATTACACCTCTCACAAGAGGGAGAAACATTTGGATATATTTTTTGCCTTTGTAAAATAAGTGCAATGGACAGGTTTTAACTGAATAATGCAACGTTCAGCACAAATTAAAGCCTTCTGAATATTCTTAATAACCTCACTCCAAACCTGATCAGAAATATAAATTCCTAGTTCGAATGGAGTCCGAAGAATGTGAACACAGAGAGCGAATTTGGCCTGAAATAATGGATATCATGCCTTTAAGTCTAGCAGGGGGTTTAAAAAAATATTAAGAGGCGTTTCATTAGGTAGAAGAGAGAGAATTCTTGATAGGTATTAGTGATGAAATTGTGAACCTGTAAATACCTGAAAAAAAGGTTTTTAGGAAGCGAAAAATGATCAGAAAGTTGTTGAAATGAAGTCAGAGTATTGCCAATGAACAGATCTTTAATGCAAGGAATCTCTACTCTAGAGTCTAGACCACTGGCCAGAAAAAGAGTCCAAGGGTGATGGAGGAAAAATATGATTATTAGCCAGAGGAGATAGAGTGGAAACAGACTGAAAACCAAAGTGCCATTTAAACTGAGACCAAATTTTACAGATATTCTTAACAACCACATTTTTTTGTATATGGAGATATCGAGGAGTGAACAGGTGCATGAACCAGAGCCTTTAGTGATAGAGATGCAGCAGATTAGGTCTTCAAGCCCAGTACCTTAACGACCGAATGTTGGCAGCCCAATAGCAGAACTTGAAATCTGGCAAAGCCATCCCCCCCAGTGGCTTTGGTCTCTGAAACAGTGCTTTACGTATCCTGGGTACCCTCTTATTCTAAATATAGCTGGAAATAAGACTGTCTAAAGAAGCTAGAGGAAGAGGAATGGGAATACATTGAAAGAGATAAAAAAAATGAGGTAAGACGTTCATTTCGACGGTGTTAATGAGAGCAGCTAAGGATAAATTAAGAACAGACCTGCACTCAAAGTCTTCCTGGGTACTGTTAACCAAGGCTAAGAAACTGGACTTATAAAGTTTGGAATGGTCATGGGTTATTTAATTGCCAAGATATATAAAATAGTTTCTTGCAATTTTGAACAGCAAATTGCGCAAAGGACAGTTTATAGCTGGTGAGTTAATCATCAACTACTTTGTTCTCGTCTGACCTTCAACATTCAGGATGAAGCTCTTTATGATGGGCTCTCTTAGAGACTGATGGGAGACGCTGCATGTAAACTGTTTGCCCGAGTCTCTGAGCCAAGCCTGGAGGTAGAGGAAAGCTGAGACTGAGTAGGTGCTGTCATTGTTGAGTTTGGGACGGGACCGCAGGAAGTATTCCATCACTTTGGGTGGAGTAGTCCCGACCCTCTGATCCGACATCACTACTTTCTGATTGTACCAAACTATTTCCACATCCAGAGGGTAGTAGCCCTCTGCCTCACACACTAACATCTGCTCTCCCCCGTCCTGCAGGGACAGAGTGGGTTCCACGTTGAGGGAGACTCGGGGAGGTTCTGAGGAGAGGAGGAAAAAAAATGATACTGCAACAGATAATATTGATGACAAACATTGAGCTGGTATTTAAAAAGGAATAAAATTTTGATTTCAGATGCATCAAAATTGTAAATTCTCATTCTGCATTGGTGGAATTTATTAATGTTCTTCACTGCTCAGTTCGTTTCTTAGTCTGGTCACAATTTCCAGTTTAGTTTAGAAAGCTCTTGGGTTCTATTACATCAGTTAAAAGTAACCAGCAAAGGTATTTCTAGCTATACACTTTCTATATGTTGAAGATCTTAGACAATAAGTTGACACAAGATAAAGGTTTGTATCAATATCCACACTAACTAAACACCAAGAGAATGATCAGTCAAACGACCACATGAAAACATCTACACAAGATACAAACAGAGCAACATTGTCACTGATTTTTATCATGTTAAATATGTGCTGTCCTCTTGCATGCTAAAGTTTAATAAAGCAAATTATATCTTGGACCCATGTAAAACTCACCTACACTATAAAATACCTGGTTGTTCAATAAACCAAAATTACAAGCCTGTGTCAGTAAATGGTTTGTGGGAGATGTTGACCACAACTTCCCAAGGTGCATTTCAGTACAAACCATCCAAACATGTGAGCTGCTGCTAACAGCTGAGCTGTTTTCTCAACATTATGCTGTTGAGAAAACTAAAAATACAACCTACAGCTTGAACCATCACAAGTTTCATGGCTATTATAGCATTTTTTGTTAATATTATTAAATTCAAGAGACTTTATTTGTCACCTGAAGGCAATTTAAGGAACATAGAGCAGTTGGATCAACATACAAATAATTTAAGGTGCTGGTGGAATATGGAATATACAATACGCAATGTCTCGTCTCGATGCACTGGGGAGGGGGTGTCACAAGCAAGATGGGTCCAGTGCATGGAGACAGGGGGGCGGTGATGGTTGGGAGTTGAGGAGCCGAATAGCCATGGGAACAATGGTTGCTCTCTTCATCCAAGTCCTGCGTCCAGGACAACAGAGCTTATGTTTTGAGGGGACCCACTCAAAATACTGGGAACAGAATGTGTGAGGTGTCTTAGAAGATCCTGCACACTGTCCTCAGTGTCTGCTGCTCACACAGGGTGCAAAGTGCTCTCTGAGTGGGAGACCAAGTGTCATGGTGGGTCAGAGAACCCAAGAGCAGACAAGAGCAGGTAGAGACAGGTGGCAGTCAAACAAGGGTTTTATTAACAAAGAAAGTAACAACAAAACCAATGTTGAAGTGAGAACTAAGCAAATGAGAAAAGTAAAACAGGAGCTAACCAAACCTGATTCAAAAAAAGGGTGAAACTACAAAAACCTAGGAAAAACTCTAAAACAACAGAGAGGAAAGTAATATGAATAAACTAAGCAAGACAAACAAATGGGGATACTGACAGGACGGGGAAACTAAATTAAATGGACAGGTAGGTTCAGGGAATTGGGGTTGGTTAGATGAGCCAGAACTGGCAAAGGCTGGGGAAACGCTGGAGCAGGGCCGGTGGCATGCACAGGCCAGCTGGCAGGATCAGGGTGTCAAGTGTGTCGCTGATGCAGGGCGGTCAGGCAGCAGCTGTTTGTGAAAGGCAGGCAGGAAACAAGTCGTGGACCAGTATGGAAATAAGGCAACAGTGTCCATGATCTAGCCGCGTGTGGAGGAATGACACTGGCTTTTATGGGTACGGGTGATTTTGAACAAGTGAACCTATCCACACAGCTGTCTCCAGTCCCTGCAATTATCAGGCACACACAGGACCAGAGTGACAGGAGAGAGAGGGCGAGCAAAGCCCAGCGAGAGGGAAGGGATAGAGAGAGAGAGAAGGCATGCAGGGGCTGAGGCTGAGGCTGAGGCTGGGGGGGGATCCTGACAACAACGATTGTAGAGCAGACCTTGACTGTGGCCTGCAGGTGTGTCCAAACAGGCTGATGCAGTGAAACCAGCAGATTGTAGAGAATGTAATGACACACTCAAAGAAGGAAAAATAAAATGTCCTTAGGATGTTCCTGCTGCTTGCATTTTCTGAGGATCTCCTCAGTGTTTGGGCAAGTTTGAATGCGTTATCAAAAATTGTACCTTGGTATTTGTATTCATCCACTACCTCTTCGTTCATCTCATGGATTGTGTTGTCTGCTGTTGTAGCCAGCTCCCTCTGCTTGCTGGAAGGTCATCAACATCTCTTTGGACTTTTCAATGTTTAGCTCCAGGAAAGATTTGTCACACCACTCCACAAACTCATGGAGTGCTGAGCTGTGGTGGTGTGATGTGCCTGAGAGCAGGGACAAGAGAACTGTGTCATCTGCGTACTTACCCGTATGACAGTCTGGGTGGACCTGCAGTCATCAGTATAGAGGATGAAGAGGAGAGGACGCAGCCCTAAGAGGAGCCGGTACAGGTGAAGGAGAGGTAGGAGAACTGTGACACTCTGTGACCTGTTAGTCAGGAAGTCTGTGATCCACAAAATTAGCTGGTCCTCCAGTGGAAATGGGTGGACAGTTGCTCCGCCAGGATGTGTGACTGGAGAGTGTTGAACGCAGAGGACAAGTCTACAAACAGGAGTCTGACTGTGGTGTTGGATTGTTCCAGATGCTTGTGTACAGTGTCCATGGTGTATATTTTCATTTCATCAACCCCCCTGCTCGTACGGTATGCGAACTGGAGTGACTCAGTCAGTGAGTTAGTCACCTTGATGATGTGCTTCTTTATGACCCTCTCCATAGCTTTCATCACAAGAGTGGTGAGAGCCAGAGTCTTCCCTAGGGTGTGGTGCAGATGATATATTGTTAAAATCCTTTCAGTGACTTGTCAGAAAAAGCAGTGGTTGGGACAGACTGGGGATATGAGTTCAAGTCTGTTTACAGTGTTCTTTATGTGCTCAGTGGCTGTAGTAGAGTTTTCTGTAAATGTAAAATTGCAGAAGTCCTATATTTATGCATGCGATTAACGCTGGCTTGCAGCTCGTCTATCTTGTTGCGCAAACAGTGCATGTCGGTCAGGATGACTGAGGAGAGCACTCAGTGTTGCAAACTGCAGCAGAAAGTCTCTGGTGCAGGTGATGTACTGTCCATCAGGATGATTGAGTTTGCTGTAGTTCACCGAGATCAACTTCACAGAAAGTCAAAAAAGCAGATATAACAGAGCCCAGGAACATCTTCAGTTGCCCATGTTGCAGCCAGTGTAAGTTCTCAGTCAGCCCCAAAGCACCAAAAAACAATGGAGGACGCACATGACACATGTCACATGACACAGATGGCTTGGGTCTAGCTAAAAGATAACATGTACTTTCACAGACTTTACAGAAAAAATACCTGTTAAAATACCTATTAAGCACTAAATATACAAATAGGCCTATACGTGTCATGTTATGCTGCTTGCATGAAGAATACAAGCTGCTCTTGTTGCCTGTTCAACCACAAGAGCAGCAACCCAGAAGACAGAAGAAATCAGACCCATCTGCCATGTTCTAATGGCAGACAAAATAAGATTTCTCAGAAACAAGGTTGAAATATTATAACTAGTGGCTACAGCATAAAACTATAGCAATATATTAGGGATGGTGTGTCCTGCACCCAGACCTTATTGAGAAACAGATGCTCTGATGTCTCTCTTTACAGAAATATTCAGAAAAAGTGACCATTGCCTGTGCTGCATTTGACTCAGACAACAGAAATTTCTGATTTCCTCTTTCCATCCATCCATTATCTACACACTGCTTAATCCTCTGTAGAGTTGCAGGGGGACTGGAGCCTATCCCAGTCGACTCAGGGCGAAGGCAGGGGACCCCCTGAACAGGTCGCCAGCCTATCACGGGGCTACATATAGAGACAAACAAGCACACTCTTATTCACACCTACGGACAATTTAGAATAATGAGTTAACCTCAGCATGTTTTTGGACTGTGGGAGGAAGCCGGAGTACCCGGTGAGAACCCACGCATGCACAGGGAGAACATGCAAACTCCACAAAGAAATGATTTCCTCCTTGAAAAAGTCAAATGATCATTTTCTCACCTGCAATATGCAGTTTTATATCCACATTGGCCAACAGTGGAGTCACTGACACTGAACAGGTGTAGGTGCCTTCACTGCTCATCTCTGCAGAGTGGAGGGTGTAGGAGGCATCTCCACCTGTGAGTTCCTTCAGCCCAACACCAGTCCCCTTGGTCCGCCCTGAGCTGCTGCTATAACTGAACAGTTTAGTCCTTTTTCCAGGATGCTGCTGATGCCACTCCACAGTGACCTTTGGTCCTTTGTGGTCGATCACAAACTGGCAGTGGAGCTTTTGTTGGGACCCGATGCGTGCTTTCACTGATGGAGACTGTGTTTTGATGACCATGGCAACTATGGAAACACATGTTACAAAGACAGTGAGGCACAAACACACACTTAGTTCTTACTCATGAAGACAGGTTTGAATTCAGCAGAGATGTAGGACCAATGTTAACTTTTAAGTTAAAATGAGGATTCATGTGAGGAAACTGGAGCTGTTGCTGGCTGAGCTTTAGATCAGATTTCAAAATACAGACGTTTTACAGCATCCCATAACCATAACCCATAATCATCAAAACCACTTGTCTTTGTTCCAGTCTAACTAAGTACATTGTGTTGAGTTTACCTGTTGTGGTAAGTGTCTCTCCATCTGTGATAGCAGGCCAGTGGAGGTAGTCCTGCTGTCCTGGTGGAGGTTGGTCAGATGGGTGTCTGAGGAAGCCGGTGACAGTGAAAAATCCTTTAATGTGTCTGAGGGTGCAGCTGAACCAGCGGTTGTAGCCCTGAGCCCCCTGGACAGGCCAGCGGACATGGATTCCCTCTGTACTGTACCTACGCAGCTCACACTCCAACTGTTCTGCCTCCACCCCCTCCATGTACCGCCGCAGGTCCAGCTTGGATCCTACAACACAATAAAATACAAATGAAGACAACAGTTTTCAGTCTTCTCTGCCTGTAGGCTGCAGTAACTTACCTGTGACCAGGAAGGTGATGGCTTGTGGATTAACAGGAGAGTCTCCTGTCTGATCAAACTGCAGCATGGCCTTTCTGTAGATGTAGTGACTCTCAATGTGACTCTCCTTATTCACAGACAAATGTTCATCAATGAACTGACAGGGCAGCCATGCTATCTGATGGACACTCTGCACACCTGAAAGACAAACACACATCAGTATGATTGGTTAATATTTAGTGCAGTAAATAGTATAGTAGTTATCAGTGATGGAAAGTGAAAGGTTCTTGTGCTTTACTGGACTTTATATTTTCAGTCTACCACATTACAGAGATAAATATTGTACTTTCTACTCCATTACATTTATCTGATAGTTCAATTACTATATTTAGTTTGAGATGAAGATTTTACACAAGAGAAAATGTAACAAGCTTTTGAGAAATACAAAACACTGTTCAATATTAAACCAGGGGTTTCCAAGTTTGGTGGCTGCTTACAAGAAGCAGAGTGTTGTTCAGATGTATTCAGGTTGTTAACAGCTCTACTCAATTAAATCAAAGATCAGAGAAGAAATGTTAAAACTTAAAACAGACTTGTGGATGAAGACTTTGTTTTTCCTTCTTTCCTTATCTGACAACCTCTAAGAACTACCTGCTGTCCCTGCATACAGCATACAACTGTATATGAAGCAGAGCCCATTTCTATTGTCAGTTAATCAATTTCTGTAAAAAATTATAAATTGTTTGGTCTAAAAAATGTTATAAAATGAATGAAATGTAGATTAGTGTTGGGAATGATGTTCTCAAATGTCTTGTTTTGTCCACAACCCAAACATATTCAGTTTAGTGTCACAAAAGGAGAGAGAGAGACCAGAAAGTATTCACATGTAAGAAGCTGCAATCACAGAATATAGACTTCTTTTTAAAATAATCAAACTGATTTGTGGATTTTAAAAATGGTTGGTGATTAATTTACCAGTTGACAACTAATCCATTTATTGATTAATCTTTGCGGCTCTATTTTAGCACATTGTTATGAATTAAATAAGTGGTTTCCAACGTTTTTGGCTTCCTACAAACTGCTGTTTGTAGTTCAGGCCACATTTCTGAGGTCTAAGTTGTTCACAGCTTCAACAAATACAATTTCACATGTAATAAATGTTACAATGATCCAGTATATCATGAAATAATTAAAAGATTAGACAAAAAGTTCACATACTGAAAACACAACAGGGTTTGAGAGCTTTGTTTTTTCTCCTTAGCTCTCCCATCAGTCTTGTTTGGAGCCTCACATTGATCTTGTAAATGAACTGGATATAAACCGGTTCAACCTGCAGCAGCTCCAACACTGACCTGCTGCTGAAACACTCATACTTCACTGTTAACAGTCTCATCATGGCAGACGGAATAGTCTATTAGTCAGAGGGACAAGACAAGCAGTACTTTAATTTTGCTGATGTCTACTTTTACTGATGTTTGATTTACCTATAATGGAGTATCTTAACGTTGCTGTACTGCTACTTTTACTTTAGGAAACGATGTGAGTACTTGTTCCACCACTGATAGTAGCTCTATAAGTTTGTACTTACTGATCATACAAACTCCAAACACACCACAGTCAGTACCAAAGTTCTAGACACTAACTTACCTGCACATAGACAGAAGTAAACAAGTATCTTTAAGATTAAAGCCATGATTATCATCAGTCGTCTGAGACTTGATTCTTGTTGTTCGAGCAGCACGACGACTCACTGAGAATACTTTTACTTCCGTTTTGCAAGCTGAAAAACCTGTTTTGCCTCCAGCTTACATCACATGACAAGATACATCGAAATGACATGACAAAAGATGACACCTGTCTCCAGTGTTTACAGAGACATTTAAAAAGAAGGCATTACTACCACTCATGAAAGAGCAATGATCTCAGTATTACGTCAGAAAGGGAGGTACCCTCTCAGATGTGAATCATACAGACCTGTGAGTTTGCTTCCAAGTGATTATAAAATCCTAACCACGATTCTTGCAATGAGACTTGATAAGGTAGGGAATTCTATAATACATCCTGACCAGTCAGGCTTTATCTCTGGGCGACAACTTTCTGGTAACCTACGCGAATTATTTAACATTCTTTATATGTCTGATGGTCCATGTCACCAGAGGTGATTATCTCTCTAGACGCCCACAAAGCCTTTGACCGGATGGAATATCAAGAAGAATATAATTACCTGTTCACAGCTTTAAATAAATTTGGCTTTGACCTGGGCATTTTGCTCTTGGATTGAGATCCTGTATGGCTCTCCAACGGCTTGTATTAGAACAAATAAAATTGTCTCTGATTATTTTGCACTACACCAAGGTACTAGACAGGTGTGCCCCCTGTCCCCGTGTCTTTTTAATATAGCTATCGAGCACCTGGCCATAGCAATGAGGAATGAAGCGGACTTGAAGGGGGTCAATAAAGGGGGCCAAACCCATAAACTGTCCTTGTATGCTGATGATTTAATTCTGTATCTCTACCAAGCTGACATCTCAATCCCTAAGGCCCTAGACATAATTACTAGTTCTGGTAAAATTTCAGGTTACAAAGTTAATCTGTCAAAGAGCATCTGATTCCCAGTTAACGCTCAGGCACGCTGCATGAACTTTGACGAGTTTCCATTTAAACTGGCTCATGATAACTTTACCAATCTGGGGATCTCAGTAACACACAAATTTAAGGATTTTTTGAACCACAATCTGAAACCAGCACTGGAGAGGACCAAACTGGATCTTAACCGATGGGCATCACTCCCTGTTTCTTTAGCTGGTAGAATTGATTCTGTCAAGATGAACATCTTGCCAAGGCTTATGTTTTTCTTTCAAACAATACCTGTTTTTATCAATAAGTCGTTTTTTAAAGAATTGGACGAATGTATCTCCTCTTTTATCTAGAACAAATTCATCCCAAGGATTAGTAAATCATATCTGGAGTAAAAGAAGACAGAGGGGGGCATGGGATTGCCAAACATTACACTATTATTGGGCCCCCGATATTCACAGCATGATTTACTGGGTATCGCACTTCCACCACAGTACTGGACCAGTATGGGCTGAGATGGAGCAGGCTTCATGTAATCCAGTATCTTTAACATCTGTGCTCCACTACCTCTTAGCATGAAAAGCCTGAGTAACCCCATTGTGATTAACTCATTGAAAATATGGTCTCAATTTAGATCTCATTTCAAGTATACACAGGCACTGTCTTTAATGCCTATTACAGGTAATGCCCTGTTCCCACAATCTCTCCTAGACTCCGCCTTCCAGCTGTGGTTTAAGATGGGCTTTAAGTGTGTAAGTGATCTCTATCAAGGCAGTAATGTCATCCCCTCTGAAAAGATGACACAACAGTATGGCATTCCACGTTCCCATTTTTATAGATACCTCGTGTTGTGTAATTTTGTCAAGAAGCTGTCTCTGTCCTTCCCACTTCCACCACCACAGGGCCAGATGGATGAGTTTCTGGGCTGGGACCCTTTACAGTCAGGCATGATATCCAAACTATACAACTTGGTTCAAGAAATGACCACCCCTCCTTTGACTCACCTGAGGGAGCAGTGGGCTAACAGTGGAACTAAAAAAAGCAGTGAAATTTCCGATGAAACATGGAAGTCTGCAGTTTCAAGAATCCATTCTACATCCATATGGAGGGGCCACGGTCAGGCCTGTGGTCTTTTTGGTCACCCCAGATCTGACTGGTCATTTTCATTTACTGGGACTCTGATGTCCACATTTCAGTGAATGCATCGACTGTACAGGGGAAAAAGTGAAAGCTATATTAGCCCATGTTAAAGGCTGTGCATAGCAGCAGTCAGTCAGCTGTACAAAGGACTCAGTTTGTGTGTCGTTACTTCCACACACAGACTTTGAAGTGTTAACAGGAGCTTAGGTTTAGTTTTTTGCTTCCAGCTGTTTGTAGGAGACTTTGCTCTGAGTTTATTAAATACGTGCAGCATTAGACAGCAGCAGGATGAATATGAACATCTTTAAAGAGAGAAACTTTTACACATAGTGAATGGTTCAAGTTAAATCCCACTAAATGGGAAACCTATGCCACCTAGTGTCTATTTTGGGTACCTGCATTTAGTTTGTATAGCAAAGGATTATGGGTAATCCTCACAGAGGATTAGCCCAAGGTAATGTAGCCATAATATGATTATTTATGATTAATAATATGAATGTGTAATTATTCTAAATTACATAGGACTTAATTAAGTCAAATATTGAAAGTTATCAGTTGTTGAAGAGTAATTTTGCCATGTTTTTGTTTAGTCAATGAGTTGTGATGTTTTTTGACAATATACACCTAGCTTAAATTACAATGAGCTGTTGGTCCACACATAGACATATATACGTATATATATATGTATATATATATACGTATATATGTCTATGGGTCCACAGATTAGATGAGCAAAGGATTATGGGTAATCCTCGTGATTTTTTTTTTCTAAATGCAGGTGTGTAGTAGTGTGTATGTGGTGTAATTATGTGTTATAATATGAATTTTATGTTCACTGTTTGTTGTTGTTTGTTAGCCGTATGTGGCCACAGTATTTTTACATTTTAATAATTACGCTTTAAAATGTAGCAGACCAGTCTCTACAATACTGTCAATACGTTTGTCATTTATTCCTGGGGAATTATTCCTTCTTTTTTATTTTTTGACAAGAACTGAGCAGGTTTTGTAACATTTCACATGTACTCAGCTATATTTCATTAAATGTGCCCTGTTTCCTTGTAAATAAATAATGTTATATTCATTGTTTCTAACCAAAACACATCCTGTGTGTCTGTGATGTCTAATAAGCATGGTTTTGGAAAAAGACTTTTTTTTTTTATAAAGGATCCTTTGTCAAGGAGACAGTTCATTTACATCACCATTAAGTTACTACTATGCATACAATTAAATAAAAATCAGTGCAATTTAAAAACAGATATTCAGTTTCACAGAAACCCCAATTCACCAAAAACTCTAAATCAAACATCTGCAACATCCTGAAACAGCAATGAATGAGGGGAGGAGGAGTGATGAGACAGTCTGCCTTCACTGTCATGTTCTTCTCAGATCACAGACGCTCCTCCAAATGGTTTCTTCTGCTCAGGACAGACACACACAAACAAACACATGCAGATGCAAACAAGCAGAGATTGAATACTACTTTGAAAAGATGTCAGTGATTAAAGCAAAGACAAATAGTTTTTATTTCACTTTACCTGTGCTGACTGTCCTCTTCCTGTGGAGAAAATAAATGATTATTGCTCACTTGTTCATCAACACCTCACGTCACAGTGACAATAACACAGTCGACCACAGGATTTAATGTCACTGTCATCTAAACACACATGTTTCTGTCTCCAAGAATCTCTAATGCAAGATGTTGGTTATTGGTTCTTTAGTAGCCTGTTTGTATGAGGGTCACCTGAGTGCACTCACCTGAGCGGAGGTAGCGCAGCTTCTTATACAGTATGGCAAAGAGTGTGATCCCAGTGATGCTGACCATGAGGTTAAACCTCCAGCTGACTGGCTCTGAGCTCAGGAAACACACAACACATACAAGTTACATATGTACCTCTGCTGCCAGCATCATACTTCCACACTGTATTGTTTGACAGAACAAAATGAGTATGTCCCAGTACATAGTACATCACATGTAGTGGGCCAGATATCCCAGGATGTATTACTACATTCTTTTAGATTTTGCAGTTTCTAGCCAGCATGCTATTCCAACTATTCTGACCCACAATCCTCTGTGCAGCATGTATAAACCACAGAGAGTGCACAGACAGATGACAGCTCATGTTGCACTACAGACAGTCAAAGTTTAAGGCATGATAACATGCATCCTACATCAAACAGTTTGTTCCTTGTGAGGGCAGCTGCAGTAAGTACTTCAAGTAATAACAAAGTATGTGATTTTGAAAGCAGCTACTTTATTCTCCTCTGACCTTCAACATTCAGGATGAAGCTCTTTCTGATGGGCTCTCTTAGAGACTGATGGGAGACACTGCATGTAAACTGTTTGCCTGAGTCTCTGAGCCAAGCCTGGAGGTAGAAGAAAGCTGACACTGAGTAGGTGTTGTCATTGTTCAGTTTGTGACTGGACAGCAGGAAGTTTGGCATCACTTTGGGCAGAGTAGTTTCGACCCTCTGATCCGACATCACTACTTTCTGCTTGTACCAAGCTATTTCCACATCCAGAGGGTAGTAGCCCTCTGCCTCACACACTATCTTCTGCTCTTCCCCGTCCTGCAGGGACAGAGTGGGTTCCACGTTGAGGGAGACTCGGGGAGGTTCTGAGGAGAGGAGGAAAAAGGAAACCGCAACAGTAAATATTGATGACAGTTATTGATATTTAAAAAGCAGTAAAATTTTGATTTCATATGCATCAAAATTGTAAATTCTCATTCTGCATTGGTGGAATTTATTAATGTTCTTCACTGCTCAGTTCGTTTCTTAGTCTGGTCACAATTTCCAGTTTAGTTTAGAAAGCTCTTGGGTTCTATTACATCAGTTAAAAGTAACCAGCAAAGGTATTTCTAGCTATACACTTTCTATATGTTGAAGATCTTAGACAATAAGTTGACACAAGATAAAGGTTTGTATCAATATCCACACTAACTAAACACCAAGAGAACGATCAGTCAAACGACCACATGAAAACATCTACACAAGATACAAACAGAGCAACATTGTCACTGATTTTTATCATGTTAAATATGTGCTGTCCTCTTGCATGCTAAAGTTTAATAAAACAAATTATATCTTGGACCCATGTAAAACTCACCTACACTATAAAATACCTGGTTGTTCAATAAACCAAAAGTACAAGCCTGTGTCAGTAAATGGTTTGTGGGAGATGTTGACTACAACTTCCCAAGGTGCATTTCAGTACAAACCATCCAAACATGTGAGCTGCTGCTAACAGCTGAGCTGTTTTCTCAACATTATGCTGTTGAGAAAACTAAAAATACAATCTACAGCTTGAACCATCACAAGTTTTATGGGTATTATAGCATTTTTTGTTAATATTATTAAATTGAAGAAACTTTATTTGTCACCTGAAGGCAATTTAAGGAACATAGAGCAGTTGGATCAACATACGAATAATTTAAGGTGCTGGTGGAATATGGAATATGGATAATGTGACATCTCGATGCATTTGGGAGGGGGGATCACAAGCAAGATGAGCAAGGGGGGTCCAGAGCAGGGAGACAGGGAGGCAGTGATGGTTGGGTGGCGAGGAGCTGAACAGCCATGGGAACAACGGTTCCTCTCCTCATCTGCTGCCCTGGATACGGGACTCAGATAAGGAGGTTGCTCTCCTCATCCGACTCCTGCATCCAGAACAGCAGAGCTTATGTCCAGAGGGGATCCATTCAAAATGCTGGGAACAGAATGTGTGAGGTGTCTTAGAAGATCCTGCACACTGTCCTCAGTGTCTGCTGCTCACACAGGGTGCAAAGTGCTCTCTGAGTGGGAGACCAAGTGTCATGGTGGGTCAGAGAACCCAAGTGCAGACAAGAGCAGGTAGAGACAGGTGGCAGTCAAACAAGGGTTTTATTAACAAGGAAAGGAACAAAAAAAACCCAATGTTGAAGTGAGAACTAAGCAAGTGAGAAAAGTAAAACAGAAGCTAACCAAACCTGATTCAAAAAAGGGTGGAACTACGAAAACCTTGGAAAAACTCTAAAACAGCAGAGGGGAAAGTAATATGAATTAGAAAAGCACTCAGAGAGCACAGACCACCGCCAAGAAGCTTCCGTCCACCCCAACACAATCTCCCAATGACAAAGTACCCTTGAAAAAGTTAATTTTCCCATAATTGCTCTCACACCGTAGTACTGCTGTGGTTGAGCACGAGCAGCCGACACCTACCATATATGTGCAATGCACTTCTCTACCACAAGGTGGCACTGCAAGGCTTTGTAACACTCCCAATGTTAAAGAATCTTTAAAAAAAATCCTGGATCCAGACGGTGATCTGGATCACTCCCAAAATTTCATCATCTGTTCCTTGTCCCATTTCACACATATCCTGAAAATTTCATCCAAATCCATTAATAACTTTTCGAGTTATTTTGAACACAGACGAACAAACAAACCAACGCCGGCAAAAACAAAACCTCCTTGGTGGGGGTAATAAACTAAGCCAGACTAACAAAACGGGAATACTGACAGGACGGTGGAACTAAATTAAATGGGCAGGCAGGTTCGGGGAATTGGGGTCGGTGAGATGAACCAGACCTGGGGACAACGCTAGAGCAGGGCCAGTGGCAGGCACGGGCCGGCTGTCAGGATCAGGGCGTCAAGTGTGTCGCTGATGCAGGGCAGTCAGGGGGTTGGTGGAAGGCAGGAAATGGGTCATGGACCAGCAGGGAAATAAGGCAACAGTGTCTGTGATCTAGCCACGTGTGGAGGAATGATTTGGGCTTTTATGGGTACAAGTGAACAGGTGAGCAAATCCGCACAGCTGTCTCCGACCCCTGCAATTATCAGGCACACACAGGGCCAGAGTGACAAGACAGAGGGAGGGGAGAGAGGGAGGGCTATGTAGGGGCCGTGGCTGAGGCTGGGGGGGTGGGTCCTCACACAATTGATCTCAGAGCAGACATTGACAGTACCCTGCAGGTGTGTTGGCTGCTCTTGTAGCCAGCTCCCTCTGCTTGCTGGAAGGTCATCACCATCCTTTGGTCTTTTCTATGTTTTCCACAAACTCATGGAGTGCTGAGGGACAGGGAGCAGGGCCAAGAGAACTGTGTCATCTGCGTACTTAACCATATGACAGTCTATGTGTGCAGTCATCAGAATAGAGAATGAAGAGGAGAGGACGCAGCCCTAAGAGGAGCCGGTAAAGGTGAAGGAGAGGTCAGAGAAGTTGTTATTGACCAGCACATTCTGTGACCTGTTAGTTAGGAAGTCTGTGATCCACAAAATTAGCTGGTCCTCCAGTGGAAATGGGTGGACAGTTTCTCCGCCAGGATGTGTGACTGGAAAGTGTTAAATGCAGAGGAGACGTCTGCAAACAAGAGTCTGGCTGTGGTGTTGGATTGTTCCAGATGCTTGTGTACGGTGTTCATGATGTATCATTTCACATCATCAACCCCCCTGCTCGTAAGGTACGCAAACTGTAAAGGGGGTCAATCAGTGAGTTAGTCACCTTGACGATGTGCTTCTTTAAGACCTTCTCCATAGCTGTCATCACATGAGTGCTGAGAGCCACAGGCCGTTCAAAGCCTTAACAGAGTTCTTCTTCAGGATGGGGACCACTGTGGAGTGTTTCCATAGCTGGAGAACTATGCTGCCTTCCATAGATCTTGCAAACAGGAGCTGAAACACACCTCCAAGTTGCTCTTCACAGCACCGCAGAACACGACCACTGATGTCGTATGGACCTGGTGCTGTGTTCTCCTTGGTTCCCTTGAGGGCTCTCACCACCTCCTCCGTGTTGAAGGTGAGTTCTGCTCCCGCGGGTGTGAAGGAGGAGATGATTGTGTTTGTTTGACTGTTGTTGTCCATCTTAAATCTGGGAAAAGAAGGTGTTGAAGTCATTGAGGAGGGATGCTGGCCTGCTACCTACCAGCTGGATGGTCCTGTGGGTGGTGGGACCGCTTGATTCTCAGCCTGGAACCTGTCTGTGTGGAGTTTGCATGTTCTCCCTGTGCCTGTGTGGGTTCTCACCGGGTGGTCCAGTTTCCTCCCACAGTCCAAAGACATGCTGAGGTTAATTGGATATTCTAAACTGTCCATAGATATGAATGTGAGTGTGCTTGGTTGTCTGTCTCTCTTGCCCTGTGATAGGCTGGTGGCCTGACCAGGGTGAAGCCTGCCTTCAACCTAAGTCAGCTGGAATAGACTCCAGCCCCCTACAGAGGATTAAGCTGTGTATTGATAATGGATGGATGGATGTCATCCACACAGAAGGAGATGTATGAGGACATTGTGTCCACTTGCTCCCTGATGTTGCTGGAGGGTGCCAGGAGGTTATCTCAGTCTGTGGATTTGAAAAATCCCTTCAGAGTTGCAATGGTGTCATTTGTTCACTGCTTGATCTTGTTAAAGTCTGTTCTGCACTAACAAGAAGCGTCCACACTTTGTACTGGTTCAACCCAACCGGGTAAAAAGCTTTAATAAAACGTCGGCGTGTGAGGCTCATTAAACTCGGTCTGATAACTCAGATGGTGTCTCACCGAAACAAGTTCGAGTGCCAACACGGAACCAAACAATAGTTTCTATTGTTACACATCTGTTTGACAATCTACTCTGTCAGGGTGTATTCTGGTGACATCTGTTTTGTGTGGTGGTCAGCAGAGCCCAGGGGGGGAAGAGCAGTTAGACCTATATGCATCTGGAACAGATCCATAACATTTACCCAGGGACTGCAAACTGCAGCAGAAAGTCTCTGGTGCAGGTGATACACTGTTCATCAGGATGATTGAGTTTGCTGTAGTTTGCCAAGAGAACCAAATTAGCAGATATAACAGAGCTCAAGAAGTTGTCCCCAGTTACCCATGTTGCAGTCAGTTTAAGTTCTTGGTCAACCCCAGAACAACAAAAATACAATGACACATGACACAGATGCCTTGTGTCTAGCTGAGAGATAATAATAATAATAATAAAAATAATAATAATGCATTGGTTTTATATAGTGCTTTTCCAGGCTCTCCAAGACACTTCACATTGCATTATTCATTCACTCCATAATCCATGCTGCTAAGCTATGTATGTAGCCACAGTTGCCCTGGGGTAGACTGATGGAGGTGAGGCTACCAGTCTGCTCCGTCGGCCCCTCCAACCACCACCAACCACTCACTCTCACACTGCATCCACCCAGGCTTCCTGGTGTTCCCTCACGGTCTCCCATCCAGGTACTGACCAGGCCCAACCTCGCTTAGCTTCCAAGATCTGACGGGATCGGGCATCCACAAGGCAGTATGGCTAGCATGTACTTTAACAGACTTTACAGACAAATGCCTATCAAAATACCTATTAACTAAACTTTATATTGAAATACTTCAGCTGATCCAGTCGGGTATGTGGAAGCCTAATTTGTTCTACTTTTTCGATATTTGTTCATTTGTAAGTGTTCTTTCTATCCTGAGACTTATTTTGGGCTATTACACTGTTATTTTCAATATGTATGGTTATGACAATTGTGTGAAACAGTACATGGTTCAAGAGCAAAACACAATGATGATAGATGGATAAAATAAACTGTGTTACTTATAATGTTAAAGGCTTAGGCAGTCCAATTAAAAGGAAAAAAGTACTTAACCAATTGAAAAAACTTAACTGTGCCATTGCAATGCTCCAGGAAACGCACCTTTCAGATAAGGGGCACATGAAACTTAGGAGGGAGTGGGTTGACCAGCAGTATAGCTCCTCATATCAAAATGGGAGAAAAAGAGGAGTTGCAATTCTTTTTAATAGAACGGTATATTTTAGTCATGAAAAAACCTTCAGTGACAAAGAGGGGAGATTTGTGATGGTTATTGGATGCATAGGGGGCATTAAAATTACTCTACTTAATTTATATGCTCCAAATGAGGATTGTCCAAATTTCTTTAAAAATGTAGCATCATTGATCGCAGGAAAGGCAGAGGGAATCATACTTATAGGGGGAGACTTTAATTGTGTTTTCAGAGCATCTGTAGATAGGCTCCCTGCAGATTTTGGTCCAAGGTCCAGGAAGTCTCTTTCTCTCTGTGCACTGATGGACGAGCTGGGTTTGGTTGATGTTTGGCGGCGGCTACACCCCAAAGAAAAAGATTTTACCTTCTTCTCACATGTACATGGTAGCCACTCTAGGTTAGATATGTTTTTGATGTCTGCAGTAGACTCTCACAGAGCTACTGAGTGTAGTATAGAAACAACCACTATCTCAGACCATGCTCCAGTTTCTGTGAAATTAAAGATGAATCCAGATAATAATTTTAAATATTGGAGAGCAAATGTATCTATTCTAAATAATGACTTGATACAACAAGAAATTAGAAAAGGCCTAATAGAGTACATTCAATTTAATGACACTAATACTGTCTCCCCATCTATACTATGGGAGGGAGCTAAATGTGTCTTAAGGGGGAAAATTATTGCAATTTCTTCAAGATTAAAAAAGGAAAGACTTGTCGAACAATTAGAATTGGAAAATAAAATCAGAAAATTGGAGAAAGAATATCAAAAGGATCAAAGTAATGTTACATTGAACATACTGAAAGAAAAGAGACAGAAATTAAACGAATTATTAACTTATAAGGCAGAAGGACAGCTTCGTTTTTCAAATCAAAAATATTATGAATTTGGCAACAGGGCAAGCCGGTTGCTAGCATTCCAGCTTCGTAAAACCCAATCAAGCAGAGTAGTCCAAAAAATCAAGTGTCCAAAAACGGGGGAAATTTTCTCACAGCCCAAAGATGTTGCCAAGGCTTTTGCCACTTATTACCAGGAATTATATAAGGAGGACAAATGTCAAAAGAAAAAAGAAAAAACAGAGACTCTTCTCAATTCAATAAACCTGAGCAAATTGACCGAGGAGGAGGCTGATATAATCACTCGTCCAGTTACAAGGGAGGAAATTAAAAACAGTATTCTGAAACTTAAAAACAATAAATCGCCAGGAGTGGATGGCCTCCCAGGAGAATATTATAAAATGTTTGAAAAAGAGATTACACCACTCTTGGATAAGGTTTACAATTATGCACTTTCAGAGAGTGATCCTCCTCCTTCATGGTCTGAAGCCATTATCAGCGTTATACATAAAGATGGTAAAGATCCCACTTTGTGCACATCTTATCGCCCCATCAACCTTCTTTGTGTTGATCTTAAAATTCTCACTGCTATTATCTCAAATAGAATACAAAAATACGTAAGAAAACTAGTGAAACCTGATCAAACTGGCTTTATCACACTTAGACATGGAACTGATAATGTTAGAAGAGCCTTAAACCTTCATACAATCGCACAGAATAGGAACACCCCATCGATGCTTCTCGGCTTGGACGCAGAGAAAGCGTTCGATCGGGTGGATTGGAGCTTTCTACAGCAGACTCTGAGGCATATGGGCTTCAGTGAGACCTTTACTAAGTGGGTCCAAACCTTTTATAAAGATCCAAAGTCACGAGTGAGGGTCAATGGCCATTGTTCAGAATTTTTTTCACTGGAACGCGGCACTAGACAAGGCGAAGTTCTTTCTCCCTCCCTCTTTGTTCTGAGTATTGAGCCGCTAGCTGAACTCATAAGATCAAACACATCTATACAAGGAATAAGAGATGAAAATAATATTCAACACAAATTGTCACTTTTTGCAGACGATATCTTATTGTTTATGGAAAATCCCATCACTTCTGTTCCTGCTTTGCTCAGTAGCCTCAAAGAGTACAGTGAGGTGTCAGGTTATAAAATAAATACTAATAAATCTGAAGCCTTAATGATTTCTGGGAGTTGGCCATCGCAGTTGGATAACATAGTGTCATTTAGACACTCCAAACATGGGTTTAGGTATCTTGGGGTAATTCTTACCCCAAAGACCACAGGATTGTTTTCAGCAAACTATGATAAATTGTTAAAAGAAATCAAAACGGACTTAAATAGATGGGACATACTTCCGCTTTCTCTCTTTGGGAGAATTGAATGTATAAGAATGAATATTCTTCCTAGATTATTATTTCTGTTCCAAAACCTACCCATCCCTATACCACAATCCACTTTCAAAGTATTAGACAAATTAATGTCAAAATTTATTTGGCAAAACAAAAGGCCTAGAGTGCGCCTTAAAATTTTGATGTCAGACAAAGAAAATGGGGGGCTGAGACTACCCAACTTGAAATTGTACAACTGGGCAGCCCAACTGAAGGCTATGGTGGCATGGATCATTGGTGATCCAGAAACACAGTGGGTTTCTATGGAAGAATGTTCGCTGCCAGGAATCTCACTCTCACGTCTCCCTTTCATCAGTCAGCAGTCCCGGAAAAAAATAAAAATTGCAAATCCGTGGGTCAAGCATACACTAACGATTTGGAATAGGATCCAAAAACAAATGAAGGGAAAGGTTTCCCTGTCTCGAGCTATGTCAATACATGGAAATATTGAATTCCTTCCATCTTTATCGGACGGCGGCTTTAATGGATGGGCTGAGAGAGGACTCAAATCAGTTAATCAGATGTTTGAAGGGAATGTCATTAAAAATTTTACCCAATTAAGAGCCAAATTTGATATACCCTCAAATGATTTATATAGGTATTTACAAATAAGAAGCTATTTAATAAAACACCCAGACTGGGAATACATCAGAAGAGAACCAACAAATATAGAAAAACATTTTATTAATCTGGTTGAAAATGATGGTGTAATGAAAAAACAAGTGTCATTGATGTACCAAAAATTGTTGAGTGACATGTCGGATGATACACTACATGTAAAACAGCAATGGGAACTGGAGCTAAACGTGACTTTGGAGGATGATGTTTGGAGAAATATTTGCTCTGGTTGTCATCATGGTGTGGGGAGTCAGGTTTGGAAAGAATTTGACTGGAAGACAAAAATAAGATTTTTCAGAACTCCGTTAAAAACTTTTCTTTCAAGGACCAGTGGAAGTAATACATGTTGGAGAAACTGTGGTTTGGTGGGCGACCAGGCTCATATCTTTTGGGACTGTCCTGTTATTCGAAATTATTGGAAGAGCATTAAGGACATACTGGAAAAACATCTGAAAGTGAACCTTTCTTGGGACCCTTTAATATTTTTGTTGGACATCTTCCCAGACAGTCTTTCTCATGACCAAGAATATCTTCTGCATATAACGTTAATGACTGCAAGAAAAATGATAACAATATGCTGGCTGAAACCTGAACCACCGACAATCATACAATGGACACAAACAACTAGACAAGTTTTTGTGATGGAACAGCTGACAGCACAGCTGCAATTAAAGACCCCTGTCTTTGAGAGGAAGTGGGGACCAATGATACAACTCCTGTCATAGGACTCCAACCTAAGCCTGTATTTTACTTTATTTTTAATTTATTTGTTTTTTCCATTCTGTATCTGATTTTATATTTGGTATGATGCCCAGTCTCAGGACAATGTTAATGTTTTTTGATTGCCCTGTTATATGGCAATAAAGTTCTAAAAAAAAAAAAAAAACCTATTAAACACTAAATATACAAATATACGTGTCGTGTTATGCAGCATGCATAAAGAATGTATGCTGCTCTTGTTGCCTGTTCAACCACAAGAGCAGCGACCCAGAAGACAGAAGAAATTAGACCCATCTGCCATGTTCTAATGGCAGACAAAATAAGATTTTTTTAGGAACAAGGTTGAAATATTATAACTAGTGGCTACAGCATAAAACTATAGCAATATATTAGGGATGGTGTGTCCTGCACCCAGACCTTATTGAGAAACAGATGCTCTGATGTCTCTCTTTACAGAAATATTCAGAAAAAGTCACCATTACCTGTGCTGCATTTGACTCAGACAACAGAAATTTCTGACTCCCTCCTTGAAAAAGTCAAATGATCATTTTCTCACCTGCGATGTGCAGTTTTATATCCACATTGGCCAACAGTGGAGTCACTGACACTGAACAGGTGTAGGTGCCTTCACTGCTCATCTCTGCGGAGTGGAGGGTGTAGGAGGCATCTCCACCTGTGAGTTCCTTCAGCCCAACACCAGTCCCCTCGGTCCGCCCTGAGCTGCTGCTATAACTGAACAGTTTAGTCCTTTTTCCAAGATGCTGCTGATGCCACTCCACAGTGACCTTTGGTCCTTTGTGGTCGATCACAAACTGGCAGTGGAGCTTTTGTTGGGACCCGATGCGTGCTTTCACTGATGGAGACTGTGTTTTGATGACCATGGCAACTATGGAAACACATGTTACAAAGACAGTGAGACACAAACACACACTTAGTTCTTACTCATGAAGACAGGTTTGAATTCAGCAGAGATGTAGGACCAATGTTAACTTTTAAGTTAAAATGAGGATTCATGTGAGGAAACTGGAGCTGTTGCTGGCTGAGCTTTAGATCAGATTTCAAAATACAGACGTTTTACAGCATCCCATACCCATAACCCATAATCATGAAAACCACTTGTCTTTGTTCCAGTCTAACTAAGTACATTGTGTTGAGTTTACCTGTTGTGGTAAGTGTCTCTCCATCTGCGATAGCAGGCCAGTGGAGGTAGTCCTGCTGTCCTGGTGGAGGTTGGTCAGATGGGTGTCTGAGGAAGCCGGTGACAGTGAAAGATCCTTTAATGTGTCTGAGGGTGCAGCTGAACCAGCGGTTGTAGCCCTGAGCCCCCTGGACAGGCCAGCGGACATGGATTCCCTCTGTACTGTACCTACGCAGCTCACACTCCAACTGTTCTGCCTCCACCCCCTCCATGTACCGCCGCAGGTCCAGCTTGGATCCTACAACACAATAAAATATAAATGAAGACAACAGTTTTCAGTCTTCTCTGCCTGTAGGCTGCAGTAACTTACCTGTGACCAGGAAGGTGATGGCTTGTGGATTAACAGGAGAGTCTCCTGTCTGACCAAACTGCAGCATGGCCTTTCTGTAGATGAGCTGAGTCTCAATGTGACTCTCCTTATTCAAAGACACGTGTTCATCAATGAATTGACAGGGCAGCCATGCTATCTGATGGACACTCTGCACACCTGAAAGACAAACACACATCAGTATGATTGGTTAACATTTAGTGCAGTTGAAATACAAATTTGAAATACAAAACACTGTTCAATATTAAACCAGGGATTTCCAAGTTTGGTGGCTGCTTACAAGAAGCAGAGTATAGTTCAGATGTATTCAGGTTGTCAACAGCTCTACTAATCAAATCAAAGATCAGAGAAAAAATGTAAAAACTTGAAACAGACTTGTGGATCACAACTTTGTTTTTCTTTCTTTCCTCATCTGACAACCTCTAAGAACTACCTGCTGTCCCTGCATAGAGCATACAACTGTATATGAAGCAGAGCTCATCTCTGTTGTCAGTTCACTGGCTTCCGATCAAGCAAAGAATTCAATTCAAAATCCTTCTGTTCACCTTCAAGTCCATCCATCATCTTGCTCCTCCATATCTCTCCGACCTCATCTCTGTCAACACCCCATCCCGTTCCCTCAGATCATCCTCCTACATCCACCTCACTGTCCCCTCCGCCCATCTCAGCACCATGTGGAGCAGAGCCTTCAGCCGCTCTGCTCCCCAGCTTTGGAACTCTCTTCCCCCACATATCAGAAACTGTGACACCCTCCAAATTTTCAAGTCCAAACTCAAAACTCACCTGTTCAGGACTGCTTACTCCCTCTCGTCCTAATTTCACTGCTTTGCACATCTTTGTTGTTCTTTGTTTTATTCTTGTTATTGTTGTTTTTATTGTATAGTTTTTAATCATTGTCATTGATTTTTATTCCCTTGTTAAGTGTCCTTGAGTTTCGTGAAAGGTGCTTTGAAATAAAATTTATTATTATTATTATTATTATTCATCACTTTCTGTAAAAATTTATAAATTGTTTGGTCTATAAAATATTAGAAAATGGATAATATGTAGATCAGTGTTGGGAATGATGTTCTCAAATGTCTTGTTTTGTCCACAACCCAAACATATTCAGTTTAGTGTCACAAAAGGAGAGATTAATCTTTGCAGCTCTATTTTAGCACATTGTTATGAATTAAATAAGTGGTTTCCAACGTTTTTGGCTTCCTACAAACTGCTGTTTGTAGTTCAGGCCACATTTCTGAGGTCTAAGTTGTTCACAGCTTCAGCAAATACAATTTCACCTGTAATAAATGTTGCAATGATCCAGTATATCATGAAATAATTCAAATATTACACAAAAAGTTCACATACTGAAAACACAACAGGGTTTGAGAGCTTTGTTTTTTCTCTTTAGCTCTCCCATCAGTCATGTTTGGAGCCTCACATTGATCTTGTAAATGAACTGGATATAAACCGGTTCAACCTGCAGCAGCTCCAACACTGACCTGCTGCTGAAACACTCATACTTCACTGTTAACAGTCTCATCATGGCAGACGGAATAGTCTATCAGTCAGAGGGACAAGACAAGCAGTACTTTAATTTTGCTGATGTCTACTTTTACTGATGTTTGATTTACCTATAATGGAGTATCTTAACGTTGCTGTACTGCTACTTTTACTTTAGGAAACGATGTGAGTACTTGTTTCACCACTGATAGTAGCTCTATGAGTTTGTACTTACTGATCATACAAACTCCAAACACACCACAGTCGGTACCAAAGTTCTAGACACTAACTTACCTGCACATAGACAGAAGTAAACAAGTATCTTTAAGATTAAAGCCATGATTATCATCAGTTGTCTGAGACTTGATTCTTGTAGCTCCAGCAGCACAACGACGTACTGAGAGTACTTTCACTTTCATTTTGCAGGAATAAAAACCTGTTTTGCCTTCAGCTCACATCACGTGATGAGATACAACAAATTGACATGACAAAACATGTCACAGTGCCCAAAACATATGTTGTTCAGTTTAACATTTTCATTACAATACGATGCATCTGCATCAGAGGCCCCTCAAAGGGGGCCAGGAGGGGCCATGGTCAGCCCTGTGGTCTTCTTGGTCACCCCAGATCTGACTGGTCATTTTCATTTACTGGGACTCTGATGTCCACATTTCAGTGAATGCATCAACTGTACAGCGTAAAAAGTGAAAGCTATACATGTGTACAAAGGACACAGTTTGTGTGTCGTTACTTCCACACACAGACTTTGAAGTGTTAACAGGAGCTTAGGTTTAGTTTGTTGCTTCCAGCAGTTTGTAGGAGTCTTTGCTCTGAGTTTATTAAATACGTGCAGCATCAGACAGCAGCAGGATGAATATGAACGTCTTTAAAGAGAGAAAGAAAGCTGCAGCTTTTACACAAAGTGAATGGTTCAAGTTAAATCCCACTAAATGGGTAAACTATGCCACCTAGTGTCTATTTTGGGGCCGGCATTCAGTTTGTATAGCAAAGGATTATTGGTCATCCTCATGATTCTTTTTTTCTTTTTATGTTCTAAATGCAGGTGTGTAGCAGTGTGTGTGTGGTTTAATTATATGTTATAATAAGAATTTATGTTCGTTGTTTGTTGTTATTTGTATGTTGCCACGGTATTTTATATTTTAATAATTGTACTTAAAAATGTAGCAGACCAATTTTATAGTGTCTTTGTAAATATATGTATTATTTAACTTTCATATTTTCTATTGTATACATTTAGACAGATGTAAATTCTTTCTTTTAATTTTATTAAATTATAAACCACTATGCGATCACTGTATGATGACTACTGTATGTAGAATCCATACAGTTACAGAGGATTATGGTTCACGGTTTAGAAAAGATTCTTATTTTTCTTTTTAATTTTGGAGCAGATACAACATGTCAAATAAATTAACTGTTACCAAAACCCCTGACTGGCTCCGTGAGATTCATTCTATAGTGAAAGACACCACACGGAGTTCATACATACACAACACAACAGAGCAGTAACTATAATTACTCATTATCCCTGATATGGAGACAGGATTGTTCAGGATCTAACAGTAAATTACACTAAATGTACTTTTCTTTACTTCAGACAGGTGAGCCGTCACACACAGTTAATCAGCTGCAGTTCAGTCATTTGTTGTATTGCTAAGTCCTGAGTTCAGTTAAGCTTGAGGTTATTTTACTGTAAAAATTTGCGAATAACCAAATGTGGGAGTACCAGTACTAGTCTATGCACATCAGATCGTTGGTAGCATTAACTCTAAAATAAGAAACCAGGATGTGTTGGCGTAAAATGTCTTAAGTCTTATACTGACATTGCTTTCAACTGGCATATATCCAACAACAACAACAACAGCGTTAAAGAATTAGTGAAACATTGCTTTATCTTTAGTTTTGATGTGCCACCCCAAGATTTTCAGTGGCTTCATCTTGCCACCCCTATTTAGATCTGCATCGTGAAAATTGTTCAGTTACTTATTTGAAGGCTACAAGGTGTGTTTGGTGTAAACTCATGTGCACATTAAAGTCTGGAATGCAGGGACAAGCATCTGTCCCCTCAGTGCAGCAACACGAGTCATTTGTTTTATGTGGCTGATCAGTGAGTGGAGAGTCTCCAGCAGGCTGCAGTACTGGAGGTGTCCTGAGGGGCGCTGTGAGCAGCAGCGGCTCTTCTCTGCTCTGTGACGCGGCGGAAGCGCTTCATAGGAACTTGTTGACATGAAGACATGAGAGAAGCTGCGCGTAGGGGCACGCTTTCAGCTCTGTCAGCTTGAAGACGGTGAACTCTGAAGTGTTGGCGGTGTAGAGGATTAAAGAGGCTCTAGTGAACGATACACTGAGCTGCAGTTCATGGAGGAGAAGAAGAACACGGACTGAAATTAGCAAAGTTTACCTGAGGATGAACAAAGGTAACGACGGCTTCCTGGACATTCCACATTGTATTTAATAGACAACATGTCAGTACTCTTAGTTCAAAATGTTTTTATTATGAAACTGGCCGACTTACGGGTAATGTTATCTCGAAGTTAACATACAAGACTCCAGGAAGAAGACTGACAAAGACGGATTCAGTTGTGTTAACTAGTCCTTTGCTAATTGAAGAATTCCTGCAAAGCAGTGGGACATATTATATCAGAGTCAACAAGTGATGTGGGGGAAGTCCTCCGTGTGTGTCTGCAGTATTGTACCTGCTCTATGGTCCAGATTGTAAGCACTCTAATTGTTTTTACTAGTCGAAACAGCTTTAAAGAAACAAGCCAACTCGCATATAATGCTTTTTAAACTTGCCAAAAAGTGGTTGCTGCTCCTACATTGTGACTGAAATGTTATGAATAGATTATAGCCCAGAGGATGTTTACCAAGTACACATTTTTTGTATGTATTATACCTACTTGTAATAATGTTACTAATGGTTCCAAAATAGTTCCAGTTATAAACAAGGATATTAGACACCATTGTCAATGTCATTCCTCTTCTTCAGAGTCTGTTTCCTGTTCAAACTTGTATGGCTTAATTAGTCTAATATTACAGCCTGCCATTGTGTAGTGTGGAGTAGCTTTATAGTGTTTGAGCAGAGCTGAAGGTGAGCTGGTGTGCTCGAGCTGAAACCAGCAGCAGAGGGGTGGGAGGAGGAAACAACCGTGTAGAGTTCATCTGAGCCATTTTTAAGACAGGGACGGATTATTTTAGTGAACAAAAATTTTAAACTTGTAACTTTGATACATAGAGGTATGTTTTAGGGGTTTAATCAACACCCAACGAGGACCATTAGTTAATGTTTGAACGCTTTAAATCTGTCCTCTCATCTGTAGGGGGTAACAAGGTATCAGAATTAGATAGCTGACAGGCTTTTCCTACCTGTTTATTTCAGTGGGGGTTCTTTGTTTAGCCTGACATTTGCTCTCTTGTGCTTTCAGATTCAGCAGTTCTTCAGGGGGCTTTCCTCCTTTCTGATAAGCTGTGCCTCCCCTCATCCCTGGCCTCAATTCAGAAAGCTGACTGGAGTCGGGTGGGACACCCTGTCCTGGAGGCAGTCAGAGAAATCTGTGGACAGCTTGAACTTGGTGGTCATCCCAACCCAACAACTGTGAGCTGGAAAAAGAAGATAGTTTGTGTGGTGTGGCTGAAGCTGTTGTGCAGAGAAGCAGAAGAGGATGTTGAGGTGGCATGGAGGGAGAACCCTTTCTTCTCCCTGCAGAACAGTCTCCCTGAGGTCAACCGTGTCGTCCTGCTGGAACTGGTGAAGTCGACAGCAGCTGCTGATATTTTTGCCAGTCTTCTGCTGCGTCTCCCTCAACCTCAGATGTGCTCAGAGCTGGAAAAGCTGACTGAACATGTGAGGAGCAAACCCATGAGGGAAGACGATGTCCAACTTTTTCTGGAGGTGTGGTGGGAACTGTGGAAAGGCAGAGGTGACCAGAAATTGGGAGGAGAGGACAACATAGAGATGATGTTTGCCAACCAATTTGCTCGACTGTCCTCGAAGTCTGCCAGTTTGTCCCCTCAGGCTGCCAAGAGGTTAAAGCTGGACACACCGAGTTTACCAACATCAAACACCGATGTTCTGCACATTCTGCTTAATGCACTTAAAGACATGAAAGATCACGTGTCCTCAGCAGACCTGTGCTTCCAGTCCCTGTCTATTTCCCTCAATAGCCTTTACACTTCTTTCCTAATAGACCAAGAAGTTGTAGTTCCAGCCAAAGAGAAGATGCACATCCTGTCTAAAGTCATCAGCACCAAAGAAAAGAATAATCAGAAACTGAGTGCTGAACTAATTTGCGATGCTTTGAGAGACTTCCGTGCTTCTCATATTCCATCTCAGTTTCAGCCCAGCAGTATGAAGCTGAATGAAGCCTTGAAGATTATAACAGAACTTGCACAGTTTTGGCAAAACAGAGGACTTCTGACAGTCACCTGTAATTCTAATTACACTGCATTCCAACTAGAACAAAGTATTCAGAGAGTCCTGACAGCTCTGGACCAAACACCTGCAGCTGTAGGTGAAAATGAGGGTCGAGAGACTGTGAAGAAAACACTCAGAGCTTTGCTGAAGTCGCTGACTCTCCCTGCCATAGAGATCAGCCCTGAAGTGAGCGTGAACATCACCACCACCATCATCAGTCACCGCCTGGAAGACTATGAGAACTTTGCAGTATTGTTTGCCAGCGAGGCATCATGGGCAGCTTGTGATGAGCGCTGGCTGGACTGTCTGGAAAAGAACCAAGCGGCCTTCCGGCAGCACGACACGCTCATCAGCCTCTCCTCCACCCTCATGAGTAAACTCCACAGCGGGAGCTCGAATGTGAGCCAGTGCAGGAAGCTGATGAAAATCACTGCCGATATTTTCTCTGCACTGTCATTAGAAGACAAGAACAGAGCGTTGGTTGCCATGCTGAGATTATCCAGCAGGGGGTTCTTTGGCTGCTCTGTACCCTCTGCTGTGACTGACGGGTTCGAACAGGAGCTCAACATGGCCTTCAACTGCATTATCCAAGGCGGGGCTGGAGCCTCAGCAGCAGCATCGCAGGCCAATCTGAACACAGCGGCCTCTTTAGTAGCAAGAGTGGCTTTTCAGAACCCAGAGGCTGCTTTGAGGTCCTGCTGTCATTCAGCTGTTTTCAACAAGGGAGCTTTCTCTCTAATGGCTAAGATCCTGCAGCAGCTGCCTGGACTGAGAGGTCAGAGGGGGAGAGGAGACAAAGCTCAAAAGAATGATGAAGAAAGACAAGATGGAGAGGAAAGTACAGAGGGAAGGGAAGCTTTGAGTGGTAGCAGTCTACTCTGCAGGTGTTTACTGGACATGATCAGGACCAAATCTCTGTCAGCCAATGAAAAAGAACAGTTCCTCAAGTTTCTGGGCCTGCTGATGATGCCTGTCGCTGCAGCTCAGGGAGAAGAAAAGAGGAAAAGCTTCTTGCCACCCCAGGAGGTCGTGAATACCTTCGTCCTGCCTAACCTCTCTGCTGTGGGTGAGTGTCCTTCTTTATGTCAGTCATGCTTTAACATCACTTCACTAATTTAGCAGCTTAGTGTTGGTTTCGAAATCTTCTGCAGTCATCCACCTACAAATGACACTTTATGTAGACCGATGTGAATGTATACATTCATTTCCCTGCACAGATGAGTTATTTTTTTTCTTCCTCTGTCATTGACTATGGTCAGTGAGAGCCAGTGAGGTGTGTGACACAGTGCAGTAAGCCGAGCTAGGAGTTGAGACATGCTAGAGCCAGAATACTGACCGAGTGGGTGAACAAGAGACTCAGGTAGTCTACATCTCTGTCATGACTGAACAAAGGGGGCCATACTTCAGGACTGAAATACACCATCTGCAGGTGTTTTATAGCCTGTATGTGCAGGAAGTGCCACTGCATGAGCTGGTGGATAATGTGGAATGAATATTTGAGGTGATTTGAATGCAGTGAGCTATGTCCCAAAGAAGAGTCATTTTTGCCCAACACTGCTGGTGTCTCTGCTCTGATAACTGGTACCTGGATGTTAATGATAAAATAGAACGTTGCATTCAGAAATCAATAGATCATGTGTTTCTGGTTTCTTCGCATAATTTTAATGTTCACACCCGAGGCCTGCAAGTACGAAGCAGGAGTTGTGGTATTGAGGTAACTTCAGTATTAACTCTGAGTTTTCAGGATTACAGCAGTGGTTTTTGATCACCATGGTAACCTACGCTGCATGCCTAACCCTTCCAGAGCGGGTTATGTTCAAGACAGCAGATCAGCATGTATGAAAACTCCTCCCACACACCAGAAAACGATAGCGAGTGCATGCAGATAGCAATAGAGGAAAATAAGAGTTTTTAGGAACCGCCCAAACACCTTGAGGTAATTTACTGAGTTAGTTACATTTCTTTTTAGCTAGTAATTTTAAGCTGTCAGATAAATGTACTGAAATATACATGTAGCTTGTTATATTTCTGTTAACTCTTATCATCTTCATGTAAGAATCCACAGCAGTGATGTTTGTAAAGTAGGGATGCTGGAATCTGACTCACTCCTCTCTATTTCCCTTCAGGTCACTGCTCCATTGATACAGAGCTGAGTCTGCAGCTTCTCCACACTGCTTTGTCTGTAGACGTCCAGGGACCAGCCTCTTCTCCTCACTGGGTGTTGGACTGCTCTCCTTTCCCCCTCCTCTATGTCCTGGCGCAGCTGTACAACCAGACTCTCAGGTTTGTGTGATGAGTGTCTTGTAGGCTTCAGTCCAGATCCAGATCTATGTACTGTTAGTCCCATACAGTAAAGTGATCACTGTAACATACATTGATTTCTGCCAGATGTTGGGAGCGGCCACCAGAGGGCACTGTCCACCTTTTTTCCATGGACACCAAAGACCTGCTGGTGACGGTGCTGACCACACTGGGGCCGGTGGTGGGAGCAGAGGTGGCAGCGGACCCCGGCAGCTGGTCCAGAGCTCTGTTCTGGCTGTACAACAAGATGGAGGAAATAGACTGGACAGTTCGGTTCCACCTGAAGCCTGTGTGGGGGCAACACTTCAAAAATGAGGTGCCCTCGTCCCTGCTAGCTGTGTGTGATCTACCTGAGGAGGTAGGAACTCTTGAATTGACTTAAACCCCTTTACAAAACAAAGGCTGACATACTGCATCAACCGTGATGATTGAATAATCCACCTCAACAGTAAAGTCAGACAACAAAAGCAGATGTGTTATTTATGATTTACACTGAAATGGCAGTTTGTCCAATGACTGTAGGGTCATTAACATATGCATTCCTTTCTGTTAGTCTGATGGGATCTGAAAATGTTGGCATCATGTCTGAATGAGCACCCTTCTTATTTTTCTGTAAAAAAAAGTCCTGACAGAAATCATACAAGGTCTGACCTGGTCACATTTCTGTATCACCTTTAACATGGTACAAGTCAGAATTGCATGCAGTTCCACTAATGGATAGAGAAGCTCAAAAAAAGATACGTTGATTTGTTTGAGGCAATTAAGGAAAATATTTTTTTTCCTCATTTCACCACCAATATTGTTCCAAAACATCACAGAGGAAAACAGAGAAAATCACAAACATCGTTCTGACTGACATTTCACATCTATTACAAACTGAAATGTCTATAACAATAACACTCTACTGTGATGAAGACAGAACAGGTCAGATTAGTGAGACTCACTAATACTGAATGGAATCCAGATTTTAACTAAACAGCTGTTTGTAGAAGTCTTTCCTCTGAGCTTATTAAAAGACCTACAGCATCAGACAGCAGCTGGATTCATATGAGCATCTCCAAAGAAGGAGAGCTGGGTGCATTTACACACATGAACAATAGCAGCAACTTCATTAATTAGTTATACGTTATCCTCCACATGGAGACAGAATCGATTTCGATCTAACAGAAAGTCACACTACTTCTCTTCACTTCAGACAGATCAGCTGTCACACAGACACAGTTTGTCAGCTGCAATTAAAGTACTTGTTACACGGCAGATTTAAATGTAGTCGTTTGCTTTTTAGTGCATTCTTATGTGTTCTAAATCATTTGATGTTCAGTGCAGTCTGTGTCTTTTGAAGCTCTGAGGAGCATTAACATAAAATCGACCTATATCTGAATGACAGAATCTTGTTGCTTTAGAAGACTGATGAAGCTGCAGTGTTCCGCACCTCATGTCTGGAACAGGCTTCACTTTATTCACTGTTGGAGAAGCCACTTGTAAAAAAAAAAAAAGTCACATTAAACTGTTTGGTTCAGCTGAAATTTTCCTTCCTTGAGTACTAAACCTCAGCAGTGAAAAACATTATATGCTACAGTAGTATTGAAGCAATTAGCTCTGCATTTAATTTAAACGATATTTTGCATTCAGTGTGTGCCTTGATCGGCGTCCACGGCCCGTCACTGGGAGTATACCTGCATTCACCCATACCTACTGGTATGACAAATGAAATGTGACGTTGCACAGTTTTCAGGTAGTTGATGGAAAGGTAACTATTTTCATAATCAAATAATTTTTGCAGATGTCTTTAAAGCCATGATGCCAAATATTCTCTGGTTTTGGCCTCTTAAATCAGAGGATTTGCTGCCATGGTTGTTCACGTACGACAGGAAACTGACTATATTTGGGTTTTGGACTGTTGGTCAAACAGAACAAGTCAAGTGCAGATGTCACTGTGGGTTGTGTGAGATTCTGGGTGGCATTTTTTCAACTTTTTAAAAACTTAATCAAGTCCTGGAGAAATAATAACTGGTGGATTAATAGATAAAATTATAAAATAAATATATGCATGTCTGCTAGGTGGCTGCTTCTGTCCCAAATTGTTGGTCCACAGTTACTGTGACTGTCAGGGGAAAAAAGTAGACTATGTTTGGCAGTCTGGGGGCATTTCTGCATGCAAATAAACCTATACATACGTACAGGAGCAGATGGATATAGAATACATTAGCCATTGTTGTTCACTGCAAAAAATGAGAGAACTCATGTAGATAAATACCTCCTGTCTTGGTGTATTCATGCTTTCACAAAGGCAGCTTGGAATTCTAAAGTGTCTGTAAACTACTTGGTATTCTTTGAGACCAGCCAAGGTCTTCTATTCAGTGTTTATTGTAGAAATGCAGAGATATCATCCTCAATCGGACATAGTAAGGTGTGATAAACTTTGCAGTTGGAGATGGAAATGGAAACCAGCCCACCTGGCAACAGGCTTACAGACAATAGAGTCACAGTACAAAGAGGAAGAGAGGGACGTCTGATACTGATTTTAATGAAGTTGTGTCATTTATGTAGCACATTCAGATTGGATTGTTTCTATTTCTGTACCAACCAGTTTACAGTGATGCATTTCTCTCTTTGTGGCCCCTCTGTAGGAGTGGTCAGGTTTGGATCTGCCTTCATACGGCCAGGGCACTGGCCTTTTAGCCTGGATGGAGTGCTGCTCTATATCCGACTCCCTGCAGTCCACCATGCTGTCCCGCCTCTCCCTGGACCAGCACAAGGTTGACCACGTCACCATGTTCAGCAAAGGCCTGCTGGTGGCTCTGACCCAGACTCTGCCCTGGTGCTCTGTTTCCCAGTGGAGCAGACTGCTGAGAGCCCTGAAGGAGCTGATCTCCTCGTCTCGCCTCCACGTCCCCTTCTCTCTGGAGTACGTGGACTACCTGCCCCTCCTAGACCTGAGGAGGTTTTCATACGAGCTCCGCCTGTCTGTCCTCCTGCTTCGAGTCCTTCAGCTGCTCTGTGGGTCCAGCTGCTCCCACTGGCTGTCGGCGGACGGCTGGGCCCACGTCGGCAGGTTATACTCCCATGCTGTGAGGGACATGATTAACTCAGTGAGAGCCAAGCTGCCTCTTCCTTCATCTGCTGCTTCAGTGTCTCCTAAAAGACCAGCATCTAGAGGCTCAAATCCCTCTCTCACTCCAGTCAAAGCTTCTAAAATGTCTGAAGACTGTCTAATAGAAGCAGGAGCATCTCCTCTATTATCACAAGAGTCACACATGGAGGAGGAGAAGACAGCCCCCAGCCAGGAAGTTCTTTTTGTTCTCAGCCAGCTCTTCTGCCATGTTCAGCATGTCCAGGTAGGAATGATGGAATGATGTGAATATTTTCTGGTCTCTTTCCTTCTCTGTGACAGTAAACTGAACATGTTTGGGGTGTGGACAGAACATTTGTTATTGTAGGCTTGTGGAAACACTGATTGACATATTCCACCATTTTCTAACATTTTGTTGACCAAACAGCTCATCAATTATGATAGATTGACAATGAAAATAACCAGTAGTTGAAGCCCTTTTATTAAGATGAGTTCAGTGGCCAGTGAGAATGCTAGATTGTAATTGACAAAAATGTAAATTTAAAGTTGTGTATCTGATATTTTGATGTCAAAATGTTCCTGTGTTGTATGTATTTTCCTAAATCAGTTGGTCTCAGTGGTGAACTCTCTTCCTCCCAGGTGATGATGCCTGTAGGCCAGTGTGAGCCTCTTTTCCTGTCCAGTCTGGAGATCCTCAGTCACTATGAGGCCATCATGGCTGCTTTCCCGGACAGCTGCAGCCCGCTGGAGAGCGACAACACCCGCCACTTCTTCTCCACCATCACTGACAACTTGGAGAACCAGGAGATGAAAGCTGTGCTGCAGCAGAAGATCGCTCAGCTTGTGTCAACAGCGGCCTGACACCCACTGTGACTTTTGTGGTCTTTTCCACTTGAGATTAAGTTCTAAAATGGTCCAAGTTCTGAGCACATTTGGTGATGAAACAAGGGAAGTTAGAGTTGTCAATGTCACACACTGTACTCGGCTAATTCAAGAAGTTACTACAAAGCGACGGGTTCAGAATCTGAGTGAATAAAAATCCAGTATTTCACAGCAAACGTCTTCTCGTGCTGCATCAGTAATATTCATTTCCACTAAAAGGATGTGGAGGCTGAGATAGTATGCTAATGTGTACTAGAAGATACATTTGCAATTTAATTACACATTTATCTACTGTACACCCAGGGCACTCTGTGTTTGGAGCATGCATACATTAACCCTGCGTGTCCCCTGCTCACCATCATTAAACTCTTCAGGGGCACTGCATCATTATCAATACGTCATTTCATCATTTATTCATCAAAAAGCATTCAATTTGTACAAAAATAGTCTCTGAAGTTAAGATTTGTTCAAGCTGTGACACAGAATTTCACACAGTTTGTGTCACATTGTAACAGCTAAGATGAAACATTCAAACTGCAACTAATCAAACTAATAAATCACAGATAAAAGCCACACAATTATATATTGCACAACAAACGCTGACCTGCCAAGACTTTACATTTCACAATCTATTAGAGCAGTTAGTAAAAAACAGAGTGGTTGAGATTAAAGTGGAGGAAACGTAAAAAGTGAGAAACAATTCAAATGCAAGTATGTTTTAGGGCAAATGTTTTAAAAATGAATAATAAAACAAATGAAAAAGCTAATGAGACTCATTTTTCTTCAAGTGTCATGGTGATATTAAGGCTTTTTTGTTCTAAAACATATCTTTAATTTGAAAATATGTGATCACTTTAATCTCAAAATAAAAAGCTTTCCCCCCTTATGGTTTTACTCTTAAAATTTTAAAACTCTATTCTCAAAATCTCTTTTTTCCCTCACCTAACAGTGGCACTAAAACCTGATCACGGCTTTGGTCTCAGTGTCTCGTGTTATTCTGGCAAACAGCTGAGCTCTTCAGTCCGTCCTCGGCCTGTCTTTGTCTGCCTGTCTCCTCTGTCTCAGGTAGAGTCTGTTCGCTTTCCTCAGCAGCAGGATGAACCAGTAGATCTGAGGAGCCAGGATCACCAGGTTACCCACGTTGCACTGCAGAGGCAGATGAAAGGGCACCCTGTGCAGAGGGATCCCGAACTGCCGGCCGTACATCCAGTACATGAAGGGGAAGATGAGGATCCGACACGTGAAGAAACTCAGGAGGAGAATGATGCCATTGATTTTGAGCAGCTTTGTGTTGTCGAGGCCCAGCTGGAGATCGGGGGAGAAGTGAAGGGGAAACACAGGGGGCAAAGAATGGATCGATGAGAGGAAGCGGAATATCAAGACCAGGCATATTCTAGTTTTATGTAAACTTCACAGAATAAGATAGTAGTGCAACAGAATCCATTTTTCCTCCTGAAACTAATCAAAGTAAACTCCACTCGACTGAAAATCTGACAAAGTGTGAAATGCTGTCCCTGAGACAAAGCTTCACTAAAGTCTGGGTAACTTCTCCTGGCCTTCAAACAGTGACTCAGTGCAGACTTGGGGCTGTGCAGCTTCCTATTATTACAAATTTTACTTTAAATAAAGCCTTAGTTGTTTAATTTTTACAGTTGATGCAGGTTTCAACTGAAGGCACATAATTTTTTGGATGTTTTTGGGGTGGAATCTGTCCCCAGTTGACACATTTCAGGTGGTATTACATGGTCTGAAGGACATTGTTGCATACATATTACAGTTTTTTTTCTCCATAGGTTTGGCTCATTTCTCGAAACTGAAATCACATTCTCAAAACTCTAAGATCATTTAGCAAAACAGTCTTATAGTTCAGCACACCACCATAGCTCACTTGCAAAAGCTCATATCTCCCCCAAAACCTTTCACTCATGCTTCAAAACTAAGTTTCTGTCTCATATAAATAGTCAGTGCCACCAAAAATGCAAGGATCCTTCTCAATTGCTTTGGCTCATTTCTTGAAACAGACCGGACGTTCTCAACACTCTTGGTACTTTAGCCAAAATAACCTGGATGGTTCAGCACAACACCATGGTTCACCTGCAAAAGCTCATATCTCTCCCAAAACAGTTCACACGACTGGTCAAAACTAAGTTCTGTTCTCATATGAACAGTCAGTGCCTCCAAAATGCATCGTCCCTTTGGCATTGTGTGAGCACTGCAAGTCAAAATGTTTAGATGTTTTGTCACTATGGCAGATGACCATTGAAACATCCCTCATGTCCACCTCTCAGTCTGAGCCCAGTCCTTCATACACAATGGTTACTGTGCTAGTTTTTGTTTGTCCAGCTAACAGAATACAATTGTGTATAAAACTGAAAAAAATAGGATTTCATGGTAAGAGTAGCCTCCAGGGTTTGTCATCACACATTTCACTCATACTGCCAAGGAAATTATAACTTTTTACAGTTTTTCTCAGTTGTTTACACACAAATGCCGGTACTTTAGACACAGTGACCACAACATGTAACTCATGCACCAACCCCCTGAACCAGTTCTGCTAAACTACAAGCACAATTCCTCCTTCACACTCACATTGCAGTTCTAAAACACACTTTCTGAAAACACTACAAACAGTTCTCTGCATTTGGCAAAATTTTCATGAAGAAAATCTCGTTTTCTCAAAGAACACACTGTCATTCAAAATTCTGAAGTTAATTGTCCTGCTATGCACACTGTCTCATCACATGGACAAACACCTGTCACACAGTTTTACAATCAGCAGTCAGAGCTTTAGCATAAAAGGGCAACAGGTGAGTTCTTCTGTTTTGGAGCAATGGTTGCCAACATTGGAAACAGAGCCAGAGGAGTGAGAGTAAGAGGAGTACTGTAACTGTAAACTGTAAATTCTTCTCTTGTTTGTATATTTGTGCACTGTATGTCCAACTTTGTGTTGCTTGGGGTGTTCACTGTGTACATAGTTTTAGTGGGAAAAATTAAGTAAGTTATAAGTCCTTCTGATGAATGAAGAAGAAGTGTTTTCTGTTCATCATAGTGTTTTACACTGAGCACATCAGTGTTCAACTGGTTCTTATAAATGTCTGTTCATATGATGGTTTGTGTCATTTGAAAACAAAATAGCATTTTAAGAAGAAATAACATCGTTTTGAATGTAAAGTTTCATTTGAAGGAGAACTGAGGGGTTTTGTCCATTGTGTGTGTGTGTTTTCTGATTTGTGTGTAGAGTTCTGAGAGTATGAAGCATACTTTCAGAAAATGTGTGTAAACAATTGAGAAAACTGTATTGACACACATAAAGTAACTTTCATACATCAGAGTAAAAAGAAAATCTATACAGCATAACATACTGTAATATAAACATAAAACAAAGAACATTATATGGAGCCTACAGTGCTGTAAATAAAGCTGTCCTCACCGTCCCTCTCCTGGCCACCGTATGTTCATGACTAATCCTGAAAACTGAACAGACTATTGTGCATGTGATGACTTATACAATGAAATGGTGCTGACATGTTTTGGAGTGAATGACCGTTAGACTGAGAAGTCAACAATCAGTTTAGTTCAACAAGATCTATTCACTTGGATATTTTGCTAAATGAAGGCTACCTGTACTAAATCATTTGCAAAGATGTACTGAGACATCGAGACCAGTACTAAGATGTTTGCAATTTGATGAAATGAAGGAGAAATGCCAGTCTGTTGTGAACAATTGCCAAGTAGTTTGGAGGTTTGTCCATGTTGTTTTGAGAATGTAATTTCAGTTTCGAGAAATGAGCCAAATCTATGGAGAAAAACTGTAATGGCATTTGACAGGAATAAAATGGGAAATAAACAGACAGGTCAATCGTCAGGACACCTAATGTAAACATTACAATTTCAGCCTAATTTAGAAATCACTGAGCCTATTATTTAACTCTAGTTACACAGTAAGGCATAATTAGACAGAGATGGATGGTTACAGTACCATCTTCCATTCTTACACATACAAGCAAAAATGTCTGAGTGTTTACCTGGATGAGAATCTGTCCTATGCAGAGGAAAGGAGTGCTAAACTCTGTGGTGAAAAAGCAGCCGATGAAGAAATCCCCCAGCCCTCTTCTTAAGAACTGCAAATCAGACAGTCAGTTTTATCACATGTGTAAACACACTATGATTATGACAGTGATTCATCCCTGTTCTCACCAGAGCGATGGGCATGAAAATGACAAGCAGGGCTGCGTGATGGAGGACCAGCATCCAGTCCTTAATGAGAAACGCCCTGACTGACTGCAGAGAGTGGCCGCTGCCTGCAGGGGAGCGACCTCTGACCTTCTGAGTGTGGTAGTGGCATAGATACATGGCAAAGATGTCATAGGCCATATAGGGAGCTCCGAAGAAAATAAACCCGGTTACCAGCCAGTGACTGTATGGTGAGACAGCAAGTAAACAGACAGGAACCCTGCTTTGATGGTTTTGCATGTTGTTTTGCCGCAAAAGCCTCAGAAGCGTAAACCATTGACCAGTCCACTTGTTTTAACTGCACTATTGCTGTTGATAAAACCTGAAAATGGAGTTGACTCTCCTACCTGTCAGTCATGACGTTCCTGCAGGATGCCACAACTGTGACTCCAGCTGCTGTAGCCAGAGTGGCATGGATGGAGGAGACCAGCCTGAGGAGACAAAGTCAGACCAGTGCTGTCTTAGTCTGTCATACACAAAAACAATCAAACTGGGGGCTGCAAATTGTCCATGGCCCCAAACTCCAGTGAAGTACATGCATATTTATGTGGTGGCTTACTTATTAGCACCAATGCATACACAATAAACATTACTACTACCCTCTCACAAGTGTAGTTTAGTGTCACACGTATTACACAAATAGGTTTATAAAGCTCATTACCACCCTCATTGTGTGTTTAAAGAAAGACAATGAAGGGATTCCTCACTGAAAAAATGAACAGAAACCAAAGTAATGGTTCATTACAAGTGTGCCGAATTCACCGGCTTTGTTTTCACTAATCTGAGATTGTAAGTAAATCACCATAACCCGTGTAAACCTATAGATAAAGTAGGCACCGTTAAACTGTCTCATTGGTGAAGGGGGTTCAGTGAGTCGTGTCTTCGCTGACCTCTCACTGACAGTAACCACGTCCGCGTCACTCCACTGTGTGAACGTCAGTTTCAGTATTTTCCTGAAGCCGCAGAAAAGCCCTGGAAACACCACAGCTCCGCACAGCAAGGCGCTAAACATAATGCCAGCGGACCTGCTCCTCTTTCTGTAGCTGCCGTACCGTCTTAACAACGAAATAAAAAGCAGTGAAATACTAAAAACTGTCCTGGTAACAAAATGCGGCTGAACAGTGCACTTATCGGCTAATGCTAGTTAGCTTGTCAGCTCGTCCTCTGATGTTGTGCTGAACTTCCCTGTCAAGTTTCATTCAGAGAGCTGTCATTGGTCAGAGGAGCAGCGCTGTCAACCAATAGAAACCCTTCACCTGAAATAACCTTTGACTGTTCATGTTCGGTGAATGCAGCAAACAGAAGGTTATTTCAGGGCAATTTTGACCTAAAATAACCCTAAATGGCAATAACTGAGAGCAATCACAACAAAGCATTGTTTTGAAAACCGTTTTAATTTGAAGTCCAGTAGGAGGAAAATATAGGCAGTGTTTAACAAGCAAAGATGAGAGGAAAGACACTAAGGTAAACATAATCCATCCATCCATTAGCAGTACCTGCTGTACCCTTGAGAGTCCTTCCCAGCTGACACTGGGGGAGAGTCAAGATACCCTGGACAGATCGGCAGTCCATCACGTGGCTAAAAATAACACAATGTGTTACATAAACATATGTTTTTATTATTTATCCCTTTAGTCACTTTGCAGCATATTTCCCCCCCATATTTATCTTATGAGGCCTTTGCCCAGTGCTTTACCCAAAGTTAAACGCCACTGGGAACATAGACAAACAACCCATCAACTGAAGTACCAAATCAAAGTTCCATTAGAAATATATGTGCTCTGTGGCCAGTGAGACACGGAGCATCAAGAAAACATATCAGACAACAGTAATGATCACTACTCACCTGACTTGGGTGGTCTTGGTGGGCAGCACCAGCAGGATGACATGGAGCCACCCTGGGGTGTTCACCACCATGACCTGGGTGATCAGCTTCAGCCAGAGTTAGTTAAAGTGAGCGAAGCCAAACTGTACAGTTAGATGTATATCTTGATTCCTTGGTTGGTGCTGCTCTCCTTGTAGCTGAAGATCATGTTTTTTTGTTCAAGGCTGATCTGCAGATGATGGTGTTTCCCGCTGAGCTCTTCCCACTTTGTGTCTCACCCAGTAAATCCACAGTTAGTGTCAAAGCCACAGTCTGAGATGTCTCCCAATCTTCTTTTCCTCTGTGATTCATCTTGTGCATTTGCTTCCTGCCACTGGTGTTATGTGGAATTGAATAAATCCACAGAGCTTCTACTGCATGTGTCAAGGCGGGGCCAGGCCACATTGTTACTTACAAAGTTCCCGGAGGCTCCTGAGAAGTGGCTCCAGTCAAATAAATGACACTAAACATGCAGTAGCTGAGGATATAAAAGAGAACAGGCTGGTTTCCACTGCAGCAACATGCAGGCCAATGTAGGACGGCCTCAACCTTTGAGCATGTTCCATAGCAACCCTATGTAGCAGTTCTTTCAGGGCTGCTTTTGGTACTTGAACGCCAGTGCAGTGGTTCACCTCACAACAGGAGGGTTATGGGTTTGAGTCGGCTGTTCTCCCTGTCTAAAGACATGCTGATGATTCTGTTGGTGAAAGGTGTGAATGTGAGCATGGACGGCTCTTAGTGCTAGCTAAGACAGACTCCTGGCCTCTTCCGACCCCGTAAAAGATAAATTGGGTAGAGCTAATGGATTGGACTGTTTGCCACATGTTTTCAAGTTTGGAAATATGACCTTGCTGCAAACTTAGATTTTCTAAAGGTTAAGTACAACTCTTTGTTAGAAATAAGCTAACCTTTTTAGGTCTTTCCAGGAAACTTTCTTGGAAATTATTATAGAAAGTTTTGGAAAACAGAGTAATTACTGATGATGCTGTATGAATGACATTACTGAATGTGTTCACCTACATGTGCTGCTGTTTGGTAAAGTCTTAGCATTCAAAGTTTTTCCGAAATTACAACAGAGACCACTGTTTAGCAAATGTTTATCGTCTTGCTTATAGCGCATCTTTGGTCAAACATGAGGGCTGAGAAAAAAGGGACATCTGAGCCACTGTAGCATTCCTTTCTAGGGGTGGTCATACTAAACTTCATCCACAGTGCATTAAATGAGTGTAAAATGGCAACTGAGAGCTTCACATGATGAAAGCATTGTTCTGCAAGTTTAAACGCTGTTGCTTCCAATTTTGCAGATTATGTGGCAGCATGTGAAGTGACACCAATACATCAGTCTGATGATATGATGGATGTTCCTCCCTGAACATCACCTCACCCATGTTGACTTCATGCTTCACTGGATGGACGCTTGAACCGGGTTCCACATGTATTATTTCTCTTTCACATGTCAGAGCAGATGAGTTCTCCCTCTGTGAAACGGGGGACTCCCACAGTTACAGCCCGTGCAGCTATTCCTGGCTGCTGGACCTGTCCATGGTGTAGAATCGCACTATGAGGCTCGGACCGCAGAAATAGGCCACACACGGATAATGGAGCAGCAGGAAGTAGGCCATGCTGCCGCACTTCCATAATGATTACGGAGTGATCCATCAAAAGAAAATGGTGTGTGTCTCTGCAGTGTTAAGCTGATGAGAGAGCCGGCTGAGCTGTCTGCACCCATGATGAATTATGATATCACCAAAGTGTGATTTTACTATGTGCTGCAGTTCACTTTCATAACTAACACTTGGCTGGTTGTTGAAGCTCTCAGATTAGACTTTTATGAATTCCTAAGAGGCTAAAAGCTCTGGTTTACACAGTGTACTAATGATTGTTATTTATATTTAAATGCTTTCTAATCTGACTCCTGCAGTTAGTGGCTTCAAAAGCACAGTGCATTGTTGAGTGATTCCACCTAACTTTCATCATTTGAGTCCTTAACATCTTATTTTAAAACTGTTACTGCTCATTTCGCAGCATTTATTGCGAGCTGACTCGTTTAAGTCACTGTTTTTGAAGCCAGGATTCTATTTTTTTGTCCTTCTAGTGCCTTGCTCTTTGTTTCTTCAAATGCAGACACCAATTTCGAGAAAATTTCTTGAACAAATCTACAAACAGGTCGATATATTCTCACTGCACGGTCAGTTTTATCTTTGTAGGATTCGGGCGCTGCAGATGAACTACACAGCAATATAGAAAGCAATGAAAGTGAGTGTCATCTGATTAGTTACAAAGTACTACTAACACATAAATACACATTAAGGAATTAGTAGTAATGCTGCTTTTACTAGTGTAAAAGAGCCCGTTCACCACAGTTAGTACTTTTACCTTTAAAAAAGTTGGCTGATATATGCATGGACTATTTTAAATATAGACTTGACTTGTAATGGAGTATATTTACCTCGGCAGAAAATCTATGGTAACTAGATAAAGTTTTTAATACTTCCAACTCTCTAAAATGACTTAAATGCTTTTTCTAATATCTAGCACCTTGGTCTGGCTCATGTCAAACGGATGTCGTAGGGTAATGTTTTTGATGCATTTAGACCTGGAAAAAACAGACACACTAAAGTTCCCCTCAGGTTGTTAATTTAAAATCTAAAAGCTTACAGTGTTTTAGATTTACCTCTAGACTGTTTCTTCCTTTAGGATATGAAGATATATGAAGTCTTTGCTTCTCTTGCCACCTACCCCTCCCCACTAACTGCAGCTCAGCACACCAGCTCACCTACAACTCTGCTCAAACAATGTCAAACTGCTCTGTGCAACTCAATGGCAAGTTGTAATGTTGGGGTAACTCATCTGTACAAGCTCAGCCCAGAAACTTGTTGTGAAGAAGTTTGACAGGATTGCTCATTTAAGTTTGGAAGTCTGAGTCTGTGGTTTTTAGACTGCCATCAGCACACTGCAGTTTCAATGCTCAGCCATGGAGTTGACTGCTTATTTTGCTCATGAGCATATACATAACACCATATAGGCATGTTAACAAGGCTTGATTTTTACTGGAGGGTGGCTTTCACATTGAAATTGTGATCAAATTTAATATTGTGGGATAAATGCAAAAACAGAAATTTGACATATTCACAAAAGGATGGTTACACAAAGCAGCAGAAATGTTTAGTGCCTATAACGGGACACACTAGACCCTCAAAGAGACTGGAGCTTCAGTGTACAATCCATGTTCTCTGGTAAAAGTTGCAGAAGACAATATCCAGCTATTTTACAGAGCCAGTACTGCTAGTCACAACCAGTAAACTGTGCTTTTGGTGTGACATGATGTCCTGCCATTCCCTGTGGTTACCTCCTTTATGTATTACACCTGTTATAGTGCAGACCCTTCATCATAAATACTGAAGCAAAAAAGACAAAGACACAAATTAAAACCACTGTTTTGTTGACTTTTATTCATATATATATATATAGATATATATATATATTTATATACTCATGTGTTTGACTGCCACTGTTAAAAAGTGTGACTCATCACATTATCACCTGTAAGCATAAATAATAACTTTTTTTTCTCTCTTGAAACCTGGTAAATAAACCAACTGAAAACAGTTATGGGTCATTTTCAGCACCATTGAATAGTACATTCTCTATATTGCATCAGGATATAAAAATATACAGATATAGTGTTTTTTTCTTCTTTAAAACATTCTTTCCATGTTGTTCAATGGCATGAAACAAGAGAGGAAGAAAAGACCCCATGCTGACGATGAGGATTGTTACCGTTATTATCGTCTCTATTATTAATCCTTAGCAGATCTGCACTGGACTGTTCATTCATCCATTCACAGCACTTTTAAAACATCAGTAGCAGCCACACGTGGGAGAAACAAATTAAATAAAACACAAGTTAGAGGGTTGTCCTCTGAAACATGGAACGCTCACAGTGCCACCGGCCCTCCCAACCACTTTTAGAGAAAGAAAGAGAGTGAAGAAGATGCTAACAGAGACATGGGAGTGTTGTAGTGAAGTGGAAGGGAAAGCCGTGAAAACCAAGCAGGCCGGTGGGCTGTAAGCTCCTCGTAGCCATGACCGATCCTGTTACAGTCACACTCTAAGCACAGTTTATCCACAGTCCAAAGTGGTGATGATGCTCACGGTGCTTGTAATAACCCCCTGCCCCGAAAAAACAACATGAATTCAAAGCAGAAAAAAATCAAAAAAAATTGCAACAAGTCAGTTTTAATGGTTTGAGGCAAACAATAAGATCAAGAGAAGAAGAAAAAGCAAAGGCGCAGTCAGGATGAGAGTTCTGTTTGCAGTGCATAGAGAGGGACTTCTGAGATGGAGACGGATTCACCTGGTTGGTCGGTCAGATGGGATTATTGCCCTGTGTCAGCCGCACACACACACACACACTCACACACACACACATACACACACACACAAGCACATACACAGTAAACACACACCTCCACTCAGAATGAGAAAGACACAGGAGTACAGACAGAGAGAGAAAGAAAGCAGGGCTGGTTGATCAGGTTCCTGTGGTTTCCAGAGTGTTACCCTCGCAGCTCTCTCTGCAGACAGACGCAGCCTCCGAGCTGCTGGAGGGGTGTGTGTCTTTGTGTGTGTGTGTGAGTGTGTGTGAGATATATGTCCAAATACAAGTCCAAAATAGGCCAGGCACCAACAACAGTCTGATTTTTCCATCCATCCATCCATCCATCCATCATCTGTCCGTCCATCAGTCAGAGTGGTGCCGCGGCCCGCCGTCCTCCAGGAGGCTTCACATCCTTGAAGAGGAAGCCAGCTCGTAGAACAAGACGTAGGCGTCGCTGCTGCGCACTTGGCTGGAGGACATTGGCGTTACTCTGAAAACAAACAGAGAGAAGAGAGTTAGACTTTAACCCTGACATGTGCCGCTTTGTCCAAACGACATCTAAAATTGTGGGTGTTTAAGGCTTTAAACTATTTCTCTTCTGTCACTCCCTCTACACTCACACTTTGCAGTAAACAGTCATATACACATTTACATGTCTGAACTAGGCTTGTTGTATGTTGGTCTTTTCAGAAACTGAGAATGGAATTTCCCTCATTCTGCATGTCAGTAATACAGATATGTCTTACATTTGGAATTGTTTGTGTGTTTTTGCTGCTACTAGTATTATTGTTTCTATTATTTCCATTTCCTATTAATATGTTTTTAGTTTTTGCCACAAACTGTTTAATACTGACAACAGATTATACAATGAATTATTTAATGCAGACGAAGTGTGAGAAAACATCACACTGCATCTGTGGAATCTCAATGCCTCGTAGCTTCACATAAACAAAGCAGAACAAGAAAGATTTCATCACCACCACCTACAATGTATTTTACAGCTGTGAGCAGCTCCTTCATTTCCTTTGTGCACTGCATTGTGGGAGAACAGTGTACATCAACAGCACACTCCATAATTTGCTATATTTAGTCTGAATGCAGCTTGTTGTGTCATTATGCCACTTTTCCAGCGCCCCACATTACGTGCTACAAACCTGCCAAGTATTAGTGTGAACTGAGGAATTAGGACACACTGACTGGGGTAGCTGGGGGACAACACCTGAGCCCCATTTTTGTGCGTTTACTTCTTTACCCTTTGGTGAATCTGTGCCATGGTAACGTCATTCTGCATTAACTGTTTAGTTCTTGAGTCTAAATCTGGTGAATATGAGGCAAGATCTGAAGTCATAAGAAGCCCCTGTTAAATGATTTCCAAATGGATGAATGGACATTTATTCCCGGTCGACAAGATACTAATGTTACCTTTACTCATGTTACTTATTAATGCTAAAAGTAAGTGATGCTTATTCGCGTAGAATGAGTGTGCAGAACAGTTTCCACAGGAAAAATTTAGCAGAGCTCAAATTAAATCTATTGTTGATGAGGTTTCACGTGTAAATGTTTGTAACTAATACATACAGCTGCAAGGACAGCATAGTATCTAACTGACAGCATAGTATCCAACAGAAGATCTGAATAATTTTAAACATAATATGAAATTCATCTCTTTTCCAGCAGCTTTCCACTGGTTCCTTCTCTCTACTGTTACTGTTTGCTGCTTTTCTCATACAAATTCCTCAGCTTTGGGTTTCTGACATCTGAAGATGTCACCTTGGTCTCTGGGAGACTGTGATGGACATTTTTTTAATCACAAAATCCATAATTAGTGCATGAGTTTATACATGTGTACATGTCTAATTCTAAATGCATATACAGTACATAGTGTACATGTTTACTCATACATGTTTTATGTGAAGCATAAAATGAATCAAATTTGCTTTGCTTTGTTTTGCTTGGCTTTGCGTGACCAGTTGAAAGCTGTGACCATTTTTTGTCATTACTAAATTAATCTCTCTTTCAGATCTCAGAGGGTTTTAGCACATACAGCATCCATGATATATAATGCATGCTAAGCTATCTCTTACAAACGGAGCCCCAGAACAACACGTGATGTGTGTAATGAAGTGAAAAAGGCCTCGCTCTGTATGGTAATGTCCTGTATTCCTGCTGCACTGTTACAGCGGGATGCAACAATACAGAGTGATTGGGGAAATGCATGAGACATGTAATGTTCAGTAAGAAAGAGAGCGAGAGGCAGAGTGGTGTGTTATGAATGACTGCAGCGTAGCAGGAAGAAGCCCATGGGGAGCAACTGGATGCTCACGAGGCAGCAGAGGAGATAAAGGAGGAGAGGAGGATTATCTGCAGCTCCTACTATTATTCCTCCTGGTAATACTCACTCACTGTTCTTTCACTGCTGTTTTTTTCCCTTATCTTTTCAGCCAGAGTGTGGTCATGGTAACTGCTAATGTATTCATGTGACTGATAACACGCTGTACTATTATGTGTTAAAATATTCATCATAAATGATTTATTTCCCATATGTCACTAACATGAAAGCGATAAAAGACTGTATAAATCATTATTATTAAGGCTTAGCAATGAATATTTTTCATACACCTCCTATAATCTTCTTCATGAATGGAAATTAGTTAGGCAACATTTTATTGAAACTTGGAAGCAAACTATTTTTTATCAACACAGTTCAATTGACAAGTAATGACTTATGACTTTTGTATTTTATGTTCTGTATGTATGCATGGTCCATATCTTAGTATGATGTAAACTACATGAATAAACGCTGATCTCAGAGAAACCTACCTGGAGTCATTAAACGTGTACCATTCTCCCGAGTTGGGATTGCGACAGTAGGCTGTGTAGTGACCGCCCATAGTGGTGCCTGAGTGGTTGGACACTGCATACAGGTTGTACACTGCATTTACTGCAAAGGGAACAGAAACAAAGCCTAAAGTTAATCCTTCAGCTACTAGTTTAAGTTTGGAATAGCAAAAAATAAAATAAAAAAATCAAATCAAATATCTGGTGTATTTGCCAGAAATGTATTCTTGCCACAGTGCAGCATTTTAATGATGTGACACTAAAAGTTTTTCTTCAATATCCAAATTATTGCTCCCAACTCATGCAATATATTAAGGTTTCCAAACCCCACTCACTATATAGTTTTGAAAAATGTTAAAAAGTAAGCAGGGGGCTGGATGAGGGAGGCATCTTAGATGTGGGAGTGGCTCAGTGAACCTCAGGCCACAGACAAGAAGCAGACATCAGTGCAGGGAAGGACCATGGTGGTCCTAACTGTATCAGTTTGAGCTGTCGGCTCTAGCCCGAAGCCAGAGCTGACAGAGTCGAGCCAATGCGAGTGCAAGAGAGGATGGCAGAGAGTCTCTGACTGGTAACGTAATGTTTGTTAGGAGGAGGGTAAAATGAGGGTCTAAAGATAGAAAAGCAGCACGATAGAGCTTCAACAGTCCTCAAAAGCACAAGTCCAAATCACTAATCCAAAACTGGATACTAAGTAAAGTGTTAGCTACAAATAGCCAAAAATTCTAGAAATGATGAGTTTCAATCAGCGCATGTTTAAAAAAAAAGCATGGTTTTAGACTCAAGAGCTCAAAATTTAATGACATGGTAAGTTCCCAATGGTTGGCCTTTCAAGGTAAAGGAGGATTTGAAACAGCAGATAGATGCAGATTTTTATAAATTTGGTAGAATGTCGATATTAAAACCAGCACTGGTGTGTTTCATCATCGCACATGTGATTTAGTTTACAGCTCTAGAAACATGTCAATAGTCTGCAGTACCTCTTTTTTATATTATTAATTACAAAATTATCATGCATGTGAGAATGAATACTTACTGCTGTTTTCAGAGGCAAACTCCCGCAAGTCAAGATCCTTCATGGGGAAGTTAACAAAGGTGGACAGTTTGCTGGTTCTGCGTGCCTCAGAGAAGCGTTTCAGGTCTGGAGAGGGAGGGGAGTCAAGGACCAACTGCTCTGTGTACAGTATACCATACAAACCATTTTCAACAATTTTATGCTATGATTTCTCTAACTGTCTTCGCTCATGGTCTCAGGCCTCTGAGGCTTCAAAATGAGACATCCATCACCTCACTGATTTGACAAATTAATTACAGTCAATTAGCAGTTCTCACCAACATTTGATCATTTGTGATTGTCAGTGCTCATTACAGCTGATTATACCCTACTGGGCCTCTAATTCATGACAGTTTCCTGACTGTGTGTCAGAGCTGTCATACAATAATTTAAGAACTTTTAAATTGTCACAGCAGCTGTGATACAGGCACTTACTGAATCCTTTGTTCTGTATGGGTCATTATGTGAGGCAGAATTTCAACAAACTTGAAATAAAATTTCAAACAGCAATGTTTTTTTTACAGTCCAGTACAAAATAATGCAAATTAACAAACTATTTCATCTCACAGTAATTAAACTACACTATAATGTCCTCAGCTACAGGCTCACTGTAGATGTCAAACATAACACATCAACATCACAGGCTGGTATTCAGAGGAAAGGATACGCAGCACTAAGATCTTGGGGAACTTCTGTATTGTGAACTTCTTAGTGCATCTCCTCCTGGCTTTACATCTGTAGCACGTCTGTGGAACAGAAATAGAGAGTTATTTTCCTCACTGTACACAAGCAGCTTCCTTCTGTCCAGCAAAATATGAAGCATGCAGGCTGGAATCTATTGTAATTCTTGCTAACTGATGATGTGCTGCCTGACTTTCTGACATCTGTTTCACTATATAAAAACACATCGCCATGCAAATGTGCAGCTTTATAGCTAAGAGCTAACAACAGTGTTTGTACTTCATCCAGAGAGATGCACTGTATCTTTGTGTTGCTGCAGGCTGCAGTTTCTGCACCCTGGTTTGATCATCTGTGACTCATCAGAACACTTACTGCACTCTGTGTCATAGAAACGCAGACTATGCAGTTGAAGTCAGAGGGCCAGATCAAGTCAAGGCTAGCTACATTTAGTTATTCATTTTTCACAAGCTGTTGTCTATAAATGAAAATATTATTTTGGCAGATAGACAGTTGGGTTATCCAGTCTGTCATTCCACACAACTAAATAGTTAAGTATGATGGTTAAGCTACCTTTACACCACATACTTAAGTAGATGCATGTAGTAAATTAATGTGTGGTGATGAGTTCAGTAGGAGTAATGACAGTACTCTGACAGATTCTCCCACATGCTATGGACTATAAATACTAATCAAACTGAAAATGATTTTCTTAAACTTTGTAAAGCACTTTGATCTTCTGTAATGAAATCATTTTTCCTCATTTCAAACTGGCGGAGCTAAGACTTTTAAAAATATAGACATGTAGTTAATGCATATCAAGAAACTTAACATGAAGTCTAATTACGCAGGAAGTAATAATATATATCAGCACACTGGTCTCACTAGTTTGGTATTATCTGTCCTATCTCAAGAGTTGATAGTAAAACCATGACTTCAAGGTGCTAATTAGTATATGCTCTGTTTCATCAAACAGCAGGAGAGTAAACTGACATCAGGAAGGACGACCCTCCTGTTGGCTCTTGTGGTGGAAACCTACCGGCTTCTCGTCCCCATCAAGGACGTCTTCTTTGGTGAAGAGTCGCATGCAGTCCATCAGACTCACCTCACCATAGCCCTTCTGAGCACAAACATAGATGCATTCACATTAGCACGCACAACAGCAACCACACAACACACACACAAAGCAAAGCACAGATAGAGACAGGGAAGAAACCAAAGAGCTCATGTTAAGAGCTGTGGACACAGGTGTCAAAGTGCTGCTAGCAGAGAGTTCAAATCATGATGAGGCAGAAAAAAAAAACACTCACACAAACACAGAGAAACAAAGTCACCTCTGCACCACTGATTGTGCTGACATTTGTGTCCGCTGACCTTTTGGGACATGTTACATAAGGGTGACCAACACTCACCTAGCTGTGTTAAATCTAATGTGTGTATGTGTGTGTGTTGTCTAACCTTGGCGATAGGCAGAGAGAGATCCCAGAAGGGGTCAAAGACAGTGGAGCAGAAACCACAGTGGCTACAGGTCAGAGAGCTCTTCAGCTGCCCCACAAACAGGTCTGCAAGAGCAGCAAAGATTACATCAAGAAAAACATGACAGATGAGTGGATCAACAAACACAGCTTGAAAAACAAAGAAAAGCTTTATATTCTACTTTCTTTCTATTAACCTGCTAAAGACTATTTGAATGTGTCCATCTCAAATATTTCAAACTGAAACCAGCATTTTGCACTTTCTACTCACCAACTATCTTGCTGTCTTCTCTCTCCAGGTATTTACTCCACATCTTCTTTCCTTTCTCCTCATCCCTGAGCAAAGAGTACAGTCAAAAAATTAGATTATTGAGGCTTCATTACCCTTTAATAGTTTCCCCCTTTTGTTCTCTCTCAAGTTGCTTTAAGGTTAAGATCTTAAAAAGATAAGAAGTGAAGACGGAGGACGCTATACAGATCACTCAGCTGCACTGATACAGTGAGAGGGTTAATAATATAGGGGATAAAGGAGTCGACCTAGTTTAAATATCTAGGTGACAGAATATGGTATTAGCGGATTAAAGATTTCACAAAAATACTCTCATCCCTAAAACACTTTTTCATGCTTGAAACACATATTTTTTTCTGGATTGTTTTTAATATTTCTGCAGAGCAGATCTGTTCTGAGGGTAATACTGAAAGTTGCAGAGATTAACTGTGACCCTTAAACAAGCTGTGGTTAGATAACTGATAATTATATCCAAGAAGAATTGGAGCATTAAGCTCATCTGGGCCCCAGAGAGGCAACAGCTCAACACGGGAGGTGAAACTGTCACACGCAGCCTTAAATTAAAGCTTAATGATGAAGCTTTAATGATTCATGTTGTTTTCGTCTGGGCCTTGTTTACATTCTGTATATCATACATAACCCATACACTGGCCTACAAAGGGCTTGATGTTTTTCCATTATCAAGTTATTTGTGCTCAGAGGTTATTAATAGGTAAAAAAGTCCAATAAAACATAACACATAGTGTCATATTTCATTTATATATCATTCTACTCCCTAGTATTCCTCTTCTCACACCAAACAAATTAGGATACACTTTTCAAAATAGTGTGTGTTTCTCTATCTAGAGATGCAGCAGGTCTGCTGATCTCCACCACTGACCTGTGCTGAGAGGTACGAGCGCAGCTACACACACACACACCGACCGTCTGTCAGTCTGATTACTTACGGCAGGTGGTCGAAGTCCTCCACGGTTCCTCTCGGCCTGACAGTGACCCTGTTGACTTCGTTGTGCAGGCCATCCAGGAGGAAACGCAGGAACTCCTGAGCATCCTGTTGGCTGCAAGACAGAGAAAGTCAGAAATACAAATATCAGTCAGACTTATTTCCGATCTTTTCCTTTTTCATTTCTGATCTCTTGGCTTGTGTCTTGCAGCTGTGTACAAAAAAGTGTAACAAAGCTTACTTGTATCCCACAAATCTGGGAGCATATCTCTGGATCTGAGTTTTGAATTCAGATGGGCTGACCGCCTCACTGCTGGACGAAGTCCACATGGTCTGTATCAGCTTGGCAAATTCTACCAACACAGAAAACATTAGGTTACTTATATGAAATGAACTTCTTGCAAGACTGCATTCAAGTTGATGGCAGACTGAAGATACAACTTGTTATCCTATACTAAGTCATAATTTGTGTGTTTTCATGAAAACACAAACACTTAAAGACCTAAATGAACATTTCCATTTCCTCTCCTGACATCCAAAACAAGGTTACCTTGTTTCCTAACACATATTCTAGTAGATGCAAATCTATTTCCCAGGTAAAGAGGGAATGAGTACGTTGCTTGTCGACAGCTGTGAGGAGTGTTTGCTTTGGACTCTAGGGGGCCTGTGTGACACATCTCTCACCTTCCATGAGGGCTGTGTTGGTGCGGCTGTTGTTGTTAAGGTCTCTGCGGTGCGAGTTGTGCAGGCAGTAGTCTCGCAGGCTGTGTGTGTTGCTGAGACACTGCAGGATACTGTTCATGAAACACTGCAAGGAAGAAGAACATGAAACGGTTTATTTAAATGAAAAATGAAACAATTTTCCCCTCATTCACCTAAACTAACTTTACTATCTACTATCTTAGAATAATCCTGTAAGTCAAGATTTTTGCAAATAATCTGACTTCAGTTTGTGTTAGTTACATATATAATGAAGCAAGTTTTGCTGTGCATGACCTACATACATGTTTAACGATAATAAAACCCACCAGTATCCGTACAGTCCTCTTTAGCCTATATTATGAGGAACAGTTCAACATTTTGGACAGTCAGCCTGTTTACTTATTGTCTAAGCATTTCTTCAATAATTTATTACCACTGTCACATATACATGCTAAACATGAATCTACAACAAGCAACATGTTGGCTCAGCTTCACATAAAAACTGGAAACATGGGCAAACAGCTAGCCTGTCCAAAGGTAACAAAATCTGCCTACCAGCACCTCTGAAGCTCACTGACTGACATGTTGTACCTCGTGTGCTAAGTAAATAAATAGGAGCATAAGAACAATTATTATGGTTTTACAGGAGGCTATGTTCGTGATTATTTCTTGGCTTGCACAGCATCTTTCTAAAATCTCAGCTGGTTGCCCAGCAACCTTACAGCGAGGACAAGACTCCAAGAAATGACCACAGTCTGATGCATATGTACGTGTCATTTTCACACATGTTTCCATTCATTTTGTTAAGCTAAACTCATCACCTGTTGGCGCCAATCTCATATTTGTCCTACAAACATGAAATAAATGTATTTTCCAAAATCCTATTTCCCTAGTTTAAAAAATTGTGATCTGCAGTCATGTGACACATGCTAATGCTAACAGACAACTTCACAGTATTTATGGGCTTCCAAGACAAAGTGAGAGAACCTTGGTATAATTACTGAGCCTGAAGAAGCATTGCACACATGCGAGCATGACAGCACTGTCCGTGTATACACTGTTCACATCACATGTCCACCTGAGACACGTGCAGTTTGGTAAGATCAAACCAGTCAGAGAGGGAGAGAGCAAGGCCTGCCTGGTCCACAGTTCAGAGCTCTCTGATTAGGTTACTGTATAAACACACACACACACACATACATACACACACTCTGTTTATTTTAAGAGCTGTTCTTCTGCCTGTTGCCTGGCAGATACTATGCTGGACCACCACTCCAGTGTGGCCAGACATCAACAACCTGCTCTCAGTGTAACACTAACTAGATTTCAGGAGAGCCACTCTAAATCAGTTAAGAATAAGATGACACTATTGCAAGACTTTTGGCTCAGGACAGATGTAATTAAACACACAGTGTATGGCTGCTGTACTTACAGTGTTTCCTAAGTTCTTCAGTCCCACCAGGCCTTGGGCACTCTTTGAATTCTGAAAGACAAAAGACACAACATTTAGATGAGTCCACCCTACAATCTTCCTATCAGACTGGTGATGAAGACATGTTCATCTGACTATAATGCATCCCCTGACCATCAGACAAAAACTAAACTGCCTGAATCTCCAAAACTTCTTTTTCATTTTAGAAGCAGCACTGCAATACGCTGTGGTTTCTAGCTTTCATCTCTGTTTGTTTTTCTTCCCATGGTAATGTGAATGAATGAAATGTGAACTTGAAGCCATTGTTTGCAGTGTTTTGCCTTAACCTGATAAAAAGAGATATATAACGTACGTGAAACTGAACTGAAAATACAAAAAAAGCCCAAACAGAATCTCTGATAAATAACTTTTTTCTCCCAAGTGCTTGACTTCCACTCAAGTTATTGTTTTCATACTTTTCCTAAAATGTCTCTGGAGAAACCACAGAGAACCTACGTATGTTTAGCTGTGACTGGAGTGAGTATTTGAATTTAATAAATTAAATATACATATACATAATTATATTCAAAATTACCAGAAGAGGAAGAATAAACAAAGTACTAAAACAAAAATCATTCCTTTACTACTGCGTGAAAATGGTTCTAGCACTGGATACATCCTCTCGTTGTATTCGGCTTTCCACTGAATAACGTAGAACCCTGAATAATGTACATCACCAGCAGATGTTTTCTAACATTGCTTATGTGTTTTAGCCTTTCTTTGCCTTTAATGATATCCTCAGGAATCTAGACAATCAACAAAACCTTGCCATGTGACAAAGATGTGATCTAAGTACACTCTGCAGTTGAATGTAAGTGTTGTGTCCAACTAGGAATGACAGACAGGAGGTTTTTCCTGGTGAGCACTGTCTTCAGAAAGAAACTTGTTTTTGTTATCTCACAGTCTTCTGGTAATCACTCCCAGATGGCAGAGATCTGATCAACAACAGTAGATAACACCCAAGCACTGTACTCTAAGGATTTAAATTTACACTGTTGCTTTTGCTGTTGAAAACTCTCAGTGCAAGGAGCCGTGAAACAGAGACATTTGAGCTCAGTGAAACACAACAGATGGCAAAGCATATTATCATGATTTCAAAATCTTAAAATGGTACAAAATGCTTTGGAGAACTTATGTCATCACTTGCTGCGGTTAAAATTCATTACATAAGTTGTTATATAATTGAGTGGCTAGAGGAAAACTAACAAAGAACGCGGGGGTGGATAAGGAATGCACTGGTGCCCTTGACTATGAAGCACAAGTAGCAGACAGTTATGCCTTAGAAAACACGAGCCATGTCAAATTGAATTCATTTTGCCACATTCCATCAACCAGCATCACTCAACCAGAGTCATGTCTTATTGATCACGTTTTTAGTTACTGTGCAATTTTGTGCTATTTCAAGACATCACTGTCACAATCCTTGTAATTAGATGGCCCTTTCTACCAATTCATTTTTTCCTTCATGAGCTATGTTATAATATAGTAAGTTCAGTGTAACAACAGCTTCAGCTGCACAGAAACAAGCACACTAAAGGCTGAACAGAGACAGTAAAAGCGTGCTGAACTGAACTTGTATTTTTTAGGCAGTGAGCGGCTCTTCAGGGCCGGCAGCCTAACACCAGTCACCTGATCTCACTGGCAGTTGAAATGTATCTTACCCACTTCCTGCTACCCTCAGCACTGGTGAAGCCTGAGCACACTCACTGAGAGTACTATATATCAGGACCACCATGAAAATAGGCCAAATCCAAAGTGAGATTTTCCGAGTGTCGAAAACCCTAAGTAGACAAAGCATACATTGAATTAAATGTAAAGAGGTGTTTATTGCTTGTTGTCTTAGCATGGGGACAAATCTCTATCAAAAAAGGAGAACATCTGAACACTTAAAATGTTCAACATCCTCTTTGTCCGGTTCTGAACACAGTAAAACACAAGGTTAGATAATGCAAATATGATACACAAGACATGCTTGAGAGACCAGAAACAGCTTGTACACAGTGAGTTCTGCAGTCAGTAGTGTCACCACGCCTTGGAAGTTCAAAAGGCTGCATGGATTCAGCTGCATACATAACTGATCACAGTTTGCATACTCAATGACCTTGCTGACCCAAAGGAGTAGTCCTATGTGATGGACATTCATAAAGGTATCAGCAGTCCAGAGGGCGTTATGTGAGTAGATTTAACTTGCTGTGCATCGGCATGAATAATCCAACTACTGGTATTAGGCTTCCCTTAATTTCTACCCAAGCGGAAAGTTCTACCAACTGTGTTAGTCCCACTGCTACAAAGTGGGATAAGCACACACCATTGATGAAACACAAAGTAATAGCCCTGCACCGGCTGTAATGATTTTTTCATAACTGATTCATTTCTCAGTCATTTTCCAAATAACTGACCGAGCAAGAAAAACTCACAGTTTCCCAGAGCATAAACAGATGTTTTTAAACTGCATGTTCGGTCATGCACTTGGTCATGCACACAACAACAAGTCTATTCAATTTTCTCTGCAACAGAAAAGGGCAGCCAAACTTTACGTTTAGCCAGGCAGCTGCAATCAGCAAATGTACAACATTTTTGCTTTACTTAAAGTTCATTTATTGTAATAAACCCTTTAAAGCTGCAATAACAGATTATTTGGATTACTAGGGGGCAGCAAAACAAAAATGACACAACATTGGCATTTTATTTCTAAATTAAATTATTATGATGAATGTGTTACCTAACAGTTGCCTGCTTACACAATCAGCAGACACATTATAGCAACATTATCATTCATCTAGTGTCAGGTTTCTGCCCACAAATTTGAGTCCAATATTTGCCCTCCACTGTTTTTGATCTCCACTAACTCCTGAGAAAAACATCTGGCTGGCTAGTTAATGCTTCACTATATTCAGTTAGTGTTTGTTGAGTAGTGTACAGTGGGTTTATCGTGGCTTTTTCACCAAAAACAGCTGTTTGTGGTGGCTAGAAACAAAGCTGGAAGATGAAAGCACGGAGACTAAACCAATTCTGCCCAAAAAACCAAAAAAGCACCTGAAATACGCTATAAAGCTGTAGCGTTAGGTGAAACAGAAAAAGTCTGTTCCTAATTCTTTATGGGTTCATCATATTTAGCAATAAGCACAATGCACATCTGATCTATTGCTAATAAAGATATACCGATGGTGTAGCTTTAGATTGATTCCCAAAATACTGTAGCTGTTGATAGCTTTTTAGGCATTTTAGCTCTGCTTAAAGGAGCTTTGCTTGCATTGCATGTGTAGGGAAAAGAGACTGCATGTGACAACAGCAGTCAAAATGAGCACTTTCCTGTTTTGAGCTCTGCTTTTGGGCTTCTGGAGGTTCACATGAATGGAAGCATGTTCCATCTGTTCACCAGTAACGTGTGCCTGCAGCTTATCTCGTTATGCGTACTGATACAGCAAGAGCTTTTTACTATTATATAAATAAACCCTGCCATCTGTCTACAGAGTCAATACAGCATGTGGAAGGGAAAAATCTACAGTTTAATTAACTGCAGCTTATCTAAATCCTTCTTTCTGTAAATTCCCCTGGAGTGAGTGTACTGAACAGAGCACTTTATTAGCCACAGTCATATAACATAAATAGACAAACACACACTCTTCTGGTAGTGGATATATCACTATCTCAGTGATGACTGCTATGGCAGGATGCAGGACAAATCCTCCCTGGTCACCTCAAATTTTATTTGGTAACACAGTCACAGACACACACACACACTTTCTTCCTCTCCCCACCACTGGAATGTGTACGTCTGACTTTGCTGCACTCTGCTGAGTAATGCCACAGTCGGTCCCAAAAATAGCAGCTTTGCTTTTAATAACGCCGGCTTGTCCACTTGCAATTGGCTGATCCTTTGGCCAGGCTGGTCTACGTCACAACGATGAAACAACGTCCCAGCTCTGTCTCCGTAGCAACGCTATTCTTACTTTTTTGCGGGATGAAAATGCTAGAGGACACTGTGATGTCATAGTGACGATGCTGAGCGTGGAGGGAGTGTGTGTGACTGTGTGACTCAGTGTGTGTGTGTGTGTGTGTGTGTGTGAGAGTTTATTGTGTGAGGAACTGGCAGTGAATGGCTTGTAGCAGATGTGACTTTTACACTGGGAATATTTTTAGACTAAAGCTGAAAAAAGAAAATATTATGCTCTGATATTCAACATTTCAGTTCTACCTTCTCATGATAGCAAAACTAAATAAAATGAATATTCATACCAATAAGAGGCAGGTGATGTGACTGGCTCTTAAGAAAAGTTACATAATGGAATGAAACATGACATTATGACTTTTGAAAAAAGAGTCTAAAATGACATACAATTAAGTCCTACAAAAGTCTCTCAAGATTATAAAAAATAAGGACAAAGCTATACTTTATAACAATGAGGTGATTTTTATTAATTTCTCCAATTATTTGACATAATTGATTGATTCATAACTCTGTGATATATTGTTATTCATGCCATAATTTTAAAATTATTGGACATACTGGAGCAGTATAGCTTTTTAACTCAAGCCTTTTTTTAGAAGCTGTATTTAGTGCACCATGGGACACTAAAGCCGTCCACTAAAAGCCACACTAATGACATTATTTTTGGTGAGTTAGTGGCTCTCCTGAGGGCTGAGTAAAGCAGCTTTTATTGCAGCTTTTACAAACTGTTGAGGAAAATCTCCCAAATCACACTGCAGGGATTTCTCCGGTCTCTCCATTATACATAGGGATAATGCTAAGATTTCAACGAGCAATAGCAGCAGTGGAGCATTGTTGACTTTGAAAGTACATGACATAAGATGTTTTTTAAAATGGCATTCTTTCTTTGCCTAAAATAGTGACAAATCACGAATAAACTCCTGTTTAGTCCTACTACCTCCATTCATTTAACAGATATGGTGTAAAATGTAATTATAATCCAAGTCATTAAGTCTTCATCGCTAAAGCAGTGTGTCAAACAGGATTCTTTAATGTGTGTGTGTGTGATGATCCAGGAATCACTGGCTTGAGCTTTGATCCCAGCCTGTAGCATCACTATAATCACCACTGTAATGACAGCTAATTCCGTTATGCTCATTCTGCTATGATTCTTCTCTATAAGCAGTTTTGTATATATATATATGTGTGTATATATATATATATAATACATAAACTTGGCAATCAAATATAATTATCAGGCATATTTCTTTTACTAGCTCTGTAACGTTGGTGGTATCTGAAATGCACTACATATTTAATCATGTACTATTGTTTTTACAGACGCACTACTCACCGTAATAATCTGTCACTTCCTGAAAGTGTCATTGTCAGATAGACGAGTATCTGCTTGCCTGATTTCAGACAAAGCAGTCAAACCTTTACACTCTGTTTCCATCTTGGTGAAAAGTGAAACCTTGAATGTAGACTTAAATTGAAGAGTTACAGGCATTAGAGCTTGGTCGCTGTCCACCATTGTTTATTATGTTTGTCACTACTGTACTGCATTATGAGATATTTAAGATGGTGTAGTGTCCAGTGCTTGCATTCTGTAAAAACTGCCCTGAAATAGTATGTACTTTGCATTCTGTTGGGTTCAAACTTAAACTTTCTACAGCAAAAGCAGCAGTTACAAGATTCAAATCACCTTAGTACAACATACTGTCATGTTATTTCAATTAAATATATCCAGTCGCACTCCACCACCAATGGTCCTCTAAATCTTTCTTGTATTCCAGTGTGTAGAGCTCATGACTCCTGCATCACATGCTGCTTGGAAACAATCCCACCATTTAAATACCTCACTCTCTAAAGTATCACATTAAATCCTTCAGTTACCATTTCAGTTTCAACGTTACAAATTCCCTGCATCTCTCTTTTGTATTTCACAGTACAGTAAGATGGTGTACTAATGACACACTTCACTAAACCAAAGCTAAAGGGTTTCATCAAAGAGTCAATAGGGACAGGAGAATGAAAAGGATGAAAAAATAAAGACAGCGAAGGAGAGAAGATAAATGAAACCAACAGTCACAGGAGAGAACATATGTCCACTCTTCATATTCCCAGTTATTCCATGTGAGCGGACTGATACACACTGCACACAAAAGCAGCAGCCCAGGGGGATATTTGTATAAATGCTCTATTCATAAATGTCTGAGGCAGCTAAGGCAATGTGCAAGCTACTTTTGAAACACTACTCCTCCGAGGGTAAAAAGCATCAGGAACACAGAGGCCGCAATAAATAGCATTCCAGAGGCCAGGCTGAACTGCTCCCTAAAGCTGGAAATAAAAGACAGGGGAAATGTTCTTTTGGCGTGTACCCAGCTTGGTGGAGGTAAAATCTGTCCATCCACTGTGCTCAATTAATTCAAAGATGTGGCACTGCTGGCCTGAGGGACGGAGCCTGGTGTCAGAACAGAGGAAATGGGTCAAAGCAAGGTGAGGAGGCTGGAAGGAAAGAATAATCCCTGATCCTGGCACTGTTGTCAAGGGTGACTTCATAGGAAAGCAAAGGAAGACAACAACAAAAAGGGAAACCTAAATCCTTTAAAATCGTTTTTACTCCTCCTACAAATGTTCATCTGACCACTTGATGAACTTTGTTCCAAAGCAAGGTGTTTAAACTCTCTCGCACGCATTCTGTGTTTACATCAGGCATAATCTGAGCAATCCAGTGTAACAAATGCCTGTCGTGCTTTCATTTAGCGTTGGACGTCAGCTGATATTGATCAAAAGGTGATGACAAGGCAGACAGGCTCAACTGATGGGAGGCTGTTTAATGCTACATTCTTGTCATTAGGAACAAACTGTATGAGAATAATAAATTAAAGTCTGAAGACCACGTCAGCGTGTTCATGCATTTATTCTTGTCTGATGTATACTGAAGCCATTCCAACCTTGAGAGGAAAGCTATTATTGTACTTGACACCAATAATAAGCATTCAACCACTTATTAGATGAACTCCTCTACTGCTGAATATGAAATAACTGTCTTAATAAGGTGATTCAAGTGTTCAACAAGTGACCACGTGAAAACTCAGGTGAATATAGTTTCTGATTTAAGAGCTCTTATTGATTATGTATGAGGGGAATTGAGCATTAAAGTTAACTTGTGGTCATTTTGTGTACAAGTATCCCTATAGAGCAATACTCTGAGTGGGTCCTTGTTTGTGCATCTAGTGTTGCTTCAGGTTCATACTATTCTACTGTTTGACAGCTGGCAGCTGTAATGTGTGAAAACGCACCATTTAAGTTTTGCTTGTTTACAAAAAAAACTCCAGAGGGCAACTTTTATGGCTACTTTACCAAAAAGATTGTTAGCATTTAGCATTTGTGTCTGGATGATTTGGAAGTGCTTATCATGTTCTAAACATGTACCGGCAGTGGATTTTTAGGATGTACTTGTCACTAGTGGACAAAAAAGTTTTTTCCCATTGAAATGAAAGCAAAGTTGAAATTAGACTAAGGCTTTTAAAGAAAGGCTGCCTTAATCGACCCTCTGTACACTTGTTGGTGCAGCGGCTCCTCAGTAATCTAAACCTTACGGAGACTGGAGATGGTGTCAGAAAATAACAAACACGGAGCACCAGTGATATACCCTACAGAAACCCCACTGGGAAATATATTCCAGACTATAAATGAAGGAACAGGAGCCCTCTGATGAACTCTGTACTACCTGCAATCAAGTTTAAACACAAAATGACTGCCTAAAAATACTAAAATAGGTAAAGGAAATATAATAACAATGGTAAACTTGCTGCTTATTATTAGGGTTTAAATAATTTGTTGATGGCAATTATTTTTACCTTACCTTTACATTATCTTTAACCTTTTACTGGGGGCAACATTGTTCATGATAAATTATTTCATTGTGCACTATCTATTGTAACACTGTAATATTTTGGAAAATCTACTTAGAAACTATTTGTGTATAAAACAGCAAGCCTGTAATATCTGCTAATAATAACCACTGCAAATGAAATTCTTTTCTTCCTGTTTCATTGGATGCAACTATCATAAAAATATCTGGTGCTGCAATAAAGCAGCCCTGCGTATTGATTTACAACACTGCCCCCTGTGACTTACACATGAAGATATTAAAAGGGACAGTTGCAACAGTACAGAGAGTATGGCAATGCAATTACAGTGTCTCACATTATGTACTGTCCTATCGCCTGAGTTGCATGGCATAACATTTCCAGAATTACAACTATTTTGAGAGCTTTGAAGTTACTAGAGTAGGATAGAATACCAAAATATTCCAGTGAGACAAAACAGTATTAAAAACACAATATTCATGCACAGCAATGGCAGCACAAATGCGATCAAAATCAAAATCAATGTGGATGACTAATATCTAATTAGCAATATTGGTGATACTGTTACAGCATGCCTCCGACACCAAGGCAATAATGAGTGCCACCCTCCCCCCTGCCTGCGTCTCTTGGGGCTGTAAACTAAACTTCACACTACCAGCAGCAGGATGCCTGGGTCCACCTGGCAGTGCAGAATGCCAATTACTGATTGGCTGGCAAAACAGTGTGACAGTGAGCAGCAGAACAGTCTGTTCTGACCTGTGTCTCTGTTTGGCAGACTCTCATAAACAATCTCTCTCTCTCACCCTCTATGAGTTACCTTATTTGCAACCGTCGAGTTTGTCCCATGTGAGCAAGAGTGACGTGTTCGCTCCCTTACGATGGTGTGTGTGTGTGTGTGTGTGTGTGTGTGTGTGTGTGTGAGCGCACAGATGCATGCTCAGTGTTGGCACATGATAGGGAAAGAGAGACAATCTATTTATTTCTCCCTTCTGAACAGCACACAGAGGGATGGAATCAGTCATCAGAGCTGGCTGACTCACCGTCCATGTCTCTCTCACGCACGCTCACACACAGTTAGATGCAAACAAGTAAAGAGTGAGATCCTCTTACTCAGAACAATAGCTGTCTTTTTGTGAAATATAAATAAATATCGCCCATGATCTTCTAAACTGGCCTCTTGGTTTTGTCAGATAAAAGAGTGAGATAAGACACTCTTCACACACTCTCTTCACCCACTGGGGGTATCACACTAAGATCCCACATTGCTCAGATAACAGCAAGAGAACATGTGACCATAAAACAATCCACTGGCTCCTTATGTAACAGCTCTGTTCTTCTTCACACATCTCCACTGGTATGCAATTCCCTACCAGGAGAAAAATTCACCTTCAGTGCTAGTAAACTTAGCTAACAGGCTAATGTTTACATTTTACTGAAGCCTGGGATCCCAGGTCAGCCTGTGTCTAATCACAACATAGTACACTGGCAGATCACTCCATAAGCCTTGACAAATGAACTGAAAATAACCACAAACTGATGTGTAAAAAAACACGACATACTTGCATGAAACATCTACTGCCAAGTTATTCCCACAGAAGTAAAGACCATTGTGTAGTCAGTTTGGGCTCTGAAATGAATCCTCACCAAACATAACAGATTTTTTTTCTGTCACTGAAAAATCTGAAAAGTAACAAATTAAACTAACAGGAATGGTTTAATGCATGAATAAGTCAAATACAAATGAACACTTTTCCTGACTCTGGAAAGTAAGAACAATCTTGGAAAAGATTTAAATGAAAATTTGAACCAGTTACAAAAGCCTTATTTTGGGTTTCTTTGGAACTGGTAGAATAAAGAAAAAGTTATCTACATGTTGAGGATAAAGATAACTTTTAGCATAATATATGTTTTGATGTTTTTTTTAACTATCGAGTTTATCAAATATAAAAACAAACAGTGAAAAATCATATAACCAGTGTAAGTACGTTTTTGGAGTAACTTGGCGCAGGAGGCCTGTTGGGTTTTCTGAACAAAGGAAAATGCCAAAACAGTGTACATAAGGAGCCTGCAAGTCTGATGGCAAATATCATCGAAATTTAAAGAAAGGTGGTGTATTTTTAGGTTTTTCTGAAGCCAAAGCCACAAGAGGAGAGATGTTGGACATGGATTAAACAGTGTGGAAGAGATCTATGGCTCTCACTCACTCAGAGCTGAATCCTTCAAAGATCAACAAAAATCCTTCATTGCTCCAAAGTAACTAACATTAATTAGCTTAGGACACAGTTGTTAGCAAACTAAGACAGATTAAAATGAATTATAAGTTATTTATATTACAGAGGATCCACTGTTTGGAGAAAACCCATGATGTGGAAGCAATATCCTTGCACACTTTTAACAAATTCGACAATGGGCTAAAACATGCATTGACTAATGAAAGCAATAGGGAGTTATAATGAAACACGGTCTGCAGTAAAACAACACAGACTTAGTATGCTGTCTAAGAACATTGTTGTTCCTACATGTTTGTCCCAAACATGAGATGTTTTTATTGGGACTTTCCCCCTAATTTTACAGTTCTCTGCTGAAATACCTTTCACTGGTACTGCTGAAAATACTATAAATAGTTTTATACAAAATACAAAATAGTGAAAAACAACATACTCTTTAAGCAGAGAAGCTGGGACTACCCGATTTTTTCTTGATAAATTATTGAAATGATTGGATTATTTTTAAAAATGTTCAAGTAACTGTTTCAGAATGAGTGATTAAAGTGAAAGGTTGAAGAGGACGAGATAGAAAGCTGCAGCAGAAAGCAACCTTTAACCTTACAGCTGGCTGCGCTGCTGTGCTGTGAGCCTGCTGTGCACAAACATGTGCATGATTGCACATAAACACACAGAGCCCAACATAAGCTCATGCAAACATTTATGTGTGCTTGCACACACATTTCTCTTGTGTACAAACTTATAAATACACACACTAAGAGAAAGACAGGGCATGCTTCTTTGTCATCGTGCACATGGTGGTCTGCAGAGAGGGAGGAGCAGAGGACAGATGATGAGCCAGAGCGGAAGGAGAAGGACAGGACAGGAGGAGCAGGTGGACGGTGACAACAAAGCAGACAAGTGTGCCAAGCTGCTGGGCCTGGCCAGCACTAAAGTGTATTCTAATGTGATTTTTCATTACATAACAGAAGCTGGCACACAGCAGCTCCAACCACACAGTAGCCCAGGAACACACACACACACAAAGTCATTCCTCTTCTTCTCATATCAGTAAAAATACAGCTGGCATGTGGGCTTTTAAATCTCACTTTATAAGCAATGCATGGATAATTTCAACCTCATTTAAATACCAAGGTTGAAGACAACAATAACAGTCCTGGGACACATTTCTGAATTTAGTGTCTGTCATTGTCAGTTGCACTGCCAGCATCACTGCTTAGTTTGAGTCGATATGTTGGTTTGGTAAAACTTGTTTTTATATGTGAACACTTAATACATCTAGTGAATGTATCTATTGATTTAGTTCATTTTTGACCTGAAAACACAGAAATCATTTAACTTATATGAGTACTTAACTCAGTATAAAACCTATAGCAAAATCTGCCTATATGTCCTGAATTTATCAAAACTGCAACTATCTAAAACTAAATGTAGGATCAATAATTGCATGCCTTCAGCCAAATAAATCAAAATAATTTAAACTGGCAAGCATCAATGGCTATTTTCATGTTAAAGTATTCCCCTCAGTCCTGTGTCTAAAGGCTGCCCTGACTTTCAGAGGTTTTCTGTACATTATGTACTCAGACCTACATTTATCTGAGTATGTTGTTGTCCATATGGAAACAGGCAGGGGCAACATACATATCCTAGTTAATGCACATAGAAGCCTCGTCACAATGGATTATTTTTGTATTTATTTCCATGATAAGCCTACAGTAGGACCTATAAGAGCAGTATAGTAAGAGCAGTTGTAGTGTATGAGGGGATTAAACGCTGGTTATATAAGCAGTGACCTGCCAGTGCAGGCCTACTGATCCTGGCACAGCGGAGTACAGCGGCTTAAGAGAGCGGCTTACCTCTGCAAATGACTCACTTTAACGCTAAACTCACTTCATGTTTCACAAGATACATAATATTGTCTGTGATGCAAACATCTGTGTCCTATTTTAATGACAAAGCCTCCACATTTCTGCCTGCAGGGAATAATAACTCAAATACCAAATCTATGGACCGCTGTTGCATTGACACAGACAATAACCCTGTAAAACACTAGATATCAGCTTTCAGTGTCAAGTAATAAACATGCAGCAAACAGCGCATAATATGAACCGTGAAGCAGCGCTTGGGTGGTTTATCTGTACTGTACGTTCACACAGCGTGTTACCACCTACCGCGGAGTGTTTCAGTGACATTAGATAGCAGATACCACACACGCACCAGACTGTCTAACTGCTGCTATTGTACAGGTATCTTCTCACACTTAACAACATTCACTCATTCAGTTCACAGCCCTGCTAATATTAAAGAGGTGCATAGAAACATCCAACTGTCAGATCTCTGAATGGACTTCGGAGTGGTGCGCTCTTCCAAGCAGAGCCATCAGAGCACATCCGGCTGTCTCTTACCTTAGCTTGGTTTATGAGAAGCCCTACGAAAGTTGACACCAGCACCGAGCCAGACATGCTGCCTTTTCTCCGCATCTCCTGCTTCAGAAAGGGGAAAGCAGCGGCCGGCGGCTCCTCGGGTACCGTCACCGTGTACGACTGTCGCATGCTCGGCATGCTGGCGGTGATGAAGCAGACTACCGGCGCGACTTATTCACACGACAGCGGAGGTTTTCTCAGCGCTCCTGCTCTTTAGGTTCTGAACTGATCTCTGTTGCGGGAAGGACAATTAGACGATTCACCCGCTTGCCGATAGGCTCGCTGCTTGTTGTCATTCATTCACAGAACGGCACCGACCTCACAAATCACGCCGAATAGAGGACCTGTGGCTCTCCCTTTAAAATGACTACTTGCAGTGTAAAAGCCGCGTGGAGAGCGGCGGCGCGCGGCAGAGCGGACACAAAGACTTGCTACTGATGAAAGACACTCTAGGTGCTGTATTATCCTACGCAGGTGTATGCAGCGGCTCCATTCAGTGCTTCGTAAATGGCAATAGCTGCATATTGCGTTCACATTGGGTTTTACAGCAGCGGAGCTCCGCCTCTTTTGGCTCGGCTCACGGTCGGCCTACAACAAACGTCAGCATCGCCTCCAGCCGCGCTGTCTACGTCAGACTCCATCCTTCTCCACGCTGCTGTCACATCATCTGAAGGACTAACTAACTGCGTTCCAAGGAGACACTCATCTCCATACTGATCAGGACACACAACTAACCTGCGTGGACCATGAACACATTAACCAAAATGCAACAACACCATTATATAGATGCATATTACACATAACCAGTGTAATATATAGTCCTACTGTGACAGTAGGGACATGTGCTTACTCCAGTCAGGCCTACTAGGTCTAAAACTAACAGCCCTAAAGGGGGTCCTATATTTTTATACTTTAACATATCTCCCTGTTTTTATATTACAGGTATTAACTACTAAAATCACATTAAAAACAATTATTCACACATTCTAAAAAGGCCAAAACTGTAAATAATGAAGACATCAAAAATCAGTATTATTACAAACACTATTTAGTTATTTTTCAGTGTGACTGTAAAAATACACTGTTTTGCTGTGGCTAATCCACAAAAATATCATTCTGTTGCAGACATTTGCCTAGTTTCACTTTTTTCAGGTCATGATAATCCTAAGATCTTCAGAAAAAAGCAAATAGGCCTCACTTTCTCACCTATAAGGCTTTTTGAGCCTCTCTGATAAGAGGAGAAATGTCTTCAAGAATCAAAAAAAAGCTTCTCTTTTCGATTCTTGAAGACATTTCACCTCCCATCCAGTTGCTTTTTACTGAAGATCTTACAATATTGTTGTTGCCTTGACACCAGTGACAAAGGTCTATACAAATTCCTGTTAAGTAAAGCTCATGCATCACTTTTATACTGCACAACAACTGACACTAGAAAGTGAGAGAAAGTCAATTTAAACATGAACAAAAATGCTGACTAAGGCCTACATTTTTATTAATGAATTATTCTTAAACATGCATGACAGATGTTTGGGGATTAATGCAGACAGCCAAAACAAGGTGTGAAAACACATACAGTATGATCACCTTTAGTTTAATATGGCAAACTAGTTACTGTACATGTGCTCATATTTTTGTTGCATCCAAATGACATCAAGAAATATTAAAGTTCTTCAAGAGTTGTGTTTCTGAAAACCAGATAAATGTACATTTTAGTTTTCCTCAGCTTCAGATAAATGCTCTGCGATGTTCACCAGCTGGTTGCTGTCTGTCTGCTGTTGGGAACTTTTTCTAAAAACAGCTCCTGCTGCTGCTGCTGACACTAATGAAAGCTCTGTGACTGAACTGAAACAATGCAGGACAAAAAAATTAAAACAACAAGCTGAAAGAAATTAAAATGCATTGTTTGGTTGAAAGTCACTGGGTGATCATAAAGTAACACTTTTGACATACACATAACTTTTTGATCCATTGTTAATATAAAATATTGATTAGAACAGCTTCAATGCTAAATGGTGAGATATTCTCCTGGTTTACTCAAAAAACTTAATATAACATATAATATCAAGATCAGTAGCAATGACTAAAACATTTACTGTTGACGGACCCAATGATAGTGTGTTTACAGGGTTTTCCTGCCAGTGTTAGAACAAATCCATAAATCTTGTTGATTGCTAGAGCTCCTGGAAGCAACATTTTAGAAAACAAGCAGTTGCATTTGTGGTTTTTAAGTCCATGGCCACAGCCTAGTGATGCACAAAAGTGAGATTAAACTGTATGAGTCAGGACAGGACATTTTTGGTAAATGAGGTTAATGTTTCAACATTTCAGAAAGTCCAAAATAGAATTGTTGAAGAAAATATAAGGAGTAGCACTTTATAGTATTGCTGGTTGCACAAGTCTTGACTGCTGAAGGTCAGATGATCTGAGATGTGGCATTTTAGCAGGTTTGGACAGAAGGTGCCATACTTCACATCCCACTTACAGGCAGTATAACTCATAGTCACCACAGTATCAAACAGGCAAACATCTGGGAAAAAAACAAACAAAAAAAAGTTGCCAGCCCTGAAAACTGCTGTAACTTTGAATCAAAGTCAGCTGTCTGCTTTCTTTACCTTAAATAATCAGCTATGTCAATGCAACATACATTTCTGTCCTTTCTTTAAAGATATGACTAGCTTAGAATGTAGGTGATTTTAGCTGAACTGATGTGTCAAGCAAAAGAAGTGCAGCATGTTCCCAGCAATCTCATGACCCAGGCTCAAGCGTGTGTACACAACAAATAACCAAGGAGCACATTCCATCGGGAGGCTAAACGTGTGTGTGTGTGTGTGTGTGTGTGTGTATGTGTGTGTGTCTCAATGTGTAAATCCTTGAGGTGGAAAACTACATGAGAGGGGGGCAAAGAGTAAGTGTTTGCATTCTGATATCTGATGCAAAAGGCTAAGCAGTTTAGTATAAAATGGGACAAAAGCTGTCTCTGAGCCATGTTATCTAGGAGAAGTCAGAGTACAATTACCTTGGGACAGCTGTTCTATTCCCTTTGCTAAATTAGGCACATTAGGCTGACAATCTCTTCACTTAAGTGTATAAATTTAGCCTACACACAACACATTCCTTTAGAGGGCAATTAAAACAATTAATTGTTGATAGGCTGCTATTTTACTTTCTTACACACAGTATTCCTTAATGTTAGCTCATGATGCTAAATGCTGATATCTTTGGAGCATGAAGGAGAGTTCCAGAACAAAATGAAACCTTCAGTGTCACTGTTCTAGAACAGGATGAACTCTTCTGTACAATCATTAGAGGAGGAAGATAAAGACCGAAGCCTACTACAAAATAGCTATTTACAGACCTTTTTATCTGACCTTTAGTTAATTAAACTTGGTGCTGATCTGCTCATATTTACAAAGTGTGATTCTAAATGAAAACATCCTCCATCAAGCCCTGTTCCTTTTTTGTCTGTATGTTCATAGGTTTACAACACAAGTGTAACAGGTAAAGGAGAATGTCAGTGTTCCAGGGATATAAAAACATGTTGACGAGCTATTATAAGACACAGTATGGCAAAAAAATATTATTGTACAATTGGATTTTATGACTTGGAATTTATTATTCCTTATTATTATTCATCCTGTTCTGTGATTTGGAACCACAGTTGCTATATGGATGTACACAGCAAGTGTATTGTTTCCATAGATTCAGTTACTCAGCTGGAAACTACAACATAGAGAGACATTTATTTGGTCATTTATTTATTGGTTTGTTTGACATTAAAAGTATTTCAAGCAAGCAAGTAGCCATTTGTTTGGGCAATGTAGCGGCAGAGTTACAAAAACTATCACTTTGATTCGGAAGAAAAATTAAAAAATCGATGAGGTACAATGAATATCTGTTTCTCTGAGATTTTTAAGCAGATCAATGGAAATACATTTGTGATGGACATAGGCCATAGTGGTATCCTCAAGAAGTGTAAGTAAGTCTAAGTGTAAGTAAAAAATGTGTATGTTCTTAGATTTATCAGCATTATTACTCAAAGATGAGTTAGGGTTATGATTTTTGGTACAAAATGCTCAAGTGCGTTAAGCACCTTAATTGCCTCCATGATCTGTGTGTCACAGTCTCCACTGCAACTGCTGACTGTGTTGGTGAGCAGCCAAATGAACAACAAAACCGTCTGTGTATACACACACACACACACACACACACACACACACACAGACACATCATATTAAATATCGAAATATCGCAACAACTGATATTCATGACAATTGAGTTGAGTGAATGAATTTGCTATAAATTCGCTCTAATGATGAAACAGTAAAATGTGGTTAAAAGACTGAAAAAATATAGTATGTTAGCTTTGAGTCAAAGATTAACTTTCAATCCTAATATTTTCATTATGGCTAGGACCAATGACAACAAAATCTAAGTGTAATGTACCAACAGCATCAGATATTGGTGGTGAAGGGAAAGCTGACCTACAAAGCAAAGCTCTTGGTTTATTGGGCTACCTCCATCAGCTTTTGAGTATAGCCATGAGCTTTGGAGAAGTGTCCCAAAGAGGATGAGATAAGAATCCTAAGCTGTTGGCTCGACTCTCTGTGCACAAGTGGGTGAAGATGCTATTTTAGAAAAACTCAGGGTTCAGCCAGTGCATCTGACAAATTACTTCAAGTAGTTTGGGTGACTAGATGACTAGACAGTAAATGTTACATTTTTTGGGCCTTTACCTCTAGAAGAAGTGGAAGAAGCCAAAAAGAACATCTGAAAGGCTGCACAACCTGCTGCCACCCTAACATTGACCTAAATAGGTATGTTGAAATTGTAATAGATAGAGGCATATACTGAGAGACAGCTACTGTATAATATAGCTCAAAACACAAATGTTTCTCTGTGTATCTGAAAGTATGAATGATATATAGGGCACCTTGGATTTGTGGCTGATTGGTACACCCATGGAATGGTACAGTTTTGTACCAATTAACAGCTGTTGATTGGTACAGAACCTATTCTATTGGTGTACTTGTAAAAAGCTGTCCCAGCATGTCTGCCAGGACAGACCCACAATAACAGCTTACAAAACTGCGCTACTAAAGTACCAGTCCTTATTTGCCAAAGACCAAAGAAAAACTCCATCTCGTACCAGACTGTGTGTGTGAGAGTTGCTTTTTTTTATCAAACCATAAGCCGTCTGACCAAGGTGGCAAACTGAGAGCCAGACAGTCTAAAAATACTGTTGACTCAACAAAAGGTCTAGACACAAAGCACGAACAGATCTACTTGGCGTAAAATCAAGACAGTTTTTTACCCAGGCACACCAACCTGGCCTTACTGTCGCTTTTGTTTGTAAGAGTAAAATGTGAGTGAAAGGCTGTTATTGCCTCTTTGAAGAGCTGGCTCTAAATTCAAGTTGAGGTAACAATTAGTAAAGTTGCAAAAAAACCCTTGAAAAGTCTGAATAATGATAATATTAGCAGATTCTTATGCAGCAAGACAAAAAGAAAGGCTGTAAACAAGCCAAGAGATTAGTAATATTATCTAAAGCACATTTTTGAAAGGAACATTTAAAGTACAGTGAATGCTTAATGTTGCTAAAAATACCACATTGCAAGAAACTAGGAGCACACAACAATGGCAACTGCACAAGATCAGAGTGTGGGTAATAAAAGTAAAGTTGTCTTCCAAATGACCAACCACAGAATTTGTTTACATCTTGTACACGATCTAGTTGCTTGGGTCCTCTTGCACTGTTCGACCTTTAATAATTCTCAGATTAATAGACAAATAATAAAAGGTCAACCAGCAGCTTTGAACCTAGAATCTTTCAGCTGTGGTGACAGTGCTAACCATAGCACCATCGTGCCACCCTGACCCATTTTATCACTATACTTTTAACTTAATACTATACTATTAACTTAAAGTGTTAAGTAGCCAACTTACAAAGGCCTGTGTATTGTTATCTGCCTTGTGCATTGTGTCAGAGTCTATTGCCTGTGAGCAATTCAAAATCTACTAACACAAGACAACTTGCCAGCAGCAAACAAGCCGCAGTTTGTTATTAAGAAAGTTCTATATTTAAAGGAACACAACAGGCCATAAACAAGACGGAATCCACACAAATGTTTGCAACATGTTTTTCTCTCTTCCACGTGTCTTGGTTTGATTTGAATATTATACATGTGAAAACAGAAAAAAACAAGGATGATGATAGTCCTGTTAACCAGCTTGCCTTACTCATAAACATGGCACAAGATGTACAGGACCATGAGGCCCCAGCAGCTGTTATTTTTGTGCTGCAAGCTTCTAAGAAAATATCAGGATTCACCTTGCTTTGCCAACACTATTTCAAGAGACCTTTCAACACTGGTATAACTAAAGTTAAATAATCATATTACAAAAACAAGAGGAGAAATTATCTTTAAGCTGCTGTCTAGTCATTCTGTGGGACAAGAATCGTTGCTGTTACTGGATACAGGAAAATGAAAAAACTATAAATAAAGATGCATATATATTAGGTATCAAGGCTAAAATGAAGTCAGAAGAATTAAAAACAATAAAAAAGGTTGTCTAACACTGCAATGGCTGCATTAACTGAACTGCACTGTGCTTAGTCAAACAGTTCTGTCATTCTTGTCTTCTAAAAAAAGGAAGCAAGTGGGACAAAAAAGAATCAATCTGGGCTGGACGGATATCTTATTGTTTATATATTAAACAAGACCAGTGACACAGGTTATGAAATGAAGTAATTTATCTGTGTATATGTGCATGCATTTATTATTTTAGCTGCAATTTTATTTGCTTCTATGCCATTATTTCAACATATGTGGCATAATATTGTACAGCAGAAAAAAAAGGGAAAATATTTTTTTTTCTGCCAGCTATTCAGTTATCATCACCCACTAAAAGTTTTTCCATCAGTCATGAATATATTTTTATAAATGGAAAAAAGAATTTTACAGGATTACAAATAAGCTTTTAATTCTAAGACGTACAGCTGAAACACTTTATCCAATCAACAGTAAATAATCAATTATCAGTATCAATAACCAAAACTACTTGATAAAGGGTAAAGGGTTGTATAAATAATGGATGGATGGATGAATGATGTCCTTCGATCGCATCTTATAGACAAATTGGTTAAATTTTTGCAAGAGTGATATTGAAAATAATGAATAGTTGCAGCCTTGAAGTCCAATGCTTGGTGGTAGGTGGATTCTTATAATCAACATCAAGGAAAGAAAGTTTCTATCCTCACTAACTTTCTTCAGTTTGAAAACCAAGTAAACAACACACCCCTCCTCTACATTGCCTGAGGCTGGTGACCTAGTATGACATGATGTGGGGTCAGGAAATGATCATAGCTGCTGTCATTGTGACGCTCATCAGTCATGAGATCATTTGTGACACCACCCACAATTCCAAATTGTGTCAAGCAGTACATATTAGGTACGCCCTACATGGAACAGGACACAGCACACGTCCACCTCGTTGCATCAGGGGTGAGACAATGTCACGTATATAATATACTGTATTTACTTGCACATGTACAGGCCAAAACACACACATCTGACATGTGCCATTTTTTTGCTCAAAAGTTGTGTTTGCTAATAAGTAAGTTAAGTGTAAGGGGACTATAATGCTGTATATCCATGCTAACACATGCAAATCAAATTAAGTTTGCAGCTAATACTTACTCTATTAAAAATTGTATTGATTACTGTTCTTACATTGTTTTCATTTAAACGTCTTCAATATTGACTCCTGTCAAGTTCTTTTTTACTAAAAACAATTGTTTGACATTTTTAAAATATATCTATGTTTTTCTCAAGTGTTAGAGAAGAAGATTAATATCATTACATACACATGCAGCTGGTGAGCCTCATTTTAAGAGGATGCTATTTCTCAGTTGGCCCCAGTTACTTCCTGGAGTTGGGTGTCTGGCAGCTGCTGTCAGCACATGTTAAATAGTGATGATAAGGTGATAATTATATTAGTAGAGTCACAATATATTTGACATTAATCAGGTAATCTATTAAAGTGCGATGAAGTCATTTCTAATGAAATGTGACACATTCCACCCTTTACCATTACAAATGCAAATTCATACAGAATAAAAGCTTTCTTTCTCAGCTTATTACACAAAGCCTTACAACGTGTTAACTCATGCTAGCAGACCTTAGATTGATCTTCTCGTAGGACAGACATCACTGAGTCATTTCACTGACTATAATACTTATCCTCCTCCCTTAACACAATCCTAAGATTTTCATTTGTGGACATAGTAGTTGCTGTTGAGCAAAAGCAGCATAGTTTATCTTGAACTGATACTATAACACATTACCATTATGTAAACATAACACGACACCAAACTCTGGACCTTTTGCAGAGTGTGTTGCCAGTGCAGACACCCAGCCCTGAGGGAAAAGGGTGATTAAATCGGAGTAACAGAGGCCTTTGGCTCATTAACAGTACAAATAGCCCAGCTGGTGACATCCAGTTAAACCATGGACTTTTCAGTACATGTGTGATGGACAAGTGTTGATTACTTTATAGGTTAATGAGAATAAAAGTCAGGTTCAGGCTTGATAGTTCCACTGCAGGGAAAGGGTAACTTCTGCTGTGCTGCCCCCCCACTTACTAGGGAATCTTTTGTTATTGACTGAGACAGTTTGAAATTAAGATGCTGGCCAACTAATATTGATATGTGGACATTAACACATGGTACATGGTTAAGTGGAATGTCACACACTGTCCTTGTACTTTAGTTCTGGCTACAGGCTTCATGGTCACAATTTCCTCATACAGGACCACCCATTTTTAAGGTGAGCAGTTGTCTGATCAGTCAGAATATGTGAAAACATCTGAGTGGATGAATTTTTTTTTAATGAAGAAGCAATGTTTCATTAATATGCTGAAATTCTTAATATCCACTGAGCACTAAACTTGTGTATTTGTTTTATTTTTCTGAGAAAAAACAATGCCTGGCATTGGCTGGACATAGATGTACCAGTGTCAAATTCAGAACATTGTTTTGTTGAGGCTTTTGTTGAGATAATCAATTAGTCAGAGGATTATTTTCTTGAATATGTGATTCATTTTTTTGTCTAGTTGTATTGCCACAAAATAATGGCATTTTACAAAATAATAATAAAGCACAACAATATTAACCCCACAAATATTCAACTTAGAATGATATAAGATTTACACATAGACATAATAATATAACAAGGAGAGGTTTAATCTAATAACTGTATGCTCTCCATAAAATAGTATTGGCACATTACTATTATTCTTATCTTAGAGCCATCGACAAATACTTAGTTATTTAACTAATAAACGTTAAGGCTGTCGAGCAATGCACATGATGAGCAGCAGAACTCTCACTGAATAAAATGTACCACATAATATAGAGTGTGTGTTGGATTTTGTGTCTGGAGATTATATATTTTAAAAGCATATGTATTAATGTTATAATGAATAAATAGATAGTTCACTTGAAATGCATTGAAGCAAATATTGGTCACACACTGTCTCTAATTCTCTTTCCTACTCTTTCTCCTTTCCACCATCCACTTCCCCCCTTTCCTCCACGGTTCCCTCCCTTCTCCACTCATGTAAGCAGTTATTGGGGCTAATCCAGAGGGGAAGTGGGTCAGCTGTGCTTTCTGACCTGCATAGAGGAAACTCAGGTCCATTAATACTGATCTTAGAGATGAGGCTAGTGACCTGCAGACCCAGCTCATCATAGCCGAGCAACACCCTCACAGAGGTATAAGCTACCTAATTGCTGGGTTGGAAGGGGTCAGATGACCATACTAAGAGCTCATTTGTCACATAATCATGGAACTATTTACACACAGTGGAAAAATGATCTCTGGTTTGTATATGATAGGACTGTTTTTTATGTAAGAAGAAATAAGCATATTGTAATTTTGATTTTAACTGAATAGCTCAAACAGTCTACTAAAGAATGTGGCAGAGAGTGTAACATGTAACATTGTAAACCAGGACTAAAGTCTATTCTCATTAATTTGAGCAATAGTGCCCCCATTTGGTAAAAAACTGTAGCAGCAATAAAGCACTGTGGGCCTCTACCATGTGTGGACCTAATGAAATGAAACCAGTGTGTCTCTGTGGTGACGACTGCAGTTTTGATCCCATTCGGCCTTACTCAGCTCCTGGCTATTGATCCTCTCCGGGGCAGTACCTCCCTAATAAAAGCAGAACAAGAACAGAGGACTTTGTCTTACCGTGGAGTCCCTGGTGGGGGAGTCTGAAAGCCCGTTACTGCTCGGCTCCCATGTCGAAGAGCTGAATGCTCTGCTGCTGCTGCTGCTAAAGGCCTCCTGGGTGGAGCTCCGCGAGAGGGCCTCCTGAGTAGAGCTCCGCGACAGGCCTGAGTAGCCCGAGCGGGAACTACCGCCATATGAGTCAGCCACATCGCTGGTCCGACTGCGGTAGCTCCGCAGGGCACTGGTGGAAGAAGACGGGGTGGAGGAGGAGGCATCGCTGAGACCCAGAGAGGCCAGGTCTCTGCTCAAGTCACTCTGGGATACAGATTTCCGTCGGTTGAGCGAGATGCTGGAGGCCACCGGTGAAGAGGAGAGGTAGCTGGACTGGGCCGAGGATGAAGAGTAAGAACTGTAGCCAGTGTAGGTTGACCCCCCACTCAGGCCCGATCCTCCGTAGGTCTTGACAGGGGTTCTGCTGAGGCTCTCACTCCGGCGGCTGCTGCTGCTGCTTCCGAGGATGTCGGTGCGTGGGATGGTTCGACCCCGGTCGCGGTCAGGGTCTGAGGAGGTGCTGTAGTTGCGGCTGCGGACGGCAGAGCTGCTCAGATAGCTGGAGGAAGAGTAACCTGAGGAAGAGGTGGAGGAGGAGGTGGGGGACTTGTAGGAGGACAGCCTGTCCCGCTCACTGTAGGAGCTAAGGCCCGGGGTCAGGGAGGAGCTGTAGGAGCTGTAGTGGCTGGTGTAGGAGGGGCCAGCAAAGCGCTTCGGTGTGGAGGAGACGCGAGACATGCTGCTGCTGCTGCTGCTGCTGCTGGTTTTTCAGCCACAAGGAGGGAGAGCCTTTGGAAGACTGCATCGACTGCAGACACAGCAAAGAGACACGAGCACTGTATTAGTTCATCAGCAACAATCAAATCAATACTTACACTACAGCAACAATGTAGGCAGCAGTCAGGGCATCAGTTATTCTTGCTTCACTAAGTATTAATTTAGTTTTAAAGAGACAAAACTATTTTTAAAATGTGCATCATTCACTTTAAAGATCGACCTTTTTGGTATAATACTAAAAAGACCATACAAAAGTCTATGATATATGGTAGAATCACTGTACAATATACATTACCAAACACCAAGCACAGGCTGACAATGACTCACTCATTGTCCATGTGCCCTTTACAGTATCATATCAGCATTTTGTCATGTTTTTAAACAAATTAACTACAAATCACATTTCCTTTACATTACTGCAACTTATTTGTAAAGCATGTACAGGCTGCAATAAACTTCTATTCAGTGCACTATATAATCAGAATGAATTCAGAGTGAACATGGTACATAATGCAATAGTAAGTGCAAACTAATGTGAAATGCTTCCAGTCCATTAACCTACAAAAATAGTGGAAGAGTTTAAACTTTAACGCAACTGTTTGTTGTAACCGCAAATTTTTGACAACTTCTGAGACTGGCATCTCCTAGTAGGAATACTAGAAAAAAAAGTATGAGACAGCAGTACACACTTCCACATGCACTGCTATCCATATCTTTCATATTTCAAATGACCACAGCATTTAAACTACACAGTCCTCATTTTAAGGCTTAATACTTGAGACAATGCAGTTTACTGGTATGAACTGATGTTCAAAGCCTCAGACAAATGTTGTGAGTGTTGTGTAACAATGGCATTAAACAAAGTTTTTAATTACTCCAACACTGGGTTAAAAAAAAAAAACTTGCCCCAAAAATCACTGTTGTTGTCAAACCACCAGAAGCCTAAACAATACTCTACAATCTGGAGCTTTGATGGTGGATTTAATATGAGGCTTATGGTATAATTCTGGGTTGAACTCATAGCTGTAACTCTCTTTAGTGAACAGGGGACACAATTCCATTTGACACCTCTTTTTACATAACATTTGTGTGAAATCACTGTATGAAATGCTCTGTTATACTTTAAAGATGAATATACATTTGTGAGCATGTTTTCCTTTACTGCTGGGTGTGGTGTTGGGCCTAATTAAAAATATAAATGTTATTTACATAGCATTTTTTAAAATCATACTTACAAAGTCCATTCCTATAGTCAAAAAAGTTTCATTTATACTGTTTAATATTATAGATCAGAGATTTGCTTCAAGAGGCTTTACAGTCTGTCCTTTGTCCTTATACTTTCAGAAAGGAATAAGGAAGAAAACATTTAACATAAAAAATAAAACTACTACAACAGAAAGAACACAAAAAAGAAAATAAATAAATATATATATATACACACACACATCGTTGCCCATAAAGTTGGAATAATTTAGTTTTCAGACACATTCCTCTTTTATTCCTATTTATACACATCAGTATCACTTTCGACCAGGTTCAGTGATTACATACTGAGTCCATGGCTGTGTTGTCCTTTTCCTGCTTAAAATCTGTATGCAGTAAGTCCACGTTTTCAGAACTGGCTGCATAATTTTCAACCAAATTTGACACAGAAGCTCCCTAGGCTATATGCCACGTCCGATGCAACCGGCAATACATCAAAGAGTTCTTGCACTCCGACAGGATGGACACAAACAAGCCAACATTGCTGATTTCCTTGGAATATCACAGAGTGCGGTCTGTAAAATCCTCAAACATCATTGAGAGGAGGGTCATTTGAGGCCACAAAAATCTCCAGGACGACCACGACTAACTACCGGATGAGATGATCAGCAACTGTTTAATCTGTGCAGTAGAAATCGGAAAATGCCAGCGAGCCGCCTTGGTCGTTTGTGATGTCATTGTTCCCACTTTTATTCCTCTTAAGTGAAAAAAACATAGTTGTGCCATGTGTGCCTATCTAGGGCACAGTGACATAAAAGGCCCTACATTATGCCTATACAATGCATCTAGATGCTTTTACAGTGAATGGATGGTTACCCAGGCCTGTGTAGCATGTTGCAGCCTGCAACATGGATACTATACCATGATCCTACATCACGCAACTCTAAGGAGCATGATACTCAATCCAGAGGAGATTTGTGGTGACACAATTAACACCAGCTAGCTTGCTTGCTGATACACTATGTAGGGGTGATCTGATGCTCATGGAAGGCACAACATCATCAAATGGGTTTTAAATCCCACTCACTTGAAAAACCAACTGGAAGCCCCCTCTTCCTGGTAACTTAAACCACAGGCCATAAAATCAAGGAGACATGCAGAAATTTGGAACAGAATCTCTCCTGGCTGTTTTAACTTATCTAGTTGCAAATCCTCTCTCTTGTAGGGCCCCAGCACCACCCCTCCAGTGTCTCTATCGGTATTGTGTCTGTCTACCATCGCTATAATAGGACAGTACAGCTAGGTGCTGGAGGTAAAGCCAGGCAGGCAGCACAGTGTGTTCCTGTGGTAGCCAAGGCAGAGAGAGGCCCTTGTTCACATGCACAGCAACGTCTGAATAAATAAAAGTATCTGGTGTTGCTGATCCGTGTTGAGTTCAGTGAGGGAGGCTCCTATTTCTTTAATCTGTCTCTCTCCCCTCTTCTCTCCCTCTCTCTTACTGCCTCCGAACGTCTCTATCTCTCTCTTCTCCTCGGCACCCTGCCTCCCCTCCGAGTGCACCTACTTCTTCTCAGTGTAATTTCCCTTCCCTCTGGGTCTCTATCGCTTTCTCCCTCTGCTGTTCTCTCTCTCTGTCTTTCTGTGACCACAGGTTTATCAATAATTCAGCATATGGATCTGGAGTAGGCAGACAGGCAACGTGCTGGAGACAGGCCAACACATGCCGCTGGCCAAAACACACAGAGGCAGGCCAGGCGGCTGCGACCATTCAGTTGAGTACTGCTAAGCCTGTAGGATGGCTAGCATCAAGAGCCTGGCCCCACTTTAAATCAGAAAGCTAAAGCCAGACTTTGTAGAGGTTTGTTTCTACAATTTGGCAGTGGTGGTATTTTGGGGTTATTTTGGTTTTGGCAGTGTAAATCAGATGACAGCAGTAAAACATGGACAATGTGTCACCACACCACCCAATAATGCTCTGACAGGATGGAGCCTGGATCTGGATTTACTCTTCATCACTAACTTTGTGAGATACTGGAGCCATACACCTACCAGGTTAGGGCAATTTGGCAGAAAGACAAACCGGAGCTGAAGAGGGGAAAACCAGTGACAGCCACAACAGACAGTGTGAGAGTTTGAGTCACAGTAGCTCAAACCTTCACTAAGTGACTCTTCCCACTATGTAAACACAAGGCTTTAAAAATGTGACGGAATTTACAGTGGATGATCTGTAATACTGGGAGTTGTGTTTTCTTTCAGAAAAGTGCGAGTAAGACACACTGCGTAAACACAGCTCATCACTAAAGTAGTGTTTGTCAAATCGGTTCTACAATATCATGTCATCCAATATAGATTCTTATCAAATGGATGTTTGTGGGTTTTCTTATGTTTATCTGTGGCTCTTAATTTTTCAAGGAGGGTAACCTGTATGTCCTTTAAACCCCTAACTGCACCATCTCAACCTTGAAAAGAGCCTCACCCTAGCGGCCACATGTATGCACATCTCTGTATTCCCACAGCTGCGTGATGGCCAAAGACAAAGGGCAGCTGAGTGAAACAAGCTCAGGCTAGCCTGGTGGGTGAGCTGCTAAGAGTGAAGTGCAAACAGCAAGTCACACCCGTGGGAGTAACACCACACAACATGGGCACACTGGATTGATAAAATGATGGCAAACCACGGATTCCAATCTGAGAGGAGATGTCTCCACGGAAACAACAACACGCGGACAGGCACGAGCATGCACCACAAACACAAACACACTCTGGCTACTCTGCATTTTCGGCCTCCCCTGAGGCTGTGCTAACCAGCAGTTACCATAGCTACCGTGGCAACAAGCTGCATTTGTTTTCTTGCTACCAACGCATAAAGGACTTAAAAGTAGCAGCGGGGCATATTCCATAGCCAATTTACTCTTACTATCAGAGCTGGAGAGTGGTGGCTGCACTTAATGCTCTGCATTCCTTTTCTTCCTTTAGAGAACCACCAAAAAAAAAAAATCTCTGCCTAACAAGCCTCTGTGCAACTGGAAAATGACAGAAGAGGATAAGAGGGACTCAAATTTGAGAGCTCAGAAACCAACAACATTGTGAAGAACTGGTTGCTGTGACATGTTTCTACTAACTCTGTATTAAGAAAGCTGTCAACAGAGAGGGATAAGTGACTGCATGAGCTCAGTGTAAGAGAAGATTTTAGCAGCTGACTGCTGGCATCCTGCTGGCAAAGAGCTGAACAGATGAGGTTTCACTTACGATGCAGGCTTCAGAAAACCAAGTTAAAAACTTTTTAGGAACCTCACTTTCAATACGTGGAAGTGTATTAAACAGCAATTTAACAACACAAACAAAAAATCAAGGAAACAGAACACTAGCACCTAGTGGATAAAGTAGCAATTTACACATCCAGAGCACTTTTGACTGACATATTCCATGTCCATTCACAACGAAAAAAATAAACCATCCGTAATGCCATAGCTCATCACTGGGTATTTTCTCTCTTTAAATTTTAAAGCTTCACTATTTAATATTTACATTTAAAGTATAAAATAAATGTTTAATGTGAAATGGGTACTGACCACAGATAAATACAATCACACAACTATGTAGTTCTCCTGAGCTCAAAAGTACATTTTAGCACCTTTCAGCTCATTGTTTTGGTTTCAATGACTGTAGCTTTAATGTTCTGGTGAACTCTCATGCTACAGAATATTGGACATACATTCTCCACTTAATCAGCATGTGGCAAAGGTTAACCCTAACCCTAATGCAATTTAGCTTATGAATGTCGAAGAAAAAGAGAAACAAGCTAAGAGACTGACTTGATGGTTATAGGCACCTCAACTATCTTCAATGAACAAACCTTGAAAATGAGCCTCTCTAAGACAGAAAAAAACATTTTAAAGCACTTTTAAAAGCCTTAAATTGATTTTTTTGGGTTCATTGAAAGTCATTCCCTCTAAATAAGTGAGTGAGTCAGATCTCTTACAGTACATATTGTCCTCCCACCCTGCATGGTCTATTAGAGAGCTGAGCCAATCTCAAGTGCGTTAGGCAAGTGTGTGTGATGACGCAGGATGCCATGGCCGACATGCCTTGAGGTGACAATGCATGAATGTAACATCAGCATTGTTGCTCTCTGGTGAGTTTGAGTGAGAAGCTACGTGTGTGTGTGTTCGTGAGTGTGTGAAGAAGTACTCTACTACAGTAAATAGTTTGTTCGATCTTGGTTTGAGTCAGTGCATTTCTGAGGTGAGTACTGTGATTCTATGTAAAAGTCAAGTTAAATGCTGGGTCAGATACGCCTATTTCCATATAAAGAGACAAAAAATGCAAATAGTCTAATGAAGGTGTGACACAAGGCCTAATATTTCACTCCCCTAGAGCACGCACAAACTCAGGAATGCTGTCCATTCTGTTGCATTGAGAGTGCACACCATATTTACGTGGCACCAAATTGGATTGTAACACAACAATAACAAGGCATATTGTTGACTGCCTGATAATCAGAGTGAACTGCTATTCATTTATTTAGCCTGACATCATAGTCATATGAGAATATTCACGTTGAGGAAGGGAGAAGTTTTGTTTTGCCCAAGCTAATCAGAAGTGAGTGATGTATCTAGCCCACTGCTATTATTTACAGATCACAGAAAAGCTGTTGTTAAAAGCGTAGTTATTTCTGTAAGTCAATTTACAGCAACTTATACAGCTGTGACAATCTAATTCACACTTCTTGGCATATTACTGATGGTATTTTTTAGATATGTGAGGTAACCATCACTGGCTGATAATGGAGCAAAGCTTGTATGCAAAAATGAGTTGCAGCATTTTCTGTGTCAAATGTTCATCTAGAGGGCCATGCAAAAATCTTTGCAACAGCTTACTTTCAGTATGCTGGTACGCCATTGTGCAAACTTGGACTACAGATGTCAAATTATGAACTGAGTGTAGCACTTGGCGGAGGGCTTTTCATGTCAAAGTCTCCTCACATATTTGATTTGACTTTATATTGTAATATAGAAAAACAGTCCCTTCAAAGCTGCTCACTCTCAAGGCAAGAATTAAAAGAATACAATTAACTTAGAAAGTTAACTGAATTAGAAGAGACAGAATTGGGTACTTTTCTGCAGAGGAGAGACCCCACCATCACCCTAATCCATTACAAGCCTAATTTCTTTTCATTTTCAACAATTTGAGCATGTTAAATGTGGAGTCTATGATTCTAGAGAAAGATGGCTGATATTTTTCTAGTCAGCATATTTAAACAGTCAGCATGTGCCGTCTCTCTCACTCCCACTGCCCCCTCTCTCGTGCACAAGCATTAATGTGCACAGGACACACTTTTGCACAGACATCTGGCAGCCTGTTAGGAGATATTCACAGAGTAAGAATAGTAATTGTGAATCACATACTCCACCTTTAATTTAGTCGACAATACAACATTATTGACACCCAGGCCAAGATGCACTAGACTTAGTAAATAATACGTAGAAGCAGTTAAACGTGTATTTACTGATTTTTTTCAGCTACTTGGGGGCAAAAAACAGAATACTGACATATTACCAACTAGTTTGTCGGGCAAAAATGTCGACAAAAAGTTCTCTCTTTACATAAGCATTCACTTGTTTCTGGTCACCAGTGAGGCAATTACCTGTTCAAGTCTCCAACAACTTCTGACTGAAATATCCAGCTGTTTAGTAGCTAAATATGCCTTTGTGTTAACCATATAGTTGCCAACTTTGACTAGGAAGTGTACAGTGGGTTGCTGCTCCTATTAATATGGTGACATGGAAACCAAATAAGGAACCAAACAGTCAAGTTGAGGGTTTTAAAACCAAAAAATTATCTGGAATACAATAAAACATACTGCTACAATTTAGGGAAACTTGAAACTTGTGTGAAATTTTTATGTGAGTTTGTCACTACAAGTATACTTTTTCGGGTTATACATATTCACCAAACTCATTGTTAATGTAAAAATGTTCATTAGTGCAGCTTTGAGTCGAGCTGCCATCAAGTGATTATTTTTTGAGCAGTGGAACTGAATTGTCAAAGCTTTAAAAAAAATGATCTTTGATAGACTGCACAAACCACATTCATTCAAAAAACATGCAGGAGCACAGTAATTGTGATTATGTGAAGTCATTTTGACTGACAGCTACTTGGCCTTCCCTATCACATATAAATAACCATAGCACATCTCATTGTCATCATCACCTCAATATAAACCGAAACAGCTGTAGCAGCACAAATGAACTCATACCACCAGGCAAAACTAACATAACAGAGACGCAGTGTTGTTCTCGTGGGGAATGATGTTAGAAATCAACATGGAGACTATGAGATCTCTGAGCTGTGCTGGGTTACAGACGGCCATATATATACCCTGAAATGTGAGCAGATAAGAGACTGCTGATGTCTGTGAAGGCCACACTGACGCCTCTGCCTTCCCTCTCTGCACATTACAACAAGTTGCCAAGCATATTAAAACTAGCCTTAACTACTTCTGTATTCTGACAGCCATGGCTGGATCTTAACCAGCCTTCCCTGCTGGTTAGATGCTGTTCAACCATTTTCATTTGACCTCAGCCACAGCAAGTGTGGGGCTGTGAAGTACTGTATATGGTCAGTATTTAGAGCTAGATCCAAAGAAGAAAAAGAAACAAAATAGAGGAATGCACAGTGCTGGCACAAAAACAGTCCGAGTGCCAAGTGGCAACTAAAAACATCTGGTTCATAAAAATGCTATGAAAGAAAGGATTTAACATCAGTGATTTTGCTTGTCCTAGCCCCTCCAGCAGGGCCTAAGAAAGCTCTCAAACACTCAATGTAACAAGTCTGTAACCTTTTATTTTCCATCCTTGAGCATACTCTATTGAACTCCCAAAACAAGTCACATCCCCACAACACTGGATTCAAGAGTTGCAATACTATTTTTTCATATTTTCTTTCACTCCTCATTGCCATTCTTCACTACACAACCAGGTTTCAACGATATGAAAACCTGAGGAGTAGCAGCAAATTAGCATTTATCACTACCACCATCTGTTGGTGACTCACACGAGAGGCCGTAACGCAGCAGTGACCTCAGAGAGGACTGGATCTGTGGGCTATAGTGACTGATGTTCCTGCCTCTGCAGCTGACTGGCATAATTCTTTATTCATTGAGCTAATCATTTGGTCAATTAGACACCATTATCATTTCAAATACCTATCAATCTCTGCCAGTCTGCTGAGTGATGCTGAGAGATCCATTAGATAGACAGAGGTGGCTTAGAGCAACTACCGTTTAAAGCACTAATTCACACTTGTGGAACAGCTTTTCTTTTCAACACAATGGTTGCTATTCATTCACAAACACCAGCACTGATATCGCTTCCCTGTGTACCACTGATGATGTTACTCATTTTTGAGATTTTTATCTAACTATTCATACCACCTTTAACATTTTATAAATGCCTCCCTCTTTGTACAACTCCCATCATAATACCATATTTGATTATTTCTCGTCTGTTTTTTGCCCATCTTTGTGTCAAAAACAACATTGTAGTAAGTGTTCTGTGCTGCTCCTGATTTTGACACTGCTGATCATAGTATTTTATTGGGCAGGCTCAGAAGCTGAGTTGAGACACCTGTAATTATACATAACCAATAAGTAGGCCAAGCTGATATACACGGATCAGCCACAACATCATGACCACTGACAGGTGAAGTGAATAACATTGATCATATTGCTACTATGTGGTGTTCTGCTGGAATACCTTGGATTTTAACATCCATGTTGTTGAGACTGAGACACCCAAATAAACATTGTCCCACAACAAGCACACTCCCTCATGCAAATGGAAATCCCAAATGTCACTGGCCTACCCCTGCAGGAAAATGCACCCCACCACATGGAAAAAACATTGAACAATCAGGAACATGTTGAGGAACATGACAGTCACCCAAGATGTTGATTTAACCTCTAAACTTCCTACACCTCATTGTGATCAAGCATCAATAGGATGCAGTGATGTGATCGAATACACACTAAACGGGTCATTTAGTTGTTGGAAAATCAGCTTGTCAGAGCGTTCTTGTGGGTGAACTATGGATCTTCATCATAGTTTCTAAATTACCTCAAAACTAGTTTGGCATCTTGTATTGCATTACTCTTTACTTATTGGCCAACATGTATACCAACACTATATTGTATGTCTGCAAGAAGCTCATACTGCTGATTCATTGGTATAGCACTATGAGATACTCTTATATACAACTACTTAAATTAAATAGGCCTGCTTGTCCATGACTTTAAGAAATTCATGGGATAATATTAATTCCAAACTAAATTTTGAGCTCCATGTGAAATGGCCTGGTTTCACCCACTTCAAGAGCAAAATCTGACTGTTCCTCAAGCTTAAATTTATCCATGATTTCAAAACACCATGTTTCTGCTACTGTAACATTTGCTCACCTTTCTCAACAAATGCTCTCTCCCTAAAGTTCAGGTAGTCAATACAGTCCACCTTATACCCCCGACATACCAGGCACTACATGACCAGGCACCTCTGTATTTTGACATCTCATCAGAGCAGGGACCTGCTCTTCCAAGGTCAAGGCTGAAACTAAAAACAACTGTGCTTTTTGGTGTTGCCTCAAGGCTGTCATAAAGGCCTCCCTAATGTCAAAGAAGACAGATCACTGTACATCTTTAAAAAGCACATTAATACCCATTGTTTTATCTGCCAGTTTTCATGTCTAATGCAATGGATATGGGTTGATAATCTGTGTCTAAACAAAACAGTTGAATGTTGTTTTCCATTTCTCTATGATTTTGTTATCAGGAAAACCTTTTAGCGGCAATTTAAATGTCTAAGTGTCATAGTCAAAATGTGTACAAAGCAGTAATGCTGTAAACTGAGAAGGAACTGACGTGCAGCATCAACTTTCCAGTTTAGTCATTTCTGTGAGTCATTGAGTAAGCTGATAAAACATACCACATAACTTATTTTTATAACTTTCTCTGGCTTTCTTTTAGAAAGGGGCTGATCATCTATGCAGTGATATATCTGAACCATGCAGCTGGTGGTTTAAAACTCCAACATTCAACAATAGGAATGCATTACAACCTTAATGTACTCGACATGTACTTCGGAGTTTGCTTAGAAAACTGGAACAGGAATTTTTTGTGCGAGCATGTGTGAAGTAGTTACCTGCTGTATTTGTAGCGGTGTGTGTCAGTCCCCACAGACAGTGATGGCTCTGGGGCAGCTCATCCTACTGTTGCTACCCCACAGTGTGCACACACTCACAGAGGTTTTGTTTACTGATCACTCCTGTGGAAACACACAGACATGGTACATGTCATACCATTCAACACACTCAAATGGCAACATGAAAAAACTGACATAATTTTCTATTGACTGATGAAATGTGTTTGACATAACTGTTATGTGAAACAGGCAAGTATATGTGTGTCACACAACTCTTTGAGAAAATCTGTACATGTAGACAGCCAATGCAGCATGTAAGAACTATCATACTAACTGTCAGACCCTGCACTAACAAAGAAAGCAGAAATAAACATCTTCTTGAACGGTTCTGTGTCGTCTCTAACACCAACCTGTTTCACTTTACAGCAGACATGTTCTGCACGAAGTGAATGTACAGGCCGTCGCTCAACACATTCTCTGGATTTCATGTCCGACCATTAAACACTGATGATGTCCTTCAGATTGTATCATCAAATCCAGAAAAGCTGCTCAATTACAAACTTGGGGGAGCTCTTGTTTCAGAGCTCATACTTTCATTACTACAGCTACTACCACACTGTATTTTCACTGTCAAAGGAAAACTTTTAGTGTATGCACTACCCTTCAAAGCTGTTTTTCTACTCATGCTATAAACATCCAGAACTTTCTGAAACATTATCCCTATCCTCTGCCCTGGTCTCCTTGGGAAGAAGTATCTTACAGCTGAGCAAACAGCCCATATGCATTCAACTGGCAAGCAGGTACCTAAAAAAGAAAAGGGAGGAAGAGTGGTGGGTTAAGGTGGTTTTTAAGAGGCTCACCCTTGTTGTTCTGAGCGGCCAGGCCAACAGACCGAAAGCAATGGGGTGCTACTTGGAACGCTGTGGCCCCTGAGTGCGAGAGGATAGTATGAGCACAGCGATCCAGAATGCCACAGATCAAGTTACAGAGCCGGTAAATATAGCAGACGCCTATGACCTCTACAGGTCACTCAACACTCACTGGCATTCCAATTTGCTCTTAAAGGACTAGCATTAGGGCTTTTTATAAGCCAAGCTGGGTAAGCATCAAGTCCACCACACTGCTGTAGCCAGCAGATTGGCCGCTTTGCCAGAAATTAAAGTCTGAAGTCAGGGACAAGCTTCACTGGATCATGATTCATCCAGAGGAATGTCCGACCTCCTCAGTAATAGTACCACTGTGTACCAAATGGTATAGATATTAAATACACCTCAACCTTCATACAAAGTGATTTACTGGCTCTGAAATGTAGCATTTCAAAGTGACATGTATCATTATCTTTAATACTTACAGTCCAAAATGGATTTCAGCTGTATGTGAATAAATCTGCCGTATGTAATGTTACCTTCTTCCACATTAAAGTGAGATTCTACCTTGTCTCACTTATTATAGGAACACATGTATATGATACAGACAAAATACTGATTTGTGAAAAACATACATTAGCAGTAAATTACCAAATGAAGTGGGGCATTTTCTAGCACAGGCACACAATTGACGTATGTGTGCAAGACAATGGAAAAAGACAGACGTAGCTGTGTGGTGGACGCTCTCAGTGAGGGGTATAGCGTTACATGACACTGAGAGGAGATGGGACGACACTGGTACAGAAGCCATACTCGATGCACTGCGGTGTAGCCGAGTCTGTGTGGCTTAGAGCTGACTGCTTTGATACAAATACCCAGATATTTCAGATAATGCTAACACAGTATGAAGGTAATACTATTCCACGCGTGGTTAGATAACCAGTCAGACCCAGTCAGGAGCGTTGCCTGGTAATGGAAGCGGGGCAGGCTGGCTATGCGCTGCCCGTGAGGGGGGCGGAGAAGGGGTTGAAACAGCGAAAACTTACCGTCCCTCAAGTCCCTCGGACTGAGGAAGACACGCTTAAAGTTAATAAAACGCTTATTAACTAACCCGAGTCATTATTTCGTCTGGGTAACCTGGCTGAACATCGGTTAGTTAACTAGCCACCTCGCTAGCTAACGCCAGTAAACAGTATCGGTGCAGCCAAGACAGCAGCGGTGTTACGCCAGTGTGTCAGAGCACCGCGCCAAACTCCTGTGTAAGCAAATTGTGACTCTGCTTCTGGACAAACACACACATTTCACTGGTACTAACATGACACCTTTAAACTTGCTGGGGGACATTTAACCCACTAGACATGGCTATATCCAACAGAACAGGTGAAACGTAATTCGACGCAAACCGAACTTCTAGAGTCCGGTTATCTGATATTTCTTCCTCCAGCTCACCTCAGAGGAGACTATGAGGCTGATTTAAAACTTGAATTTAAACCAAAATAAAACACGGTTGTTCGGTCACGTTTGATGCCGAATGTCCTAGTGGCACATTATGACTTCCAATATGTGCAAAGTGCACTTCGGTAAATATGCTCATTCTAGTCAACAAGAAAATTTAACGTTGTCAGAGTTTGGCAGGAGTTTGGTTGTGCTGCTGTCCGTTTCTAACAACTGCACCCATACGGGTTATGGTGGTGGAAGGTAACTGCATTCACTCACCCTACAGTAGGTGATCATCCCGATCCAAACGGGCAGCGAAACGCCCCCCAAAAAGTACCCTGCTGGCCGTTTTCTGCTGCTCTTTAGGCCATAACTTAAAACGCCGAACAGAATGAACACTAATGCTTGGACAGAAGAGTTTCCCTCCGGGTGTTTTAATCCAGACTACGCTGGTATTCAGCCGTATCTTCTATCCCCCTTGCAGTTGTAGAGTTTCGGCAACCAAGTAACGGTTCTTTTCGCTTTAACGATGACGTCAGTTCGGCAACAGAGCTCGCCTCTGATTGGTCCATTCCTCTCCGTGAACGTCAGCGGCCGGAGCTGCAAACCGCCTCCTACACCGTCGCCATGGTGACGAACGTAAACACCACAGATTTCTTTCATTGAAAAAATGCGACGTTCAGGTATATGGGAGAGATGAAGACGTCTATGCAGTAATTCATTTTCACTAGAGCTCTGTGGTGGGAGGTCGAAGTGTCACCAGGAATACTATTCAGGTAAGCTGTCCAGTGGAAGATGCTACTGAAAAATCTTTTGTACATCTATTCTATTAGAAACAGTTGGGAAAAGCCCCATTTCAAAGCCCACAAAACGAACTTCAGTTACCCATATATGCATGTCGCCTAATGATTTTTTGTACCATATGCTTTTGTGGGACAGTGAATGCAACTGTTAGCAAATAGATCTGTGACGTAAAAATGCACATGAAATCGTGAATAAGACCATTAAAACTGTTTATGGCGTCAACAGATTCCTTATGGCCTGGTGATACTTTATTCTGGATTATATTTTACTTTCTGATTTAATTTATTTTTATTTTTCCTTTTTATATATGATCCCCTAGTATAAATAGTTTCTTTAAAAATGTAAATAATAAAAAAGCTAAGTAAAAATACACACATAATTGTGAACACACAGGCAATTAAAACAAATCATGTTTTCAGCAACAGATTTTACTATAGACATCATATTTTGTTCTATGTATTACTTTATTTCTTAGTACATACAACACACACATGTATGTATGTATGTATGTATGGATGTATGTATGTATGTATGTAAGTAAATAAAATTGCAGTCTTTTTTCCATATTTGTAATTAATGACCACTGAAAAGCATTGCTATTTTTTAAATAGAAGCATAGAAACTATAGTGACTTTGATTTAAGTTCTATAAATTTAGCAAATACAAACAAATATAAATATCTCTTGCTCATTTCTTGGCATTAAAATGCAAATACATTTGATTTATACAGGCTACATTGCTGCTCTTTTAAACCAGCTCATTCTTAAAAGACTTTAATGAAGATTGAGATTTTAGTGAACTGAATGTCAGTCAAAAACAATTAAAGAAAATGCTTTCAAAGAAAAAAGCATTTAATAATAATTTTGCTATATTAACTTAATTTACATTTAGTCAGTTACAACTGTGTTCAATGCTGACTTTCAGTTCTCCTATAATACTCCATATTATTGAAGAATATACCATATTATTACTGTATACTATTGTGTCAGTGGTTACTTGGGTTGAATATTGAAGATTTTCTAATAGATGGTGTTGTAGACTGTTTCATTGAAATATTCCAAGAACCAGCAGTCAAGTAATTATTCATGCTGAAATGTGCGAGCTGCTGCGTGAATGACTCATAAAGTCATGCTGCAGTATAACCATCTGTACAATGAAACACATCTGAAACCTCTGACATGCTTCCAAAGCTGCTGCCTTGAATGAAACAAAGTGCCACACACTGAGGAGGGAGACTGCCATTTATTACCCTTAAGTGACGCATCTTTCTCTGCATATACTGTTACAAGGAAGATGACTCATTCTGATCCACTTAAAACTTTATATAGGTTCCTACAAAAAATGACTATGCTTTAAATGCCACAGATTATGAACAGTGCTGTGTTACATATAGTTGAGTGAATTGATTAGCTTAAACACTGGTGTATAAGACAGAGCAGGGATGAAACCTGGACATCCTGCACATTTAATCCAACCAAAATCTATAACACTATAATCAAAGACAAATATAGCCTTCTGAGATCCATGTGCCCTCTGCTGCACTACTTTTAGAGGCAGATGATGACTCAAGCAGTGTATTTACTGATGTATCCAGAGTAGCAAGTATCTATTTAGTTTTCACAGGTTCCCATTCAGACAGGATGTGCTGTGCTAAAGCTGCCAGATGTCTAGCATTATGTGTTGAGTATTTAACTTAGCAAAGGAAATATAGAGCTATTCAGTGCATTAATTATCTCCATTTCAGCAGGCAAGGCCTAATTTAACAGAGTTGTTTGTTTAAAATAAATGACATGACATCAGTTCATCCCGTTTGTGCTGTGTTTCAACTTCAGTTTGCTTAGTTGCTTCTTACAACATAAACCGAATGTTTCGGAGAGTCGATGGAGTGAATGGGTTCTATGTGGTAGAAATGAAAGGAAAAATCCACCTTTAGTTACTCTTCAGGAGGTGTTCAATCAGGGATTTTGCATATTGACACCCTCCAAGAACTCCCTTGATCTTTTGGCCTAAGACTTTGGATATATGTGTATTAGCTTTCTTGCCAACAGTTACATGAGAACATGGATACAACTCTTATGTCTGTATGCTAAAGCTGAAGCAGCGAGAAGCAGCTGGTTAGCTTAGCACAAAAACTTGAAACAAGGGCAAACAGTCAGCATGGCTCCATCTAGAAGTAGCAAAATATGCAGTACACAACAGTGTGTAAACATGAAGTTGTATTTTTACAGAGAGTTATGTGACAATCTAAATTAGAGTGGCAACTAAGGGGTCGTTGCTGGACAGTAAACCACAATTTGTCAAATTTATACTTTATTATTTGTGCAGATTACTCAAATAAGATATAACAAGTTAGTTGAACATTATGTGAACTTTAGAGGTTCTAGCAGGCTTGTTTTTAACTTCTAGACACAGCCAGTCTAGATGTTTCCAGTCCCTATGTAAAGGTAATCTAGGCATCCTCTGGTTGTAGCTTCATATTTAGCATACAGACACCTATGGTACCAATCTTCTCACCTGAATTCAGATGAGTATGTTTTCCAAGTATTCTTTCACATGTAATATTCATCTCTGGGTTATATGCGACTATGCAGAAAACACAATGATAAAGAGGGCAGCGAAAAAATTGAGAAACTAACACCAAACGAGAGTCACTTCTTACTCAACCATCACATGTCTTGTGGCTGTACTGCATTCTGGTTTATTGAGGCTACTGCTGGTGGATTTATTGTGTCTGTGATGTATGTCTCCCTGGAAAACTGGTGGATGGTGAATAAAAGGCAATTCTACAAAGACTCACAGTATGATTCTGCGGGACTGATACCAAAACCTGAAGCTCCGTGTTAACAGTCCAGCCAATCCGAGTAATGCAAACACAAATGACCAACACAGGTTAATGGAGGCTTTTCCCTTAAAGGCCCTGAAAAGCTGTTTTGATGATCAGCTTCTGATTCTAAAGAATGCATCCTACATGAACACGTTTCTGCCAAAATTAGAACTATTTCTGTTTTGTGTCTTCTCGCTAGTGGGTGGGTCTGAGTTGGAAAAAGCTGACTTGGACCAATCAGAATTGAAATCAAAATGCGTGTCGGGTTTGTTTGTTTATGTTGCCAGTCCACTGTCAATCACATTTGTTAAAAAGGACTCCCACGCAGTCCTGAAGAAGCAGATTAGTCAGTTTTTGACTGTTACATTCTTTATAAATAAAAAATAAGAATGTTCCTTTCCTGACTTTAACTTTGTTGATTTATTAGTTGTGAATCATTGTTGATGTTACAGAGAAATACTTAAGATCTGTGATTACATTTTCAGGGGCTTTAAGGGCTGTAAAATGGCTTAGCCAATATTTTCTGACAGTAAGCAGGATTCACAATAAATAACATAATAATAATTTTAAAAAAAAATTGAAATGAATTCAACTATAAAGTTACATCAAGACTTCAATTATTTTCCCCGCACTCAAAGTAAAACATTTCAAAAGGTTCCATCAAGTGCATTATTCCATAAATCTAAGCAGGCATAGTGATCACTTTCTTCGAAAACACAGTAAATAACATGCATACCATTAAATCACTCACTCTGCAAATACATACTACATGTTCTCACTCCTAACACATCTCACATCGATTAGCACGGACACTTTAGCTCAGTACTTCACTCCAGACTTGGATGTTGGTGCCAGCACTGCACTGCTGCCTCTTTGTGTGCTGGTTTCTATGGCTGTGGTTCATGCTACACTAACATTTATTCAGCACTACTGTGATAAAATGGGTAAGAAAGGGCTTCAGTACTGTAACTCTTGTCATTTAACCTGCTGTATATACTTTCATACATAGTCTTATTCAAGTATAGCAGTAGTGTTATAAAATCAACACTGGTAAAATATAGTTAGGAGGGAAAAGTTGTGGTATTTACATACTTGAGATACTGATACTTTTGGAGGGTAAAAAGAGGCTCAAGAACAATGAGCTGAGTTTTCTTCTGACAGTGGATGAACTGGAGCTACAGCCCAAACACACATTTGTTTCCAAACAGCCACTAAATGGGAATATTAAATTGTGTGACTGGACGTATCGGCTGTTTCCATAGCAGTAACACTGTGTCAGGAATCTCCTACTCTGCTGAGTCTCTTTGCTATAGGAAAAATCAATAGCACCAGACATCTAACATCAATGCTCCTCTCATACAAGATAGAGGCTGTATATCAAAATCAATACTTACCGCATATATTCCACATTATAATAATAATACCAACATAATGAGCTATCTTTGGTGAAACTATCTCTGTGCAGGATGGACTGAAATGTATAGTATAGTAACATGTGTCGCATGGTATGAGGGAATATTTCACTGAACAGAAGCAGTTCAAAGACGCATATAAATGCACTTAACTGAGATCAGCATTTGCTCAGGGATGATTACTGATTATATACCTCAACAAGTGGAAAGAAGCTGTAAAGAAAGTACACTGATTAAGCATTTAAAGGTCCATAAAAGACGTAATTAAAGACACTATGCAATGATGACTTCTGTGAGGAAAAAAAGGTAAAAAAGCAATGTGATCTTCTTAAATGCATGATAATAATGTGACAAATATTACCATACCATTTGCTCGAAATCAGGGGAACTGCTAAAAACACACTGCTACCATATTTCAAGAAAAAGTTCACCAAACAGCGTCTTAACTGAAACAAGATGGTCTGAATATAATCAATAATGCTGTCACTCTTATGCAGAATGTTCACTATGAGATTGTCTTGTAGGTACCCTGCTGTGTGTGTTTGTGTCACTGCTTTCCTCACAAAGAATCTCCTCTAGTGAGGTACCTGCAGCGGCAGAGCACTTTGTTCTTACAATCAAAGACACGATGAAGCCTGTAGGGGGCGGCACATAACATGACACAACAGCTGCTTCGTGGTAAACTGTGTGGGCGTATATATGTAATAAGAAAGACCGTAACATCAGATCTTAGTTGCTCATAACAGAAAACATGGACCCATAAAGAGTCTGTACTGTTAGATGCCATCAGTTTGTGAGCATTTTGCTGCTGTAACCATTTTGTCATGAAGTGGCATAATTTTGCTTTTTCTACAACCAATTATCCCTCAAGCTGCTTCATGTTTTTTCTTTGCATTTGAAGTCTCCCTCCACTCAAAATGACTTCACCTGGATGTCTGAGCTTCACTGTGCAGAGTGTGACAGTAGAGAAGCATTTTCACATTCATCTGCTGAAGGGGAAGCATTTCTGTGCTCGTCTCAAGTCTCAGTTTAATATAAGCAATGATTTATGACGAGCGTGGAAGCCTGTCATGGTCCAGTTATCTAAGTGTGATGTGGACAGTTGACATCTTATGTTCAGATGAAAATGAATGATAGTTGCATATTCATAAATTTTGGATTTTTCAATAAGGGAGAAGGAGATGATTGAAAGATTATATTGTGGAAAACCTCTATCGCACAAGTGGTAATTGAAAGCTTTAACATGTCTGGAGATTTAAAATCTGCTCATTCTATATGTTCCACACTAATTTTTAAGTGTCATTATGGCTCTGAGAGAATCCCTTGTTCTATATGAATATGACGCAACATCCTCTACGTTTGGCAATTAGCCACAGAAATATGGAATTAACACCACCTAACAACAAAATGGACCCACAAAAAATGCAAGTTTCATCACCAACCCTGCATTTAACAGTGTTTTAGGCAAGAGTGTTCCTCTAACAACCGCTGCTCTTCCTGATATTGTGCCTAAGGTAAAAGTGCAGATGAGAGCAGCAGCTCCACTCCACTCGGCAGCACTGCCTCACTACTAATCAGGGTAGCTTTTGCGAGAAGTGGGCAAGCGAGTGGTGTTGGTTACTTGCCTATGCAGGTGCTATGGTACATGCCGTGTGCTAAGAGATAGAGCTGCAGCAAAGCTTTGCTGGTACAGCAGCGCCCTCCCCTTCGCTAAAGCTGCTAGCTGACTGTGAGTTGCTCTCTCGGCCTGTTCTCCAGTGTGACAGATTTGCCCTCTAACTCCATTGGTTTCCCTCAAATAAAGCTGAAGTAAATAAAGACAAAATTCTCTCCAGGCTGCATTTCCAGCCAGAGTTTCCCAGCAGCCCACTGTCCAGTCTCCATGATGGTGCTCACATCACTTTCATCTTTTACCATTTTCCTCTCTCCATTCCAAAAAGTGGGGTGCTGCTGCTGTTCCGTATGTGTTTTCCAATTATTCTGCAATGTCAATCAACAAATAATCCAGTTAATCAATTCACTCTCATCATCTCAGCTGGACACTCGCTGTTCACTTGGTCTTGGGCACCACCAGTATTTCATCACCGTCTTGGATGCTGTAGGAGTGGAGGGCCCGGGTGTTGTACTTCATCTCCTCTGGGCCGAAGGCGCTGCCCTTGTCAATGTAGTAGAGCCTCATGCTGTTTGTAGACAGCTGGACCACTGTTGTCAGCTGCTTCTTTAGTTCAGCTACCGTCTGGTCCAAACGGATGTTCAGCTGACACAGAGACAAACAGTCACACACTGATTTTATATCTCTTCCCAGTCTTAGCATTGCTCATCTAAATGTACATAGCTTTAATTGAAAAGCCAATTGTTTAAGCCAGTGGTTCCCAAAGTGGCCGCTGGAACCTTCTCATGGGTCACGAGATCATTTCCAGAAATTTAAAAAAAAAAAAAAAAAAAAATGATAATAATAATAAATAGCATATTTATGTTAGCCAGAACTGCCATAAAAAAACAGTGAGTCTGCTGCTCCTACATACTGTATGTTTAATCAGTGCTACAATTTATACATAAAGATTACTTCAAGTGATGCATTTTTCCTACTAGTCTCTATTAAATTACTATAAAATAGTTAATATGGTTGTTAAGCTCCTGTAGTGTTTTGCAGCACTGTTTGCTGTGTTTGGATATGCATACTAGTCTAAGCGTGTAGGGTTTTTTGTTTCAATCACTGCTGGAGATATTGGGGGTCATGAGTCTTTGGTACTGTTATTTTGGAGGTCAGGGACTGAAAAGTTTGGGAACCCTCTATTTAAACTGTATATTTTAACAGTCAAAAACATGCTGATACAGAATGATCTTAACACCAAGCTTACATCTTATTCTAAGCGAGGTGCTGCCTCCACAATTCTGACAGTGACTGTGAGGAATAGTGTCATGGCAACCTACTGCCATATTATCCACAACTACGACGATAACTACTGTGCTGTAAAACCTGTACAAAGGTACTAGAGGTGGTACTACACTACAGATTAGTCCAACAGACTGTATTTAACAGAGGGAGCGCAGCCATAATGATGTCACCTACTGGTTTGTGGACTACTCTTCTGAAGCCTCTAGTTTGGAGCTTGGTCGCCATTATCTTGTTGAAATCAGACGTAATAAGCGAGCAGTCGATCTGACCGAGTACCCAAGGAAGGACAGCACACACTCTGATACGGTAGCAACCTGTTAATCACAAAGTAGCTCTGCCCTAGACAGCCCCTGCTTTACCATATAATTCACTTAAAATAGGCCCATAGTTTACAAAACGACCATCATGTTGTATTTTAAAAGTCTAGAAACTAGCAATTAAGACCATAAACTTGTTAGGAAGGCGTTCTCTGAGGTAACAAATCTATGAGAAGTAGGGTAGTTCTCTGATAGACGTCTATACAATCAGAGTTTTTTCACAAGGAGAAGAGTTGCCCCTGCTGGCCGTTGGAGAGAATGCAGGTTTAAGTCACTTCTACATTAGTCAGACTCACCAGATGTAGATTATGGGTATCATCCTGCCATTGGTTGCAAAGGTCAAGCAACTCTCTGCTCCCCTTCTACTATGTACATTGTACCATTTTTAAAATGAACAATAACAACAACTTCAGGGCAGCAACCTGCATGCTGACAATGTCACGTTTTGCCAAAGGTTTGGTTCATGCAATAAAGCAAATTCAAAACCTTCATCCATCTCTTATATACAGTCTGTAATTATCGCTTAGGTTGTTGCAACTTGCCTAACTAGCCGGTGGGCTAATTTACCAGTTGATGCTCATGTTAGCCACTACAAGCTTCTACATTATTGTATAAATCTTAAGAATAAACCAGATTAAACAGTTAGCAAGAAGCTAACAGAGTTATGCTGGCTTGTACGCACTAGCTAATTTATTGGGGGGGGGGGGGTCAGTCCGAGAATAAAAACAACAAACAGGTCGCACTACATACTTTAAAGTCTTTGGAATGTACAGTTAAGCCTGCATTATTGATCTTATAACTTAAAAAGCTATAAACACAACACTGACACATTATCTACATTAGGCTGATATGGGGAACATGTTAGCAAACAGTTGTCTCTTTATACATAAAAAATAATAAATAAATACAGGGCAACATTAGCATTCATTTGAAATCCATTTTTCCATCAATCCCTTTCCTTTTAGCAGTTTTAGTCTCCACATCCCCCACAGATAAATATGTGGCTCTGTAGCTGCTAAATGCTCTACTGTGATCACCAGCGGTCTGCTGTTCATCGCTGGGCAGGTAGTACACACATGTGTAATGCAGCTGGAAACAACGATGTAACAACAGTCAGATTGAACCAAAACAAGGAGCTGAAAGATGCCTAAAAGCTCCACATGGCTGAAGGGGATTGTATAAGCAGGTGACAGTTCTTTGTGGGTTTGTTATGGGAAGAGATTCTATTTACATTACATGCAGTTGTGTGATTTATTCTTGATATAAACATACTGATCGCAGCACCTTTAAGGAGCCAATCAGCTGCCAGTTTTTGCTAGTGAGACACTGTGGAACTTTAACATGGCCGCCAAAACAACAAAAATAATCATTATAAGCCAGCTAATTCTTTAACATCAATTATCACTTTCATATTCTTTAAGTTTCGTAAAATGTTCTTGTCTGGCACATCGTCTTGTTGCAATTTTCATTAAATCCATAAGGTGTTTGCACTGAGAGAAATGCTCAAGCACAAGTGTTTCATGGAGCTCCACCTTTTGCTTGTCACATAACGGATTGATATTTTACAGTGATCACACACATTCTCCATCAGGAATATAACCACTCTCGTTTCTGGATGAAACCCATGAAGACCCTAGGAATATTCCTAATGTCTTGTGTATCATCTTTACAAATTTCTAACAGGCATCCTGTCTGACATAGTTGCTGCATTTGGAAAATCTGGGATAAAGTGCAATTTTTTATTTCGGTTTGGATGCACAGCAGAGCCGGTCCTACCCAATCTGGCGCCCTAGGTGAGATTTTATATGGCGCCCCCCCTCTGTCGGTGATTTACATATGCTTACAAAAGAAATCAAACGGCCTTGTTTTGTAGTAATATTAATTGGGCATTGCTTTACATTTTAACTAATGTGAGCGTTTCCATTTTAAGAGTTAATAGTAACAGCTAGTTTTAATATAATTATATTGAAGGTGAATTTTTTCCCGATTGTGTGGCGCCCCCTGGAGGCCACTGCACCCTTAGCATTTGTCTATATTCCCTAATGGGCCAGTCAGCTCTGACACACAGCATACATTTGCACTGACCAAACCCATCGGTTGGGTAACTACACTTGAATCAAATGAATTTGCCACGAACAACAATGCTTTGCTCTCATATCAATCATTGATTGCTGCTATGAAATAATAACAGCATGGGGATTTCTATGACATGTTTTATTGAACTATCTTTCACAGTGAAGGGTTTCCTGGATGTTGCAGTACTATTGCAACTGGCAGGGCAGAGCATAACTAAAAAAACTGCTAGAATTATTTACAGCCTACAAAAGTACATCTATGAAGGTATAGCAGGACAGCTTTATCTGTTGGTTCCACCATGAGTAATCTAGAGGTGGGTTTGTGTTGGTACCAATGTTCTAAAATAGTGGTATTTATAATATTGGTATTTAGAAATACCAATAGTTCTAAAATATAATAGTGCTCTGATGGCTTAACATCAGAGCACTATAAAATCTATGGCAGGTGATTCTGATACTAAGTGTATCTATTTTTAAAGTTAGGAAACTGAAATGAACTGCAAGGTCAAGTATGACTGGAGAAGAAACAACAGAAAACAAGGTTACGTTATAACACTTGAAGACTTGCCACATGTTGCTCTGCATTTGGGAACTATTCTGATATAGTGGCTTGTTAAATGCTGAACTGACCTGTTCTACTTTCTCCTCACAGTGAACTTCCACCTGAGCACGGCATCGAGGTCGGAGGTCAATCTCAGCGAGCGGCTCCAGCTTCCCATACTTGGTTACCAGGGAATGGTATCTAAGGGGATAACAGCAGGGTGAGCTGTGTGTTTCAACAGGACGCACACTTCCACATGACACCAACACTCATACCACTGTAACTAGAGCACAAACAGGGAGTGCAGCGTACCTAAAAGGCAGCTCCTCCTCAGGGTAGTCTAAGTAGTAACGGATGAAGAACCTCTCTGCGTCTTCTCTCTCACTGTCAGTCACAACGCTGCCGTTTAGCAGTGATATCGAGGGAAGCCTGAGGGGAAGCGTATATACATTAAGCAGCTGAGTGGCAGATATTTGTGACAGTGTATGAATCAGACAATGTATCACATTACTGACTTCTACAGTTCAGAAGACACACTTAGCTCCATGCCTAATTCAGTTTCAAGCTCTCTTCAGTGCTCTCCATGTGCTATGCATCTCACTAATGGCGCTGATATGACTTACTGTGCTATCATGAGGCTGCGTCGCTCTGCGTTGGTGTAGGTCTGCAGTAAAGGAATGCCCTGCAGTCGCACTTCTTCCAGTTTAGGGAAGAAATTCAGCTTTTCAATATCTTCCCATCGATTGAGACCTGACAACACACAAAGACAGCACGTGTTTTGAACTCTTAAAATAAGCTCCATTCATTTCACACAGTATAGTCTGTTTCCAGGTGTTGGGGAGTATGACTGCATGTGTAGAAAATGTTGCATGCTGACCTTTTTTCTTGCACAAATTCCCCCTTTGAGGGAGCTGTGAAGTCGAATGTGATGCCTTTTGAATCAGCATCAACTGAGTCTGAAGACAACAAGTTAAAAAATGAAAGCAAAACTAGAACTGTGGAGTCAGAAAGAAGTAAAGCACTGTAGTGTACTTAAGGGTAGCAATTTGAGGCTGCATAGCCACGAGAAAAACCCACCTGAAATTAAGTTGTATTGTGGGTAATGAAGGCATCAGATTTTGACAAGGAAGATGCAACATATGGAATAAAACAGACAAGTTATCACTAGCTCTTTTAGATTTACTTTATCCTCTCTCTTTACAGTCCAACTGTGATTTTAGAATATGATACTAAACTGGTGGAGTACTCACTGAGAACAAAGATACAGAAACAGTAGACAAGTGTTGGAAGGAGGTGTAGGGCGTTTTTTTGTAGATAGCTCTTCCCATGTTACATGTTAATGCTTTACTGTATATCAGTGTTGTAGTACTTGACATCGGTTTTACTCGTGAGACCTCTGTTTAAAGCTCTTGGAATCTACATTTTTACTCGGCCTTGTTTCAGTTTCAGACAAATGAGATACAGAATTTGATTTCAAGATCAGTCAAGACCACAACTTCAGGACTGTCACTAAAATGCCTTTCCAATGTCTGACCTATTGTTGTGATTGGACTTGCCCTGCCTCAGTCTCAGCCCCTTAAAGTCACAGTGCTGGCTCAGTCTGGTCATGATCTTGGTCATGACTTCGTCTCTCTGCATTGACACCGAACATAAAGCACAGCTGCTGGAAACTGGTTGATTTAATGGCAAAACAATTCATTAGCTGTTGAGATATTTCAGTCTGTCAGGTGACCAAACAACCCCAGAACCACACAGTTACCATGACTCTAAATGAGAACTAAAAGCAGCTGTAAGGCTGAATATGTTTGTATCTTCCAGGCTGTTTTGGGAAACTGGGAAAACTATGTATATTTAGATGGAATATGAAATAAGCCAACTGTAAAGTCATCTTTTTTTCAGCTGATGATTTGTGCATTAAAATCTCTGAAGGCTGATGTATGGTATAATGTAAATCATGTCATTGCAGTACAATGTTCTGCTTGGAAACCTTGGCTCCTGGCATTCATGTTGATGTTAATTTGCTATGTACCACTTATCTAGGCACTTTTCCAGATGAAGCACACCTCCTCATGGCAACGGCACTCTGCAACGCCAGCAGCCTCCTCCTGCAGGACCATATGCCCTGGCACACTGCAAAAACTGCTCTGCTTAGGAACACAACAAACTGCCCAAAGTGTTGACCTGACCTCCAAAGTTACCGAATCCCAATCTGAGAATCTGTCTGATGTGCCGAAGCAAGCCTGATCAATGGACAACCCACCCTGCAACCTACAGGACCCAGAGGATCCACTGCCAGTGTCCCAGTGCCAGCTGCAACAGAGCACACCAAGACACACTATGTCCATGTTTTGGCAGAGCGAAGGTGACTTATCCAATATTAGGCAGGTAGTTTTAATGTTGTGCTGATTGGTGCAGATTTAAAGGCTGTACAGTCGACATCTAACATATATGACTGTTGGACTTAGAGTTGTTGCTGCTGGATTTACCAGATATGGGATGAATAAAAAGGCAACAAACTTAGGCTGTTTCAATAAAACAAATAATAAAGTGATGGCCGACAGCCATGTTGAATGTCACTAACCAGAACTCCTTGCAAACCCAAGTGGCCTTAAGTTGACTTAGCTGGTGACCACAATACTACAACAGTGACATGTTCTGAGACCCCCACTGACCATGGAAGAAAAAGAAACTATGAATAATTAACTTTCCCCCTGACAAGCCTTAACATCAGAAACGGTCCTTTCTGGCAATGTCTGAGCAGGAGCAAGTGAAAATAAACACATCACATCAGTACAGCTACAATGCACCTCATTACCATGGACACACACTCAAGCCCACATTCACTGCACTGCTGCTGGACATACTCAGTAGAAGGTGCATTAATCCACTGCTGAAAGTATCGGTCAAATTAATGTACCATTTACCTCAGTTTGAGCAACATTTGCAGTGACAAGAAGAGGAACCTACTGTTCAAGGAAAATAATCACCCTTTTATTATTAAAAGAAAAAGTTGATTCTGTTGACAATATATATATAAAAAAAATCCTTTAAGTGTGTTGAAAGCATAATTCTAGGTTCCACCTTTTACTACCTAATTACCTCTTGCCTCAAGACATACTGGCACTTCTAAAAAACAACTTCTTGAAACAATGGAAAGTGTACTGTGAGACTGCCTCAATCTGCAGGAAAGAATTTCTTTTTTATTTTAAGGAAACACAAGTTAAAGGATGAATCTGAGAAAATATGGCTGGTAAGATGGTGCCTCAGACGCAGGGATATGACAAATGGAAGCTCTGAAGTCAATTTGAGCACGTCTTTGGATATTGTCTTTATCCCCTGTACTCTCAAAAGAAATCTAAAAATAGACCCACCACTGATACTCCCCCAAATAGAAACCATTCCTGAGATAAAAGCTGATGAGGAGAGGAATCTGTTATAACACTCTACAAATAACACAAAGCTTTTAGGATACAGTGACATGCCTGCTTGTGCTAATTTTATCAGCTGTTATCATGCGAATACTATAATTTGGGACAGATGCTGGAACAGCGTGCTGAAAACCAGGAACAATCATGGGACACTTAAACACCCAAATGAAATAGTTTAACACATCTAAAACCAACACACACAACAAGCCAACACCGAGATCCACTGACCTGAGTTGTGCAGGTTGATGCTGCGTAAGTTGGGGAAGAGCCTTTGCAGGATATCCTTGTTGTCCTGAATGGAAGCCAAGTTGTTGTTGGCCATAACCAGAGTGTCCAGGCTGGGGAACATGGAGCCAAACTTGCGGACTTCGGTCCAGTCCTGGAGGCTGTTGTCGGTGATGTGAAGCAGGCGAAGGGTGGGGCAGGCCACGCTGGAGGCACTCACACTACTGTACTCATTAAGGCACAGGAACAACTCCTCCAGCCTGCAGAGACACAGCAGGGAACAGGATGAAGACGAACTTGCTGCTGTGTAGAACATAAAGTCACTGGCTGGGTCCCTCTGAGAATAACGTTGGGACATTTTTTAATAGGGAGCAGGTCGTTAACCGCTTGGAGAACCTATCTTCCTTCACTTAAAATGCACAAACAGTATGTCCTCCTCACCATACTATGTTGTAACACCGTGTATATAACTGTACTGTAAATGGGATTCCATATTTACTTATTTACTATATTATCACTATATTAATACACAGTTACGTATTCTGACTTATCACATAATTACTCTTACGCTTGCTTCTAAATATAATACAAACACTATACATTTACCAGCTACTTTATTAGGGACAGCTGTAAAAGCTTGTTGTATTGGACTGCATCACATTTCACTGGTGTGCCTCATACATTCAGTGAGTACATACACGATGTGACAACATATTATTTGAGGCATGATCATCTTGCATACAATACATATAAGATCATTATATTACTTTGCTCAGACAACACTACACCTCTGTTTAAGGTGCAATAATATGTGTATTGTTTGCCTGGCACTGGTTTTTTCTCTTCTTCTATCATTGTGTTTTACCTACTACGTAATATGTATTTTCCTCATTTACCTAAAGTCAGTTTTCCTTCTTAGTGCTGCTGCAACAGCCACACTTCCGCTCTTCTGCAAAGACTTATATGAAGTGTGTACCAGTTATCTACGTCTTGGCTGAAAGTGTTCTGGGTGGGGTGGTACAGTTTTTTCCCCATCCTTGAGGTGTTACTTTTCATCTGTTTAACTCTCAACAAACTGCAGACAAACCAGAAAGCAGTTCTAATGAAGCTGTTCACAGCATGGTCTGTGAATTACCCTGAGCAACAGGGACAGAGTTTTGTAAAGATATATATAATGATATATAAAGAGTAATTTCAGTGCACTGAACACAACAAACAAAATTCCATTCACTTCCATTAAACTGCCATGGTAGGAGAAATTTCAGCGGGAGACATCTTTAACCTCCTGAGACCTGGGACCTGAGAGCTGGGTTTTGTGTTAGCCAATGAAATACTGTAGCACCTGCTCAGACATAAACCCATCCTATTGTTGAGCCTCAGCAGCCCTAAATTAAAATGTGACAGTTGTTCTTACTCAGGTATCTCTCTAGTGAGCAGCAGCACGGTGTCCCAGGACACTTGAGTGTTGTTGAGGACGAGCCGTCGGACCCGAGAAAAAGCTTCAGCACACCGCGGCTCCAGGGTCATGCCTGCCAGGGGGTTGGAGCTCAGGTTGAGGAAGTCCAGATTGGGGATATTTGACACAATTTTACTGATCTGAAATGAGATAACGATGCTTTTTAGTTGGTTTGATTTGGTTGCTGCTTTAGCTTCTGAAGTAACATTTTGCGACTGTGGATTTAAATGAAAACTAGACAAATGATTTCACATTGTGGACAACAATGTGGCCATAGATTAGAATTTACATCTAACCATCACAAATACACCCAGTGCACCACTGTGGCCCACTGTCATGGTTCCAACATCACTGGCACTCTCTGGCACAAATCCCTTAGTTAGTGGAGTCAATTCATTGGTTTTGATCTGTTCACTGGATGTACTATCAATGCGAAAAATACCAAACACACTGCTGTAATGAGTCCAGAGACAGCACCTCATGCCAGTCCTGCAGCTTGTTGTGGGAGAGGTCCAGCTCCATGACATGAGCACAGAAGGCAGAAATCTCAGCCTGGTCTCCTGCCCTGCTGATCCCACAGCAATTCAACACCAGCACACTGGGCAGGTTCAGACGGTCTGAGAGGACGGAGAGGAAAGAAGGAAGAACTAATGCAACAGAAGCAAAGGTTGTGTTGATTAAGGAGATGAAATATGAAATGAACATGCAGTTGATGAAAACCAGACATTCCTATAGGAAATGACACACAGCCAGTTCTCAGAAAAAAACTGTTACTAGAGCTGGCATTAAACAGGATTAATGTGTTTGTCAGCAGCTTTGGTTCACTACAGTGTCTGCTTTTCAGACTATGCATGTAAGATTGCCCACAATTCATAGAAATACATACAGTATGTGAGTCTTTTACTCCGTAGAACAGACTGGTCTGGCTGCACTCTATCATGCTGCTAAAGGGGGAAAAAAACTCTCTGGCATGTTAGTATTTCTTTAAACCAATCACAGTCCTTTTGGGTGGAGCTTAGCAAAGGATGCAGCTTCAGTGTTTCCTCAAAATAGTGGGAGGTGGAACTGTTTTGGTGGGGGATGACTGTGATTGAAATGGATAATCCATGGAAAGAAATATAATGCATTGGTTTTATATAGCACTTTTCCAGGCTCTCAAAGCTGCTTTACATTGCATTATTCATTCACTCCATACTCAATGATGGTGGTAAGCTACGTATGTAGCCACAGTTGCCCTGGGGTAGACTGACGGAGGCCAGGCTGCCAGTCTGCTCCATCAGCCCCTCCGACCACCACCAACCACTCACTCTCTCACTGCATCCACCCAGGCTTCCTGGTGTTCCCTCAAGGTCTCCCATCCAGGTACCGACCAGGCCCAACCTCACTTAGCTTCCAAGATCTGATGGGATCAGGCAGTGCAAGGCAGTATGGCCATAGCAGGTCTGTCTAACTGCAGGATCCAAATCCTCAGCAAAACTTGAAACGTTCACTGTGATTGCATACGGTAGGAGAGGAGGAAGCCCACTGACAGGAGCAGCCAATGGCAGGCTCTTACCCACGGCCCACATCCACTGAGTCAGACTAGACACAGTTTATAGTTTGTAACATTTTTGATGTTAGGCCTGTAAGTTTACTGATGTCACGAGGACAGTCACAAGGGAGTCATGCTATATTTTAAAGTCATAAATACACTACTGTATTGCCAATAAAAGTGCAACTGCCCTCATAAGAAACAGTAATACTGTAACAAGCCTTGGCCCACTTTGCAGAAGCCTTTGTCCTTATTCATGATAAACAAACGTTAACAAAGCCAGTCGTAGCTCCTCCTCAGCTCACCTTTCATAGGGGAACCTTGGGGACCTTGGGTGGGCACCACCACCACCCCCATACCAGGCCCTCTGCGGTATGGGAAGTTCTCTGGGCTGTACTTTTCACTGATCACCTCCACAAACGTACGGCCCTCCTTGTCCTCTGGCGGCTCCATGGCTCCTTCCAGATGAGCAGCCTCCCCTTCAGCTGGCCCATAGAGTGGAAAAGAAACACACACCCACAGTGATTAGCTGTCAGCATGGACTTGTGTCAACTTCAGCTGTTACATACTGTAACTGTGCACTACTGAGCTTATCCACTTTACACAGCTGTGCCAAATATGACAGCACAAGACTAGTGCTGCAACTAATTAACAGTAATCTACAAATGATTGTCTGGAAAAATCAGGAAATCATTTGATGTATAAAACGAAAAATGCCCAAAGTAACATCCTGGGATGACCTCCAGTGGTGAAGCTGGGTCCAGAAAACCTTTAGATAAACAATTAATTGCCAAAGTAAGTAATTTTACGTATTAATCAGCGAGTTATTAAAGTTCTGATCCAGACTGGCTAAAACCATCGATGCTTAAGAGGAGGCTGAAAGCTGTTTTGACAGAAAGGGAGCAGGATACGGCTGAGCTCCTCCATTTATGCTATTTTTTTGCTCTCTCTGGTGCAACCAAGTCGTCCTGGAATTATCAAGCAACTGTTCATCTGATTAGGAGGCCAAACCCTGGGCGTTGAGTCGTCCGACCCTCCGGATGTCTTCCAGAGGTACAGTACTGAAAAATTTGGACCTCAGGGTTACTGTGCTTAATGGTCTTTGGTTTTCTTTAGAAAGAGAATGATTCACACAAAAGTGCTATACTCCGCAGAGCTAAAACACCTGCTGCTTTGTTTCCACATGATATAATGTAACCATGTTCACTGCAGCTACAAGGTTTATCTCTAACGCAGTTAAAAACTCATTTCAAAAGTTAAAAACAGAGTGCTGTGCTGCACCAGGTCATTTTTTGTTACGTGTTTATGAACAAAATAAATGCTGAAAGAAGAGAAACTACAAAGTAATGTATGTAAAGGTTAATATTGCACCGTGTGAATTCTTTGTGCAATTTTTCATCTTTTCCAACACTAAAAACTTCAAAACATCAACTGAGAAAAGCAGCAAATACTCACATAAAAGACGCTTCAACAGAAGAAGAGTCTGGTTTGACAACTGACTTTTAATCAGGGAATTCATCAGCTATCAGAACTATTTTGATAAATGTTCTGTCTACTGCTTGTTTCAGCTCTATTTATGTTAACAGGCGGCATATTTTAAGAGATTTTTGATGAACCAGTTACCTCAGCTACTCCCACTGATCTGGGTCATGGGAGGGACTGGAGCCCATCCCAGCGGACACTGAATTAGCGGCGGGATGCACCCTGGAGGGGTCACAGGGCTAACACAAAGAGACAGACACACGTGCACACCTACAGCCACATCACCATCAACTATTGCACCAATGCATGTTTTCAGGCTGTAGAAAACCCACGGAGGCAAAGTAAGAACATAAAAGCTGTACACAGAAAGCTGCCAGCAGGATCAAACCCAGAACATCTAGTTGTGAGTGTTAGCTACTGCACCATGGTGCCGCCCCATGAACTGTAATGTTGTTGATGTCTGATGAATCGATTGTTTATGTCAGACATAGTAAAGCTCAATAATCTTCCTTCCTTCTGTCCAACACACACCTGTTCCAGAGCATTTCAGAACTGCCCGACCAGCAGGTCACTGTAGAGGCTTCACACAGCAGACACCTATTTCCTGTTGTTTTGTCACTCAATACTAATACCTGCTAACCATCAAACATGACAGTGATCTAATTACTTCAGCAATTTATTTACTGTATTACTTTCATCATAGCTGCTGAACATACAGAAATACAAGCAGAATATAATCACTGCACATCTACATCAGAGACACACAAATGCAAGTCTTTTCTTAATGACAAGAAGAATTCTAAAATAAAAAAAACAATAATTGGATGAAAGAAGGACACCACTCTATATCTGCACAACACAGAGACACTGTCCCTTTTATAAATCTTTGTGTTTGTCCAGGGAGGAGAAGCAATAAAGCTGATCCTTCTGATGAACTTTAAAAAATGAACCACAAAGCAAAGAAGCCCCTTTTAAACTAACTCATCACTTAAATTTCTATAATTAAAATGACGAGCATCTGTTTTAAAGTGCATGGTGGGCAGAGCCTCGCAGAGGAATCTGCTGCAGGGAAGCATGAATTATGTAGTGGGCTTGCAGAAATAAAAAATAAAGGGATCCAGTTACGATATCTTATTTGACAAAAACGGACTGCGGTAAATTGTGGTAATGTATCAGAGCAATTTGTTACCCTCCGGCTAATAAATCAAACCATTTGCTGTGACGCCATAGTGATTTTTACAGACGTAAGACACGCATCAGACATATGTCTCTAAACTGTTCAAAGGATGTAGCAGAAATCGTTTTACCTGAACAGACGTTTCCCCTGATTTGACCGCTACCACTGCTCACTGTCTTCTTCTGTTTCTGTACTGGTGGCCTGTCAGAGACATCAGGAGAGGCCTGATTCATTTTGTACCCACTCAAACTAAATCCGATAACTTTTACACAGGAGTAAACAGTTTAGGAGATGAAAAACTGGCCCTATAGCATCATCAGCGTGGTCTTACTCCAGAGTGGCTGGTTGGGCTGACAGGCGTCTGCAGAAAAAGTGCTGGCCCCTCTTTGGTCAGCCGGCAGGATTTGCTCTAGACAGGCCCGAAAAGGGACATGGAGGACGTTCACCACATGACACTGGAGAACAAACAAGGTCAAAGATCACTTTATACATTGTGATTCACTTGACAATCTGAATACAGGAAAAGAACATGGAAGCACACTGGGATTCTTTAGAAGCAGACAGAAACTGCTGAAATTCCTTTGGCGCATACATGGGCTGCAACCAGAGTGGAATTTCCAAACAAACAATTTAAAACTATAAATCAGGAAGGTTGATACAAATGGGCTAAACAGTTTTTTTTAAATGATGGCCAAGAAACAAGCACAGACCTAAACTGGTCATGTACCTTATAGGCCAAGTAACACTAAATTGGACTACTACTACTTTTATAGGTAGTGACGGTCAATAGGTGAGAAATGATCATCCCTATTAGCAGGGGAACTGATCATAAAAGGAAGTATTTCACTGCAGTACGTGCTACTTTCACTATTACGTTTACGCCGATCTGATGTGTAACGCTTGGTGACTTCTTAGAGATCTTAACTTGAGCTTGTACCATTATACGTTTTCCCATAACGCACAAGTTCCTATAAAGCAGCTGGTTTTGAAATGGAGTTCGGCTTGTTTGTTCTGCGAGGCGCACACTTCACCAAACGCCCTTGAAAAGTCTCGTAATTTTCTTCTTCGTTGCCTGTCCGTGAACGTACACATCACAGTTTGTAAAATAGGTCAGGTGCGCGATTGAGCACGAAGTTCAGGTAAATTCGGCACAAATCTGCTCGACAAATCATTAATTATTTAGTCAAAATTTCAACTTTTACACGTGCCTTACGGACTACATCAATCTGGTGAAAATGCACCTGGCAACAACAGGCAGACCGACAATTAAAGTTGAGTTATTGTTATAGGAGCTGCTTCTTGTATGAGATTCACGCCGATGTGATGCGTAACTGTCAGTGATTGGACAAATGTGTTGTGTTAGGGTTGTTATACTATAAATAGGCCGAAAAGACACATTCATTTGAAAATTGGCAGATTTTTGAACGGAGTTTGGCTTCATCACCTTCACTAACACTGCCTTTGCAAACGCTGCACAGACAATAATACCATCATTTTCATTTATGACAGCAGCTAAAGGAGACCGCATTGGAGTGCTGAATGAATGCCTGTTGTTGACCGTCAGTTCTCGGCAGACAGTCCAGACTCAGAGAGTCTGACCCCCAGCAGCAGCAGCTCGATGGAGCCCGACATGGATTACAGATGGCAACGATGGAAACACACTTTAAATTACCACTGGATGATGGCAACACGCTGAAAGACCGTGTCACAGACTGATAAAGCAGAAGGCGTCGGTTCTACATACCTTCAATGTGTACTTTGGATTCTCCTTGTTGATGAAAACAAACCAGCTGTCATTTTCTCTCCCTACTGCCCGGAAGTGACGTAGCCTGGTAGCTGAAAACGGGTTTTTTAATATTTTAATTTCATAATTTAATTTTAAATGTTTAGCTGATACCACATGTCGTTTTCTAAGCCTGATTATTTGATGCCAACAATTTTACAAAATAAATTAATTTACTGAACTATAAAAAGGAGGTAGCCTAGTCAGAGCAGCAGAGCTATGATGTCATTAAGCTGCTGATGAGAATCCTCATGATGTGAGTTGTCTGCTTTCACATGCAGCCTTCCCGACATTCTGCAGATGCTGCGCTTCATATGATGTTATTATGACAGATGTTTGGGGGTCAGAGTCTCTGAGACAGGCTGGACTGTCTGCTCCCTGACTGTCAACAACAAGCCCCATCATGCACCACTTCCCTGCTGTCTCCTTTAGCTGCTGTTGTAATGGAAAAGTCCAAGCTCCATTCAAAGATCAAAAAAAGCAAAAGGTGTTAGGAAGATGACATTTACAGATGTCACCCTGAATGTCTGTGGATATACCAAAATACTGGCTGACTAGATGACTTCCTGTCTGCAGAAGCTTGACAGAAGAGCTTTAGCAGGATAACAAGTCAAAGCACACAGACGAAATCAAACAAGAAAAAGAAAATAGTGCAAACTATGACTGATCTGATTTGAATCCAATAGAACAGAGTTTTACAGAGAAAAGGGCAAAAAGCAAAATGATAAAATATCTCTCTGCAAATGCTGAATCTTTCGTGTTTAAGAGGACTGAGCCTGTCGTCAGAAACAAAGTCAGACATACAAATTATTGGAAAAAAAGGAGATTTGATTCTCAGAAATGGAAGATGTACTGACCTTTGTTGCTTTGAGTTCCCACTGTGGAGCCTGTTTTTATAAGATAGTGAATCTAAATGGTTAGTTTTCAATTTTACATCAGAGCTTTGGGAGAAAAAGACAAACTCCACGAAAAAATGAGTCCATTTCTGAGATGTATGTGCCTTTTCAGCTAATGTATGGCATAACAACAATAATATAACATTGTTGCTGTACTTAGTAAGGCTGCATCACGGTTGAAATGTAGCTGAGGTGCTTGATACTTTGCTTGCTTTCACATGTAGCTTGCCTGACACTCTCCAGATGTTCCACTTCATTTGACATTATTATGATAGGTCCTTTTCACAGCAGACACTTTGACATGTCACTGCAGGGAAAGAACGTTATGCAACTAATAAGGTTAATGAGGACATCACTGAGTTTAGGTGAGCACTTAAAAGGAAAGCTTGACATGTGTTTTAAAACAACAGGCCTCTCTCACAGAGGATAGTTTGGCTTGTCATTGTAGAGAAGGCACAGGTGTAATTGGAAACACATTTTGACTAGCTACTAAGGCACAAATGAGGAACTGACAGCAAGCAAGTCATTAGTTAAGGAGTATCTCCCATCACATTTTATGGACTAGCCGTGAGGAATGAATCAGGAACGACTTGCTAAATTAACAAAGAGCTGGAAGTAATGAATGAGCTACTGAAACAGCCAACTAGAAGTAATAAATACAGAGTGAAAAAAGCTGAAAGTCATGTGTCTAAAAGGTAGAAGTGTGTATTTTCAAAATAAATGTTGGAGAAGCTGTTAGCTTATGGACCAACGGTTGAAATGTCAAGTATATGTCTCTGCAGGAAAAGCAAAGATGAGACTGAGTTCCAGTAAATGTCTTCCAGACTGCATGATGCTCATACCCTGAAACCAGCTCACCTAAATGGAATGCAGGTGTTTATAATGTTATCAACTACATTGTACCACTTTACAATAAGGGACATGCATTTTGAGTAGTTACTGAGGAACAAATGAGAAAGTAACTGGTAGTTAACCATTAGTTATTGCGTAACTTCTAATCAAAGTCTATAGAGTAGCTAATGATTGGTTAAAAAGAACTGAGTGAAGACCACGTGATCATTAATGAATCTCCAATAGGTTATTCCCTAATGAATATCAATGGAAGACTACATGGTAGACACAGATGCTAGAGATCACACTGGGAGGTACTATATTAATGAATCATTAGGTAATGATCAGCTCATGAATATCTACGAATGGATAATACAGATGTCTTTCTGAATAAGTGGTTCCTGATTAACTCCAAAAGGCACAAAACTAGTAGTGACTCATTCATCACTTTAACATTAGTGGTTCTGAGCAGCACAAGTGGTGACCTCATTATTACTTACCGAAAGTTTGCCATTAGTAATTATTAGGGAAGCACTTACTGACAATTGAGATACTCTCTAAAATTTCATTAGAAGCTACTTATTAACTAACCAACATAAACTGACCAACTAAAAGTCCGTAAAAATACAGTTGCAGCAGTAATCAGGGGGTAAAGAACAAGTCATAGTAGCAACAGTCAAAGCTACGTCCTCTTTATGTGACCCCATGGACAAGTTCCTTTCTCAAAATCTAGCTCTAAAAAGCAGACAGACAAATGCTTCAGACTTGGGCTGCATGAGTACAAAAGGTGCTGACACAAAGACATTTACAGATGGCACCTTAATTCCCTGTAGATATACAGTGCAGTGAAAAAGTATTTGCAGAAATCTCCTATTGTTGCATATTTGTCACACATTAATGTTTCAGATCATCAAACTAATGTTAATGTAAGACAAAGATAACCCAAGAAAAGACAAAATGCAGCTTTTAGATGATGATTTTATTTTTAAAGGTAAAATGTTGTCCAGCCCATCTCACCCTATGTGAAAAAGTAATTGCCCCCTTTAGCTACCAATCTACTAAATGACCAAATTGATTTGGCAGTTGGGTTCAGTCTCACCAGCCACACCCACATATGATTACTGCCAGGCTTGTTTAACCTAAACATCACTAAATAGGACCTGTCTGGTGTTGTGAAGTAGATAAAGGGTCTCTAAAAGCAGCACATGATGCCACGTTCTAAAGAGATTCAAGAACAGATGAGAAACAAAGTCATTGACATCTATCAGTCTGGAGGGTTACAAAGCCATTGCTGAGGCTCTGAGACTCCAGAGAACCACAGTGAGAGACTTTATCCACAAATGGAGGAACATGGAACAGTGGTGGACCTTCCCAGGAGTGGACCAACAACATACATTTCTCCAAGAGCACGTCGATATCGAATCCAGGAGGTCACAAAAGAACCCAGACGAACATCAAAAGATCTGCAGACCTCACAGACCTCAGTTAAGGTCCGTCTACATGATTCCACAATAAACACTAGACACTGGGGGAAAATGACCTCCATACAAGGATCAAACCACTACTGACCAAAAAAAAAAACATAAAGGTTTGTCCAGCATTCACAAAAAATATCTAGATGAGTCCCAAGACTTTTGGGAGAACATCCTGTGGACTGATGAGTCAAAGGTAGAACTTGTTGGAAGACATGGGTCTGTTACATCTGGTGTAAAACTAATACTGTATTCCACAAGAAGAACATCACCAACAGTGAAACGTGATGGTGATCATGTGACCTGTGACCTGGATGACTTATCATCATTGATGGAGCCATGAATTCTGCTCTCTATCAGAAAATCCTCCTGGAGAATATCTACCCCTCAGCTCATAACCTAAAGCTCAACACTAATGGTTCATGCAGCAAGACAAAGACCCAAAGACCACAAGCAAGTCCACCTCTGAGGGGCTCAGGAAGAACATAATTAAGGTTCTGGAGTGGCCGAGTCAAAGTCTGGACTTAAATCTAATTGAGATGCTGTGACAAGACCTTAAAAGGGCAGTTCAAAAACCATCTAATGTGACCAAATTAAAACTATTCTGCAGAAGAATCGGACAAAACTCCTCCATGGTGATGTAAAAGACTGATCACAAGCTGGAACAAATGTTTAACTGCAGCTGTTGCTCCCAAGGGTGGACCAACCAGTTATTAAGATTAGGGGGGCGATTACTTTTTCACAAGGGTGATAAAGGTTTTCAATAAATCTTTAATAAACCATCATTTAAAAAACTGCATTTTATGTTTTGTGGGTTAACCCTCTATAATATTGAATAAATATAAATGTTAGTTTGATGATCTGGAAACACTAAAGTGTGACAAATATGCAAAAATAGAAGCTTTCTGCAAATACTTTTACACAGCAGTGTATGTGGCTATACATATTTTTATATATCAAAACACAATTGGGATGTTAAATTGAATTCTTTAAGCTAGTCTACAACATTTCCAAGTACCCCTTAGTAACTGCAGAAGTAGCCCTGTTGTATGAGTACCGCTGGTCAAGACTCACTGCTGCTGATTTCATTAGTGGCACTTGTGTACTTCCTGCTGTAACAAATCAATATTTCTGCTGTGAAAAGGGCTTTATCTGAACAGTCTAATGTGGAACCGAAGCAATGTTTCTGTGGGATGGAATATTTTGAAATCTGAGCTTGTGTGTGTTTCTCTGGTCAGAAAAAGTTAATGTTTTTAAAGGTTACAAAATAGAAGTGGGAATAAAACATGCTACAGACAGAACAAACACTGGTAATGCTGCCCACTGTTGCCAAGCTACAGTACATTCCCAGTGGCTGGTTAATAAAAGGGAATAAGACACATTATACTGTCTATGAGACAGCCTAAAAATTCATTTACTGTTGAGATTATGGTTTTAAAGCATGCAGTCGAACTCATAACACAACTTGAGTGGCTTTTACTTTTCAGCATATGTTGAATATAAACTATGTTTACCCAAGAAATAGGATCGATGAGACAGGTCAACAGTCTCAACTCACAGAATAAAGCTTCGTGTTAGTCTGTAGTTTACCCAGCTAAAAAACAGTAAGACGAGTGAGTGATGTCCAACAATACAACAGCACCATCTGCAGAAACTAAAACCTCATCAGCACTAAATCCAGGTGAAACAATTACACAGCAAAACTTTTAAAAAATAGTTTTCATGTTATATTAGACAGAGACATAAGTGAAGTACGACAGTAGGAGTGAGGAATAAATGAAGGAGTGCAGAGTGAAATAGAAACCTCAGACTGGTCCCTGCTGCTCCAAAGCTCCTCAGTCACTCTGGCAGCACTGCAGCCCTCTAGTGGTTGTGTGTCATCCTGAGAGTGGAACAACTTCTCATTTCTATCTAGTAGATTCACTTCCCGCCTGGCTGCTGCTCTCAGACAGTTCTGTCAGTGTGAGGGTTAACCTGACTGCCCAGGTTCTCCAGTGGATACAAGCAGTGAATGACTGACAGTAGAGTGAGGGATGGACATGCTGTATGACTCATTTACTGACCTGATGATCTTGATTATAGTTTCTCTGTGCTTCATGTGTAAATTTAACTCAAAGTATTCAGCTAGAGACTATATATGCTACATTCATCTTAACTGGATCACTTTGTTGTCACAGAATGCTATGCAGTCATCAATACATGTTTGACCCCTGCCAGGCCTTCTTTACTTTGTAAGGAAATCTTTTATAGTCTCTTAAAATATCAAGGCAACATGATGCAAGAGATTTTTAGTTTCCTCAACTTTTGACTGCCAAAGTTGGCTTTACTAAGTTTAATAAGTTTGGACAAAAGTTCTGCCAACTAGGATTTTCTTGTGCACCCAACTAGATATTGGGTCTAAATGTTGTAACAAGTAAAAACTTTCCTTTGTCCAGTCCACCTCCTGCCTGTTTCTTTATTTCTTTATTTATTTATTTGGGGGGAGGGAGTTTTTCCATTTTATTGGAGAGAGACAGAGTGAGAGTGGGGGAGACAGGAGAGTGACATGCAGCAAATGGTTCATGACCACTGCTAGGGGACTGAGGCCATATGGTATCGCCTGAACTCAGTGAGCTAAATGGCGCCCTCTCCTGGCTGCTAAACTGCCAAAAATGTCTGACCACCCACATGCAGCCCAGCCAGGTAAATGAGGAACCTTAATGAGCATGTGCGCACGGACACTATGCCCTTCTACAGGGTTTCCATCCAGGGAAATCCAGCTCAAGTAATTTCAGCAAATAAACTCTTGTTATTGTTTTCTTCAAAACTCTAGTAGAGGCAACGATAGTGAGAAGTTCGCTGTGCTGACTCGTTGTTGGTTGCAAGTGGCAATGCTTAATTTATGAGTGATGCTGGCTGAAAAACACTAATGGGAACAACAAATGACTAGTTATCGTTTTTGCAGTGTAAAGGACCACTAGAGTGACTCAAGATTAATATTAGGATAATCAGAGATGCCATACTAAAGTCAGCAGGAATAAGGAACTCAGGGCTCTGTCTACTAGAATTGAGGGTAGAAGGCCTACGTATTGATCTGTACTGTGTTAGTGCCATATACACTGTAAACTGGCTGTAACCCAAAGCGTTAGCACCTTTCTGCTGCCAATTAAAGACTGTAAAGAAGTAACATGCTTTTTCTAAAAACATATTTCCACTTTACACCTGAAACTTATTTGCATAACTTTGTTTTCAGCTGGTGGATAAAATAATCGATAAAATTAAACAAATGTAATATTGTAAACCTGGACTGGCAGATGAAACTATGGAGAAACAGAGACCAGTGTTTAGGGAGACATCCAGATGACGTTATTTATTGTCCATTAGGCTTGAAGTTCATGTTGAACACCAACAGCAGTTACACAGCTGTATGTGGATTGTGACAGAATACTAACAACCAAATATGTTACACTGTTGGTGCATGTTAATGAGATATGCAAGATATGTAAATGTTATCTTTAATGAAATGCTGGTTTTTACGTTGTACTGGATTCAGTGATGACCTCGGGACTGATCACACTTCTCTCCTCAAGCTGCAAAAGAAAGAACAGACAGTTATAATAAATAACTCACTCAACAATAACAGTAGTCCCTGGCTTAATCTCAATCAAAAAAAATATTGGATGACTTTTAAAATGCAGGGCATTCATGGTAGACAGATGTCTTAGTGTTAACTGAAGACATGATTTTCGCCTGGCGGCCTCGTACTTTTTTTTGTGGTGGATCTTTGTGGCCTCTATGTGGGGAGATGGCTGGCTATGAAGCATGCTCCAGACCCCACCTGTCTGTCATCTTGGATTATTGGCCTGGAGCTTTGGTACTGTCCTGCAGCCCTTATTCTTCTCCTTCCCTACCGACCTTCCTGAATGGACCACCACCCAGTTCTCCCCTCCCACTGAACTGGAGTAATCACGACACCAGGATATAAAACTGGTGCAGTGATCTAATGTGAACAGCTCACCTTGGTGCTTCTCATCTTTGATGTGAACATGTAACTCCTGCCAATAGCTTTGTAACTGTTAGATATGTGTTACTCTTTGTTCTGTGTTTTCTGTGGCCACCTAAAATGGTTACTCATAGCTCTGAGCTAATACGTATGACTTCTGAGGCACTTGTTTGCTCAGCTTTGTACCTTCACCAATCTGTTAATTAGTTTTTGTTAGTCCCGTGAGTGTTGCTAAGGTATCTTTAAAGTTGAGAAAAAAGGTAATTTATTTTCTTTTCTTATTTTGGGTTAGCCAGTTTTATATGGTTCTTTGATTTAGAAACGCCAACCAGGCTTGTATTCAGTGTGGGATTATCACCTTTTCTTTTGTTAATTATGTCACTAAGCAATAAATTGCTTTCCCAAACACAAAGCACCTGGCTTTATGTTCTTCCCTTTGCCCTAGCAGAGCTGGAATGTAACGTTTGCATTTAGGGGGAAAAAATGTCAGCTATTAAATTATTTTTTTGAGAAATGTTGTGGCGTGGTTTCAGTTTGTTACCTTTAGGACAATAGATATATTCTATCTCAGCATGGTCACCTGAGGAAAAAGGAAAGCATTAGAAAATAATGACTGCCAACACATTTATAACATGTATTGGCAACATATATAGAAACATGTTTTAAATGTGCTAACACATTTAAAACATTTTTTCAGGGATGCAGGGACATTACTTGGCTGGTAGTAGTCATAGATCTTGACCACGGCAGGCTTCAGGTTCTGCACCGGGACGTCCTGAATGAGCTCCAAGGTGTAGAAGATGGGTGTGTTCTGTGGTAACTGAACAGGACAGAGAAACAGAAAACACAATCAGCAGCAAGTTCAAAGAGCATCATGTAGATTTCCCCACTGTGGATTTCTCCCACCTCTCTTATGTACACCTGAACGCCACCATCCTTTTGTTCAACACGGTCCACGAGCATGGCACTTTTGAGCTGTGAGGAGACCATATTCTTAGTCCCACTGTCACATTCTTAACACACTTTCATTTAGGTGAGAGTCACAGTTAGAACTCACCCTCCTCAAAGACTCTGAGTCTGGAACAAATCCAGAGACTATTTGGATATCCAGGATCACCATGTTTGTGCTGCTCTCCTTTCCGTTGTATCTGTAATAAGTAAAAAACCAAGAGAATGTGATGTTACCTGATAACTGTAGGAAAGGAGGCTTTTTAATCCACCTACTGGTGCACATGGGCAAATACAACATTCCTCCATCATATCTGTATCCTGCTCCTTGACTACTTACTGGACCTTAAGCTTCAGAGTGAGCCTGGGTCTGGCCATAGTGGAGTTGACCTCTGTGGTAGCCTCCAAAGTGAAAATGCTGGAATCAGCAGGAGGTGGGACGTTGTAGAGATGAGAAATCTGGGAGGCAGGTAACCAAGAAAGGTTTGACATTCATGAAAAGTGAACAAAAGCATCAAGCAGAAAAGCACAGGTGTAGATTTCAGTGGGGATTCTAATGTACCTTTGTCCCCTGCTGGTACAAACAAGAAAGAAACTAAGGGCTTTTATTTTGAAAAAACACAGTAAGGGTTACTGATACACTCTAAAAAAATGAAGTTCTGGCTAAAAAAACAAAACAACAAAAAATAGTTTTAATTATTAGTATTAATCTTTTTGAGTCATGACAACTTCTGATGAAACGATGTTCAACCAACAAACTCCACTGGGTTAGAGGAATTTGCTTTGTCTCTACAGTCAGAGGTATTTAAGGATGTTAAAAAGGTGGGGGAGGGGACTTGAATTTTTCACCTAAATGTGAAGAAAAATAAGTTATCAAGCCAATTTTATGAAGTTACCTAGATTTGACTTTAGTTTAAAATCAACTAAGGCAGAACTTCGATTTTAAAATTACACACAATGTTCAATTGTTTACAACTTAAAAGCTTTATCTAAATCTGTAAATTGAAATTTTTATCTAAGTAGTGGAAATAGTTGCTTCACATTTTACAGTGTAGATACAACAATATGTGGGATGTGTTCAGACTGTGCAAAAGGTTTCAGAAGGTATTCATACATGAATTAAAATGCTGTAAGGCTGGCCTGCTATGTTCTTTCAGTGAATTAGCCACTTTAATGCACTCTTGTGCGTAAATGTTCCAACAAAACAACACTATTTTGTAGGACTGGTCCCGAATATTCAAATATCCGAATATTTGTTCGTTGTGGTGGTATTCAAATAATAATTCTGATATATTCAAATATTCGTGTGTGCTGCTGCCGGGTGACGCCTAGCGTTGCCGAATGCTGGTGAGTTTTGCAGAGGCTGTAGTACGCCGCTGAGCACTGCCGAGCATCGCCAAGGCTCTTGAACGCCACAGTGGTTCTAGTACGCGGATCTGCCAACTCCGGTGTGACGTTCCGGTGTGACTGTGTCACCCTGTCTCACCACCCCTCCACCCCCACCCCCAGGCTGACACCACGGCACGAACCGAATATTCGGAAAATATTGCATCCGAATATCTGAAGCACAGATATTGCTATTTGGACCAGCCCTACTATTTTGCAGGGGCACCTTTGCTGCATCCTGGACTTGGCACCAGACAAGATGAATGTGATTAGTTTACAGGAACAAATAAGTCAGAACAGAATGATAATAAGGTGCAGCCAGAACATTCTCCAGCATTGACACAGGCCTGTGGAGACTGATATGGCTACATGAGTCTAGTGTCACTCAGATACTGTTCACTGACCTGCACTGAAGCACATGCAGTGCCCTGCACCTCCAGGCTAAACTTTCCTGTCACGTCCTGAAGGATCCTCTCCTGATAGAGCAGTCTGTTGTCCTGATTGACAGTAAACGTCAGCTGTTCACTGGGAGACTGGACTTTCACTGTGCTTGAACCCTGAGGACTGAACACCAGAGTGGCGTAGAGAGCCAGAGCCTGAAGAGCCACCACCGTGTCCTACAACACACACACACAAAACAACAACTGCTATTAGTACTGTGAATTCATACAATAGAAACTGCAATCTTGCATGTGAGCAAGCCTCATATGCAAGATTTTAAATTATGAGAAATGCAAAGGGCATTATTATTTAGAAGTACTGCAGCACGAATCATATTTCAGTTTTGAGAACGTAGACATAATTTTCATAATGTCAGATTCAAACATCTTTAGTCTGGTCAAGTCATTGTTACTGATATAGCACATTTAAAACAACAGCCATTGTACTAAAGTTCTCTCTGGTAAAAAACAAATGAAGAAAATGACTGATGTTACTAATTAACTTTACAAGTTCAAAGATAAAGAAGGTTAAGACACTATATTGTAACTTACAGTCTGAATTTAGCTCAGTAATTTGCATATTAGGGATTAAAACTCCAAAAAGTATATAAATACTACTTACCTGACCATAACACATAAAGCTGAAACCTCACAGTTTTCATTATGGAGATTAACCAAATAAAACTGAGTATAAGGCCACGACCTTTATTAATTATGACTGACTAATTTAGAACTAAAAATAAGACCTCTTAAATGTAAAAACCCAAAAATATCCATGGATTTCCTACAGCAAGTATGTGCAAACTTTGTCATATTCTATGTTATATACTTATTTGTGACAATTTCTGGTAATTTTCAAATGTAAGGTAAGAAAATGACAACTGGAAAAAGTACAGTGCATGTAGTACATGTGATTTGTAGTTGAAGATGGGCTGTAACAATTTCGTTGTCCTGGATGCATCAAATGGAAAAGATCTGAGGTAACTGCTGTTCCGTCAAACCAATATATTTTTCAGATAAACAGAAGGATTAAAGGAATCACTTATAAGCTGAGAAAAATCTACCATTTCATTAACAAAGTAAAATAAGTAAAAGATGGCTAGATTAGCTGAAAAGTGCATTAAACAAGGAAGTTTCTCATTAAAAGTTGGCATTTTGGAGAGACTTGGTTTTCACAAGACAGCAGAGCTGGCCAGCAAAGCTTCCATACTGGGTCTCAGCTGGTCTCTGACATGTAAGTAAACATGGTTTCATCATGTTTGTCTCAGACTTTATGTCCACATCAAAGTCTCGCTGTTAGCCATTCAAGCTGTGCAGTACCTGTGTGGAGGAGAAGCCTCCGTAATAGTTCTGCTGCCTCGTCAACCACCTCACGATGCTGGAGGCGTAGCCCAGATCTTCATTAGTCGGGGAGGTGCCCAGTTTGGCCATCAGTACATAGGAGCTGATCTCCACAGACAGAGAGGCTGATGATTTTGCTGCTGTCTGAGACCAGTGGAAGAAACCCCCTGAAAACAGCCATCCACAAACAGACACAGTGTAAGTTACTGTCACAGTAACAAAGACCGAAAAGTTTCCTGCATGAGGATAATTCACCTTCTTTTATTGCAACTGTGTCGAGGTGATTCAGAAGGAGGCCACGGGTCTCCATGTCTCCTGCCAGGGTGAAGACGTACGCCATCAGAGCTGTGGTGTAGGTGTTGCTGAAGTCAGTGATGTAGTCCTTGAGGCACGACAGGCTCTTTCTCACCACAGGATTCTTGAACAGATTTAAAGAACACATAATTCAGCCTTTCAGGGCAGAGACGAGGTAAACTGAAGTGTTGAGCTCCTAGACTTCAGGGTTGGGGCACTTTGTGTTTGATTACTATGTTAACTAAATTTCATATTCCAGGAGACTTTAGGCAAAAGGCTTGAAAGGACGATAACTACAGCACTAAACTCTTCCCAGGAACTTGGCAGCTTGCAGACGAAATGAGTTATGAAATGTCCTGGTCAAAAAAAGAACATCTCACCGGAATGTTGCAAGGAAACTTTTAACAGGAAGAAGCCATAGATTGAAAGGACACAATAAAAGAAGGAAAAAATAACTGATGGTTTGTGTAAATCTACTGAAGTTGTTTCCAAGCAGTAGAAAGAAACTATCTGCGTCTCCTCACCTTTGCAGACACATTCATTTCCAAGAAGGCAGCAGTGATGTATGCACTGAGAGTCACCTCATCAGACACACCGCCCTGAAGAGAGAACATCGTACAGACTGTCATCAATGTATCTGCTGCATTCAGGGACCTAAATCCCTAAAGACATTTTGAGCATGGCTTATATGCACATTGCAAATAGTGGTAGTTTGTTTCAGAAATAAAGTGTGCCAAAATCTGCACTTTCCTAAATGTAAGTCAATCCCCATAGAACCCAGTGGTAAAATATCCAACCTTACAGGAACATAAACATGTTTCCTTTTCCTTTTTTTGGCTGCATTTATTCTCAACGATTAACACCACAAAGGGGGTGTCAACTTTTTATGAGATTGATGCATATTATAGTCTTGCAGCCAAATATTTTAATATCTAGTACGTGTGAGTGACCATCACCAGCCCTCCCTGGAAACTAAGCTGGCATTCTTTATCGGATTTTCCTAGTATGAGCCAGAGAGGGCAGCATTGCACCTCAGTGAATTGACGGGGAGACAAAGGATAGACAAGACGAGACAGATGAACAGGAGAGGGCAAAGACAGGCAGTGCTATTATTAGAGTGCAAAAGTGTAAGATGCTGTGTTATTCCTGACAACCAACACCACATCTGAAAACAACAACAAAAAAGAAAACAAAACAAAGAATCAAACCAAAAAATAAATAAAATGAAATAAAAATAAATAAAAAAATAAACTTGCACCAAAAAAACCAACAAAAAACAAACAACAAAAAAAAACAGTCTTAGACACCAGAATGGTGGAAGTCCTGATGGTATAGAATAGGCCGCAGAGGACACAAGTTAGGGAGGAATGCATAAAGAGCATGGATTTAGTGCAAAGCCTGTAGAGTGATTCAGCACATTCTGGCAGGTCCAATCAGTTTTTAACACTGGGACTCAACAGGAGCTGAAAAACCCTGACCCAACACGCATTTGTGATAGACACCTAAGCCCACAGCAGCTACCACAACTCAACAGAGCTAGGCCGGCCAAGCGCCCACCCCCCGTCAACCAAGCAGAGTGAACACCCAGGAGGCATCACCCAGAGAGCCACCAGGGCCACAGAGAACCACGTGGGCCCAAAGACCCAGATGGGGCAGCAACTGGTCCCACCTGCCACTCAGTGCCTCAGGACCCCGAGCCACACCAGACCTCCCACCAAGGTGTGAGTGTTTGTGCTGCATTAAAATTAAATATAAACATGTTTACAGCCGGGTTCCAAAACTGTTTTGGTCTCTATAGCTTATTTTCCCATTCTTCACATCAGTACAGATGCTAAATTGTACATAACTCGCCCATTTAGTTTGTAATAATTCTCAAAAATATGTACAATGAAAAGGTGCAGTCATGGGACAGTCCATGGTCCAGAGGCATTTGTACAGAACACCTCACCTCCACTCACACTCCACCTCATTGCTCATAATCATTAGAATAAGCCAGGAATTATGAGGAGTCAGGCACTGCCAAGATGGCAACATCTGCAATCACCACACTGAGCTTCAAAACGGCTCCTCAGAAAACCTATGGGTGACATCACGGATGCTTTGTCCATCTGTATATACATTCTTTGCTTAGAGCTCAGGAACCCTCTTGGATGGAAGGTAAAATGTCTTCAAGACACAAAATAAAATCCAGCTGCCTTCAACTGAAGCACTTAGTATCACCATGATGGCCTGGATTACTGAACATCAACACAGACACCTTGAGAGGGAATCAGCTCATGCTGCAAATCACTGCGTTCGGGTTACAAATGTGACCCAGGCTGGTGTTATTCTCTACAGATCTATGAATGAAAGGGAAGCTGATTCAGGTTCTTCTAGAACACGATGTCCCTCTGCGAAAATGACCATTTCCATACTCTACAAACTCTACAGGGGCCATCAGCTTACCTTCATTCTGTTGTGGAAGAGTTTTCCTGACTGTTCGAAACAACCATTTTCTCGTTGCTTAGCTTCCAGCCATGTCCTGGACTCTTGAATCTTTGTAGGATCGATGTAGATGAATGATTTAGCTTTGGCAAAAGATCTCAACACAAAAGCAGTCAGCCTAAGGAAAGATGTCACAAAGTTACAAAGACATGTACAGACTTATATCCCTTGTGTAATGAACATAAGTTATACTTCAGGTTGTAAGTTCAGCTATTTTATGCATTTTTAGCAGTACAGGTGAACATGTTTGTGATAGCAAACGGCAATGTTGGGATGTAACTGAGACTGCTCGGTATAATTTGTGACATCAACGCTAACATCAGTATTTTTAACTGGTGCATGAGTTTTCTCATTTCAATTTATTGTAGCAAATGTTTATCTTTCGTATCACTAGTCACTATCACAGTCTCTTGCCTCTGAGTTACTATGTAAATATGAAAGGGTACATCATGTATGTATGTGTGTGTGTACGCTGTGCGTAGATGACTCCTCAGCATTATTTTTTACCAAGTGTTTCCTGCTCCTACACCAAATGTGCTGTAGGAACCATCAGGATGTTTGTAGTTCAGCTGTCTCTGGTAGCCTGTGTGACAAGAGAAACACCTCAGTTAGGACATTACTGACACACACTGGCAGATCAGTAGAGTTTTTGATAAGTGTAGGTTCTGAGTTGATTTATTTATGTTGACTTGGGATGTAAAGAAAAACTGGTGGCAATTTGGTACCACTGGCTGACAACTGAAAGGTGAAAAAAAAATGAACGGAGAGCGAGGAGGAATGACCTTCAACAACCACAAGAGAGAAATGCTACGATTGGAACCACCTGTAGCCACTAACTGGAAGCATGAGCACCATCATTGCACTGTCACATGGTAGAGCTGGCTGTTCTGAATGTCTTAAATGCTTGACTCACCACTGGTCAGGAAGTTGGAAGCCTTCTCTTTGATGGCTGGAGTCAGTTGCTCTGTGTTTGTTAGGTACTGGAGGATGTAGATGTTGGGGGCCAGAAGCACCATGTTCTGCTCTCCACATCCATAAGGCATCATCAAAAGACCATCTAGGTTCTTCAGGGCCCGACCGAGGATGTCACCTGTACAAAAACGCCAAATCACTAACATATAGCATATACAACTAACCCAACCTATGATGTCAAATGAATTAGAGAAATGCATGAATCCAGAAAAAGTCACTTTACCAGTTAATTATTGTATATTAGATTACAGTACTCGGCAATAGAATATGAGGTTTACTGTTCATATTGTGACTAGACTTTCCAATGATACACTGTATTTATAAAGTGTTGCCACTATAGTCAAAATTAATTCATTTTAACTGTTGCCTGCAAATTTCTGTAATTTTCTTCTTTTAAAATCTATTAACTGTGAATTGCTGACATAAACCATAAATACCAATGTGTCTTTAATCTTTATGATCCACAATTGAGATATACAAACTCTGTTCAACATTTAAAAAGACAAACACCTCTAAAACACCTAAAACTGTAAACGGTAAAGGCTAAGGCAAGCTACATTTTTAAGAACTTGGTACATTTATTCAAAGGAAACAATGTAAAACAATAGGACAAATTATATTCTACTGAATATACTTTAGAAAGCAAGAAAAAAATGGAAAAAAAATTTAAGGGCATCAGTGTAAAGTTAGGAATAATATCCTGAGCTGCCTGGCCTGGTGTCAACATGCATTGTGTACTGTTGTGTTTAAATTCCACATCAGAAAATTATATAACAGCCTGCTGTTAATGATGATTCTTGTTTTGGGCTCAATGAAAGCATCAGGTTTTACAATATTTAGGAAAAATGGTACACTTCTGTTGGTATCTTTACAGGAATTTATTCCAGAGATGGCTTCTAGGAGCCTGTTTAACTGGCCGCAGATTGGTTGGTTAAATCAATGCTCAGGTCAAATGAATTCATCAGTTTACCCAGGACTGATACTAAAGCACGGGCAGATCCTTCAATCACATTTGCAGGGAGCTGTAGCTCTGTTTCCTCTGTCAAACTTCCTCCTGTGTACAGACAGACAGAGACAACCACTTTGAAGAGAAAAGCTCAAATACAAGTCAGTTATGAAACAACAGCCAATGGATCATGAATTTTAACGGGCCGCACTGATAATTAGAGGCCAACAAAGCGAGGTCTCTGAGCATGATCAATTCTTTATCAGTTTGATCAAATGTATAAAGTAATCACATTTAAAAGAAGGTAATACACCTCTTAGTTAACATTTCTGAATCATGTAATGTACTAGATCCTTCCAAACTTCTAGCATTTGGGTGTCCTTTTCCAAAGTATTTGACCGGCTATGCCTGGAGTAATCCATACTGACCTTTGGGGCAGAGCAGCCAGTTATACGTCTCTGTCACCTCCACCCCCTCAGCCTGAGAAAGGGAAATAATGTTTAGAGTGAGATTCATTCTCAACTTTTTAAGTAACAATTATTAAATCTCTGTACATGCAGGAAAATGCTTGAAATATTTTTTGTCATCTGGTTTCCATGGCACCAACCTTTACTATGAGAGATTTAGTGACCACGTCGATGCGACCTCTGTCTGGGACGCTCACAATCTCATTGTTACAAGAAACGTCAGACGTCACGGCCTCAGCAGTCACAGTCACATTCACAACCCCTAAACAAGATCAGTGCTGATCATTTCAGACCCTGTAAATTCCTCCAGCATTTCACAGACATTGAAAAGAGACGTGCTGGGGGAAGAGGGGCAGCAGTTCCTCCACCCTGACTCCCTTTAACCTTCACACCAGTGTGAATGAAAGGCTGAGCCTCACCTAAGGCTGTGGGGTTCATGGTCCAGCTGACGGTCTTGCGCTCATTGCCACACAGGCAGAATGTGTACTGATTTCCAGAGAGGGGAGTGAGGGTGTAATCTGAGGAGAGTGCTGGAGTAACTTTGACCTGTTCAACAGACACAACAATATATTACAAAACATTTCTACAATACCCTTGTACAAATCAAACTTAAATCACAGCATAAATGTAGATTGTCACCACAGTCGTTGACTGTTAAAGTCATTGTGTACTTTAAAGACTCCTCCTATCTTCTCTACCTTGTTAACATGCCCATATAGTGGATTTATATGCTAGAAGACACAATGAACCTTCAAACTGCAGTGTTTGGATTCAGACCTACAGGGTTTTGTATCCTGTTAACTTGCAGGTTGGAACTTTCTGATTCATTTTTCTTCTTTAGAATGAATTTCTGGTTTGAACACGTGTGGCTGAATTACTCCAATATTACAACTTGTCACAGTGTAGCATACAGTCGTTGTACAGTAGTGTAGCAGAGCAGATAAGCTGGTGTGCAAACGATGAACAATCACCATATCAGCATGTGTCTTTATGAGCACGTGACAATAACATTTAGGTCAAGTTAAATTATTATTCCTTACCAAGATGCAGCTTGACAGGTAGTTGAAGATGGTTGCCTTCAGTTCAAACTGCTCCCCCCGGATGATGGAGTAGGGCAGCGTGAGCTCCAGGAAAAACGGCTGGAAGACGGTGATTTCTTTACGAGGAGCCAAACCAAAACCCTGAGGGGACAAACAGAAAGTCTCCGTCTCCCAGGTGGTGATGGTGTCTGGGACAGTGAGGGACACGTCCTTCGTTCCAGATGATCTGGATCAGCAGATATACATAAACACATTTAGTCAGATGGTAAAACATACTTATAAAACACAGATTAGTCACAAAAACTAAGGCTAACAGTTAGTTACTGTGACCTAAAAACATCCTATTGCATTTTCAGAAACCAGTAGAGTTACACATTGTTGAAGAAACTTGGACAATAATTCTCATATTTGAACAAAGAGTATAATTCTCAACATGATGCACTCCATCAAAAAGACCTTTTCCCATATGCAACCATTTGTAAAATACTTCATACATTTACTGAAGCATCACAGACATCCTTAAAATTAAAAGTCTCAGTGGCTGACTTCCTAAATGACTTTGATTGCATATATGTGTTTGAGGAGACAGCAGGAAGCGCATATGCTATATGGATACATGAATGTACTCAAAGGTGCTCTAATTTAGCCTCATTTCAAGCTCACCCAACTTCCACCAGGTCCCAAATCCAAGTCTCAGGAAAGAAGGTGCGGACTGTCTCTATTGGTGCAGCATCAGGAGGAGGTGGACCACCTAATTCTCCAGCAGCAGGAAGAGCAACTGCTACACGTGCTCTTTCCGGTATGAGACGGTTCCTGTAACTAATACCTGAAAAGAAACAAGAAAATATTTTTACCAGAAAGGACACAAATGAATATTTTAATTTCAGTAAATATTAAGCATGTGGCAATGAACAGATCAAAACAAGTAAAAAAAAAAAGAAAAAAGTCACCATAGGGGTTATGATGGTATTCTCTTCCTCTGTACTGAAGGCATGAAGGTATTTGGATGAACAGGTTTGTTGCCACCTTCAGTCCTACATTCTAGACAATCCAACAACACACAAACGTCACCAGAAAGTTAATTTAGTTTATTAGAGGTACAACAACTGCAAGTATCACATGTAATGTTGTAATGTCGGCTGAAAAAGAAAAAAAGAACACACACACACATATATGTGTGTGTGTGTTTTCAAAGTTGTAACTTTGAAACACAGACACACACACCCACACACTACATATTACCTCAAAAACTGTGTGAGCATCGTCTATGTTCTGACCAGGATATGGCAAAATGGATCTTTTTGGTCTCACATGCAGGCATTCTGTAGGGTCTTGAACCTCATATGGGATAAAAGTTACCTTCTTGACAGGCAACAAGCCAAATATCTGAAAAAGAAAAAAGTTCCAAAGACATAAACTGACATTTCTTATACATAAATGATTGGAGAGTACATCAAGTGATGTATAATACATAAAATATACTAACAACAACACAATAACAACAATAACAAGTGAACTGCAGCTGACAAAGTGTGACTTTGTGTCAGCTCACCTCCCTGAGGTGAAGGAAAGTACACAGTGTGATTTATAGTTAGATCCTGATCCATCCTGTCTCCATGTCAGGGTTTATTTACAGTTACAAGTAATTAATGAACTGCCGTTGACACTTTATTCAGACATGAAGCCGACATGTTCAGATGACGTCACATTAACAGGAAGGAGTGCATGTTTGAAAGAAGTCTATTCATCTTATCTGTGGCTAACACCAGCAGTTACCTTTTCTGCATTCAGAGTCTTCCCTGGCTCTTTGATGAGGACACTCTGGTCGATGGCGCTCACACCACACAGCGAGTTTGGGTTTGCAGTCACCTGCATGTTGGTGACCTCTCCTGGGACAGCTGAGGATGGTGAAAACTCCAGCGACACCTGACACACACACACACACACACACACACACACACACACACACATCAAACCCGTCAAGCTTCATTGGTACAAGATGTAAACTTGTGATTTTGCCATAAGTTCCAACTTGTATACATGTAACAACACACTAGTTTAGCTCTGGATCTTGAGGGCAGACCATTGTTCAGTACATAAAGTTCATCAGTTAAACTGCCACAGACAGCGTGGTCAAGGATTATGCTTACTTTTCTGGCACATAAATTCTTCTTGTGACACTGACCTTGTGACTGAAGCAATTCTCAGTGGAGAAGTCAGCACTGTGGGCGATCACATTCTCGCTGGGGAGGACAGCATAAGCCACAACCTGGACCTCTGGCGCCATCTCTGGAGACACCAGCAACTTAAAGGACACCTGGCCCTCGTTCACTGAAACAGCAACCCAACTATTGTAAATCACTTTTCTTTGAACACTCATCATCCACACATGCTTCCATAGATCAGTTTAACAGGTCAAAGATTTCGTATTTCAAGTCAGTCTGGACACACCTGGTTTATTTTCCAATTCAACCTGTTTGTGTCCTTGCATGGCGATGGCTCCTCTGGACAAGACCTGTGAGAAAATGACACATAGAATGAGTAATGGACTGGTTTGTACATGTCACAGAGTACTTTCACAATGGAGTACTTTTACTTAAGTAAAGGATCTGAATACTTCCTTGACCACTGAAAAGAACAAAAGAACCCATGTTGGAAAAAGGAATCGACCGGCTAAAATAACACTTTTCATGCTGGCAGGCCTTGGTAAAGGTTATGACCAAACCTCTTCCATGCTAAAATAGTAACACAGATCACAATAACAAGAAAACTGCAGAGCAACATTGCAGATTTTCTGGTCTGATCATATAACAGGTAGGGTCAGTGGTAGTGCTCCTTTCAATTACATGTCAATAAATGAAATTGAGGCAAGTTTTAAAACAACTTTCAGTTGTTCATTGTCTCTGGAGGACAGAGCGGGTGACAAAATGACAACCAACTCACCAGATACATCACATCCACAGTGCCCTGACGTTCTCCCACTACAACGTACTGGATGGAGATGTCCTCCTCTGCATCACAGGCAAGTGTTTTATCGTTCTTCTTCACCTTTAGGAAGCTGACTGTTTTAGCGTCAAGAGACGGAGGTTGGGACATAGACAGCGTGTGAGATCCAGACTCGTAGAAAGGAGTTTTATATGCGGGGTACTCCAGTGTTGGTGAGTTGCTAACCTACATAAAAGAAACATTGTGAGTGGTTGTTTACATTGAAGAAGGTAGGTAAACAAAATATTTATCAGTTTAAATATGGCCACTGGTTACAATGGTAGCATCTTGAACAGTTGCAGGATACAAAGAGACCATTTTACTGTCAGCTTTCAGGCTGTGTTATGACTTTTATGGCAGCTAACAGACTGTAAAAAACGAGTGGAAGGGTCCTCTTCACATCACTGAATGAAATGAATCATTGACAGATAATCTGATAATCCTTTTAGGTTGCAAACATTATTTTGATGAGTTGGGTGGATGTGAAATTTTTCATAAATGCATCAGCTCTTATGTTGTGAGGAATTTAAACTCAAATTTCTGCCTCTGTTGATTTAAACCTAAATTCAAGTTTAACTTAATGAAACTGACTTGATAACTTGATAACTCAAGGTGAACATTCTGTCTTTTATAAATAAATTCAACTAAAGCAAAGCATTTGGGAGTACTTTAAAATGTGAGATGAGAAACAGTGGGGGCTGCACAGTGGCTTGGTGGTTAGCAGCGTCACCTTACAGCTAGAAGGTCCCTGGTTCACGTCCTGTTTAGGATGCCTGGGATCTTTCTGTGTGGAGTTTGCATGTTCTCCCTGTGCAGTGTTGGTTTTCACCAGGTACTCCAGCTTCCTCCCACAGTCCAAAAACATGCTGAGGTTAATTGATTATTCTAAATTGTCCGTAGGTGTGAATGAGAGTGTGCTTGGTTGTCTATCTCTGTCTGGCGACCTGTTCATGGTGTCCCCTGCCTTCACCTGAGTCAGCTGGGATAGGGTCCAGGCCCTCGCGACCCTACAGAGGATTAAGCGGTGTATAGATAATGGATGGATGGATGGAGAAACAGTGGACTCCTATTTAGAAGTGAAATTTGGCCATCCTACTCTTTAGTTTAAAAAGTAGTAGAGAGGAAAAACTTTGTTGCTGAGTTAATTCATTTCATAAAAGCTACTAGATGAACAAAAACATGAAAGATCCAAAAACCACTGAAGAAAGTCTAATTGGAGCCACTCACTTTAAAAAATGCTCATCAAACTAAAAAGGTGTGATCATTATTATGGTAATTATTACATTAAAAACACAAACATGGAAAAACTATTTGGAGAAACTTTGCTTTCCTGTGTCTATTTAAAAACCTTTGTTAATGCTGCCATTCATTAAGTAAGTAGTAACTAAAAATACCTTTGACTGCAGAGGAAAAACTAGCCCCCCTTACTCAATGTAGTTTGTTGGTTGAACATAATTTTATTAAAATTTGTCTTAACTCCATGAAATGCAAACTGTTGCCCTTATTATTTTGGTTAAACAGCATTTTTTAGAGAGCAGTACGACTTTTTACTCACATGGAGACGAATATCCCCATTTAAGTTCTCTGTGCTTAATGAGAAGCTGGCCACACCACTGCTGTCAGTTGTGAGATTCTGCAGCCGCCTTGATGACCACATTTCACCCTCAAACAGGTACACCGGCATGTCAGGAATGGGTGCATCGTTGTAGTCAACTGCTTTAACCTGTTGAAAGCACAAAGTTGCATCACTGGGAATGCACATGATTTAAGCTGCACTAATGCAGTACATGACATAGAAAAACTCAAGACAACATGTTCCACTTACTTTTCCTGCCACATTTGATCCTGGCTCATAAATCTTGGGCGTGTCAATGAAAGACAGCTTTCCAATAACATATGAAATCCTTATTGTACCCTTTTGTGAAAGTGAAATACCTGAATAAGAAAAGCCTTTATGTTACAACACTGTGAAAGCCTTTTTGTTAAAATACATAATGTTGTCTTATAACACTAACTCTGCCTTCAGATTAGAATGTCATCTATTTAAATACAATAATCTATCACAATATTAATAATACTTGCCTGTCCCCTCCTCTTCCACTTCAGCACTGACATCCAACGTATCTTGCAATGCCTTTGCAGCAATTTTGGTGAAAGTTGACATCTTGAAGGCAAAAGTGGCACAGCCGTTGTTGTCTGCCTACATAGGAGAATAAAATGAAGCACAAAGATACAAAATAACACAAAGAATTTATGTCATAGTTCAGAACTGTAAACTTTCAGCAATCAGCTGGAGTGAGATGGAGGTCATGCCTTTCCATCCATCCATCCATCCATCCATCCATCTATCCATCCTTTTATCCTCTGTAGGGCCGTGAAGGGGCTATAGCTTATCCCAGCTGAGTTAGAGTGAAGGCAGGGAACATCCTGACAGGTCTCCAGTCCATCACAGGGCCACACAGAGAGACAGACAACCAAGCACACTCACATTCACACCTACAGACAATTTAGAATCATCAGTTAACCTCAGCATGTCTTTGGGCTGTGGGAGAAAGTCCACCTGGTGAGACCACACACAGGGAGAACATGCAAATTCCACACAAAAAGACCCCAGGTCCAGATTCACACCCAGGACCTTCAAGCTGCGAGGTGATAGTGCATATAGTATATCATGACACTTAATTCATTTCTAATAGTAATTCAGTTTAATAGTAATGTGGCTGAACTGACCCTGTAAAAAGTTCAGAATAAGAGAAGCTGTGCTGTATTTGGTGTTACCAGATGGTTGCTATGTGGTTGGTTCCTGACATTGGCTAGATGGCCAAATAGGGGATTGTATGTCATCATACATGTCACTATGACAGACACAGAGCTCTGTGGGAGAATTCGTGTCATGATGATCACTACATTCTAAAAAATATTGTCAGCATACTTGTAGACACACAGAGAGTATAAGGCCTGTGGTAGGTACTTTAGTGTGTCACTTATTGTGTCACACCTTCTGTGTTCACAAGGGTCCATGAGGGTCTGCTCGGGTCTGTGTGGTGTAATTTTTGTCATCTCATCAACTGTGTTGACTGAGTTTCTGGATGAAAATTTAGTCCATAAAGATAGAAGTGATTTATGTAGGTGTAACAAAGACATACTTGGACACTTATTTGTGATGCTGGTTGTAGAATGTACGTATTAGAGGTTATGCTTCATAATGAATACAGTGCAGTTACATGTACAGAATGCTGTATTGGCACAGCTTCTGCTTTATGTGCACGTTGCTTTAGCAGAGAGATGAGACTGTAATAATGGAAACCGTACCTGCTTTGTCTCTGTTTGGCAGGGGGGAGTTACTTCTTCATCCTCAAGATCAGAACCAAAAAAAAAGCGATAAAGAGGTCGGCACATCTTAACTGTAACAGATCCTGGCACAGGCTGTCCAAACGTGTACCTAATTAAATAAAAAAGAAACAATCAAGCAGTTATTCACTTTCTCAAACTGGGCCTAATTCAGATTTTATTTGTCATAAAAGACCTTTTACTTACTTTGCACATGCTGTAGCATCAATTTCTTGGTTTCCGATACTCACTTCTTCACTCACATTTAGTATTACGTCAAATTTAGGCAAAACTGGGCACAAAACATGGATGTTAGCATTTGTACTTCATTATAAATGGACAGAATTGGCAAAAACAATCTGTCAAACGTACCATACTTCTCCACTTTGAAGGTGTGATATATTTTATCTTCGCCCATGGACACAATGACTTGGTAGGTTCCCTCACGGGCCTCAGAGTTCAAGGAGTACGAACGCTGCAGTATTTTACTATTAGATGCTTCATTGAGCCACTGTCCAATCCTGTTGTTGCTGGAATCCTGTTAAATGAAACCATTTGGAAGAAAAACACATTTATCACACAAACAGGACAGTTGTGAACACAGATGAAGCTTCTACATTTTTTTTTGTTGTTGTCAAAACGGTGATAGTCCTCCTCTATGTTCATTACACAGCTCTCAGTGGGGGCTGGTGGTGGACTGGACTGCATTTAAACATCAGGAACACTTTTAAATGTAATGCAGCCCAGTGCAACACCACCAACAACCACTATAATCTTTGTAATGAACCTAAAGTAGAACTTTTTGACAATGAAAATGTAGAACCTCTGTCAAAGAGGAGAACAGGAGAGCTGCTGTTTTCAGTTTCACAGGTCCAGCTACTAAAACAGGCATTGAGTGTACAGATATACACACAGCTGATATTACTGCTAGAGAGAACATAGACTTTTAAAGAGTTAAATTAAATGTAATTCAGACAAAAAAAGGACTTAAAGTCAATTTACTAGCTGCGACTTCTGAAACCTACCGCTCTAAGGTGTTGGTGGAAGTTGTGTAAAACAAAATTTAAAACCTGCTCCAGCTGCTGAGGGCTCTGGAAAAAGCTAGCAAGTGAACACCAAAGTGAGGCTGCTGGACTACGTTAACTAAAACATGACTTTTAAGTCAGGATGCTTTTCCAAGGTCAACAATGAATTTTGATACATAGCTTGAATCAGCTTTTCCTGGTCACTGTTACACAAATATCATGTCAATGATGTTCGCTGTTGCTAGACGTAATGTCATGATTTGTAATTGTCTTAATGAAGAAGCCTTATTATGTCCATTCGTAGTTTCATAGCTGTTATCAAAACAAACTGTAAAAAAATCTAATTCAGTATATAATGTATATTTAACACAGTAAAATGTGAGGAGTCCTTGCTAACTGTGAAATTTTGTTGAGAATCAACATCCAAAATCTCACAGCTGTTGCACTCTGCACATATTTTAGTTGATCACAGAATGTGTGAGGTCACCATGCTGAATTTACAGAAGAAATAGAAATGGTTTTCTTACCTCGATCTCAATGATGTCGTACTGCAAATAACAACAAAAAAGATAGATAGATAGAGAGAGAGAGAGAGAGAGAGAGAATTGTTGAAGGACAGGACAGTTTATCTTGTTATTATCATTCAGTGTCTTAATGTTATTATAATTTTCTTTGTTTACACTTCACTGCAGTCAATGTTGACCTGAAGAGGCTCCAGTTGTACTACTGATCCTTTGGCAGGAAGGTCATTCCACCTAAATTTTGAGAATCAACTATTCACCATTACCATTTCATATTTGTCTGATTGTTTTTCTGTGCATATGTATGTTACTAAGCACAACATGTTAAATTGTTGGGTAAAGGTGTTTTTTAAGTTGAAAAGTCTTAAAGAAGATGCGGTCATGTCGATTTTTACACTGTTTTCTTCACGCCAGTCTGTGGAGTAATATTTAAAGTGCCAAAACTTGAGAAATAACGTAGCCCAAGTTCTGAAATTTTGCATATGTATATATGGTCTTTAATGGTACAACCCTGCTTTGATAGAATACAAACCAGTTATATGATGTTGCAAATACACACTCAGTCAAAATTCACCACTTTAAGCAAAAGGCAGAATGACCCAAGAGGCGACTGGTTGTGGACATGACGTAGCTCAGGTTAACTGCACAACTTCTGTTTACTTTGCTAGCTGGTTTACAATTCCCAGCTCAGCATTACACAAATGACGAACAGTTCACAGAACACTGTAAATGAGCTCTAAAACACTCGAGTATAGACACTCACCAGCCGATCAGCAGGTCTAAACTTGGTGTCCAGTGTGACCACTCTGAAATACACTGAGAGAAATTGAAAGAGATTATGTCAAACGTTCATATCTCATAAAATCACATAAGGCTAAATGAATATAATTGACTGCTACGGTCCCCTTTGTTTTCTCTGTTGCATTTTGAACAAAACATTCTTGTGTCCTGCTTCTTGAAGTTACCTGTTTGTCCTGGGAGGTAGATTGGTTTATCCGTCTGGACGAATGTAAGTGGTTTATAGGCTTTGATCATGACCTTCTTGACTTCTCTGGAGTAAAATGTGTTGCCTCGTACCTTCACCTCCACATTCTGCAGCTCTTCATTGAGCACTGCAGGAGTCTATGACAGAAAGATATTTTAGACAACAGTCAGCAGAGCCAATAATAAACCAAACAAAATCACGGCTGTTTTCTTTGGATAAAAATAGGATCAAAACATTGGTTTTAAGTGTTATAAAATCCACAAAATATTCTTCCACTTAAAGAAACTTGTATTAGAATGAAGAATGTTTTTAGAAATAAGCACATAAATCCAAACCAATGTTGGGAGCTGACCCTAAACTGAGGGCAATAATGAAAGTCTGCACTGGATGTTCGCTGGAGAAGAGTTGTGTTCTCGCGTTCGGACATCAAAGTGACGGTCATGTGCAGAGTCTCGTTGGGCTGCATGAGACTTGCACACAGTTTGGTCTGAGCTCCAGCTTCAAGAACTGCAGGAAACGTCACCACGTAGTGCCTACAGAGGGACAGATTCACACACACAGCATTTACTCTTACTCTGACGTGGAAGAAACCTCAGTTCAGTATTCATGTGAACTGGTTGAAAAATTCACTCACATACACAAAAAACAAATCATATTACATCCTCAGACACTAAAGATAAACTTACGGTCCAGCCAGCGCTCGGCTCACACACATCCACAAGGCACACAGTGTCCATGTCCACATCTGAATCCCAGGACGACCCATGATTGACTGCGATGATCCTCAGAGTCAGCATCTGTTAAATAGCTGCTGATACAGAAACCCAGCCCAGCTTCTCTCACACAAACACACCCCCAAACTTCATGCAGCCCCGTCCTTTAATTCTAGGTATCTCACAAGTCATTCATTTACAGATCTTATGCAGTTTAATACGGTGTTTTAGAACTGGCTGAAAACAAAAGCCTATGTTAAACAGTTCAAACAGGCAAGGTTCAAAGTTGAAAAAAGTCATTTCAAGTCATGTATGATGTGGATTTGTTGTCCCAGCTTCATTCTGTTTGTACAGTAACAATGAAGTATCTCCTAAAAGTGGATGACACAACACTCAGAGCTGGAACAGCTCTCTAACACCATCTTAACACTAATAGAACATTATAAAATTATCACTACATGCAAGTATTCCAGCCTCACTGTCAGAGATGCTGTAACATCATCTAAGGTATGTTTTCAGTCTTAAGTTTGGGGCTTTCCTCCATGGTGACGAAGGCAGTATGTTGGAGCTGTAGTCTGTAACTGCTGTTATTTCTCTAGATCAGTAGGACGCATTGGTATTACAGTAAGCTCAGTTCTGCAACAATGCCCTTTACCCAGCATGGGATGCTTGATTTTGTCTGAAAACCCCATAACCTTATTATGGCCCCCATAATAAGGGTATTATTATGGGGGCCAAAGAAAACACGTTCCCCAGTAAGTAAACTTCTGCGTAGTGATAGCGTCCTCAAACACAACTTATGCCTTACAACACAGTAAGAAATGTGCTTGCTGTTCGAATTTGCATTCATAAAAGCATTTAACAAATCTAGACACTGTATTTAAAAATTTTTTATGTTAGTGATATAAAAATCATTTCGCTTTTTAAGCTGGAGTAGCTGGAGTGACTTGACCGTCACAGTCAGTATAAATATGTTTGAAATAGCTGCATGCTATCAGCTAGCATTAACGAAGACAATCACTAATTTGACTTATTTAGGGGCAAATCCTACACAATTTTAAATAAAGCTGTTTCCTAACGGGGGGGAGTGTCCTTTAGTTATAAACTCTACAGGTAACAAAACAGATGGCATTTTAACCCAATGGAACATTGGCAACGACTTCAAGAACACTGTCAGCGTTACTCCATGTGTACTGTTTAGCTCTGGCCTTCTCTGACCTTGATGGTTTGTCTCCTCTACATTTTGGAGGGAAAAAGCTTAAACACAAGAAAGTGCAAAAGTAATTACACTACAAGACAACCCTAAGCCATAGGTCAAAAAACAGACACCACAGTTGCATTTGGATGCAGAGAGAGTTTGAAAATGTTGTTTGTTGTTCAGAGACTCTACTTCACCTGTAGATAGGTGGGGATTCTTGACCCTGAGTTTATTTGTTTATTTATTAGGATCCTCATTAGCTGCAGCTACTCTTCCTGGGGTCCACCAAGAGTTTTACATATACACTAAACATAAATCAAAATTGCATTCAATAGAATGTAAGAAAAACAAACAAAAACTATAAAAAACATTATAAAACAGATCAAAATAAAACAAAAAAAAAACACAGTGTGATTTTCATCTCAGTCATCTCAATCCCAGTCAGTTACTCATTTTACCTGACTAAGACTACACACACACACACGAGGAAATAGGCTATACACACACACACACACACACACACACACACACGTCATGTCAAAAGGGGCTTGCTGTGGAACATCCAACTTGTTATGTGGACACTAGCAGTGAGGAAGGGTTTTGGTCCTCCAGTAATATCTGTAGGTGTTATGGATGTTATGGTAAGGTGAATGTGGGAATTGTCTGTGTGTTTTTCTACATGCTCTTCAGGAGTTTATGAATAGTCCAGTACGAATTGAGTTTTCAGTGGATAAAAAGCACATACTACAGGTCAGGTGCCTCTGAACAGCCCAGAAAAACTGCTGTAAAATGCTCGATGCTGACTGCTTAAACTCAGAGAAAGCAAGTGCTATTTTGTCCACATCCGCATTGAATAGCATAGTATAGCGGTCCTCTCCTCTCTAGCATCACCATGAACAATGTAAAATTCACCACATGCACTGCAGCATACAAACCACTAAGGATACATGTCCTATGTGCTCATAGAACTGGAGTAACATCTAGTAACTACCATTTGTCGTTGATTTGGTGCGCTTTAAGTTAATGTCATTGTGGAAGCTGTTAAGTTCTGCATCTAAAAAAAACACAAAGGCTGAAAGGGACAATCAGGGTCAACTTGCACCACTTCATGCGCGCCGAGTTTCTGCGATAGAAAGCATCCTGTTGCAGTTTAAGCTCACCTGCCTTTCCTCCACTGACCCTCTGATGGTCCCCCACTGCTCACTAGGCTACATGTCTTTTGTGTTTAATTTCCATCCATCCATCATCTATACACCGCTTATTCCTCACTAGGGTCGCGGGGGGGCTGGAGCCTATCCCAGCCGACTCGGGCGAAGGCAGGGGACACCCTGAACAGGTCGCCAGCCTATCACAGGGCTACATATAGAGACTAACAAGCACACTCTCATTCACACCTACGGACAATTTAGAATAATCAATTAACCTCAGCATGTTTTTGGACTATGGGAGGAAGCCGGAGTACCCGGTGAGAACCCACGCATGCACAGGGAGAACATGCAAACTCCACACAGAAAGATCCCGGGCGTCCTAACCGGGATGCGAACCAGGGATCTTCTAGCTGTGAGGCAACGCTGCTAACCATCGCGCCACCGTGCAGCCCTGTTTAATTTCAATGTAATTTATAAATGTAATTTATTCAAATTAACAACGTATTTACAGATGCCTAACTTCAACAGAGCTGTTGTTATGTATCCTAGTCTCTACACATCCAAGTAACATGAATATTACTATATGAGGTTTGTAATCCACACTTTGTCTACGACATAAAACTGGCTCTGAGATGTTGACAAAAGATTTTTTCCTGTTACTGTACAAATGAAACAACTTTCAATCACAATGTGTCATCTCATGCCCCAAAGTGATTTTGGGAAAAGGAATCTGATCTTTTAGCAAGCTCTCTGGCCCGAATACATGAGTGACATTGGAGTACTTCATACGTGCAATAAGGTTTTTGACAATTTCAGTATCTGCTGAAACTGTAAAGAGTGTTTAAAACCTGATGAGTCATGCAGACATCTCTGGATCCAGACTACCTGGTGCCAACTTACCATGCCCTTGGGATGCCAAACCAAAGCAACGATATGAGGATAAGCATCGAGGACAGAACATGCAGGCAGATAACTTGTATTTCGGTCTCTCCACCACAGACATGAGTGAAACAGTTAGTTACAGTCCCTCTGTGGTTGGCATTTAACTCCGGGAAACTTAACTCTGCATATTAACATTATACATGCAGAAATTTTTCCATGAAAAAACTCCCTTCATGGCTTAAAAATAATAATGAATGCAACTGTACACTGTTGCTTCCTCTAGAATCTGCAGACCTATGAAATCCCTACCTCACGGTTTCCCTCAGTGCGTTAGGGCCGCCAGGCTTCCGTCCACCCCCCTCCCCTGCCAGGCTAAGCGTCACTTGTGTATTTATTTTAAATAGGTTTTATAATGTACCAAAACAGTGATAGCAAAGACGGTATACAGAGATTTTAACAGCATCTCGTGATACGGCTGAAAGCGCAATGGCGACATTTTATGATTGATACGAGAACTTTTTTCGAAGTCGGAGGAGCACTGGAGGAGACGATGAGCCCGCTCGTTCACCCCCAGGCCAAGGGGAGTTCATCCCTGGCGAGTTGATGATGAGGCAGAGCCAGTGCGAGTTAGCAGAGATGTTAGCACATCATCGGAGCAGCCTTCTGCGAGCCGCGATGGTAAACATCGAACTAGGGGATTTAATCCAAAATGGTTAGCTGACCCTAAATTTAGCGGATGGCTCTACAAGACCGAGTATGGTAAGCCCTGACGGATTGATGCCATAGTTTACAACTATTTTTGAATTAAATTTAAGATCTACACAAAGTAAGGAAAACTGCAGTCACAGAATTGCTTTCAAAGTAACCAAGTTTATTTCCACAGAACCCTTAAACCAGCCTCAACCTCCTCATTGTGCTACAGATCTCCATCCTGTTGTCTTCATCAAGCTGACATGACATGTTTATTCTTCCTAACATGGCTGTTCGTGGATCCTAGTTTGTTCAAGCTTCTTTGCCTTTTCTGAAGTGCTTTAATCAATCCTACCTGTCCTAATCCATGCTGGGTCAGATCCTGATGTTTGAAAAAGGAGGCAGGGAAAGTAGAATAAAGCATTAGCCTCGCTACATCAGTTAGCCTAGCCTTGCTGCTAAACCAGGTCCTGTATTGTCCCCTCTGTCTTTGGACTGCTGGTTAATTATGATGTTCGGCTGATCAGGTCTGAGCTCTTTCACCTGCAGCTTCTCCTGATATGTTCTCCTCTCCAAAGGTTTAGATTTAAGTGACTTCACTGAATTATTTAATGTCTCTTTCTCCATTTTGTGTCTCTGTCTGTCGTCTCCAACTCCCGTTACTCGACCTGTCAATCAGCCGCACTTTATGACAGACGGCTGTGACTCGGGGCCGACGTCCCGATGTCAGCCCCACCCACGGCGGGAGGGTGTTAATCCAGCTACGTCAGCTGTGGGCGCAGGGAAGCTGCGCCCCAACTTGGCCCTATCTCTTGTATTGAAGAGGAGCTACTGCGCATGTACAAGTTTTAACGAGAGTCTATGGGCAAAGATTTTTGCGCCCCAGGGCGGAAATACGTCACCAATCGGACAACACAAATGAACGAAACAACTTTACTCATTATCTTTACCTATATAATATTTGTTTTCCTCATCTGAAAATAGATATACATTTATTTCAAAATATTTGTATTTTATTATTTCATTTTTATTATTATTTTTATATCTCATTTAAGCTAAAGTGGCGAGTGATGAATGGTGGGGCGGCGCCCTAGCGCCCTTTATTGGCCAGCCGCCACTGATTGATGCACTGATCCAAACTGCACCATGTGCAGTAAAAGTAGAACAGGTCACACAGCACAGCATACCTCTTAAACCTCTGAGTTCCCTGGTTTTACCCCTTGGCCATTTTTGCACTTTTTTATTTATGTTAATTTATTTTACTTTTAAATGTGACCAGCAGTGGCTTGTCTTAAGATCCACTAGGATTTAACTTAGGTGAAAACAATTGATATTATTGATTTTAGTAGTATTTTTTTGTGTTTGTTAAAACCATATTTCAAGATTGTGCCTTTTTGTAAGACTCTACGGTTAAGTATTGTTAATAAATGGCTCATAATAACACATAATAGTCATAATTTCAAAATTCCTGTCAACTTTTAACTTAAAAAAAATCTCTGTTCCAGTCACAGAATCCCTGCAGCTGAAATGACCTCTTTTTAATGTCAGATCACTGACTAAAAATCTATTTGGGTAATGATTTGATGAGCTACAGCAGCATAACACTGATCAGGACAGCGTCACACAACACGACAAGAGGAAAGATTACTGCTATTTTATCTGTACAGTGTGTATGCAATGACACTGACCTTGCTGAATTTACATCATCTGAATATCTTGTTCTTAAACAAAGCAGAAGTATCAGCACTCATCATTACATTATATCACCCGCCAAGATATGCAAGATATTTTGCTATGAAATTCTCAGAGCTGACCTCACTTGGTGTCGCTAGATATAACAGATTCATCCTGAACAGACCTAAATATTCCCATCCATCATATCTACAAAAATGGTGCCAAAGCTATAGAGCTGTCACTTTACTGAACAGCTGTGAACTCATGTAAATGAAGCCTCTCATCAGCATAGTGACGCACAACAGGATTGAACATTGATAACGTTTCTGTCCCTGAATTTCCGAGAATCACTAAGTGTTTTATTTTCTGAGGCCGACCTGATCTTATGAAAGGCTAAAAAGGGATTCCTAAATGGCATGGTGGCAGCTATGTTCTCTAAAAATAGTTTTTGAAATGCTGCTGTTCTACTAAAGCCTAAAAACAGGTTGACTAACAGAGTTTAACCAGCTGGAGGCTGATATCCAAGCTTCGATTCAGTGTCAAACTCTAAAAGATTGAAAATAAACTCTTCTCTTAAAGAAAAAAATATCCTGGAGGAATTTCTGTCAAGCCTCAGAACATATCAGAGCACTGAAACTGCCCTTACAACTTAATGAAAATATATGTTTTAGTTCTTGTCCTTTTAGGCCTCAGCATGACACTGGATACAATTAATCTCAATATCTTAGTTAGTCTTTCTGACTGTGTTATACTGAAACATGACATCTGCTAGGTGGTTGCCCAAAGGAACAAAACACAAATTAAAAGGAAAAACCTGAATCCTTGGCCTTAGTGAAGGGATCCAGTGGCTCTGGTATGTTGCATCTTACGTGATGCATTTATTTGAGTTTTTATCTTTATTTTTTATCTTATTTTGGTATTATTATTTTCATCCTTATATGAAATGTACTAAACTTTCTAACCGTAAGCTACATCAAGAAAGGCATTTCAACCCTGTTAAGTTCAGTCTGTCTATTTTTATGTGAAGCACTGTGTAAATGTAACTTCTTTGTTGTAAAGCACTTATTTAAACTTTTTGTTTTCATGTATTTTAATTGGGTAGTTCCCAGTGTTGCTAATTTATAGTTTTGAATTTGTCCCCCGGCACTTATCAACACACAACACCTGTGTCTAGCAATGTATTGTTACAATGGAAAGAACCCTTCAATAGGCAACACAACAATGAGAGTAAGTGTTGAAGAATGAGGAACGCTTTGAGAATCACTGAAACATTAATGAATTCCTGAAAAACTGAATCAAGGTATGATCGGCTAACAGAGAACAGACTGAGACATTATATGAGTGAATCAGTGATTAGTTGATAAATATCAATGAAACAGAGTAAAGGACCCCTGTCTCCATGAAACACATGAAATTTAATCATTTTTCTTTCTGTGCACTCCAGAGTAAATAAATAATACTGAGCAGTTTTTTAAGGTGCTCCTAACTATCACACTCGAAAGACTGAAGGCTTTGTTCACAGTAAATAGATTACATGGAAGACTGTACCACAACAACTGTGACTTTACTCTGCAAGATGTGCTATTTTTAGTAAGCATACTTTAATTCCTCTTGCACAGAGGTGGCTGTACTCACCACTACACCTCTGATCATTCCTGAACTTTATGTCTTTATACTGTCTGCACTTGTCAGTCTCTTAGTCAGTGTGCTTGAACCCTCTTGAACACTAGAGTGGAGTAGAGAGCATAAACTGTAATTCTGATGGAAATGTACACTAAATAGTAGAAATTGACCAGATTCAGAAGACTTTAGAAAAACAGAGCAAAACGTCAGATTTTAACTATATATATCGAACTGTAATATATGGTAAACAACAAGGTGAGTGCAGGTAATGATGTATATCGTATAGAAAAAGAAACAAGTAAAAGAGATAAAATCTTGAAGGCTTTTTGAGAGTCACTGTTCTCAATTCCACTCCAGTGTAAAGTTGACACGAATAGGGGTAAGTATATGATTTGTCTACGGAGCTGTATGTGTGTGTGTGCCCACTTCAATCCTACTGCACTCAAAGTAGATGATGAAAATAGGAGGGTTCCTTAGTTAACAACAGTCCAACTACCAGCATCTTGTGGGCCCAACTTGCCATCCAGTACAGGAAACTGTTGTCTCTGGAGTCTCTGAAGTATTTCTCAAATTGCAGTCTTCTTTGATGGTTCTGAGATTCACTCTGATGTCTCAGTTTGTCTGAAGATGGCTTCAACTCAAAAACCAGACCTATAAATAAGATCAATAAAAAATGACTTCAATGGTAATTCCAGAAGCACTTCTGGTCATAGGATAGAGCTTCTAAAATCAACTTATTGTTCCAATTCAAGTGTCTGTTGTACAACATAGATAATTTATCAGTTTTTCAAAATCACAGTTTTATCAGCAATTAATTCTGAGGGCTAATGCTTTAAGCAAAAAAAACTTACTTGAAACCAGGCAACATAATAGACAACATTAAACAAGTGATGCAATGTTAACTGTAGAAAACACCAGCTAACAGTGGAATTTACTAGCAAAGCACATTTTAACCAGCAGCTAAGCTACAGCAAATGACAGTAAGAGTTTTAAAAGAGTATCAAAATTAAATAAAGTAGTGTTTCTAAAATACAGAAATATTATGAAACATGTTTGCTAATCAGCAATATCTCTTAAACTCTCTCTAAATTTAACATTTGAGTCGCTAATACTTTTAGCATATTCAACTAGGATTTTACATGGCACTAATTAGCATTTAAGCTAGCGGACGTTGATGGCACCAACGTTTTAGCAAAGGTCAAAAGGGTTTAGTATTGTGGAAATTAGCGTCACGGCTCGAGAACTTTCGGCTGTCCTTTGTCAAGTGTCTTATGCTATAAATTGACTCAACTCACCAGTGCAATGAACTGACACATTAGCGACCGTCTCCGTAATTTTTCTGGAGCAAAATGCCGCCCTTCCCTGTGAAACTCCGCTTTCACCGACAATTCAGCTGTTTGATACGTTGCCCCATAGACATTGCCCTTAACTGACGCGGCCGCGCGACTATGCACGCGACCATCCAGTGGACAGTCAGTAGGCGGGCTGAAGCATCTGATTGGCCAAAGTGAATGTAACTGTAAGGTAGTGAATTTAATATCCCACAAGGTGGTGCTGTTGCGCTGTCCATCCCTTGGGAAATCCAGCAATTCCTGCTGTTTGTCCTATCTGAGACACCGTAGTCTGGTTATCGCGCCTGTGCAATGATGCCCTGTTTGTGTAATGTATTTTTTCTATCCTTGTGAAGGTAAGCACTGTCTGCGGCGGGCTATACTGTGATACAAATATATTAACTAAAAAAGCATTTTTAGTTGAATGGTTATTTTCTTCTGTTTATGAATGTGTGTATCTATAAAATGCCGTGGTTCTGAGTGGTGAGCTTCCTTGGTTTGTGACAAACCAAGGAAGTAGTGATGGTCAAATGAAGCCCCATGAATCACTGAGGCTTTCCAACCCATTGCTTCAGTAAAAAGTTCATTACTCGAGGCCTCATTGAAACCGTGAATACTGCCATCTGGTGTTTAAATGAAAATATGACCTGACCTGAAATTTGGTATGAGTATCTCTGTTATGCAGGAACAATTAACATTGAATGCATCTATAGTATGTGCATGTGTGCATGCATGTGAACACCCATAGAGACACGTGGCTTTGTTCTTAATTAAACCTGCAATAAAAACAATACAAGAGTTTGCATTTTCATTCATTTTTATTCAAAAATAAAAGTTTTTCCAGTGTACAGGGATTCAGGCGATTTCTTCGTTTGCACAAAATTTCGCCTGCTTTTGAAAACACCCTCTCACAGGGTACAGAGGATGCTGGCGCTGATAGCCATGCTGTTGCAAGTTTATACAAATGTGGATACTGCGTTCTACTGTTCTTCCAATACACAAGTGGATCCTCATTCCGTAAGATGTTGGCCTCTGCCAGGTAGCGGTCCAGCTCGATTGTTGCATCAGCCGTGGCGCTCGAACTGCTCCTGCTGGTGCTGACTGACGTGTCCAAGAGCTGCCAAAGCTCACCTAACAACAGTAGCACAAGGGGTGAGAAGGTTGGTTAAGTCATTCAGAGTCACAACACCAACATCATAATAGAGAATACGATGATCAGGTTACTCACCATTATTGGCTGGCGGATCCACGGGGACGGCTTGTAGGTGGGAGGGGGGAGACTCTCTCCTAATCATGCTGATGCATTCATTTTTTAGGCGATTTATTGCCTCTTGTGTTTTTGCAGGACTTAGAAATCCCAGTTTTTTAAATCTCGGATCCAATAAGGTTGGCAGCGTGAGAGCACTGACTGATTCTAGATTGCAGATGTGTTCCTGAAGGCGTCGGATGAGGTTGGCCCCCAGCTGCCTTGCAGTGGTCAGGGTCTGGATTCTGCAGGAGACCGTATGATGAAGCATTTTCATTAGTGGTATCACCTTTGATCCAGACACCCTCCTCTCACTTGAAACTTCAACAGTTGCTTGATTGAAGGGCTCAAGAACATTAAGCACATCTTTTATTGTTTCGTATTCACCAGCTGTTGGAGGTGAAACGTCCGTTTTTAGGGAGGCTAAGGCTGCTCCCACTGGCTCTCTTAGCTCATATAGCCTCTCCATCATATGGAAAATGCTATTCCATCTTGTTTCTACCTCATTTATCATTCTGTAAGGCTGCCTCCCCATTTGTTCTTGCACCTGAACAAGCCTTTCTTTTGCTGATGTACTCGATCGAAAGAGGGTCACCAACCTTCTGCATTTCTGGCGCAAGTCATTTAGTCCAGGCACATCATTAAATGACTTACGCACAAGTAAATTAATTGTGTGCGCAATGCACACAGTGTGTCTAATGTTAAGCTGTCTGACACACGCATTCATGTTTGCAGCTCCGTCAGTGACCAGGCATTTCACTTTATCAGTGATGCCCCACTCCTCCATCAGCTGTGCATGCCCTGCAGCCAGGTTCTCAGCTGTATGGGCCTTCGGGAAGTGATGCACTCCCAGCAAGGAAGTGCAGAGCTGGTCTTCGTCATTGACGTAGTGACATGTCACCGCCAGATAGGCATCCATATTAATGGATGTCCACATGTCAGATGTTAGGTTGACGGCTGCAGCCTTCTTGACCTGCTCCTTGGCCTTGTCTTTGGCCTCCCGGTACCTAATCTCCACCATTGACTTCAGAGCCTGAAGGTGAAAAGCAGAGTTGTTGTTAGAATTATTTAAATAAAAATGACATATTTGCCTCTGTTCACACACCTTTCTGCTTGGGAGCACATAGTTGGGATCCAGTGCATGAACCAGCTCCCTGAATCCCACATCCTCCACAATTGAGAAAGGCTGAGAGTCCTTTATGACCATGCCGACCAGAGCCTCATCCACCAGCACTTTTCTGGAATCTGTAACATTTAATGCTGTCTTATAGCAGGAGCCAAACACCAGATTTTGTAAATATGCAATAAATAGTTCTGTTACTTTGGCTTGTGTCTGGCCTGTTGGCAGCCTGGACATGCTCATGCATGGCTCTATAATGGCGGATCATGGAGGAAGTATTATTGCTGTATGTGAGCTCTTTGTCACACACCAAGCACCTCACCTTTAATAAAATCATACATATTGTGACTGATAGTTCACTCTATGGCAAGTATAGAATAATCGCTAGATTCCAAGAACTTCCCACAAAAAACAAACCTTATTATGAGCAATTAGCTCAAAATGCTCCCACATAGGTAAGGACTTCCTCTTTCTAGCTGGTTCCATCTGTGAAATGGGGGATTTGCAGCACAACAAACAAAAATGGAACTTGGGGGAATGTGAATACACTTTAAAGTGAGTGAGTTAATCATCACCTGACACAAGGCTTTTTGGGGGAAAAAAATGCAAACATGAAAACAAATGCAACAAATCTCAATTCATGAAGCATAAAATACCACCATGTTGTACACACTTTCCTAAAAAAAGCATATACTTAAGATAACATATAATATATTGTCATATATTATCTTTAAGACCATATGTCACGGAACATCAGGCTTTGCAGGCCCTGCTGTAAAACTATGGGTTCCCAGTGAGTTCTTGACATGGAAGGTGGTGTAGAGAAGTTTGTGACTGCAGAAGAAAGTGCACACACCAAAGAGAGGAGTGAAATCACTGACAAACTTAATAACTGACACACATGCATACACACAAACACCCATGATTTCACCCAACTCACAAGCAGGTGTAAAAGAAAAGTATATATATGGAATAGCTCACGTCAAAACCCTAAAATAGGGGAAATAATCTAACTGCCTCTACTCCTAAACCACTACCTCTCTACTTCTACAACTATTCTCCTGCTAACTTCTCCAACTATTCTCCTGCTACCTCTATTTTTTAATCTGACTCACTCACTAAATCGCTAAATCGCTAACTCACTATCTCACTATTTCACAAACCACCTGACAACTCTCTCCAAACGCCGACACAACCCACAGTGTGCCGCAAGATTTGAAGCGCTTTTATGAGGAAGTGATACTTTGAATGAACCAATGACGTAACCCGAGCAAACCGAGGCCTCGTTTGTCACGTGATTTACTCGGACGCGACACAAGCCTCGAAGCAAGGCTTCATCTGACACGCCCACTTTTTCTCGAGTCACGCCTCGAGGCTTCAGTTCATTTGTCCCATCACTACAAGGAAGCTCACCACATAGCTAATTAGCTATGTGGCTAATTAACCACATAGCTAATTAGCCACATTAGCTATGTGGTTGGCTAATTAGCTATGTGCAAAGTATGTATGTGCAATGGAAGTAGCGGAAATGAATCGTGTTTGTGTCGTTCAGTTCATAGTAGATAGATAGATAGATAGATAGATAGATAGAACTTTATTGATCCTTTCAGGCAGTGCCCTCCAGGAAATTTGTAAAGTGTCTTGTGAATACAGAACAATCCTGTTTTTGTACGATTTGTTTTGCAAGATGAATGAAATGGGGACATGTTTACAAAGTTTAATGTATTTCTGCCAACCTTGTGAAGCTTGGGCCAGTAAACTCCCACCATGGTTTCAGCCGCAATTCAGAGCCCCTGCGTCCGGTGTATCTTTCCAAGCCCTCTGTACAAACACCCATCCACAACCATAAAACACAACGCAGAGTCCCGGTGCGTGGAGAGGGACCAGCAGGCAGTGGACGGGCAGAGGGAGTGGGTTACATACTACTGTTTTTATTGGCTCTTTGACATGGTCAACACAGAAACATTCTGGTGAAATCTGACACTATATTAACTTATATGTGTTATATTAAATAAGTATTTATTTATTATATTATTTACTTTTGCTCAACATCAATAAATACATTTGCTTAATCATATTTTTGCTCATCTAACCACTCTGGGCTACACTCTTCTCCTTTGATGCTCTGCACATCTGTTGCATGGGTGTGAACACTATTAGGGAAGAAGGCTTCAGGTAATGCTCTGGAAGCCAAACTCAAACCTTGGAACAAGGACTGGACAATGTATATCAGTGGATTCCATAGATGAGTTTATTATAACTTTTCAGGTTTCATTTTGTTTCTCTTAGAACATCTAGCACGGTCTCTTTTATCAGTTTCAGCATTTTTACTTGGGTCCATATCACTGACATTGGGTGACACATACTCGCATCCTTATTTTCTTACACTCACAAGAACATCTTTCCACAGTCTGACAGTTTGTCAGGTGGGTTCTCTACATTCTCGAGAGCATCAACAGCGGCATCTCCCTCACTCACTGGAGTAGCGTCGGGTGGGGCTTCCTTAACATCTTCTACAACATCAGATAAATTCTCATCCCACTCTGGATTATCTATGGCAGAGTATCAAATGATGATCAGCTCATCATCAAGCTCTGCAGAAGCCCGATAACGATCCTGACCATTTGAATCAGGTGTGTCGGAAGAGGGAAACATCTAAAACATGCAGGATGGTGGCCCTCAAGGACCAGGATTGCCCACCCCTGATCTATGGGGAGTTTTGAAATGACAGCAGGAAAGTTTGTGCTTCAGTATATCTGTGATATTTTTGAGAAGTGGAATCATGGTCATCGGTTGCCCTTGAAATCTCATTCACAGTGGTGAACCTAGTAATTTCCTTGGCAGCCTGTTCATGGAACCATGAAATATCATCCTACATGTCGGAGTATTCACTCATATCCTCGTGTTCATTAGACTGCCTGGTCCTTAGCTTGTGTATATTGCTTAGCAAAAAGGCCTTTCCTCATCTGCTGGAAGAAAACCACATGGGAGCAGAAGGTCTCAGTGCACAGGACCTTCCATATCCCCCGGCTGCACTGTGCAGACTGGGAGATCTGTAGCTTGTGTCTGACTTCCACTCATCAGCAAGCTTATGTTTACCTTGAAGGTGAACAGCTATTACCAAAACCCTATCTCTAGCCTCCAGAGTGAAAGTAGTTAAATGTAGCCTGTTGTCTGACTGCCCTCCTAACACGTCAGATACATATCTGGCTATGCAGTTCAAGGCAATTCAGCTCTCAGCAACAAGGAGATGTCATTAAGCTCTTGATGGACTGTTGGAAATAACTTCTCCTCACTTTCAAGTTGGGCTATGACCTCTCTAAGGCATGGATCCTTGGAAAATAGGGGGACAACAGACAAACCACCACACTCGTTATTCACAAAGCCTTCAGGCAAGCTCTTAATTAGCACCTATAATACAAATATGGCCACCTGGATTTATTTTGATTATATGACTGTGGAACTGTCAGTAAATGTGCAATAAGTGAGTGCTTCTATACGGAAGCCCTAAGCAGCCATGGTCCAACTTAATTTTTTTCGCTCCGTTTTCTCAAGAAAACGAGATCATTCTCTTTCGTTTTCTCGTTATAACCACAACTTCCAGCATCAATAACTCATTAGTGACACGTTGTCAAATCATAAACAACTGTAGTTGCAGTTGATGGCTGCAGTGATTTTGGTGATACTACAGTACAGTAGAGTGAAGTTATTGAATATTTGTGTCGTGTTTCTCTTCGCTGTTGAAGCGGTTTTTGTCACATACGTTTTGTATTGTAGAGGTGAGGATCACTGTAGATTAATAATGATCACGGACACAGGACGTACTCACAGGCTCATGTTTACTGCCGCTTGCTCGAATTCACATTACAAGTTGTAAGCATGTAGTAGAACATGTACTAGCGCTCCTAGTGGAGACGCTTACTAACTACACATCACATCTCCCTTTTTTTTATTTTTAGAAGATGAACTTGTAATAACATATTATGCAGCTTATCATAATGTAATGGCACTCAAATATAACTGGCCTACTATTTTTATAACAACAATGCTATAGAACTAAGCTTTTTTACTGTAGCAGCTGTAACATGCTAAACTACATGAACGTAGTTTTCTTTTTAGCATTTCTTATTTGTCATTACAGTGAGTATCTTTTAGGAGATTTTATCACTCTGCCGTAGCGAGATGTTTTAACTGCTAGACCCTTTTCAGCTGTAGATAGAGTCTGTTTGACAGTGGATTGTGGTGGTGATGTTATCACTACTGGACCTGCGTGATTGTCCTCAGCAGTAGGTGCTTCAGAGTCCATGGTTTCATCTTCGTGAACATCTTCTTTGCTATTGAGCAGATGTCTCCTGTTTCTTCTAAAGACGTTACCTTGAGGTGTGTGAACAATGTATGAGCGTGGCAGGTTGTGGTCACTTTGAACAACTGCTGGTTGCCACGTATTGCCAACTCTGACTCGAACTGTTTCTCCTTCCTCTAGTCCAGGAAGTTCCTTCGCTCCTCGGTCATAGTAGTGGTTTTGTTTCTGTTGTCTTTTCTGTAGCTGCTTGTGAATGTCTTTATGTAGCTCTGGTTTTAACAGATTAGCACTTGCCGGCAGCTTGGTTTTCAGGCATCTACCCATTAACAGCTGGGCAGGTGACAGTTTCACTCCATCTAGTGGTGCGTTTCTGTACTCAAGGAGTGCAAGGTACGGGTCACCTTGGCTTTCTCTTGCCTTTTTGAGCAGATTTTTCACCGACTGAATCGCTCTTTCACTTTGTCCATTCGATTGTGGGAATCCAGGGCTCGAAGTGACGTGTTTAAACTCCCAGGTCTTTGCAAATTGGGCAAACTCTTCACTTGCAAACTGAGGCCCATTGTCAGACATGACAATATCTGGGATTCCATGTCGAGCAAATATTGATTTGAGGGCAATGATCACCTGCTTGCTTGTTGTCTGTGGAAGTCTTGCTATCTCTGGATATTTTGAATAGTAATCCACACATAGCAGATATTTATCCTGATCGAAGTGGAACAAATCAAGTCCAACTTGCGTTTGTATGTGTTGCAAATGGAACATTTCATCACAGTGTCCTCAATTTGCTTTGACATACCAGGCCAAAACAGGATGTCTCTTGCTCTTTCTTTGCATTTGACTATGCCTAGATGGGCTTCATGTAGCCAGCTCTCATGCTGTAAGGAACGATCAGCTTTGCATTTTTAAACAACAGTCCTTCTGTACAAGTGATTTCTTCTTTAAATGTCCAATATTTTCTTATTTCGGGGGGAACATGTTTAATGTTATCCGGCCACCCTGATATGACTGCGTTTCTCACTTGCTGTAGTTCCTCGTCGTCTGCTGTTGCTCTTTTAAATTGCTCCATTTTCTCTTCCGAGATGGGGAGGTTAGCTGAGACAGAGTTCATTTCTAGCTCCTCCTCCAACACTTCAGTTTGCTCTTTTAGAAATGCTCTGCTGAGCGTGTCGGCAATGTACAAGTCTTTTCCCGGTTTGTAGGACTCCTGCAGGTTAAAGGCCTGCAGTCTCATCAGCATCCTTTGTAGCCTTGGTGGGGCTTTGTGTAGGCCCTTTTTGAACACAGCCTCCAACGGCTTATGATCCGACTCCACATGTACTTGTTTTCCATGTACGTACTGTTTGAATTTTTCACATCCATATACAATTGCTAGAAGCTCCTTTTCGATTTGAGCGTATCTCTTTTGGGTATCTGTCAGTGCTCTAGAACCGTAAGCCACTGGTTGTCCTTCTTGCATCAGTGCAGCTCCCAAGCCTTCTGAGCTTGCGTCTACTGACAAGGTCACCTCTTTGTTAACATCATAGTACTTGAGTACAGGTGTGTTGCTTACTAAAGTCTTAAGCTTTTCAAAACTTTGAACCTGTTGTGATTCCCAATGCCATGCAACATCCTCTTCTAGAAGCTTCCTGAGAGGAGCACTCACCTCTGACAAGTTGGGAATGAACTTTGCCAAGTACTGCACCATGCCTAGAAATCTCATCAGCGCAGCTTTGTCTTGTGGCTGAGGCATTTCTGTGATGGCTCTTATTTTGCTTGGATCTGGTTTGAGACCGTCCGCGCTCAGTATATGTCCAATATACTGGATTTCTGTCAGTCCAATTTTGCATTTGTCTTTGTTCAGTTTTAGGTTGATGCTTCTCACCCTGTCAAGAAGCTGTTTCAGTCTTTTATCATGCTGTTCTTTGTCTTTTCCCCATACTAGAATGTCATCCATAACATTCACAACTCCTTCCAAGTCCTCTAGCCGCTGAGCAATGTACTTTTGAAACACTTCAGGCGCAGACGACACACCAAAGGGGAGTCGCTTGAACTTGTAACGACCAAAAGGCGTGTTAAATGTGCACAACTTTGAACTTTCGTCATCCAATTGTATCTGCCAGAACCCATGGTTGGCATCCATGACTGAGAAGACTTTTGCATTTGGCATTTCCGCGATTACTTCCTCTACTGTCTGTAGCGGGTAATGTTCTCTTTTAATGGCTTTGTTGAGGTCTTGAGGATCAATGCAAATCCTGAGTTTCTTGTTGGGCCTTTGTACAGTTACCAAGCTGTTAACCCAATCTGTGGGCTCTGTTTGCTTTTCCACAACACCAAGCTGCTCCATCCTGTCTAGCTCAGTTTTGATCTGGTCCTTGAGCGCTACTGGGACTTTTCTTGGTGGGTGGATGACAGGTGGTACCGCAGGATCAATCTTGATGTGGTGTAGTCCAGGTACACATCCTAATCCTGTAAAGACATCTTTGTACTCAGTGAAGATGTCAGTATCCATGACTTTTCCAACATTGTAAAGTCTTTTGATTAGTCCCATTTTTGCACAAGAATCTCCTCCTAGTATTGCTGGTAAGTTTGACTTGATTATTTGAAACTCACTAGTTTAAAACTGGATTTCTGAAGTGCGTGCTTTGGAGCTACTTGATTGAAAACTGACAGTGATAACACGTTGCAATCAGCACCAGTATCAAGCCTGAAGGTAAGCTTTTGACCATTAATTTTCAACACTTCTTTCCACTTTTTCTCATCTCTGTTTGTCTGCTTTCTGTCTTTTTGTTTTCTGTTTGACTGTATTGTTCCAGTGAACAGCTCATTTTGCTCCTGCTCAATCTCATTTACGCTTCTGATCGTCTTTCTGTGATAATCTCTGGGCTTTTAGACCTGCACACACGAGCCTAGTGGTTTTTGCGTGAGCACAGCTTACACTTTGGCCATATGCGGGGCACTTGCCGTATTCGTGTTTGTTTCCACATTTGCCACAGTCTTTGCTATCGCTAGCTTTGGGCTTTCTTGGTAGCTTAGCTTTTGCAAGTTTATTCACGGCAATGTCACTTTCTTCATTTAGTGCTTTCATGTGACTTTGTGTGGCTTCGTTGGCTCTGCAAATATCAACTGCTTTAGTTAGAGTGAGGTCTGGCTCTCTTAGCAATCTGGCTCTGACCTGTGCGTTATCCACTCCGCATACGATGCGATCTCTGATAAGGGAGTCAGTGAGTTGTCCGAACTCGCAATCTTTTGCCTTATTTTTCAGATCTGTCACATATGCGTCAATGCTTTCATTTTTACTTTGAGCCCTTGTGAAGAACACGTCTTAGATACGTGATGTTCTTTCGTGGTTCACAGTATGCACGAAACTTTTAGTGTCTCTATGTCCTCTTCATCTTCCTCAAACTCCATTGTGTTAAATACCTTTAGCGCTTCATCTCCAGCCACATGTAGAAAGGTAGCACATTGAACCTTCTGCGACTTCTCGGAGGTACCGCTAGCAATCAGGTACAACTCGAACTTCTGGATCCAAGTTTTCCAGTTTTCTGCCAGATTTCCTTCGAGACACAAATTCTTTGGTGGCTTTAGTGGCTCCATTTTTAACTTCTGACACCATGTCACATACGTTTTGTATTGTAGAGGTGAGGATCACTGTAGATTAATAATGATCACGGACACAGGACGTACTCACAGGCTCATGTTTACTGCTGCTTGCTCGAACTCACATTACAAGTTGTAAGCATGTAGTAGAACATGTAATAGCGCTCCTAGTGGAGACGCTTACTAACTACACATCACAGTTTTGAAATTTGCAGACGGTCCCTGTTCACTCGTCGCACAGCTGGCTGCACATAGACACCAGTGTTACTTGTTCAGCTTAAAAGACAGCTATTGTTGATAAAACTGGGCTTATAGCACACTGTCTACCTTACAACAATGGGTAAGAGGCATAGTTTATGATTTGACAACGTGTCACTAATGAGTTATTGACGCTGAAGTCCGAATCTGTGAATATCTTTCCAACTTTAACGAATTCGAACGTCTCTCCCCCGTTGTTTTTCTCTGGGTCGGTGTACTGTACCCTAATGCCTTGTAACACACCATACGCCGTTGGAAAGCTCTCAATCTCTATTTTCAGAAACCGCTGGAAACTTTCGAATCGCACAGTGTGTTCAGGAGTTACGGTTCTGAGAAGCCCATATTACAAATTCGTCAGAGCTGGAGAATCTTGTCTGTGATTGGACGGTGGTACTGGGGAAACCCTGGATGGTACCGTAATGCACCGTAAAGCAAATCCTGTCACTGATGACACTATCAGATTTAAAGGGTTTAAACAGAGATTGCCAATGAGTGTATAAGTATACTGAGTGTATCTGCTCAGACAGTTCTGTCAGTGTGAGGGTTAACCCGACTGTCCAGTTTCTCCAGTGAATACAAGCAGTGAATGACTGACAGTAGAGTGAGGGATGGACATGCTGTATGACTGATTTACTGACCGGATGATCTTGATCAGTTTCCTTGATCTTGACGGAAAGCATCATGTGGTCCAGGGAAGATATGAAGAGGCATTTAATAGGGGGAGCATAGTAAAAAAAAAAAAAAAAAAGCTTCTGCAGTGCTGAGGAAATGCAATTCCACTTAGATTAGGCTATGAAAACATGTGGATGTTGTTTAAATCTGTTGGGTTTGCTGTGGATGGTGTGTCGCTTTGAACGTTGTTGTTTTAAGGAACGGTAAGATAGCATTTTCTCTTTTATTTTCTAATGCTTGGACCAGTGTATCCAGTGCTACAAGAGAAAAGTAAGCACTGAGCACCTTCCCTCAGCATTTACAGAACTCAAAAAGCTCTTATCATGGCTGCCACTTTCATACTTCCAGGTCATATTACTCAGTTAAAAAAAGATGATTTAACCACAAGCCAAGACTCAGGCCTCCTGTCCCATCTAGAAGTTGTATATTGAAGTAATAACTGATTTTTTTTTTTTAATTCTAATGTGCAGTAGTAGGTCTTGGTTCAGGTGGGGGCTGTGTTAGCAAGCAGTCTAAACATAAAACATAAACATAAAAATTATATTACAAAATGACCATATTCGGTTGCCTTCTTCATTTAGTTTTTCTCAGTTGTTTACACACAAATCATGGTACTTTAGACAAAATGACCCCAACATGTAACTCATGCACCGACTCCCTGAACCAGTTCTGCTAAACTACAAGCACAATTCATGCTTTACACTCAAAATGCAGTTCTAAAACACACTTCTTTCAAAACACTACACACAGTTCTCTGCATTTGGCACAATTTTCATGAAGAAAATCATTTGTTATCACAAGGAACACACTGTCATTCAAAATCCTAAAGTTAACTGTCCTACTATGCACAGTGACTGATCACATGGGTGAACACCTGTCACACAGTTTTACAACTAGCAATCAGAGCTTAGCATATTCTCCATTCTTCAGTCCTATTGAGGAATTTTTTTCTGCCTGGAGATGGAAAGTGAATTACCGAAATCCACAATCGCAAATACCTCTTCTCCAAGCTATAGAAGATACATGTGGAGATACAGCAGTTGATGCTTTCATGGTTGGATTCGCCATGCTAGGGGATATTTCCCCACTGCTTGGCCAGGGAAAACATTGGCTGTGATGTGGATGAGGTGCTGTGGCCAGACCAAAAGAGAAGAGAAGATGCAGCATAGTTTTTTTTTTTACTGTAACTGTATACAGTAAGTTCTTCTGTTGTTTTGTATGTGCAACTTTGTGTTGGTTGGGATGTTCACTGTGTACATTGTTTTTATTGGAAAAATCATCTAATTGTGTGTTCTGAGTGAAAAAAACAATAGTCTAAAATATTTTACAACATAGTCATGTATGTACTGTCTGTCGTAAGTGTAACACTGAACAAAAAAGGCCTAAGTCATTCTGATGAATGGAGAAGAAGTGTTTTCCATTCATCATGGTGTTTTACACTGAGCACATCAGTGTTCAACTGGTTCTTATAAATCTCTATTCATGTGATGGTTTGTGTCATTTGAAAACAAAATACCATTTTGAGAAGAAACAACATTGTTTTGAAAGTAAAGTTTCATTTTGCAGGAGAATTGTGGTGTTTTGCCCGTTGCGTGTGTGTTTTTTTGACATGTGTGTAGAGTTCTGAGAGTATGAGGCATACTTTCAGAAAATGTGTGTAAACAATCGAGAAAAACTGGAAGAATAAACTGTCTCACCTCCCCCTTCATTAAACCCATCTGTTGTAGTGTCTCTGCTTCTTTGAGTCCAGACAGAAGTCATTCAGCTCTTTCATTAAGCGCTTTCCGTCAACATAAAGCACTCAGTTCTTTCTGAAGAAAGCAGTTAAATCCTTTCCTCTTAACTGAACTGCAGTGCTCCAAGTCAAGTTTTTGTCGAGTAGCTCTGAGAGATCATGACCCACAGGCCTCCTCTAAGAGACAATAAAAACTTAATATGGCAGTCCATGTTTCAGCTTTGAGGCTAATTTAGTCCAAATAACTTGCATTTTAGTGCAGACATTTGACACAGAGTAGCATCTGCTTATCCAGTTGCTATAGCTAACCTGTTAGCAAACACCTAACATCTTACACATTCTGCTGAGACACAACAGTAACAATAATATGAAAGATGTGCATCATGACACCTGATAATTGTAAACTCAATTTTCTGTCTGACCTTAGCTCAGGGTTTTTTCCTTCTACCATATTAATATCTGGATTTTTAGCAGCATAGACTCCAGCCCCCCAGTAACCCTACAGAGGATTAAGCAGTGTATCGATAATGGATGGATGGATGGATTTTCAGCAGCAAGATGCTTAACTTGCTTGTTTCATTGTTGTTTATTGTGCCTCTGTGTTGTATAATGCCGGGCAGGTGAAGGATATGTGTCTTGTATGCGCTTGTTTGCTGCAAATGCTGTAAAGAGAGGAGTGCACAACGCATAACTACTCTTGTTACATGATACTGTGTTAAAGCTGCACTAATGATTATTTTAGTTTTAGCAACGGATCAAATGATTGTGATGTAAAAGACGTCCTTTGTAGTGACTCACTTATTGAGAACGATCAGTCAAAACTACAAGTTGCGTCAGTTCTGCACAACATTTTCCTTTATTTCAGCCGATTATTTTGGGTTTATGCCCCAAAAATTTACGCTTTTGTTTGACTCTAACCATCAGTTTTGATTAAAGCTGCAATTGGCAGCTTCTTTCAGCAAAAAACAACAGACCCTAACCCTAACCCTAACCCTAACCCAGCAGCTGGTGCACATACAGGAAGACTTAGCAGTCAAAGCTAAGCTGCTACTTTGGACTGTGACTGTTTGCTCACATGTTACACTATAAATTGGCTGTAATCTAAAGAAGCAACACATTTTTCATTATTAAACATATTTCCACTCTGCAGCCGAAGTTTACTCACATAACTGTGTCTCTGGCTGGTGGATAAAATACTCAAGATAATTAAGCAAATGTAAAACTGTAAAGCTGCACTGACAGATTAAACTGTGGAGGAACAGAGACCAGTGTTTAGGGAGACATCCAGATGATGTTATTTATTGTCCATTATGCTTGAATTTCATGTTGAACACCAACAACATTTGCACGGCTGTACACTATGTGACTTGTGACAGAATACTAACAACCAAATATGTTATCTTGAATGAAATGCTGGTTTTTACATTGTACTGGATTCAGTGATGACCTCAGGACTGATCACACTTCCCTCCTCAAGCTGCAAAAGAAAGAACAGAAAGTAATAATAAATAACTCACTCAACAATAACAGTAGTCCTTGGCCTAATCTCAATCAAAACAAATATTGGTTGACTTTTTTAATGCAGGGCATTCATGTTAGACACATCTCTTAGTGTTAACCAACGACAAGATTTTAGCCTTGAGGGGAAAAAATGTTTGCTGTTGAATTTTTGAAGAAATGTGGTGTGATTTTAGTTTGTTACCTTAAGAATGGTAGGCATATTCCATCTCAGCATGGTCACCTGAGGAAAAAAAAACATTAGAAAACAATTTCTATGTGCCCATCACTTTAAAGAAATGTTTTCAGGGACATTACTTGGCTGGTAGTAGTCATAGATCTTGACCACGGCAGGCTTCAGGTTCTGCACCGGGACGTCCTGAATGAGCTCCAAGGTGTAGAAGATGGGTGTGTTCTGTGGTAACTGAACAGGACAGAGAAACAGACAACACAATCAGCAGCAAGTTCAAAGAGCATCATGTACATTTCCCCACTGTGGATTTCTCCCACCTCTCTTATGTACACCTGAACGCCACCATCCTTTTGTTCAACACGGTCCACGAGCATGGCACCTTTGAGCTGTGAGGAGACCATATTCTTAGTCCCACTGTCACATTCTTAACACACTTTCATTTAGGTGAGAGTCACAGTTAGAACTCACCCTCCTCAAAGACTCTGAGTCTGGAACAAATCCAGAGACTATTTGGATATCCAGGATCACCATGTTTGTGCTGCTCTCCTTTCCGTTGTATCTGTAATAAGTAAAAAACCAAGAGAATGTGATGTGACCTGATAACTGTAGGAAAAGAGGCTTTTTAATCCACCTACTGGTGCACACGGGCAAATACAACATTCCTCCATCATATCTGTATCCTGCTCCTTGACTACTTACTGGGCCTTAAGCTTCAGAGTGAGCCTGGGTCTGGCCCTGGTGGAGTTGACCTCTGTGGTAGCCTCCACAGTGAAAATGCTGGAATCAGCAGGAGGTGGGACGTTGTAGAGATGAGAAATCTGGGAGGCAGGTAACCAAGAAAGGTTTGACATTCATGAAAAGTGAACAAAAGCATCAAGCAGAGAAGCACAGCTGTAGATTTCAGTGGGGACTCTAATGTACCTTTGTCCCCTGCTGGTAGAAACAAGAAAGAAACTCAGGGATTTTATTTTGAAAAAACACGGTTAAAAAAACACTCTAAAAAATGAAGTTCTGGCTAAGAAAACAAAACAACAAAAAATAGTTTTAATCATTAGTATTAATCTTTTTGAGTCATGACAACTTCTGATGAAATTATGTTCAACCAACAAACTCCACTGGGTTAGAGGAATTTGCTTTGTCTCTACAGTCAGAGGTATTTAAGGATTTAGGTTGACAAATTCAAAAAATGAAGTTGCCCGAAATGTTAAGAAGGTGGGGAATGGGACTTGAAATTCTCACCTAAATGTGAAGAAAAATAAGTTATCAAGCCAATTTTATGAAGTTACCTCGATTTGAATTTAGTTTAAAATCAACTAAGGTAGAACTTTGATTTTAAAATTACACACAATGTTCAACTGTTTACAACTTAAAAGCTTTATCTAAATCAGTAAACTGAAATTTTTGTCTTGCAACCATACATTTAATCAAAGGTCCCATGTTATGAAAAAATCCCCCCCCCCAATGAGAAAAGTCTATCCTCGCCCTCTTTTGTTTTCTCCACCTTTCAGAAAATGTGTGCTCAAAGAAGCCAATTGGAGATTTTCCCAATATAACATCATCACAGAGGGAAATAACACCACCTCCAGGTTGGTGACACCGCCCCAGAGAAATGTTCGGCTGAATCCAAATCACCACCCTCTGGACCTGCAAACTGAACCTCGCGAACTTCAGGCATATGTAATGTCTGTGACGTCTTCACTGTCATCACGTAAAGACTGCAAGAGCGGGAGTCTGCAGCATTATGACTGGAGCTAATAGACAGGCTTGGAGACCGTTTACTTGTTTCCGTGAGAACATTTGAGACACTATCATGTATAAACCTGATAATCACCGCAGATAACAAGATATAAATCCCATTTATAAGCTTTTTTGTGAGTGAACAAATGAACATTCATCCACATAGGCTATGCACATTCAAAACAGCCCTCAGAACTGCCGGACCTCCTGTGAAGGCACCGCAAAGCGCGGCAGTTGCTCTGTTGTTGGCTGCACAAACAAGCACAGAAGTCTGTTTTTACCTCCTTCTTCATCTGAGGTTTTGAAGGCCCAGTGGTTTCATTTTATTTTTGATGGAAATGTCCCCACAACAACTCCTAAAGTGTTGGATGTGACTGTGGACTGCTTTCTCAACGAGGGCCAGTACAAAGCAGGATTTGCTAAGAATCTGAAGATAAAACATGGATCGGTACCAACTGTCCGTGACCCAACTACAAACATGGGAGCTGTGAGTTTTACTATTTTATGTTGCAAACTGGGTTTTTAGGCAACAAACTTCAAATTGACTGTTTTGGGACCTTTGAGACCTATGGGAACTTGCTAAAAAGAAGCATAATGTGGGACTTTAAGTAGTAGAAATAGTTGTTTAAATCACATTTTAGAGTGTAGATACAACAATATGTGGGATATGTTCAGACTGTGCAAAAAGTTTTAGAAGGTATTCATACATGAATTAAAACGCTGTAAGGCTGGCCTGCTCAGTTCTTTGAGTGAATTAGCCGCTTTAATGCACTCTTGTGTGTAAATGTTCCAACAAAACAACACTATTTTGTAGGGCTTGTCCTGAATATTTGTCCGTTGTGGTGGTATTCAAATAATAATTTTGATATTCAAATATCTGTGCGTGCTGCTGCCGGGCAACGCTGAGTGTCGCCAAACGCTGGTAAGCGTTGCCGAGGCTGTAGTACGCCGCTGAGCGCTGCCGAGCATCGCCAAGGCTCTCGAACACCACAGTGGTTCTAGTACGCGGATCTGCCAACTCCAGTGTGATGTTCCGGTGTGACTATGTCACCCTGTCTCACCACCCCTCCACCCACACCCCCACCCCCCGGCTGACACCGCGGCACGAACCGAATATTCAAAAATTTGGCAAATATTGGATCCGAATATACAGAAGCACAGATATTGCTATTTGGACCAGCCCTACTATTTTGCAGGGGCACCTTTGCTGCATTCTGGACTTGGCATCAGACAACATGAATGTGATTGGTTTACAGGAACACAAATAAGTCAGAGCAGAATGATAGTAAGGTGCAGCCAGACCATTCTCTAGCACTGACACAGGCCTGTGGAGACTGAAGACTGATATGGCTACATGAGTCTAGTGTCACTCTGATACTGTTCACTGACCTGCACTGAAGCACATGCAGTGCCCTGCACCTCCAGGTTGAACTTTCCTGTCACATCCTGAAGGATCCTCTCCTGATAGAGCAGTTTGTTGTCCTGATTCACATTAAATGTCAGCTGTTCACTGGGAGACTGGACTTTCACTGTGCTTGAACCCTGAGGACTGAACACCAGAGTGGCGTAGAGAGCCAGAGCCTGAAGAGCCACCACCGTGTCCTACAACACACACACACAAAACAACAACTGCAATTAGTACTGTGAATTCATACAAATGTAAACACTGCATATGTCAGGATCCCTTCCCCAGCTCTTGATTCGCTGCCAGTCTCTGCTCTTCCTTTCCCTTTCTCCCTGTCTTGGTGAGCTGCTGCCTAATCAGCAGCAAACGTGATCACCTGATCTGAGGCTCGCTCACCTGCCATAAATAACAACATACATAAAAATAAAATCCCTGGCTCAGACTCCCCTCTCTTCCAGATTGTCAACTTTTGCACATGCCCTACTGGTTCCCTACTTTCTTAGTGTTGACTAGATTAGCTGAAAAGTGCATTAAACAAGGCATTTTCTCATTAAAAGTTGGCATTTTGGAGAGACTTGGTTTTCACAAGACAGCAGAGCTGGCATGCTAAGCTTCCATACTGGGTCTCAGCTGGTCTCTGACATGTAAGTAAACATGGTTTCATCATGTTTGTCTCAGACTTCATGTCCACATCAAAGTCTCGCTGTTAGCCATTCAAGCTGTGTAGTACCTGTGTGGAGGAGAAGCCTCCGTAATAGTTCTGCTGCCTTGTCAACCACCTCACGATGTTGGAGGCGTAGCCCAGATCTTCATTAGTCGGGGAGGTGCCCAGTTTGGCCATCAGTACATAGGAGCTGATCTCCACAGACAGAGAGGCTGATGATTTTGCTGCTGTCTGAGACCAGTGGAAGAAACCCCCTGAAAACAGTCATCCACAAACAGAGACAGTGTAAGTTACAGTCACAGTAACAAAGACCGAAAAGTTTCCTGCATGAGGATAAATCACCTTCTTTTATTGCAACTGTGTCGAGGTGATTCAGAAGGAGGCCACGGGTCTCCATGTCTCCTGCCAGGGTGAAGACGTACGCCATCAGAGCTGTGGTGTAGGTGTTGCTGAAGTCACTGATGGACTCCTTGAGGCACGACAGGCTCTTTCTCACCACAGGATTCTTGAACAGATTTAAAGAACACATAATTCAGCCTTTCAGGGCAGAGACGAGGTACTGGACTTCAGGGTTGGGGCACTTTGTGTTTGATTACTATGTTAACTAAATTTCATATTCCAGCAGACTTTAGGCAAAAGGCTTGAATGGACGATAGCTATAGCACTAACTCTTCCCAGGGACTGGGCAGCTTGCAGAAGAAATGAGTTATTAAATGTCCTGGTCAAAAAAAGAACACCTCACTCGAATGTTGCAAGGAAACTTTAAACTAGTGGTACATACAAGAAAACCCTCAAACATCTTTTACCTAAAGGGATTTTGCCTGAGAGAGTGGTCATAAATGTCAACATGCGTACAATGGACAACTGCATACAAATATTTTTTTTAAGAAACAGGAAGAAGCCATAGATTAAAAGGGCACAACAAAGATGGAAAAAATAACTGATGGTTTGTGTAAATCTACTGAAGTTGTTTCCAAGCAGTAAAAAGAAACTATCTGATCCACATCCACAGTTTTACCATCCCATCCACACAAAACCAAAACGCTTATAGTTTCAAAAACGGAGGTGTATCAGTAAATGTGTCCGTCCACATTTACTGATACGCCTGAAAACGATGGAAAACACATGCCAGGCCTGTTGGTGGTGCTCTGACGCGGTAACAGAAACAAACGGAAACTGGCGGCGGGACTTTAGGCATGCACAGAAATCTGTATACGATGTAAACGTAGAACATAGTGGCGGCCAATACGAGTGGACGAGCTGGTAGGACTGTAGTCTGGACGGACGATGAGGTGTAACTATTAGCAGTACATACGCACAGTGTTGTGCCAGTTCATGCTTGTACAGACCTAGCTCAAAGTTCAGTTCACACATATGAAAATGAACTAGTTCACGTTCATAGTTCACTTTTAAAAAATCTGAACTAAGTTCACAGTCCTAAAAATGAACTAGTTCACGTTCATTTGTTACATTTTTTAAATGGATAAGGCACTATGTTACTCAATAGAACCAAGTGCAAACGTCAGTCTGACGTTCATACTTGTTTTTTCAGACCAGGTCAGACACAGTTTGCATAAAAATGTGAGGTTCTTGCTGTCTGTGTCTTCATTTGTTAATTCATAAAACTTCGCTAGGTCTTCTGCTAAACTGGCTGCGGCACTAGCCATGCTGGACTGTCATCAGTGTTTGCCATAAACTGTTATAAAACCTGAAAACCGTTTTTCTCGTGAGAGTTTTCAAATGAACGTGAACAGTGTGTGCCGCTCATTCTCGCGAGTGAGCGCGTTCATGTTCATCATTTGAAAACTGATCCATTCACTTCAGCATTCACCGAAAATGTGAACGCCGTTCATTGAACGCGTTCATGCACAACACTGCATACGCAACACTATACGGCGCCATTGTTGTTGTCGTTTTCTGAGTTTGTTGCATGTGCATTTATCGAGAGGTGGAGCTACGACGCAAGCGTGTCAGAAAAAGAAGCGGATAGGTTTCCGGTGCCACGGAAACAGCGTTTTCAGATCTTTGCACTCTGGGACCTACGTTCAGAAATGATCGTTTTCAGACCCCCAAAACGCCGGCTTGGTGTGGATGACACACGGGTTTGATGAACTATTTGTGCCTTTAGGGCTCGTCTTCATGTGGATAAGGCCTGAGTCTACTTACCTTTGCAGACACATTCATTTCCAAGAAGGCAGCAGTGATGTATGCACTGAGAGTCACCTCATCAGACACACCGCCCTGTAGAGAGAACATCGTACAGACTTTCATCAATGTATCTGCTGCATTCAGGGACCTAAATCCCTAAAGTCACTTTGAGCACGGCTTACATGCATATTGCAAGTAGTGGTAGTTTGTTTCACAAATGACTGAGATGTGCAACAAATTTGTGAGTCTTACAGAGCTGTTGCTAAATCCAACTTGACTGCTTCAGTAGAAGGCAGCTGGATGTCTTTAGGGTATCAGGTCATTACAAGCCTGGATTCATGTGAGTTGGGAGTGAGAATAAATATCTGGGACTCCAAACTAGTTAGTCAGAACCAAGCTGCAATCTCTGGGGCTGAAAAATGAAGTGTGCCAAAATCTGTATTTTCCTAAAAGTCCACTTGAGGAGGCTAACTCCAAAAATAAGTCAATCCCCATAGAACCCAGTGGTAAAATATCCAACGTTACAGGAGCATGAACATGTTTACAGTCGGGTTCCAAAACTGTTTTGGAGCTTATTTTCCCATTCTTCACATCAGTACAGAGGCTAAATTGTACATAACTCACCCATTTACTTTGTAATAATTCTCAAAAATATGTACAATGAAAAGGTGCATTCATGAGACAGTCCATGGTCCAGAGACATTTGTACAGAACACCTCACCTCCACTCACACTCCACCTCATTGCTCATATTCATTTGAATTAGCCAGAAGTTATGAGGAGTCAGGCACTGCCAATGTGGCAACATCTGCAATCACCACACTGAGCTTCAGAAGGTTATTCTGAGGTTATTGTATTTGGCCCTAAACACCTCAGAAACACACTATCTCACCAGATAGTTACTCTAGATGGCATTGCCTCAGTCTTCAGTTCTACTGTAAAAAAAAAAACTAAGAGTTATTTTTGATCAGTATATGTGTTTCAACTTGCATATAAAACAAGTCTGCGGGACAGCATTCTTTCATCTATGTAATATTGTCAATATCAGAAATATCTTTTCCCAGAGTGATGCTGAGAAACTAGTCCATGCATTTGTAACCTCTAGGCTGGACTATTGTAATTCCTTATTGTCAGGATGTCCCAGCAACTCTCTCAGAAACCTCCATTTGATACAAAATGCTGCAGCCAGAGTTCTGACAGGAACCAGGAAAAGAGATCGTATTTCTCCTGTATTAGCTTCTCTTCAATGGCTCCCGGTAAAATCCAGGATAGAATTTAAAATCCTGCTCTTAACCTATAAAACTTTTAATGACCAAGCTCCATTTTATCTAAAAGACCTTATTGTACCTTATTATCCCAACAGATGATAAGGTACCTTCGCTCTGAGACTGCAGGTTTACTTGTGGTTTCCAGAGTTTCCAGAAGTAGAATGGGAGGCAGACATATATCACCATCACATATCACCATTACATATGACTAAACTATGTTTCCCCCCCGAGGTTCTGTGTCCTGCTTGTTCTCTCCGTGAATGTCTCTGGATCTGGAGCTCCACGTCCCTGATCTGCAGTCGCTGGCCTCACCACCTGCTGTCCTCCCATCCCCACCCCAACCTCTCCTGCTATCCCTCCCTCCCTCCCTCCCTCGCTCCTCATCCCTCCCTCCTCATCCCTACTCCCAACCCAACCAGTCGAGACAGATGGCCGCCCTCCCTGAGCCTGGTTCTGTCTGAGTTTTTTTTTCCCCCTTCCCTATCCTAGGGGGTTTTTGGTTCCTTCCCACCGTCGCTGACTGCTTGCTCATGGGGGATCCAAAAGCAACTTTGGATTGTTGGGTTTTCTGTTCTTCCTTACAATGTTTAGTGCTATGTGATGACATATGTTGTAAATTTGCGCTATATAAATAAAATGGAATTGAACAGAACTGAATTGAGAACAGCTGCTCAGAAAACCTATGGGTGACATCACGGATGCTTTGTCCATCTGTATATACATTCTTTGGTTAGAGCTCAGGAACCCTCTTGGATGGAAGATAAAATGTCTTCAAGACACAAAATAAACTCCAGCTGCCTTCAATTGAAGCACTTAGTATCACCATGATGGCCTGGATGACTGAACATCAACACAGACACCTTGAGAGGGGATCAGCTCATGCTGCAAATCACTGCGTTCATGTTACAAATGTGACCCAGGCTGGTGTTATTCTCTACAGATCTATGAATGAAAGGGGAGCTGATTCAGGTTCTTTTTAAACACAATGTCCCTCTGTGAAAATGAATACTGTATAAATTCTACAGGGCCCATCAGCTTACCTTCATTCTGTTGTTGAAGAGTTTTCCTGACTGTTCAAAACAACCATTTTGTCGCTGCTTCGCTTTCAGCCACTTCCTGGACTCTTGAATCTTTGTGGGATCGATGTAGATGAATGGTTTAGCTTTGGCAAAAGTTCTCAACACAAAAGCAGTCAGCCTAAGGAAACACACCACAAAGTTACAAAGACATTTACAGAATAATAGTAGTGTGTTTAAAAAAGTGAGTAAAGTTCAAAATCATTATAAAATCCAATATAATAGCTTTTATTACCATAAAAGCTATTATATTGTTCCCAATACATTTATATAATAATATATAATGTTCCCATTACATTTCCATACATGCAAATGCACTGGGAACACTGCACATTCCATTCCAAATCAAAACATGAAGAAAAATGTATCAGATTTGTTATTACTTTACAGAAGGTGAAGAAAAAGGAATATTAGGCTGTTCAAAAAAAGCAGTCTGCATTTTTTTTCAAACCCAAACATTTATTGTATAAACTGAAAAATGCTCAAAGATTTAGCCTTCCTGGGAATCACTAAACTAATATTTTGTTGTATCACCGTTGCTTATGAGTCGACCAACTCTCTAGCATAAGGCAACATGACCTCTTCAAGTAATCTGATGTGTTCAAACTGTTCCATGATGCCTGGTATGCGATAAATAGGTCTGACACCATAGTATGAGAAATATCCCCATATCATGATGCTTGCGCCACCTTGCTTCAGTGTCTTCACAGTGTACTGTGGCTTGAATTCAGTGTTTGTGGGTTGTCTGACAAACTGTCTGCGGTCCCGAGGCCCAAAAAGAACAATCTTACTTTCATCACTCCACAAAATGTTGTGCCATTTCTTTTTAGGCCAGTCTATGTGTTCTCTGGCAAATTGTAACCTCTCCAGCATGTCGTTTTTACAACAATGGGACTTTGCTGGGGCTTCTTGCCCATAGCTTGGCTTCACATAGGCGTTTTCTATTTGTTACGGTACTCACAGGTAACTATGGACCTTCTTTGATCTCCCTGGAGCTGATCATTAGCCAAGTCTTTGATCTATTCTTTGATCTATTCAAATGGTAGTTTTCCATTTTCTTCCACGTCTTTCAGGTGTGGGTTGCAGTCTATCATTTTCTGTACGTCTTTATATGTTAAATTTAAATGCTGAATCTGATTGTCTGGGACCATGCAGCCACCAAAGTAAGTTTGCTTGTTGTTTCAATCAACAAGCAAACTCAAGTTGATCAATTAACTTGATTGACTTGAGTTTGCTTAATTAATCAATAAGATTGACTAATTGATTGACTGATTGTTCAGGGTTTCCCCCAGTGCTTTATAAGCCTGGTGGGCCGCCAGGCTTTCCTTGCCCCCCCGCCAGGCTAAGTGTCACTTGTTTATTTATTTTAAATAGGTTTCTTTATGCACCAAAACAGTGATAGCAAAGACCGTATACAGCTTTTAACCGTATCTCGTGATACGGCTGAAAGCGTAATGGTGACATTTTATGGTCGATATGTGAACTTTTTCCGAAGTCGGAGGAGCACTGGAGGAGATGATGAGCCGCTCGTTCACCTCCAGGCCAAGGGGAGTTCATCCCCGGCAGCCGACCGAGCCGCGGCTCCATGATGAGGCAGAGCCAGTGGAGTTAGCATGTTAGCACGTCGTCAGAGCAGCCTTCTGCGAGCCGCGATGGTAAACATGGAACAAGTGGATTTAATCCAAAATGGTTAACTGACCCTAAATTTAGCGGATGGCTCTACCAGACCCAGTATGGTAAACCCAGACAGACTGATGCACTGATCCAACCTGAACCATGAGCAGCAAAAGTAGAACAGGTCACACAGCACAGCAGACCTGTTCAGCCTCTGAGTTCCCTGGTTTTACTCCTTGGCCATATTTGCACTTTTTTATTTGTTAATTTATTTAACTTTTAAATGTGACCAGCAACGGCTTGTTTTAAGATTCACTAGGATTTAACTTAAGTGAAAAAAATTCATATTATTTATTTTAATTGTATTTTTTTGTGTTTGTTAAAACCATATTTCAAGATTGTGCCTTTTTATAAGACTACATTTAAGTATTGCTAATAAATGGCTTATAATAACACATAATAGTCATAATTTCAAAATCCTTGTAAACTTTTAATGTTTTTTTTTTTTTTTACAAAAACACGGTGGGCGGCCGGTGGGCTTCTCTACCACCGGGCTTAGCAAGTTTTCTGGGGGAAACCCTGTTGTTTTTTGCCACATGATGACCTGTAGTCCATTTTAGTTGTTTTTGTAGCAATATATCCTCAATTAATTTCAAACTAGGTAGCAGATTGTAGTCCTGTAGAGGACATGTGTTAGGGAAGGTGGTATTGGCACTGTCACCACCTGGAGCCTGGGTCTGTTGAAGGTGTCAGTGCTGTTTGGGCTGTGATAGCCATGTGGTCGGTAAGGGAAGTAGCTGTGTTAGTGTGAGAAGGAGTGATGACTGGCATTAGAGGAGTGTATCTGGGGCGGCAGAGATCACTGTCTGACCTCCCGGAGGTGTCGTGGGACCAACTAGACCAAACACCTATGAAAGGAGGTTCCCACCTGATGACCCCAGAGACATGTTAGATATCACTGCTCACCGGTTTAAACCGTCAAGTTGTGCCATAACAATGTAGCATTAGCCTTAGGAGGTTCTTTACTGGTTGCAAATCCTTTCTTTGAGCACAAGCTTCTTGTGTTTACGCTGAACTGGTTTCCCCTCTCCAATCAACTTTTTAATCAAAGAATGCTGTTCTTCTGAACAATGTCTGGAGCGACCCATTTTACTCAGATTTTCAGAGAGAAACGTTCTGCAATCAGCATGTACAGCATTTGTTGCCTTCGTCCTTAAATGAGGGCCACTTGTTTGACACCTATTTTTTCACAGAACGAATGACCTCACCAATTGAACTCCACACTGCTATTGAGCACGCCCCTTTCAATTACTGATTCACTTGCACAGAATCAGCAGCATGCATGTCATGACTGTTGGGTCTGTTGGTTTTCTATTAATCTACTATGCCTTCCAGTGAATTTTATTTGCCATGTAGAAATGAAATTTCTACCAAAAACAGAGATTGATCTGGTTAGTGATGTTGGACTGCTATTATTTTGAACAGAAATGTATTGGCATTTCGTTGGGACAGAAATAAAGACTCCAGTAAAAGGAAGGGGATTATGCAGTTATGTCCACAACAACTGGTGCACTAATGCTAAAAACATAGACAGCCACTGTTTTGCCCATGTTTTTGGAGTACCTGACAGTTAAATGCAGGCCAATTTACCTTTCACAAGAATTTACTGTTGGTATAGTCACAAGTGCTTACATTTCACTAATGCTAGCATACTTACACAGTGCCATAAACTCTCAACAGAGCACATATCCAGAGACAGTTCATATCATAGCTGAGGGTTTTAACCGCGCAGATTAAAAGGCAGTTTTCCCCAAATTTGAGTAACACATCAGTTGTTCCACTAGAGAGGGAAAACACTGGATAAAGCCTATTCTACCACCAAGAAAGGCTTTAAATCAACACCACTTTCACACCTAGGCCAGTCAGATCACTTTCCCATACTCTAAACCCCAGCATACACTCACCTCAGAAGACAAGCCCAGCAATCCATAAGGACTGTAAAACATGGCCTGAGGAGGCTTCCTTCATAACTGCTTAATTGCTTCTCTGACTGCTTTGAAGTAAAAACAGTGACACAGACACCCCACCTTCACCAGCCTCAGAGAGCAACAGCCTCACTGTACAGGAGCATGTGGTGAGGCTGAGCTGAGAGCAATGAATTTGAGGAAAACAGCTGGCCCTGATGGTGTGACAGGAGGGTTACTAAAAGAATGTGTGGATCAGCTTTCTACAGTCTTCACAATAATCTTCAACCTGTCCCATCCATCAGCCCAGTCTGATGATTGTCTTCAGCAATTATCCCCTTGCCAAAAATGTCCGTCATCAGTGGGCAGAACAACTACCATCTGGTAGCCCTCATGCTTGTTGTTATGAAATGCTTTAAGCCAGCCTCCCGCTCACCTACAGCCCACCTACCACTGGATCATGGACTTTCTAACCAGAACAGGAAACCACCTCTCCTCCACCATCACACTCAGCCCTGGCTCCCCACAGGGCTGTGTGCTGAGCCACATCCTCTACTTACAGTACACATATGACTGTGCCCCCATCCATAGCTGGAACACCATTATAAGGTCGACAACAATAGGACAGTGGTTGGACGTATTTCAGGGGGAGACGAGTCCGCCTACAGAGATGAAGTCCAAAGATGGACAGTCTAGGGTTAAGAGAACAGTCTGGTCCTGAACTCCACAAAAACTAAAGCTGCCTTTTCTTCCCTGCTAGCAAGTAGGACAGTATTACTGTCAGCCTCCTCTGGAGGACACAGTCGATGAGAGTGAATGAAACCCTCATATTTTTAACAGCGGCACCACAGCAATCATAGATGCTATTATGCCAGTCAGCTGTGAAATCGACAAAATCTGCGTCCTGACTAAAACTGAGTGAGGCAGCGGTGAAACGCGGCCACTCTGTGGTTTGACAGACATGCTCAGCTGGTAACAGCATATTTCCAGTCTGACAAAAGAAAACTGCTGACTTGGGATAAGCGAGATTTTCTACAAATTCACTGAAAAACCCAGTGCTTAAATGTGTGACGGAACTAGCGACAGCTGTATCTCTGTCTGTTCTCTGGAGTTGACTATTAAGTGGTTGGTGGTATCACTGTGAAGAATGTCGGGATATATTAGGATATTTAAGGAGGAGTAAACCACATTTCTCCAGTATGCTAACTTTGCAGCAGAGCTATTCACAGCGCAATCACATCAGCTACAACCTCAGTTCAGTCTCTAAAAGTAGAGGAAGTATAAAGGTTTTGTTTCTGAGTTACTAAGTATGAAATGGTACATCATGTTTGTATGTGTGTGTACACTTTGTGTGGATGTGTCATTAGCAGTTTTCTTACCAAGTGTTTCCTGCTCCTGCACCAAATGTGCTGTATGCACCATCAGAATGTTTGTAGTTCAGCTGTCTCTGGTAGCCTGTGTGACAAGAGAAACACCTCAGTTAGGACATTGCTGACACACACTGGCAGATCAGTAGAATTTTTGATAAGTGTAGGTTCTGAGTTGATTTGTTTATGTTGTCTTGGGATGTAAAGAAAAACTGATGGAAATTTGGTACCATTGGCTGACAAATGAAAGGTGAAAAACAGTGAACGAAGAGCAAGGAGGAATGACCTTCAACAACCACAAAAGAGAAACGCTACGATTGGAACCACCTGTAGCCACTAACTGGAATCATGAGCACTATCACTGCACTGTCACATGGTAGAGCTGGCTGTTCTGAATGTCTTAAATGCTTGACTCACCACTGGTCAGGAAGTTGGAAGCCTTCTCTCTGATGGCTGGAGTCAGTTGCTCTGTGTTTGTTAGGTACTGGAGGATGTAGATGTTGGGGGCCAGAAGCGCCATGTTCTGCTCTCCACATCCATAAGGCATCATCAAAAGACCATCTAGGTTCTTCAGGGCCCGACCGAGGATGTCACCTGTACAAAAACGCCAAATCACTAACATATAGCACATACAACTAACCCAACCTATGATGTCAAATGAATTAGAGAAATGCATGAATCCAGAGAAAGTCACTTTACCAGTTAATTATTGTATATTAGATTACAGTACTCGGCAATAGAATATGAGGTTTACTGTTCATATTGTGACTAGACTTTCCAATGATACACTGTATTTATAAAGTGTTACCACTATGGTCAAAATTAATTCATTTTAACTGTTGCCTGTAAATTACTGCAATTTTCTTCTTTTAAAATCTATTAACTGTGAATTGCCAACATAAACCATAAATACCAATGTGTCTTTAATTTTTATGATCCACAATTGAGATATACAAACTCTGTTGAACATTTAAAAATACATACACCTCTAAAACACGTAAAACTGTAAACGGTAAAGGCTAAGGCAAGCTACATTTTTATGAACTTGGTACATTTATTCAAAGGAAACAATGTAAAACAATAAGACAAATTATATTCTACTGAATATACTTTAGAAAGCAAGACAAAAATGGAAAAAATACTTATTTAAGGGCATCAGTGTAAAGTTAGGAATAATATCCTGAGCTGCCTGGCCTGGTGTCAACATGCATTGTGTACTGTTGTGTTTAAATTCCACATCAGAAAATTATATAATAGCCTGCTGTTAATGATGATTCTTGTTTTGGGCTCAAAGAAAGGAATTTACAGGAATTTATTCCAGAGATGGCTTCTAGGAGCCTGTTTAACTGGCCGCAGATTGGTTGGTTAAATCAACGCTCAGGTCAAATGAATTCATCAGTTTACCCAGGACTGATACTAAAGCACGGGCAGATCCTTTAATCACATCTGCAGGGAGCTGTAGCTCTGTTTCCTCTGTCAAACTTCCTCCTGTGTACAGACAGACAGAGACAACCACTTTGAAGAGAAAAGTTCAAATACAAGTCACTTATGAAACAACAGCCAATGGATCATGAATTTTAACGGGCCGCACTGATAATTAGATGCCAGCAAAGCGAGGTCTCTGAGCATGATCAATTCTTTATCAGTTTGATCAAATGTATAAAGTAATCACATTTAAAAGAAGGTAATACACCTCTTAGTTAACATGTTTGAATCATGTAATGTACAAGATCCTTCCGAACTTCTAGCATTTGGGTGTCCTTTGTCAAAGTATTTGACGGGCTATGCCTGGAGTAATCCATACTGACCTTTGGGGCAGAGCAGCCAGTTATACGTCTCTGTCACCTCAACCCCCTCAGCCTGAGAAAGGGAAATAATGTTTAGAGTGAGATTCACTCTCAACTTTTTAAGTAACAATTATTAAATCTCTGTACATGCAGGAAAATGCTTGAAATATTTTTTGTCATCTTGTTTCCATGGCACCAACCTTTACTATGAGAGATTTAGTGACCACGTCGATGCGACCTCTGTCTGGGACGCTCACAATCTCATTGTTACAAGAAACGTCAGACGTCACGGCCTCAGCAGTCACAGTCACATTCACAACCCCTAAACAAGATCAGTGCTGATCATTTCAGACCCTGTAAATTCCTCCAGCATTTCACAGACATTGAAAAGAGACGTGCTGAGGAAAGAGGGGCAGCAGTTCCTCCACCCTGACTTCCTTTAACCTTCACACCAGTGTGGATGAAAGGCTGAGCCTCACCTAAGGCTGTGGGGTTCATGGTCCAGCTGACGGTCTTGCGCTCATTGCCACACAGGCAGGATGTGTACTGATTTCCAGAGAGGGGAGTGAGGGTGTAATCTGAGGAGAGTGTTGGAGTGACTTTGACCTGTTCAACAGACACAACAATATATTACAAAACACTTCTACAATACCATTGTACAAATCAAACTTAAGTCACAGCATAAGATACAAAAAGTAATTATTTGGGTAGTGTGGGGATGGAGAGCTGCAGATGATGTGTGTCAGTCAGTGCATTGCCTTTGGCTCCTCCAGATAGTTTCCTCTGCCTAACCCTGAACCCTACACCAGGAAGGGGTGGATGGAGAGACAGGCAGGGACTTCATAGTTCTGCAGTCTATAGACAGTAGTCACAAACAGTGTAGAGTTACACTGACGCCATTTTAAGGCAGGGAGGGATTGTTTTCATGGAAAAAATATGTACATACAGTTAGGTCCATAAGTATTTGGACATTGACACAATTTTCAGCATTCCAGCTCTGTACAACACCACAATGGATTTGAAATGAAACAATCAAGATGTGCTTTAAGTGCAGACTTTGAGCTTTAATTTGAGGGCATTTACATCCAAATCAGATGAACAGTGTAGGAATTACAATACATTTTATATGTGCCTCCACCTTTTTTAGGGACCAAAAGTATTTGGACAAACTACCATAATCATAAATCAAATTGTCACTTTTTAATACTTTGTTGCAAATCCTTTGCAGTCAATGACAGCCTGTAGTCTGGAACTCATGGACATCACCAGGCGCTGGGTTTGGTCCCCGGTGATGCTCTGCCAGGCCTCTGCTGCAGCTGTCTTCAGTTCCTGCTTGTTCTTTGGGCATTTTCCCTTCAGTTTTGTCTTCAGCAAGTGAAATGCATGCTCAATTGGATTCAGGTCAGGTGACTTGGCCATTGCAGAACATTCCACTTCTTTGCCTTTAAAAACTCTTTGGTTGCTTTCGCAGTATGCTTCGGGTCATTGTCCATCTGCATTGTGAAGCGCCGTCCAATGAGTTTTGAAGCATTTGGTTGAATATGAGCAGATAATATTGCCCGAAACACTACAGAATTCATTCTGCTGCTCTTGTCAGCAGTCACATCATCAATAAATATAAGAGATCCAGTTCCACTGGAAGCCATACATGCCCACGCCATGACACTACCACCACCATGCTTCACTGATGAGGTGGTATGCTTTGGATCTTGAGCAGTTCCTTCCCTTCTCCATACTCTTCTCTTTCCATCATTCTGGTACAAGTGGATCTTTGTCTCATCTGTCCATAAGATGTTGTTCCAGAACTGCACAGGCTCTTTTAGATGTTTCTTGGCAAACTCTAATCTGGCCTTCCTGTTTTTGAGGCTCACCAATGTTTTACACCTTGTGGTGAAACCTCTGTATTTCCTCTGGTGAAGTCTTCTCTTAATTGTTGACTTGGACACAGATACACCTACCTCCTGGAGAGTTTTCTTGATGTGGCCAACTGTTGTGAAGGGGTTTTTCTTAATGAGGGAAAGGATTCGTCTGTCATCCACTACACATGTTTTCCGTGGTCTTCCAGGTCTTTTGGCGTTGCTGAGCTCACCAGTGCATTCTCTTTTTTAAAGAATGTACCAAACAGTTGATTTGGCCACACCTAATGTTTTTGCTTCTCTCTGATGGGTTTATTTAGATTTTTCAGCCTAATGATGGCTTGCTTCACTGATAGTGACAGCTCTTTGGACTTCATATTGAGAGATGACCTCACCAGATTCCAAATGAATATACCACACTTGAAATGAACTACAGGCCTTTTATCTGCTCCTTGTAAATGAAATAATGAGGGAATAACACACACCTGGCAATGGAACAGCTGAGTAGCCAATTGTCTAAATACTTTTGGTCCCTTAAAAAGGTGGAGGCACATATAAAATGTATTGTAATTCCTACACTGTTCACCTGATTTGGATGTAAATGCCCTTAAATTAAAGCTCAAAGTCTGCACTTAAAGCACATCTTGATTGTTTCATTTTAAATCCATTGTGGTGTTGTACAGAGCTGGAATGCTCAAAATTGTGTCAATGTCCAAATATTTATGGACCTAACTGTATAATACACAGTGATGAGTTATTAGGGGTTTGATCAATGTCTATGGAGAGACTTTAAAATTTACTATCCGGACGTGTAGGAACTTGGATAACTGCAGTGTTGGTTTTCTGAATAACTGTCTTTCAGTGTAAAAAAAAGAAGGCAGAATTGTCTAAAGGCGTATTTTTGCAAAACTCTGTGTTCCAAACAAAAATCAGGTATGAAATTATCAGGTAACATAAAATGATGTTGCTGAGGTAACACAGAACATGATTCAAGATTGGTTAAGACGAAATGTCACCATTGGCCAATAAAAATAAACAGCGGGCCACCACAGTAAGAGTACGCACTAATTCCACTACAGGAGGAGACTTGATGTTCTCTACAATTAGATGGAAAAAACACCAACATGTGTCTGTATTTGCAGGTGGAGAAATGAGTTGGAAAACATCTGCATATTCCAATATCTCTAGCCCTGATATGTAAGGTGTACATCCATCCAATTAAGAGTGAAATCATCCATGTTCATTACTGATCAATGTCAAGCTAGAGGCAGAGGGTTGAATAGCAAAGAGTAAGTCAGTCTTTTCTCATTCCTCTGTAAGGAAAACAGCACTGACATAAAACAATATTGGTCCAAAAGAAAGTCAGATTAAATGGATACAATGAAGTACCGGTTAATCAAAAATGATAAATTAATTATAAATTGCATTAAATTCTGGATGATTTTACAAGAAATTTGGTACATTAATGTATTTTCACCAATGGTTCATCTGGAACTTTGGTGACCCTCTGACTTTTCATGTTCTAGTCTAAATTTCAGTTTGTCACTTACTTTGGTTAATGACAAACACATACTTGCAAAAATAACTGCTGTGCTTTGTGTCTAGTGCTAATTAGCAATTGTTAGTATGCTAACCCACCACATCAGCATGTGTCTTTATGAGCACGTGACAATAACATTTAGGTCAAGTTAAATTATTATTCCTTACCATGATGCAGCTTGACAGGTAGTTGAAGATGGTTGCCTTCAGTTCAAACTGCTCTCCCCGGATGATGGAGTAGGGCAGCGTGAGCTCCAGGAAAAACGGCTGGAAGACGGTGATTTCTTTACGAGGAGCCAAACCAAAACCCTGAGGGGACAAACAGAAAGTCTCCGTCTCCCAGGTGGTGATGGTGTCTGGGACAGTGAGGGACACGTCCTTCCTTCCAGATGATCTGGATCAGCAGATATACATAAACACATTTAGTCAGATGTTAAAACATACTTATAAAACACAGACTAGTCACAAAAACTAAGGCTAACAGTTAGTTACTGTGACCTAAAAACATCCTGTTGCATTTTCAGAAACCAGTAGAGTTACACATTGTTGAAGAAACTTGGACAATAATTCTCATATTTGAACAAAGAGTATAATTCTCAACATGATGCACTCCATCAAAAAGACCTTTTCCCATATGCAACCATTTGTAAAATACTTCATACATTTACTGAAGCATCACAGACATCCTTAAAATTAAAAGTCTCAGTGGCTGACTTCCTAAATGACTTTCATTGCATGTATGTGTTTGAGGAGACAGCTGGAAGCGCATATGCTATATGGATACATGAATGTACTCAAAGGTGCTCTAATTTAGCCTCATTTCAAGCTCACCCAACTTCCACCAGGTCCCAAATCCAAGTCTCAGGAAAGAAGGTGCGGACTGTCTCTATTGGTGCAGCATCGGGAGAAGGAGCACCAGCTAATCCTCCAGCGGCACCAGGAGGAGCAGCGCCCAGTTGCACTCTTTCCATTTTGGCGATTGGATAATGATCGTACTCGTAAGCAATACCTGAAAAGACACAAGAAAATATTTTTGACCATAAATAGAGAGCAGAAAAGACAAAAATGAATATTTTTAATTTCAGTAAATATTAAGCATGTGGCAATGAACAGATCAAAACAAGTAAAAAAAAAAGAAAAAAGTCACCATAGGGGTTATGATGGTATTCTCTTCCTCTGTACTGAAGGCATGAAGGTATTTGGATGAACAGGTTTGTTGCCACCTTCATTCCTACATTCTGGACAATCCAACAACACACAAACGTCACCAGAAAGTTCATTATAGGTCCAACAACCTAAGCCGTCTCTCATATATATATATATATATTAGTGCTGTCAAAAATATCGCGTTATTAACGCGTTAACGCAAATCAATTTTAACGGCGTCAATTTTTTTATCGCGAGATTAACGCGGGCGGAGGTGGGTGGGGCGGGGGCATGGTTGGCGAGGGCGAGATGTTCGCCTTCGGAGTCCAACAGGATCTCCTGCTGGCGGTGGTACAGCAGCAGTCTCCTCGCCTCCATGCCTTTCTATCGGCTCCTTTTCCCCGTCCCGAACCACGTGCCGCTGATGCAGATGCTCCGCCAGGTGACGGCGGCCTGGGGTGCGCGCATGACGATTGACAAGACCAGAGTTATCTGTGTGTGTTGTCAGAGTGAACTGAGTTATTATCGTAGCACATCCAGTCTGTAATACCACTTGATGGCCAAACACAGCTGACGCAAATTCTCCGCCTCCTCCTCGTATAAAATGATCATTCAAGGGACATTTAGAATAGATAAAAAATGTGCGATTAATTTGCGATTAATCGCGAGTTAACTATGACATTCATGCACATGACTATATGGATTCAGATATTCGGGTCCAGTCCTACGATTGACAAGACCAAAGTTGTCTGTGTGTATTGTCAGTATGAACTGAATTATCATCGTAGCACATCCAGTCTGAAATACCACTTGATGGCCAAACACACAGCTGACGCGAATTCTCCACCTCCTCCTCGTTAAAACCAGGCGACAATGGTGATAAGAGTATTAAAATAATAATTCAAGGGACATTTAGAATAGATTAAAAAAGTGTGATTAATTTGCGATTAATCGCGAGTTAACTACGACATTTTTTAATCGATTGACAGCACTAATATATATATAAAAACACAGACACACACACCCATATATCACACGCACGCTGCATATTACCTTGAAAACTGTGTGAGCATCATCTATGTTCTGACCAGGATATGGCAAAATGGATCGTTTTGGTCTCACATGCAGGCATTCTGTGGGGTCCTGAACCTGATGTGGGATAAAAGTTACCTTCTTGACAGGCAACAAGTCAAATATCTGAAAAAGAAAAAAGTTCCAAAGACATAAACTGACATTTCTTATACATAAATGATTGGAGAGTACATCAAGTGATGCATAATACATACAAATATACTAACAACACAATAACAACAATAACAAGTGAACTGCAGCTGACAAACTGTGACTTTGTGTCAGCTCACCTCCCTAAGGTGAAGGAAAGTACACAGTGTGATTTATAGTTAGATCCTGATCCATCCTGTCTCCATGTCAGGGTTTATTTACAGTTACAAGTCATTAATGAACTGCCGTTGACACTTTATTCACACATGAAGCCGACATGTTCAGATGACGTCACATTAACAGGAAGGAGTGCATGTTTGAAAGAAGCAGGGTATATGCAGGAATCCTAAAGTTAATTTCAATACCTTTTTAAGACTTTAAAAAACCTTTCAACAAAATTTTAAGACCTCATCGCCACTTTAAGCTGTTGTTAGCAACACATCTTTAACAGTTGTAGTGTGCAACTTAACAGAAATCAGGTGAGCTGAGAAGGAATAAAGCTGGAAATAATAAATTAAATTAAAGGCAGGTTTATTGACGTTCCCCTCAGGTCACAACAAGTAACAACTGCTATTCAAAGCCAACTTACAGAAAACAACAAGAACTTATTACATCATGATCAAAACTTAGGACATGTGCCTGAGATTGTAATTTGCTTTCCATCATCTTTTTATCATTTTTTAAGCTGCTGCCTAAAGTAGGGTGCTAACCCCAGTCTATTGTCGTATCCAGTTTTGTCCTTGCCAAAGGTGAATGTCTTAGCAATGTCCGAATCCAGAAACATCGATTTTTAAAAATATCAGAAATGCCTTCGTTGAGTTCAATGAGTGGTGATTCTCAGGTGACCAAACGTCAGGTTTTCACGTCCTGTCCTGGCCGTCCTGCTTGTTTTCTATAAAGTGATGAAAATGTCCTGGTTTTCATTGTTTTAAAGAAGGATGAAGAAGAAAACTAAAGATACAGATGTTTTTTGTTAGTTTTTGTAAGTTTGTGAGAGCTATTTATGTTAAAGTTGGATTGTTAATATAACACAGGTATTTTTTTCCAATACAGAAGAGATACTATTTTTTTTATTATTTCATTTTGTTAACTTGTCATAATAAAACATGTTGAGTTACCTCTGAGGAGCCTGTCTGAAGTTGTGTCTTTGGTTATGGATAGTATTTAGTAATAGAACTGTTTTCTATCCATACAGAGGAGGCATACTTTAAATGCATTGAAATTATAAGACATCTCTGAGTAAACTTCAAGTATCATTTGAGTATCTCATTGCCGGGCCGATTGTCCTGATTTTCGGTAATCAAAATATGGTTACTCCATGATTCACCTCTGTGTTGAGACACCTGATACCCTACGCACGCAGTGTTGGTGTGCCACCCATCGCCACTCTTATGCCAGCAGATGATGAGGCAGAAGTCGCAGTCACAGCTGTGTTGGCTAGCTCAGCCGTCACTTTACCAGGTGGTCATGTTGAAGGTGGACCACAGAAAGATGCTATTGACAGCTGCTGCTGTTCGCGGCCAACAGCAGTCTTGTGGCTAGTACCTTGCATTAGCTGTTGTGTGACGTTGCACCAGTGCGCGCGCGGCCCCGAGGCAATCTAGCTCCGAGTACAACACCGACGCATCGTTGTTTGTAATAGTCGTACGGAGGAAAGTAAATATTCATGGATACTTTCTGGAGTCAAAGCTTGAATACCACTAAAATTTAGTACCTAAAATCGCGATTAAGACTTTTTAAGACTTTTTAAGGGGCTTAATTTTCCCACAATTGATTTATCAACTTTTGATACTTTTTAAGACCCCGTGGACACCTTGAGAAGCCTATTCATCTTATCTGTGGCTAACACCAGCAGTTACCTTTTCTGCATTCAGAGTCTTCCCTGGCTCTTTGATGAGGACACTCTGGTCGATGGCGCTCACACCACACAAAGAGTTTGGGTTTGCTGTCAACTGCATGTTGGTGTCCTCTCCTGGGACTGGTGAGGACACTGAAAACTCCAGCGACACCTGACACACACACACACACACACACACACACACACACACACACACATCAAACCAGTCAAACTTCATTGGTACAAGATGTAAACTTATGATTTTGCCATAAGTTCCAACTTGTATACATGCAACAACACACTAGTTTAGCTCTGGATCTTGAGGGCAGACCATTGTTCAGTACATAAAGTTCAACAATTAAACTGCCACAGACAGCGTGGTCAAGTGTTATGCTTACTTTTCTGGCACATGCAACGACAATGTTATCATCCATTCCACATGAGTTGGCTGACTGAACGTACCTTGGATTTGCATGCAATGGCCTAAGAAAATTAACATGCTGGACCCTCAACATGAATTAACTTGTGGTGAGTAGTGTAACGAAAGAGACTGCACACAAACTGCACCACCACACAACAATACCTCTAGAGCAGTGGTTCTCAAATGGGGGTACGTTTACCCTGGGGGAACTTGAAGGTAGGCCAGAGGTACATGACATTTTTAAAAAATATTTTAAAGATAAAAACAATTTTAAAAAATCCTTTATAAAATACATTTATTGAATAACACTTATATATATATATATATATATATATAAAATATGAATGTAAGTTCATAAACTGAACTTCATATCAAGTAGGCTATTCTATTTCATTACCATAAACCCAGGGTTTCCCCCATACCATGATGGTGCGACCCAACCTGGCATGTGCCACACGGCATCAACTGTCAATCAACTATCAATGTAGCAAACCAATTACCCTGGCTAACCCCCCACCCCTGCTTTGGGTTTAGACCTAAATGTCATCAGTTGGTGCCACGCGTCATCTTCTGGCACTGACCTTGTGACTGAAGCAATTCTCAGTGGAGAAGTCAGCACTGTGGGCGATCACATTCTCGCTGGGGAGGACAGCATAAGCCACAACCTGGACCTCTGGCGCCATCTCTGGAGACACCAGCAACTTAAAGGACACCTGGCCCTCGTTCACTGAAACAGCAACCCAACTATTGTAAATCACTTTTCTTTGAACACTCATCATCCACACATGCTTCCATAGATCAGTTTAACAGGTCAAAGATTTCGTATTTCAAGTCAGTCTGGACACACCTGGTTTATTTTCCAATTCAACCTGTTTGTGTCCTTGCATGGCGATGGCTCCTCTGGACAAGACCTGAGAGAAAATGACACATAGAATGAGTAATGGACTGGTAAAATCTTCACTTCATTTCTGTCCATTGTTCTGGTATTAACTTGGTCTGCTTGAGGTTTTTGGTTTTATTAAACATATCATGACTTTTACCAGCTCTATTAATTCTGGCCTCAAAGGGCCGATATGATATTGAAATTAAAAACACAGAAATGATACTAGACTAAAATGTGGCACAATGACAAACAGTACTTAAAGTCACAGTCCGTAAATAATCATTTGTCAACTATAGAGGCTGTGTTTCATAATAGGACTGAGACATTATTTGAACTGCGAACATTTCTCATGTTTCCATTCCAGTAGTCTGTCAATGAATGTGTCATGTTTGTACTGGTTGGTAAGGATGTCCGGCTCTGTTGTCCCTTTACTGTGAATGCACTAATGTGACCACACTGAGATTTTTTTCACACTGCTGACAGATGAGGAGGAATCACTTTCCAATATTCTGAGCTATAATCCTAAATTTAAACTTGTTCCTTGCAGTGTTTTAAGTTGTAAGTGTTAAAGTTACAAGGTACAGTATGAAATGAGATTTTTGCACCCAAAACATATGAAGAGCTTTTACAATACGATGTCTTGAAATAACTGAAACTACCTAACAGCTGAGTTAATGCTAAAACCATTTGTCAATTCATCAGTCAATTGACAGAAAAGTTTGATCGTCTGTTCCAGCATTTGTGACTGTATTTGTCACTATTTTGTTACAATTAATAGAAAATAATAAGCAGATCATATTTAAAATGACCATTGGCTGCTGTTCTATATAAAGTGGTTCAAGAATAGGTTCACATCAACAACAGTGAATTCCTGCTTCTGAAATAATACGTGTCAATAATAATCTAATGATATAATATGTAATAGTATAACAGTCACAGGGGACATTTTTCTGTACTGAGTACTTTGACTTTTAATACTTAGGAAACATTTTCAATGCAGGACTTGTACATGTCACAGAGTACTTTCACAATGGAGTACTTTTACTTAAGTAAAGGATCTGAATACTTCCTCGACCACTGAAAAGAACAAAAGAACCCATGTTGGAAGAAGGAATCAACCAGCTAAAATAACACTTTTCATGCTGGCAGGCCTTGGTAAAGGTTATGACTAAACCTCTTCCATGCTAAAATAGTAACACAGATCACAATAACAAGAAAACTGCAGAGCAACATTGCAGATTTTCTGCTCTGATCATATGACAGGTAGGGTCAGTGGAAGTGCTCCTTTAAATTACATGTCAATAAATGAAATTAAGGCAAGTTTTAAAACAACTTTCAGTTGTTCATTGTCTCTGGAGGACAGAGCGGGTGACAAAATGACAACCAACTCACCAGATACATCACATCCACGGTGCCCTGACGTTCTCCCACTACAACGTACTGGATGGAGATGTCCTCCTCTGCATCACAGGCAAGTGTTTTATCGTTCTTCTTCACCTTTAGGAAGCTGACTGTTTTAGCGTCAAGAGATGGAGGTTGGAACATAGACAGCGTGTGAGATCCAGACTCGTAGGAAGGAGTTTTATATGCGGGGTACTCCAGTGTTGGTGAGTTGCTTACCTACATAAAAGAAACATTGTGAGTGGTTGTTTACATTGAAGAAGGTAGGTAAACAAAATATTAATCAGTTTAAATATGGTCACTGGTTACAATGGTAGCATCTTGAACAGTTGCAGGATACAAAGAGACCATTTTACTGTCAGCTTTCAGGCTGTGTTATTACTTTTATGGCAGCTAACAGACTGTAAAAAACGAGTGGAAGGGTCCTCTTCACATCACTGAATGAAATGAATCATTGACAGATAATCTGATAATCATTTTAGGTTGCAAACATTATTTTGATGAGTTGGGTGGATGTGAAATTTTTCATAAATGCATCAGCTCTTATGTTGTGAGGAATTTAAACTCAAATTTCTGCCTCTGTTGATTTAAACCTAAATTCAAGTTTAACTTAATGAAACTGACTTGATAACTTGATAACCAAGGTGAAAACTGTGTCTTTTATAAATAAATTCAACTAAAGCAAAGCATTCGGGAATACTTTAAAATGTGAGATAAGAAACAGTGGACTCCTATTTAGAAGTGAAATTTGGCCATCCTGCTCTTTAGTTTAAAAAGTAGTAGAGAGGGAAAAATTTGTTGCTGAGTTAATTAATTTCATAAAAACTACTAGATGAACAAAAACATGAAAGATCCAAAAACCACTGAAGAAAGTCTAATTGGAGCCACTCACTTTAAAAAATGCTCATCAACCTAAAAATGTGTGATCATTATTATGGTAATTATTACATTAAAACACTAACATGGAAAAACTATTTGGAGAAACTTTGCTTTCCTGTGTCTACTTAAAAACCTTTGTTAATGCTGTCATTCATTAAGTAAGTAGTAACTAAAAATACCTTTGACTGCAGAGGAAAAACTAGCCCCCCTTACTCAATGTAGTTTGTTGGTTGAACATAATTTTATTAAAATTTGTCTCAACTCCATGAAATGCAAACTGTTGCCCTTATTATTTTGGTTATACAGCATTTTTTAGAGAGCAGTACGACTTTTTACTCACATGGAGACGAACATCCCCATTTAAGTTCTCTGTGCTTAATGAGAAGCTGGCCACACCACTGCTGTCAGTTGTGAGATTCTGCAGCCGCCTTGATGACCACGTTTCACCCTCAAACAGGTACACCGGCATGTCAGGAATGGGTGCATCGTTGTAGTCAACTGCTTTAACCTGTTGAAAGCACAAAGTTGCATCACTGGGAATGCACATGATTTAAGCTACTTAATGCAGTACATGACATAGAAAAACTCAAGACAACATGTTCCACTTACTTTTCCTGCCACATTTGATCCTGGCTCATAAATCTTGGGCGTGTCAATGAAAGACAGCTTTCCAATGACATATGAAATCCTTATTGTGCCCGTTTGTGGGCGTGAAATACCTGAATAAGAAAAGCCTCCATGTTACAACACTGTGAAAGCCTTTTTGTTAAAATACATAAAGTTGTCTTATAACACTAACTCTGCCTTCAGATTAGAATGTCATCTATTTAAATAAAATAATCTATTACAATATTAATAATACTTGCCTGTCCCCTCCTCTTCCACTTCAGCACTGACATCCAACGTATCTTGCAATGCCTTTGCAGCAATTTTGGTGAAAGTTGACATCTTGAAGGCAAAAGTGGCACAGCCGTTGTTGTCTGCCTACATAGGACAATAAAATAAAGCACAAAGATACAAAATAACACAAAGAATTTATGTCATAGTTCAGAACTGTAAACTTTCAGCAATCAGCTGGAGTGAGAAGGACGTCATGCAACATTATCCATCCATTATCTATACACCATTGTATCCTCTGTAGGGTCGCTGTGCTACAGAAGCTGTGCTGTATTTGGCGTTACCAGACAGTTGCCATGGGGTTGCTTTGCTATTCCTGACATTTCCTTGATGGCTAAATGGGGGATTGTATGACATCATGCATGTCACTATGACAGACATAGAGCTCTGTGGGAGAAGTCAACAGATTACTTCGTGTCCTTCTTTGTAAGTCTTTCCGATAAAAATGTATTATTTTCATACGTACTTAGTTAATGTTAGAACAGAAGGTAATTACAGATTATTAATCAACAAGGTTAAACATGTTATGCTTGGCTTTCTTCATAACTGATGTTTGTATGACACAGATAAAATAAAGGTTTGGTGTAATTTACCATCTGTAATATAAGGTAAATCTGACGCCCCCCCTGCTGGTATTGTGGTGGCTTGACTAATGTGTGCTTTCTGTAGCTGTGTCCCAGTTCAGGGGCTGCATCCTTCGAAGGATCCAGCCTACCCATCCTTCGAAGGCTGGGTCCTTCAAAGGACGGGTAGGCTGCATGAGAAGGCTGCATGAGCGTTTGTTAAACGAGACAGTCTGGCCTACGACGAACTTCCTGCTTGCGTCATGACGTCCCGTAGTGCCGCTCCAGTTGCCTAGCAACCCAGACTGCCAAATTTTTTTATCCGGAGGATCAGGACAAGACGACTATGTTGTAATTTTACCTCATTTTTTACTGAATTTGATTCCAAATTGTGATTTTTGTTGTTAATATGTTTTACATACTTGAAGACTTGAGGGTCTTGTACTGTATGATGGTACAGGACTAAACTGTCTGAAAAACAAGAAGCGTCCAGAGCCGGTTTAAATCTGTTAACATTCACACTGATATGAACTTCAGATATTATAAATCACCACAATCTTTGGGCTGAGTGTTTCTGATGAGGATCACTAAATACCTGCTGTCTGAACAAAAAACAAATATAGTTTCTGTTAAGCATGTTTTCAGGTAACTTGGTGGAGCTAAACCAAGAACAGTGAGGAGAGTCATGTTTTCACTAGTCTACAGAGAATCACCACCAATAGAACCTTCAGCAGCATTTTGTAACCGTGTCACTTCACCTCCATATAATCATTTAAAAAAGTATTAAATATATGAATATTTATGAATAATAAGTCGTTTTCGAGGTGGCCGCGGTCAGAAAAATATAGCCACAGTCTTGGTAAAATATAACTTAAACACTGAAGCTATACAACTGGAAAGTAAACGTTTTAAACTGCAGCGGCTCACATCAATAACTTAATCGGTTTTTTAAAACTAATTTCAATGTTTTCAACATTTGTACCGTTAGCTATTGGACTGAGGTGTAACACAATACTTATACTGAAAACTAGAATCCTCCACCGCTGATGAATCCATCTTCTCTGCCAGCTGTGAACAGTTAAAACTCCAGCTGTTGATCGAACTGTCACTGGCGCGCAATGAATCTTGGGATATTTGGGGCTACGAAGGATCCACCGATGCATCCTTCAAATTTGTGGAAAAGAAGGCCACATTTGAAGGAGTCTTTAAGTTTTAATGAAATGGGACAGCCTTAGTCGCACCGATGTGACGTATGCGGCCGACAAATGCAGCCTTCGAAGGATGCAGCCCCTGAATTGGGACACAGCTTGTGTGCAGGAGGCGACCGGGGACGGCTAGAGCCCAGCACGTCTTCCGGGGGCTCGCCTACAAATGCTGACTTCCGCTGTGGTTTCAGCGGGCTCTCTCATTCCGCGGCCTCCGGGCGCACTCAACACACGTGGGCTGCCGCTGCCTGCTTTTTGATGTTGCACTTTCAGGCTCTCCAACACTTCATTGCATTACATCCATCACATTACTGATGACATCTGCCACACGCACCCACAGCACACAATAGATTTACACTGATGACATACAGACTATTTATGATCTTTGTTTAAATAAATGCCCCAATGAAGGGCTTTAAACTTGCTCCATTGTCTGCCTTTCCTCTATTGTTTGAGGCCTTTCGAGCCGGGCCATGACATGTATAACATATAAATATTTCATATTTATATGTTAGCTATAGTATCACATACAAACCAGAATCTAGTCGAACAGCAGAAGCTATAAACTTTTGTGGACATGCATATGGACAGCTAAGGACACTATGACGTGTAGATGATGATCACTACATTCTAAAAAATATTATCAGCATACTCGTAGACACAGAGAGTATAAGGCCTGTGGTTGGTACTTTATTGTGTCACTTATTGTATCACACTTTCTGTGTTCACAAGGGTCCATGAGGGTCTGCTCGGGTCTGTGTGGTGTAATTTTTGTCATCTCATCAAGTGTGTTGACTGAGTTTATGTAGGTGTAACAAAGACATACTTGGACACTTATTTGTGATGCTGGTTGTAGAATGTACGTATTAAAGGTTATGCTTCATGATGAATACAATGCAGTTACATGTACAGAATGCTGTATTGGCACAGCTTCTGCTTTATGTGCACGTCGCTTCAGCAGAGAGATGAGACTGTAATAATGGAAACCGTACCTGCTTTGTCTCTTTTTGGCAGGGGGGAGTTAATTCTTCATCCTCGAGATCAGAACCATAAAAATAGCGAGAAAGAGGTCGGCACATCTTAACTGTAACAGATCCTGGCACAGGCTGTCCAAACGTGTACCTAATTAAATAAAAAAGAAACAATCAAGCAGTTATTCCCTTCTCAAACTGGGCCTAATTCAGATTTTATTTGTCATAACAGACCTTTTACTTACTTCGCACATGCTGTAGCATCAATTTCTTGGTTTCCGATACTCATTTCTTCACTTATATTTAGTGTTACGTCAAATTTAGGCAAAACTGGGCACAAAACATGGATGTTAGCATTTGTACTTCATTATAAATGGACAGAATTGGCAAAAACAATCTGTCAAACGTACCATACTTCTCCACTTTGAAGGTGTGATATATTTTATCTTGGCCCATGGACACAATGACTTGGTAGGTTCCCTCACGGACCTCAGAGTTCAAGGAGTAAGAATGCTGCAGTATTTTACTATTAGATGTTTCATTGAGCCACTGTCCAATCCTGTTGTTGCTGGAATCCTGTTAAATGAAACCATTTGGAAGAAAAACACATTTATCACACAAACAGGACAGTTGTGAACACAGATGAAGCTTCTACATTTTTGTTTGTTGTTGTCAAAACGGTGATAGTCCTCCTCTATGTTCATTACACAGCTCTCAGTGGGGGCTGGTGGTGGACTGGACAGCATTTAAACATCAGGAACACTTTTAAATGTAATGCAGCCCAGTGCAACACCACCAACAACCACTATAATCTTTGTAATGAACCTAAAGTAGAACTTTTTGACAATGAAAATGTAGAACCTCTGTCAAAGAGGAGAACAGGAGAGCTGCTGTTTTCAATTTCACAGGTCCAACTACTAAAACAGGCATTGAGTGTACAGATATACACACAGCTGATATTACTGCTAGAGAGAACATAGACTTTTAAAGAGTTAAATTAAATGTAATTCAGACAAAAAAAGGACTTAAAGTCAATTTACTAGCTGCGACTTCTGAAACCTACTGCTCTAAGGTGTTGGTGGAAGTTGTGTAAAACAAAATTTAAAACCTGCTCCAGCTGCTGAGGGCTCTGGAAAAAGCTAGCAAGTGAACACCAAAGTGAGGCTGCTGGACTACGTTAACTAAAACATGACTTTTAAGTCAGGATGCTTTTCCAAGGTCAACAATGAATTTTGATACATAGCTTGAATCAGCTTTTCCTGGTCACTGTTACAAAAATATAATGTCAGTGATGTTCGCTGTTGCAAGACTTAATGTCATGATTTGTAATTGTCTTAATGAAGAAGCCTTATTATGTCCATTCGTAGTTTCATAGTTGTATTTTGGAGCTCTACTACTATATGTTCACATGTCATAATGTTTAAACACACACACATTACTTTTCCCATACTGTACATGTTGCAGCTCCTCTTTCCAGCCTCTGACTGAAACACTCCGTTTTAGCTCCCATCTCTTTAAAGACCCCCTGAGAAAACCCTGTCTCCTCTGATTGGTCAGCTGGCCCCCCAACATTAGGTAACCCTAGTTAGTAACTCCAGATTTCTGAGGAGAGGCACAGAGATGTAGCTCTAACAGAGGCAAAGAAATAATAATGACTGCGAGAGAGCAGTGCATTCTTTGAGGGTCAAACTAGCCACTAGGCAGGCGTTATGCAAATGTGTTACATGATGATGTCGATAAGTAAAACAAGAAAAGGCTGCAATTCAAATGAGGTGTTTCAGGCAGGTAAAGGAAAGAGTTTTCTGCGGGAGAGAATAACTTCCTTTGGTGTGGACTTCGGGCATTAAAGTTTGCAGACCTTGAACATGCATAAAAAGCAGCTATATAACACTGAAAGAAACGGAAAACCCCAAAGCAGAATATGGACTTTTTACAGCTGAAAGAAAAACTGTAAAAACAAAATCTAATTCAGTATATAATGTATATTTAACACAGTGAAAATCCTTGCTCACTGTGAAATAATGGTATGAGAATCAACATCCAAAATCTCACAGCTGTTGCACTCTGCACCTATTTTACTTGATCACAGAATGTGTGAGGTCACCATGCTGAATTTACAGAAGAAATAAAAATGGTTTTCTTACCTCGATCTCAATGATGTCGTACTGCAAATAACAACAAAAAACAGAGAGAAAGAGATAGACAGAGAGAGAGAGAGAGAGAGAGAGAGGGACAGAACAGTTTATCTTGTTATTATCATTCAGTGTCTTAATGAGTCTGGGTGAGACAGTTTTCTTTGATTACGCTTCAGTGCAGTCACAGACTTCAGACTTCAACAGGAAATATGAACTACACTTGACATGAAAAACTTTCAATGAAGTGTCTGTAATTCAGATGAGAAGACTAGAGGGCAATGTCGCACTCAAGTTTGTTGTACCTTATTGTTATCACTACAAAAATTATTTTCTGCAAAAAGAAATGTTGTAAAATGACCACCTCAGAGGGTTAATAGAATAATTACAAGGTCAGCAGAAAAGTTTGAACTCAGCACAGACAGACTGACCTGGAGGCCCTGGTTGTACTATTGATTCTTTGGCAGGAGCTGACTGATTGTGGACTTAATGTAGCTCAGGTTAAAGATCACACCTACACTGATCTCCCATGTCAGTAACTTGATTGCATGACTTCTGTTTAACTTTGCTAGCTGGTTTACAATTCCCAGCTCAGCGTTACACAAATGACGAACAGTTCACAGAACACTGTAAATGAGCTCTAAAACACTCGAGTATAGACACTCACCAGCCGATCAGCAGGTCTAAACTTGGTGTCCAGTGTGACCACTCTGAAATGCACTGAGAGAAATTGAAAGAGATTATGTCAAACGTTCATATCTCATAAAATCACATAAGGTTAAATGAATATAATTTACTGCTACAGTTCCCTTTGTTATGTCTGTTGCATTTTTAAGCTACTGTCCTGTGTCTCTTTCATGTAGGTAGCTTCATGGTTGTTAAAAGCATCTTCAACATTTTTCCACACTGTCCAACAGCATCACATGGACATGTACCCAGTAATATTCTAGATGTCCTGTGCTTTACTGAAAACACATTTATCCACCACTAAGCTTTATAGATTTGGTGTAGTTATAATTTTCTATTTGAAGTGAACTTCTATAGTTTTAAACACGATCTGGTTGCAGCTGCATTGCATGACTTTATAATGACCCACTGGTAGACAGCGTGTTAGTAAACTGCTCCAACAATAATCCATCAAACATCATGTGCCCCATTTCTTTAAGAGAACAACCATTCCAGCAAGTGGAAGGCTTATATCAGGAGGGTAACTTCACTGTGTTTTAAAACTGATTTCTCTATAAATACTCATCATACATACAACACGTTATATATTGTGGGAATTAATTTTCTACCCTCCTGCTGCATGACTGTTCCTTATTATCTATAGAAGGGGAAATCCGTCTGTATACAGCGAAGACCAACAGCATCCTATATCATCAGCTCACAGTTACCTGTTTGTCCTGGGAGGTAGATTGGTTTATCCGTTTGGACGAATGTCATTGGTTTATGGGCTTTGATCATGACCTTCTTGACTTCTCTGGAGTAAAATGTGTTGCCTCGTACCTTCACCTCCACATTCTGCAGCTCTTCATTGAGCACTGCAGGAGTCTATGACAGAAAGATATTTTAGACAACGGTCAGCAGAGCCAATAATAAACCAGACAAAATCACGGCTGTTTTCTTTGGATAAAAATAGGATCAAAACATTGGTTTTAAGTGTTATAAAATCCACAAGATATTCTCCCACTTAAAGAAACTTGTATTAGAATGAAGAATGTTTTTAGAAATGAGCACATAAATCCAAACCAGTGTTGGGAGCTGACCATAAACTGAGTACAATCATGAAAGTCTGCACTGGATGTTCGCTGGAGAAGAATTGTGTTCTTGCGCTCAGACATCAAAGTGACGGTCATGTGCAGAGTCTCGTTGGGCTGCATGAGACTTGCACACAGTTTGGTCTGAGCTCCAGCTTCAAGAACTGCAGGAAACGTCACCATGTAGTGCCTACAGAAGGACAGATTCACACACACAGCATTTACTCTTACTCTGACGTGGAAGAAACCTCAGCTCAGTATTCATGTGAACTGGTTGAAAAATTCACTCACATACACAAAAAACTAAACAAATCATATTATGTCCTCAGACACTAAAGACAAACTTACGGTCCAGCCAGCGCTCGGCTCACACACATCCACAAGGCACACAGTGTCCATGTCCACATCTGAATCCCAGGACGACCCATGACGGACTGCGATGATCCTCAGAGTCAGCATCTGTTAAATAGCTGCTGATACAGAAACCCAGCCCAGCTTCTCTCACACAAACACACCCCCAAACTTCATGCAGCCCCGTCCTTTAAATTCTAGGTATCTCACAAGTCATTCATTTACAGATCTTATGCAGTTTAATACGGTGTTTTAGAACTGGCTGCAAACAAAAGCCTATGTTAAACAGTTCAAACAGGCAAGGTTCAAAGTTGAAAAAAGTCATTTCAAGTCATGTATGATGTGGATTTGTTGTCCCAGCTTCATTCTGTTTGTACAGTAACAAGGAAGTATCTCCTAAAAGTGGACAACATGACACTCAGAGATGGAACAGCTCTCTAAGACCATCTTAACACTAATAGAACATTATAAAATTATCACTACACGCAAGTATTCCAGCCTCACTGTCAGAGATGCTGTAACATCATCTAGGGCATGTTTTTAGTCTTAAGTTTGGCGCTTTCCTCCATGGTGACGAAGGCAGTATGTTGGAGCTGTAGTCTGTAACTGCTGTTATTTCTCTAGATCAGTAGGACGCATTGGTATTATAGTAAGCTCAGTTCTGCAACAATGCCCTTTACCCAGCGTGGGACGTTCGATTTTTCTCTGCAAACACCTCCTAACCTTATTACAGTGGCCAAAGAAAACAAGTTCCCCAGTAAGTAAACTTCTGCGTAGTGATAGCGTCCTCAAACACAACTTATGCCTTACAACACAGTAAGAAATGTGCTGACTGTTTGGACTTGCATTCACATACACATTTAACAAATGTAGACATAGCATTTAAACATTTTTTATGTTAGTGATATAAAAATCATTTCGCTTTTTAAGCTGGAGTAGCTGGAGTGACTTGACGGTCACAGTCAGTATAAATATGTTTGAAATAGCTGTTCTTGTTGTCCTTCAGTTATAAACTCTACAGTTAACAAAACAGATGACATTTTAACCCAATGGAACATTGGCAACAACTTCAAGAACACTGTCAGTGTTACTCCATGTGTACTGTTTAGCTCTGGCCTTCTCTGACCTTGATGGTTTGTCTTTACTGGAAGAGGAGTTGTGTTTGTCTCCTCTACATTGTGGAGGGGAAAAAGCTTAAACACAAGAAAGTGCAAAAGTAATCACACTACAAGACAACCTTAAGCCACTGGTCAAAAAACAGACACCACAGTTGCATTTGGATGCAGAGAGAGTTTGAAAATTTTGTTGTTTGTTGTTCAGAGACTCTACTTCTTTATTTTTAAAACTTTATCTGTCTGTCTGTCTGTGGGTGTGTATGTCCGCACCATAACTCGATAAAGACAGATAGGACAGTCAAACTCAGCACAGATGTTCATCTTGACCTCCCCTGGTCCCCATTAATTTTGGGGTCAAAAGGTTAAAGGTCAAGGTCACAGGAAAAACACAATTTTTCAAAAACTGAAAAAATAATGATTAATATGTGTCTGATACAAGCAAAAAGAATAATTGCAATATATTGGAAAAAAGTAAGAGACCCAAACTGGTGCACTGGGTGAAACAGATGCTCACAGTATATCCTCTAGAAAGAATTACATGTCTTAGGAAAAAAAGTTGTCTATATTTGAAAAGGTGTGGGGACAATTGAAAGATTTTGTGGGAAATTTTGATTTGACAGAAGATACTGATTAAATTGAAATTAATATTTTGCTGTGGACCTATACAATATAATTTGTGCATCTAAGTATGTAAATGTACCATTTGTTTTCATGTTTGGTGGCATGTTAAGGTTTTAAGCTCAATCAATTTCTGGCAAGGTAATGTTTTTTGTTGTTGTTGTTGTTATGTTATTTGTTCTTGTGTGCATGTTTCTCCTTTTTTTAAAAATCTTTTTTAAAATCTGTGCAATATGTAAACAAATGCTTTACCTGCAAACCTGGGACAGGAAAGGTTGGAATACTGTTCTTGCAGAGATTTTTATGTGAAAACCAATAAAAACATTGTTATAAAAAAAGCGAGAAAAGCACACATCATGAACATACAAATAAAATAAAATGTAAAAACAGTACTTTGACAAAAGGTAAATATTTTCAGTGGCATTTCATGGATACATTTTCCTTCTTAGTCATTCTCAAATAATCCAGGTATTTGTTGGTATCATTTCTTCTAGTCCACTTCTGCCAGTTCTTTGGGTATGTCCTTTGAGCTTTAGCTGGCAAGTCAACTTTTCCATTAAATAGACGTCCTGGATGATCTCAGACCAGTGCTCTTTCTTTGGAGGTTCAGCATTGTGCCAGTTTCTGGCTATGCCTTTTTTCTAGGTATCAGCAAAATTTTAATCAGATAGCAGTCTTTTAGTTGCACAGTGTCTTCAATGTTTCCTAAGTACATCACAATACAGTTATTTGGGACAGCATAACCCATGTTGTTTATAATGGCGTTCACAATATTCCAGAAAGGTTTTATCTTAGCGCAGCTCCAAAAAACATGTGTATGCTTACTGTCTTGATCACTGCAGTGCCTCCAGCATAGCTGTGGGGTTTTCAGCTGTCTGCTCTTGATCTGTGGTATTATGAAGGATCTAGTAAGATTTCTCCACCCAAACTCTCTCCACGTCTGTCAACAAGTGAGAGTACTTTGAGTCATAAATATTTTATACCACTCATCATCTGAGATTTCTATGTGTAACTCGGATTCCCATTTGTTTTTAATGTATAGTGTAGCACTTGTTCTATTCTCCCCGAAGGCTTTGTAGAAAGCTGAGATGACCCCAGATTTACCCTGTTGATAAGAGTCTACAATAATTTTGATTATACGATTCAGTCCATTTTTAGGATCAATTTTTACCTCTTTCATACAATAGTCCCGGATTTGTAAATATCTACAGAAATCCTGTTTTCTGAATCCAAATGTCCCTTTTAGTTTTTGAAAGCTCATACACTTCCCATTTTTGAGAATGCTTTCTGTGATGCCTTTCTCTGTCCACTGTTTAAACCATAAGTCTTGTACACCTGTTAAAAATGTGGGATTGTATGCAACCCAGTTTTATATTTTTTCTCTCTACTTGTAATTTGTATTTCTTAATTATCTCTGCCCAAATTTTCAACGTAAAATGTGGTATCTTGTCGATTGCCTGTTTTATAGTTTCTGTCTGTCCTTTGCTACCCAACAGAGCTGGAATTTGTAAGTCATTTCTACATCTTTCCATCTCGCTTCGTACTCTGTTATGCACCAACAGGTTAAGGGTCTCAGCTGTGCTGCATAAAAATATTCCTGCAGGTTTGATAAAGCCATTCCTCCCTTGTTCTTTGGGAGTTGAAGAGTTGTTTACCTTTATATGGATTTCTCCCAGGAATTGAATTTGATTTGCATTATTGTTATTGGTAAAGACTGAAACAGGTACAACAATCTTGGGACAAGGTTCATCTTAAGTACCTTGATTCTAGAACTAAAATCTAAGGGGAAAGTTGACCACCTCTGTACTTCTTTTCGAACGCTTTGCTCGATAACATTATAGTTGGCCTCATATAATTTATCAAGAGTCTTGGTTATTGTAACTCCAAGATACTCGAAGGTTTTACAGTTCCAGTTAAATCTATAAATATTATTAGTTTTTGGGGGTGTGGAGTAATTAAATGTAAGGACCTGGGATTTTGTAAAATTAATCTTATGTCCTGAGTAATGACCATACACCCGAAGAAAGTCTATTCGCTATGGGAATCCTTTGTCCAGGTGTTTTAAAAAAATAATTACATCATTGGCCAAGAGGCCAATTATATGCAACTACACCAGATTTGAAAAGTCTAAGTCTTGTGGATTTAGATCAGAACCTGGTCTAATGTTGTGTAGATCCAGAAAATTGTGGTGAAATATCCCTTTTTGCATTTTCAGTCACAGAATACAGAATAAAGGTTTCACAAATCAGAAATTGTATTTTAAAGAATCTTCATCCTCCTTGCAATAAACTAGACCAGATTTGGAAAGCCTAAGTCTTGTCGTTTTGGATCAAGACCTGGTCTAATATGGTCATGGTTCAGAAAATTGTGGTGAAATGTCCCTTTTTGCGTTTTCACAAATAGAACAAAGGTTTTACAATTCAGTAACTGTTGTTTACAGAGTCTTCATCTTCTCTGGAACCATTTTAATGTTTTACCCTTAATGCTGAACGCTCAGTCATATAATTACAAGGTGTAATAAAAAGGATCATGCGCTCAGCTGCTGAACTTAAGTTTCCCTTAACTTTTCCCTTAACTGCCGAATGGGAAGCTGAAAATCGGAAGCTAACTTCAGCCTCGTGGAATTTACTAGCAAAGCACATTTTAACCAGCAGCTAAACTACAGCAAATGACCGTAAGAGTTCCAAAAGAGCATCAAAATTAAATAAACTAGTGTCTCTAAAATACAGAAATATTCTGAAACATGTTTGCTAATCAGCAGTATATCTTAAACTCTCTCCAAATCCAACATTCAAGTCGCTAATACTTTTAGCATATTCAACTAGGATTTTACATGGCACTAATTAGCATTTAAGCTAGCGGACGTTGATGGCACCAACGTTTTAGCAAAGGTCTAAAGGGTTTAGTATTGCGGAAATTAGCGTCACGGCTAGAACACTTTTGGCTGTCCTTTGCTACGTTTCACATGCTATAAACTGAATCAACTCACCAGTGCAATGAGCTGACACATTGGCGACCGTCTCCGTTGCTTCCCTATAAAGCTCTGCTTTCACCGATGATTCAGCTGTTTGATACGTTGCCCTTTCAGCTTAACTGGCGCGAGCCGCGCGACTATCCAGACCAGTGGACAGTCAGGAGGCGGGCTGAAGCATCTGATTGGCCAAAGTGAATGTAAACTACTGTTTTTATTGGCTCTTTGACATGATCAACACAGAAACATTCTCGTGAAATCTGACACTATATTAACTTATATGTGTGATATTAATAATATTAAGTATTTATTTATTATATTATTTACTTTTGCTCAACATCAATAAAGACATTTACTTAATCATTTTATTTTTGCTCATCTAACCACTCTGGGCTACACTCTTCTCCTTTGATGCTCTGCACATCTGTTGCATGGGTGTGAACACTATTAGGGAAGAAGGCTTCAGGTAATGCTCTGGAAGCCAAACTCAAACCTTGGAACAAGGACTGGACAATGTATATCAGTGGATTCCATAGATAAGTTTATTGTAACTTTTCAGGTTTCATTTTGTTTCTCTTAGAACATCTAACACGGTCTCTTTTATCAGTTTCAGCATTTTTACTTGGGTCCATATCATTGACATTGGCTGACACTTATTCCCATCCATCCATCCATCCATCCATCCATTATCCTCTGCTTATCCGGGGCCGGGTCGAAGGGGGGAGCAGTCTAAGCAGAGAGGCCCAGACTTCCCTCGCCCCAGACACCTCCTCCAGCTCTTCCGGTGGGACCCCAAGGCATTCCTAGGCCAGCCAAGAGACATAGTCCCTCCAGCGTGTCCGAGGTCTACTCCGAGGCCTCCTCCCCGTGGGACATGCCCGGAACACTTCCCCAGGGAGGCATCCCGAAGGCTTATTCACATCCTTATTTTCTTGCACTCACAAGAACATCTTTCCCACAGTCTGACAGTTTGTCAGGTGGGTTCTCTGCATTCTCAAGAGCATCAACAGTGGGATCTCCCTCACCCACTGAAGCAGAGTCAGGTGGGGCTTCCTTAACACCTTCTATGACATCAGGTAAATTCTCATCCCACTCTGGGGAGTTTTGAAATGACAACAGGAAAGTTTGTATGGAGCGAAAACAGAGACAGTATAAGCTGTCATTTAAAAAAGAATTTGTCATTGAAAAAAATTGTTATTGACATGAAAGAACTCAAAGTTCTGTTTTTCAATGACAACTTTCTGTCCCTCTTTTGGCGTGAAGGGGAAGGGTCTGAGGGGAGGGGCAAGGGACGCTTCATTTGCATGTCAAGTAGCTGGTGGGTGACTGACAAGACCGCAAGTCCAGGCAACACAGCTCTGCCTCTCTATGTTTTGATATAAAAATTATTCATATGTATATAGTTTAAGGTTTCAATCTTCTTTATTTAATGCTTTAGAGGCGTTGATTTATTGACAGCTGCAGTTGGTGATTCAGTTGAACTGAATTGTCTTGTTTTCGACTGGGTTTCATCGGGTAGCCAGCCATAGTTGGGCAGGGTATGACACTAGCTCACTTAGCTTAGAATGGCTTGCTGTGGCTGCAGCGGCTTCAAACATACTTGCCATGCTTCAGGTTCACTGTTTTCCTTCCTACCTGCTGCATGTATTACCTCTTACGTGTCACACTCACACAGCCTCCAACCTACCTGTTTAGGGCCAGGCTTGACCTGCAACAGTCAAATAAAAATTTGTCATTAAAAATAAACGAAAAAAAGAGCTCACCTGTGTTTAGGTTCTGAGTAAAGCATTTGACATGAAATATTCTAAATACCTCATTAATTACTTTTAATGACGATGCACAGTACAGACAGGTGAGGTTATAGTGATGTTTGTCTGTCAAACTGTAAACTTCTAGATGTCTGAGGACAAACAGCAGGTGTGTGTGTAGAATGTAGGCTAATCTATTATAGTAATTACAATATTAAAAGTGTAAACCCCTTCCATCCCTGTTTATGAGGTGTATTCAGAAAAAACAGTCCTGCATTACATGGTGTCCTCGGCAAGATTCTGTAATTGTTCAGTAATTAGTACTGCTAAATTCCTCGTGTTCATTAGACTGCCTGGTCCTTAGCTTGTGTACATTGCTTAGCAAAAAGGCCTTTCCTCATCTGCTGGAAGAAAACCACATGGGAGCAGAAGGTCTCAGTGCACAGGACCTTCCATATCCCCCGGCTGCACTGTGCAGACTGGGAGATCTGTAGCTTGTGTCTGACTTCCACTCATCAGCAAGCTTATGTTTACCTTGAAGGTGAACAGCTATTACCAGAACCCTATCTCTAGCCTCCAGAGTGAAAGTAGTTAAATCTAGCCTGTTGTCTGACTGCCCTCCTAACACGTCAGATACATATCTGGCTATGCAGTTCAAGGCAATTCAGCTCTCAGCAACAAGGAGATGTCATTACGCTCTTGATGGACTGTTGGAAATAACTTCTCCTCACTTTCAAGTTGGGCTATGACCTCTCTAAGGCATGGATCCTTGGACAAGTGGGGGACAACAGACAAACCACCACACTCATTGTTATTCACAAAGCCTTCAGGCAAGCCCTTAACAGAATACAGAGTATCTAATACCACAGTCTGGCCTGCTGGGACAAGTTGTGGAGTCTGAGGACTGAGGTGTCTCATGACATCAGAGGCTGGAATCAGAAGACTTTCTTTCATCATCAAGTCAATATGTGAGCGCCAAGTGTCAAAATAAGCTTCACTGTATGGTCTGGGATGTGTCCCAGAGAAGGCACTTAGTCTAAAAAAGAACTGACCCTGAGTGGCTTCGTTTTCACTTTTAAATATTTTAAATAATATCATCCACTACATACCGTACTTCTGGTGGATTTAGTTCACTAGGACTGAGAGTCAGGGGTTTCTTTGTGCTGAGGTAATGAGCTGTCAGGTTCTGGTCATTGTCAGATAGACTAGGTCTAGGATTGGAAAGGACATCACTTGAAGGCTGCAACCAGACAGTGTTTTGACTGGATCCCTTGGTTTCTGCAGAGTTGTTTGTATGTTGTGGAGGGTCGTTGATTTCAGGACACTCTGTGACCTCAATAGAGCTCTCTGTTTTTGACATTATTTCCCTGAGCACTTCCTCAGCTTCCTTCCCACTTAGTTGGGATATTCCTTTTAGGTTTAATCAGGTGGGCATCAGTAACACCACTCCCAACTTTATGAGTGTAGACATTGCTAGTGCTCATACACAGTACGCAACATCAGGATCAGCAGATGGTGGAATGGAAAGAGGAAACATGGGTCCTAATGTCTGCAGTGGTGCTCCTGAATTTATACTCGACTATCAGGCTTTTGCTCAATTCTGACACATTATTATCTACAGTGCAGATCCTATTTATTGAGCCATACTGCTCTGAATAAGCCTGACTACTGCTCAGACAGTTCTGTCAGTGTGAGGGTTAACCTGACTGTCCAGTTTCTCCAGTGAATACAAGCAGTGAATGATTGAGGGATGGACATGCTGTATGACTGATTTACTGACCTAATGATCTTGATCACAGTTTCTCTGTACTTCATGTGTAAATTTAACTCGACAGTATTCAGTTAGAGTTTATATGTTAACGACATTCATCTTTATTGGATCGCTTTGTTGTGACAGAATGTTATGTATCTATTAACATCAATATGCGCTTGACCCATTCTCATTTCTTTTCTGAAATATTTTTCCTTGATCTTTTTTATTTTTTCGAAGCTTAAGTAAGCACTGAACACCTTCCCTCAGCATTCAGAGAACTCAACAAGCTCACATATTGACTGCCACTTTGACACTTCCAGGTCATATCACTCAGTCAGTTAAAAAAAACATGATTTAAACACAAGCCAAGACTCAGGCCTTCTGTCCCATCTAGAAGTTGTGAATTGAAGTAATAGCTGATTTTAATTTTTTTGGAAATTCAAATGTGCAGTATTTTAGGTCTTGGTCCAGGTGGGGCTGTTAGCAAGCAGTCTAAACATAAAAATTATAGTACAATATTAGGGTGCCTTCTTCATGTCAAGATAAACTGTCTCCAGTTCAGTTAAGAACTTGTTGAGTCACTCTGAGAGATCATGGCCCAGAGGCCTCCTCTAAGAGACAATAAAAACTTAATATGGCAGTCCATGTTTCAGCAACAGTAACAATAATATTGAAGATACGTGTCATGACACCTGATAATTGTAAACTTGACTTGACTTGACCTCAGGTTTTTTGCCTTCTACCATATTAATATCTGGATTTTTAGCAGCATAGACTCCAGCCCCCCAGTAACCCTACAGAGGATTAAGCAGTGTATCGATAATGGATGGATGGATGGATTTTCAGCAGCAAGATGCTTAACTTGCTTGTTTCATTGTTGTTTATTGTGCCTCTGTGTTGTATAATGCCGGGCAGGTGAAGGATATGCGTCTTGTATGTGCTTGTTTGCTGCAAATGCTGTAAAGAGAGGAGTGCACAACGCATAACTACTCTTGTTACATGATACTGTGTTAAAGCTGCACTAATGATTGTTTTAGTTTTAGCAACGGATCAAATGATTGTGATGTAAAAGACGTCCTTTGTAGTGACTCACTTATTGAGAACAATCAGTCAAAACTACAAGTTGCGTCAGTTCTGCACAACATTTTCCTTTATTTCAGCCGATTATTTTGGGTTTATGCTCCAAAAATTTATGCTTTTGTTTAACTCTAACCATCAGTTTTGATTAAAGCTGCAATTGGCAGCTATTTTCAGCAAAAGAACAACAGACCCTAACCTTAACCCTAACCCTAACCCAGCAGCTGGTGCACATACAGGAAGACTTAGCAGTCAAAGCTAAGCTGCTACTTTGGACTGTGACTGTTTGCTCACATGTTACACTGTAAATTGGCTGCAATCTAAAGAAGCAACACATTTTTCATTATTAAACATATTTCCACTCTGCAGCCGAAGTTTACTCACATAACTGTGTCTCTGGCTGGTGGATAAAATACTCAAGATAATTAAGCAAATGTAAAACTGTAAAGCTGCACTGACAGATTAAACTGTGGAGGAACAGAGACCAGTGTTTAGGGAGACATCCAGATGACGTTATTTATTGTCCATTATGCTTGAATTTCATGTTGAACACCAACAACATTTGCACGGCTGTACACTATGTGACTTGTGACAGAATACTAACAACCAAATATGTTATCTTGAATGAAATGCTGGTTTTTACATTGTACTGGATTCAGTGATGACCTCAGGACTGATCACACTTCCCTCCTCAAGCTGCAAAAGAAAGAACAGAAAGTAATAATAAATAACTCACTCAACAATAACAGTAGTCCTTGGCTCAATCTCAATCAAAAGAAATATTGGTTGACTTTTTTAATGCAGGGCATCATGTTAGACACATCTCTTAGTGTTAACCAACGACAAGATTTTAGCCTTGAGGGGAAAAAATGTTTGCTGTAGAATTTTTGAAGAAATGTGGTGTGATTTTAGTTTGTTACCTTAAGAATGATAGGCATATTCCATCTCAGCATGGTCACCTGAGGAAAAAAAAACATTAGAAAACAATTTCTATGTGCCCATCACTTTAAAGAAATGTTTTCAGGGACATTACTTGGCTGGTAGTAGTCATAGATCTTGACCACGGCAGGCTTCAGGTTCTGCACCGGGACGTCCTGAATGAGCTCCAAGGTGTAGAAGAAGGGTGTGTTCTGTGGTAACTGAACAGGACAGAGAAACAGACAACACAATCAGCAGCAAGTTCAAAGAGCATCATGTAGATTTCCCCACTGTGGATTTCTCCCACCTCTCTTATGTACACCTGAACGCCACCATCCTTTTGTTCAACACGGTCCACAAGCATGGCACCTTTGAGCTGTGAGGAGACCATATTCTTAGTCCCACTGTCACATTCTTAACACACTTTCATTTAGGTGAGAGTTACAGTTAGAACTCACCCTCCTCAAAGACTCTGAGTCTGGAACAAATCCAGAGACTATTTGGATATCCAGGATCACCATGTTTGTGCTGCTCTCCTTTCCGTTGTATCTGTAATAAGTAAAAAACCAAGAGAATGTGATGTTACCTGATAACTGTAGGAAAAGAGGCTTTTTAATCCACCTACTGGTGCACACGGGCAAATACAACATTCCTCCATCATATCTGTATCCTGCTCCTTGACTACTTACTGGACCTTAAGCTTCAGAGTGAGCCTGGGTCTGGCCCTGGTGGAGTTGACCTCTGTGGTAGCCTCCAAAGTGAAAATGCTGGAATCAGCAGGAGGTGGGACGTTGTAGAGATGAGAAATCTGGGAGACAGGTAACCAAGAAAGGTTTGACATTCATGAAAAGTGAACAAAAGCATCAAGCAGAAAAGCACAGCTGTAGATTTCAGTGGGGACTCTAATGTACCTTTGTCCCCTGCTGGTAGAAACAAGAAAGAAACTCAGGGATTTTATTTTGAAAAAAAACGGTTAAAAAAACACTCTAAAAAATTAAGTTCTGGCTCAGAAAACAAACCAACAAAAAATTGCTTTAATCATTAGTATTAATCTTTTTGAGTCATGACAACTTCTGATGAAATGATGTTCAACCAACAAACTCCACTGGGTTAGAGGAATTTGCTTTGTCTCTACAGTCAGAGGTATTGAAGGATTTAGGTTGACAAATTCAAAAAATGAAGTTGCCTCAAATGTTAAGAAGGTTGGGGAGGGGACTTGAAAAGGACTAACAGAAACACAATAAGTCAGAGCAGAATGATAATAAGGTGCAGCCAGACCATTCTCTAGCACTGACACAGGCCTGTGGAGACTGAAGACTGATATGGCTACATGAGTCTAGTGTCACTCTGATACTGTTCACTGACCTGCACTGAAGCACATGCAGTGCCCTGCACCTCCAGGTTGAACTTTCCTGTCACGTCCTGAAGGATCCTCTCCTGATAGAGCAGTTTGTTGTCCTGATTCACAGTAAACGTCAGCTGTTCACTGGGAGACTGGACTTTCACTGTGCTTGAACCCTGAGGACTGAACACCAGAGTGGCGTAGAGAGCCAGAGCCTGAAGAGCCACCACCGTGTCCTACAACACACACAAACACACACACACACACACACACACACACACACACACACACACACAAACACACACACAAAACAACAACTTCTATTAGTACTGTGAATTCATACAAATGTAAACACTGCATATGTCAGGATCCCTTCCCCAGCCCTTGATTTACTGCCAGTCTCTGCTCTTCCTTTCCCTTTCTCCCTGTCTTGGTGAGCTGCTGCCTAATCAGCAGCAAACGTGATCACCTGATCAGAGGCTCGCTCACCTGCCATAAATTACCACATACACAAAAATAAAATCCCTGGCTCAGACTCCCCTCTCTTCCAGATTGTCAACTTTTGCACATGCCCTACTGGTTCCCTACTTTCTTAGTGTTGACTAGATTAGCTGAAAAGTGCATTAAACAAGGCAGTTTCTCATTAAAAGTTGGCATTTTGGAGAGACTTGGTTTTCACAAGACAGCAGAGCTGGCCAGCAAAGCTTCCATACTGGGTCTCAGCTGGTCTCTGACATGTAAGTAAACATGGTTTCATCATGTTTGTCTCAGACTTCATGTCCACATCAAAGTCTCGCTGTTAGCCATTCAAGCTGTGCAGTACCTGTGTGGAGGAGAAGCCTCCGTAATAGTTCTGCTGCCTTGTCAACCACCTCACGATGTTGGAGGCGTAGCCCAGATCTTCATTAGTCGGGGAGGTGCCCAGTTTGGCCATCAGTACATAGGAGCTGATCTCCACAGACAGAGAGGCTGATGATTTTGCTGCTGTCTGAGACCAGTGGAAGAAACCCCCTGAAAACAGCCATCCACAAACAGACACAGTGTAAGTTACAGTCACAGTAACAAAGACCGAAAAGTTTCCTGCATGAGGATAAATCACCTTCTTTTATTGCAACTGTGTCGAGGTGATTCAGAAGGAGGCCACGGGTCTCCATGTCTCCTGCCAGGGTGAAGACGTACGCCATCAGAGCTGTGGTGTAGGTGTTGCTGAAGTTACTGATGGACTCCTTGAGGCACGACAGGCTCTTTCTCACCATAGGATTCTTGAACAGATTTAAAGAACACATAATTCAGCCTTTCAGGGCAGAGACGAGGTAAACTGAAGTGTTGAGTTCCTGGACTTTAGGGTTGGGCCACTTTGTGTTTGATTGCTATGTTAGCTAAATTTCATATTCCAGGAGACTTTAGGCAAAAGGCTTGAATGGACGATAGCTATAGCACTAACTCTTCCCAGGGACTGGGCAGCTTGCAGACGAAATGAGTTATGAAATGTCCTGGTCAAAAAAACGAACACCTCACTGGAATGTTGCAAGGAAACTTTAAACTAGTAGCACATACAAGAAAACCCTCAAACATCTTTTACCTAAAGGGATTTTGCCTGAGAGAGTAGTCAAAATGTCAACATGCCTACAGTGGACAAATGCACAGAGTTATTTATGCTTAAAGGGTATTACGAGGTTTTGAAGCCAAAGGTATACTTAGTCTTTCCACAGAAATAGAAATAGAAATATTACCTCTACTGATACTTTTATTCAATAAATGACTAAAAAAAAATTTTTTCGTGTTCAGTTTTCCAACATATGACATTTATCTCTCGACAGTGTTTCCATAGAGTCAAATGTTTGTCCAAATATGTGAAAAAAAGCAGAAATTATTCAATCAATAATATCCTTTAATTTCACATGACTGTAAATATTTTTTAAGAAACAGGAAGAAGCCATAGATTGAAAGGACACAACAAAAAAAGTAAAAAATAACTGATGGTTTGAGTAAATCTTCTAAAGTTGTTTCCAAGCAGTAAAAAGAAACTATCTGAGTCTACTTACCTTTGCAGACACATTCATTTCCAAGAAGGCAGCAGTGATGTATGCACTGAGAGTCACCTCATCAGACACACCGCCCTGTAGAGAGAACATCGTACAGACTTTCATCAATGTATCTGCTGCATTCAGGGACCTAAATCCCTAAAGTCACTTTGAGCACGGCTTACATGCATATTGCAAGTAGTGGTAGTTTGTTTCACAAATGACTGAGATGTGCAACAAATTTGTGAGTCTTACAGAGCTGTTGCTAAATCCAACTTGACTGCTTCAGTAGAAGGCAGCTGGATGTCTTTAGGGTATCAGGTCATTACAAGCCTGGATTCATGTGAGTTGAGAGTGAGAATAAATATCTGGGACTCCAAACTAGTTAGTCAGAACCAAGCTGCAACCTCTGGGGCTGAAAAATGAAGTGTGCCAAAATCTGTATTTTCATAAAAGTCCACTTGAGGAGGCTAACTCCAAAAATAAGTCAATCCCCATAGACCCCAGTGGTAAAATATCCAACGTTACAGGAGCATGAACATGTTTACAGTTGGGTTCCAAAACTGTTTTGGAGCTTATTTTCCCATTCTTCACATCAGTACAGATGCTAAATTGTACATAACTCAACCATTTACTTTGTAATAATTCTCAAAAATATGTACAATGAAAAGGTGCATTCATGGTACAGTCCATAGTCCAGAGACATTTCTACAGAACACCTCACCTCCACTCACACTCCACCTCATTGCTCATATTCATTTGAATTAGCCAGAAGTTATGAGGAGTCAGGCACTGCCAACGTGGCAACATCTGCAATCACCACACTGAGCTTCAGAACAGTTGCTCAGAAAATCTATGGGTGACATCACGGATGCTTTGTCCATCTGTATATACATTCTTTGGTTAGAACTGAGGAACCCTCTTGGATGGAAGGTAAAATGTCTTCAAGATGCAAAATAAACTCCAGCTGCCTTCAATTGAAGCACTTAGTATCCTGGATGACTGAACATCAACACAGACACCTTGAGAGGGAATCAGTTCATGCTGCAAATCACTGCGTTCATGTTACAAATGTGACCCAGGCTGGTGTTATTCTCTACAGATCTATGAATGAAAAGGGAGCTGATTCAGGTTCTTCTACAACAAGATGTCCCCCTGTGAAAATGACCATTTCCATACTGTACAAACTCTACAGGGCCCATCAGCTTACCTTCATTCTGTTGTGGAAGAGTTTTCCTGACTGTTCGAAACAACCATTTTGTCGTTGCTTAGCTTCCAGCCACGTTCTGGACTCTTGAATCTTTGTAGGATCGATGTAGATGAATGATTTCGCTTTGGCAAAAGATCTCAACACAAAAGCAGTCAGCCTAAGGAAACACATCACAAAGTTACAAAAACACGTACAGACTTAAAAATAATAGCTGTGTGTTTAAAAAAGTGAGTAAACCTCAAAATCCTTGTAATAGCTTTTATTTCCATACACACTGGGAACACTACACATTCCATTCCAAATCAAAACATGAAGAAAAATGTATCAATTTTTCTATTACTTTATTACAGAAGGTGAAGAAAAAGGAATATTAGGCTGTTCAAAAACAATAGCAGTCTGCATTTTTTTTACAAACCCAAACATTTACTGTATAAACTAAAAAATGCTTGAAGATTTAAGGCTGGCACACATTACAGGATTTTCAAAACTTCACAGGTTTAGAGACCACACACTTGATGATAACTATACACTGTAAAAAAGACAACGACGATCTATTCAGCAGAGTTGGTATTCTGATTTGTCTGAACATGAAAATTAAAATAGCTGTTCTTAACTTGAAAATACACATCAGACCAATAATGTGAACCTCATTGTGTCTAAATTTGTAATTGTGAATAAGCTGAATTTGAAATTTGTAGTTGGTACAACAAAGTTAGAGAAAAGACACACGGTTTCCCAGAATGCACAGCAAGGGCAAGTCATCATGCTTCTTTAACGGACAACAACTCAGCTACGATGGACAGAGGATTTATTTCAAAGGAAGACCTTCAACCAAGCTTGCGAATGTAAGTATTGTGCGTGCATCGACATGCATTATATGAAATAATAGCGAGTGACTTGATGATAAACGTTTGCTACTTTGACAAATGTACTACAGTAAATTCGCGACATGGCTAGTAGCTAAGTTAACGATGCTAGTTAAACTAGCTACGTTACCGCCTGCGCGCTCAAGATTTGCGTTTCAGTCGCGTTTTTTACTCGCGCATGTAACTGAGCAAAAACGTGTTATTTTAATCTATGCAGCGGTCTGTACCGACTTCGTCGTGCACGCGCTTCGGCAGCGTCTCACGCGCGTAGACGCCACTCAAAAAAAACCCCCAAACAAAACTCAAACTCATTTTATTTACACTTTTCTGCAATATATACGTAAAACCCAATGCCCAATAAAAGACGGGGTTACGGTTAACTGCATGTATTAGCTTCGCTCCATGTCTCTCCCTCTCCCTCGCATTATGCCAGCATGTAGCCAAGCACACATGCAGTAACAAATTTGGGTATATCTCTTTTTGAAATATAACAATTGAGCTGTATTACACTGTACCAGCTTATTTAAACAACTCTTGTTTGCCAAGAGTAATAATCAGTGTAAGGGTGACAGGTTAGAATATACAGTAAATGCAATGAACAACTGTAATAAATAGTTGTGCTTTTGAAAACATTATGTATGTGACAGGTTAAAAGATAATGATATGTTGGTTAAAATATTATAATTCATGATGGTTGTCGTGGTATACTATGTTTAAAACAGAGACTTAAAACGGAGTTTAAAAAAAGGTTATTGGAAATTATTGGAAAAGTATGTTAAAATTACAATATAGAGTTAAAAGTAGTAAAAATGGTTATTTAATGGTTGATTTAATGTAGTTTATCTAAGTCCTTGCGGTTTCTGTTATGCCGTGAAGGATCGGTAATCTTCTATTGTACCTCAATCGGTTAGTCTGAGATCGATTGCTTTTGTCTCCTCCCACTCTGAGCGGGAATCACGGCGTTTTCCTTCATGCCAGGAACCTACACGAAATCGCGGTTGTAATTATTTCTAACCGTTTCCAGGTTTGTTTGGTTTTGACCAGAGTAATATAGTGGTGATATAATGTTAACGTGTTTGGAGTGTCAGAGATGTGTCTGTGTTGTCTTTTGAGCGAGCTAAATGCGAGTTTTGTCGAATGAAAATGAGCGCGCACATGCGAGCCGAACTCTCCGTTGCTAGCAAGGTGTAGTCTAGTGGCCAAGTGTGTTTTGTGAATTTTGTATGTATTTATGAATTTGTGATTTCTGCTTTTGCAACGTGTTCATGCTGTTGGAATTGAGATTTTTAAATGTTATTTTAAGTGCTTATAGCTGAATTTATTCTAGCAAAGTTCTGGCTAAGGGACCTACACTAAGTCATGGCTGTGATTATTTCTCCCCATTTTCACGGGCATGCTTGCCTATTGTTATTAACTAGTGTCCCACATATATTGTAGTGTAATATTTGGCACTAATGTGTAACAAGTCTAACATATATGTAAATAAAGTGTTTTTTTAATAATAGGGTGTAATTTCCTTATAAAGTGTTGTTGACTGTTTTTTTTTTTAGGTTGGAAAATTAAGACCACATGCAGTGCAAGTTCTGCAGTTTTACTGCAAACCAGGAAAATCTTATCAGACACTACGAGCTGCATCACAGAAGACCTCATCATTGGCCTTGTGTCCATTCCACCTGTGTTTGTGTCTTCAAAACCCGAGGAGCTCTGAAATCACATCTGTCTAGATTTCACAGCAAAGGTGAATCTGTTCATCAGTCTAACAGTATAACTTTCAAATGTGAGCTTTGTGATTTCCAAGAATTGTGCTCAGAAAGAGATATTACAAAACATCTTGGAAATCATCTTAAGGTACAGGAAACAGTTCAGTGTCCTTTTTTGAATTGTGAATTTAAAACAAACAGTTACTCAGGCTTCAGCTCACACAAAAGCAGAAAGCACAAAAGACACACAGTCAGTGACTTAAGAAGTGTGGTTAAGTGTAGTGCAGGTAATTCAGTTGGCATCATTGAAGTGACCAGTGAAGCGTCAACATCTATACAGGATAATTCTGGTAGTGGTTCAGGGGAAGATGTAAATAATTCTTTGGATTCTGTACCTTATGAATCAATAGAACGAAAGATTGCAAACCTTTTTCTGTCTATGCAAACTGTCTTACATGTCTCTCGAAATGCAGTTCAAGAAATAGTTGAAGCAACTTGTGATATACTAACGTCATCAAAATTGCATTGTTTTCAGTCTGTAGCAGAGGTCCTTCAGAAGCACAACATTTCAGCTGAAAATGGTCTTGTTCAAGAGATAGTGGATTCTGTATTTTCTTCTAATCCATTACTAATAGCAACATCAGCAAAGGGTTCTTTATCTACAGACTACAGAAGGAACTTGTATTTCAAGAAGAATTTTACTTTTATCGAGCCAGTAGAATATCTTTACAAGCAAAACTGCAAAAATACATTTGTCTACGTACCTCTGACATCAGTGCTTCAGAACCTATTGAAGCGTCCTGATTTTGTCAGTGCTTTGGTTTTCAGTCAAGAACATTTAGCAGGTGTTTACAGGTCATTTCAGGATAGCTATTACTTTAAACAGAATAATACTTGTACTGACAAGGAAAAAGACATCAGTTTAGCCCTTTACATCGATGAATTCGAAGTTTGCAATCCATTAGGTACGTCAAGAAAGATCCACAAAATAGTTGGAGTTTATTGGATTGTTTTAAATTTACCAGCACGGTTTAGGGCAGGTCTTACTTCTATCCAGTTGGCAGCATTAGGAAGAAGTATTGATGTGAGGAAATTTGGGTATGAGAAATTTTTGGAGCCATTGTTAAAGGATCTGAAATACATTGAAGAGTATGGGGTAGAAGCCTCGGAGAAGTTTGGGGTAAAACTGTTCTGTGTCTGTGCAGATAATCTTGGAGCACATAGCTTAGCAGGATTCCAAGAAAGTTTCACTGTGGATAAATTTTGTCGCTTCTGTTTGGTCAGTCGTAGTCAGATTGCAACTGTCAAAGCAAGAGACTTCCATTTGAGAACTCCTGAGCAGCACAACAGATTTTTGGAAGAGCTTAACCAAAACCAAGCTCTTAAGAGTGTGAATGGAGTAAAAGGAGAGTGTGTATTAAACAGGCACTTGGCTTTCTTCCATCCTGTGACTGGATTCCCCCCAGATATTTTGCACGATTTATTTGAAGGGGTTATTCCAGTTGAACTAGCCTTGTGTCTTCAAGACTTAATTTCTAAGGGCTTTTTCACACTCAATAGGCTTAATCATAGCATCAGGTCATTTCCTTACAAATACTCTGACAAAGTAAACAAACCTAAGATTATTCCTAAATCAGCTTTCTCAAAAGTTTCTATTGGGGGAAATGCACATGAAAATTGGGCTTTGTTGCGGCTACTTCCTCTCATGATTGGTGGCATTGTTCCAGTGGGTGAACCATCATGGGAAATTCTGATGGATCTGAAGGAGATAGTTGAAGTTGTTGTATCTGATAAATTCACAGAGGAGGCATTATGTTACCTAGCATGTAAGCTGTCAGATCATCGCTCATTGCTTAAAGCAACATTTCCTAACTTCGTTTTGAAACCAAAACATCATATTATTGAGCATTACCCGCACCTCATACGCTGTTTTGGGCCGTTGGTGGACCTCTGGACGATGAGGTTCGAATCTAAACATGGTATCTTCAAAAAAGTTGCCCGTGATGTGCATAATACAAAAAATTTGCTGCTCTCCTTAGCAACAAAACATCAGCAATCGATGGCCTACCATTTCGAAGGGCAGAGTCTCTTTAAATCTGAACTTAACATTGAAAAGGTTAAAGCTGCTCAGGTGTCATCTTTGGATTCTCCTCACAGAAATGCTATTTCGACCAAATTTCCACATGCTGACACAGTCGCCATCTCCTGTAAAGTACAGCTGTTTGGAACAGAATATGCTCAAAACATGATTATCATGGCAGGACATAGCTTTGGACAGCCAGAATTTTTCAAGATATTGAGCATTGTGGTCTATTCTGGTAAAGTGTCCTTCCTGTCTAAAAGACTTACTGCCTGGTACTTTGAGCATTATAGGTCATTTGAACTTGAAGAGAGTGACTATGCTGAAGTCTTTGTTGTTGATGCTGAGGAATTAAGTCATTATTATCCTTTGACAGCTTATTCTGTTGGAGGAAAGCTTTGGGTGACACTGAGGGCACGTTTGTATTAAAGACAGAAAATGGTAAGTATTGTTCTGGAAATATATCATAACTGATCATCATAGTGATAGAAAGTTTAGATTAAAATTAATTTTAATAAAACTACCTTCTGTGTTTCACAGGCACTATTTCGAGTTGTGATCTCAAAAGAGGAAGCTCGGCGTGTTCAGCTGTCTCAAGTTCCAGAGACAGTGGATGCCCTCATCGCAGCTATTAAAGAAAAATTACAACTTCAGGGAGACTTTTTGTTACAGTTTGAGGACCCTGAATTCCAGAATGCACTCTGCAATTTGGCTGACATTTCAGAGCTACCCCATGACCGTGCGGTCCTACACATCAAGTGGTTAAGAGTATCTCAACCAGAAGAATATGACAGCCAGTCTCTTGGCTCCATATCTTCACTGGACACTGTGAGCATGAACTCTTCAGGAAGCCAGGCAAACAGCCTTTCTCCTTTGTCAAGGTATTTGCGCAGCGTCTCAGAGTGGCCTGATCCATTTCCTATCCCTACTTTGTCTCTTGATGTAGAACTGAAATTAAGAAAGGGCAATGAGTCCTATGAAAAAAACAAAATAGGCATTGATGTATCAAGAGACATGAAGATTGAAATTCTGGACAAAATTGCCCAAGTAGCTTTTGACTTCAAGGCCTATCCAGATCATGATGAACTCGAATCCATTGCTTCAGCTCTGATACTCAAGTACCCTTGCCTCAAAGAGCCTGGTAAAGGCAAAGGCTATGAAGGATGGCTGGTTAGCATTCGGAACAAGCTCAATAATTACAGAGCAAAGCTGCGAGAGGCAGGTTGCAGTGAAGTGTCAGTTAACAAAAAACGAAAACCAAATGGAGATGAAACTAAATACACCCTTAAAAGAGCTAAACGTGGAGAAGTGAATCATGTTCCTGAACATCCAGAACAACATGATGATGCCTCACTTGAGGAGCAAAGAGTTCTCTTGGTGGAAGCATCCAAGAAGGCACGACCTGATCATTCATTTATTAGGGAGAAGATGGACTTAACTTTCTCTCTAAGGAGAAAAGAGGTCGTAGAGGAGCAACCCATGGGGATGGAAATCCAGGAGAGATGGCCTACTTTGTTCTTTAAAGAACAGGTAAGGGTTTACTATCTTGTGTCCCTTTGCATTTTTTGTATGTGTAAATGTTAATTTATCATTTTGAATTCTCAGTAATTGGTCTGATGTGTACATATCCTGAATATGTTTTGGCAGATCTGTGAGGAGTTTTTCCGCATCACAAACAAGGAATTGCTGGGAACATTCAGAGCTGCAGTGGACAAATACACACCAAAACTTCTCCGGCTATACCGTGCCCGAAAAGGAGCTTTTGGGAAGGACATGGAAAATCTCTTGGAGAAACTTGATGATGAGGTACAATGTTAGAAGTTTATTTAACTTTGGTTGGCCATGTGAAATAATTTTTATTGTTTGCAAATTGTACAAAAAAAATCTCAATACAACTTTGTATTTTCTATAGACCTCTAACATTGTCAGACATCGCAAGGATGCTGCACTTCGAGGCCTTCCAGTGTTCCTTCGAGACGAGCCCAAAGAACTTTTCAAACAATGTCTAGTAAGTATTATATATCACAAAAGAGCAGCATTTTGATTTTTTTAACGATGTGTGCATAAGTGCATTAGTGCAGTGGTCCCCAAACTTTACCATTAAAAATATTTTTAGCCCCCCTACGCACCAGTAGCCTAACGGTTATGTTGCGTGACCCAAGTGCTAAGGAAGAGCGGCTGTCCTGGGTTCGATTCCGACCTTGTCATAAAGTCATTTATAGATTGGAAGCATGACAATCTATTATAATTTTTTTTATCTTCCAAAGTTTTACGGTTGTTTTCACCATCTTTTCCTCAAAATTCCTTCTTGAACCAAAATTAATAAAACTAGTCAAGAAAATGAATAAAATGGGGAAAAAAATGCACCAAAATATACAAGTGAATGGAATATTGTCGTGATTTTTGCATCTAATTGTTACTTACTGCAAAAGTAAGAAGAAAGAAGAAATATCTGAAAGGTGTACCCTGCAAAATTAAAACATTATTTAAAATAAGAAAAAAAAACTTTACTGCCTTAAACAACCATTGTTGCCGGTTTAGGTGCTCATGAATGCTCCCGAGAATGTAATTTACTAGACGCACATGAATGCACCACACACAGGACTGATGATACATGAACATTTTAATTCTAGAAATATAACAGCAAAACACAGCAGTTAAGAAATATAATATTTCACTCTTTTTGGCTTTATTATACAGTGTGTGATTGGTGTAAAAAAAAAAAAAAAAAGCTGCAGTATCGTGTTTGAAACTCACTCATAATCTGACACATGATGTGTTTTCAGGCATTTTGGTCCAACCAACATATTTGAGTCACTAAATGACTCCAGATGTCTCAAATTTCATTTGTTTTTAGGGCTATTCAACTATAGGAAGAACAAAATACGACACATCACAACTACAATGACACGTTTTTTCTTCTCCAAATTAAATGAATTTATAAATATCTTGTGGGATGGATTAGAAGTCTTGGCCGGTCTAATGTGACCCATAAGCCGCCATTTGATGAAAGTCAAAAATGTATAAGTCGTGGTTTAATTTGTTTGGCATCATGTCGTCACCTTTTAACACTGCTCTGGTTTTACAGGAGTCTGATCCAGAAGATGAGTCTACCAAGGGAGTGGCTGTGGGCATACTCTTTGTTTTAGAGGACTGTGTTGCAACAACTTCATCTGCAGTGGTGCAGAACATTGCTGTGGTTTTGGAGGAAACCATTGTCCTGCAGGACGTCCCAGATCTTCCATCAGCACTGGCGTACCTTTTTGGCCTTCTCTACGCTCTCAATATCTCCTACCCAAAGGATCTGAAGTACACTTTTGAGACATTTCAACACATCTTCATGGAAATTGGCTCTGACTGCTCACAGCGTGTGCGTTCACTGAAGAACAAACTCTTACTTTAAGCCTATGCAATGCATTTGGTTGTATGGACAACTTGTTTCTATTCTTTAAAACAGATGTTTGACTGTGGTTTTGAGTTGTGTTTTAAACACTGGATCATACCTGAGGGGGTGTGTCTTTCTGTTTGAGCAGAAGTGTTCTCATTCTTGGATGTGTTGACATATTCAGAATTATCCTCTATGGATTCTAGTTCTATTGTTGGTGACTGTGCTTCATTTCATGTGTCATTAATGGTTGCGTGCAAAAACTCATTGAAATATTGTGTAAATATTTTCTTCTGAATGTTAAAGAGAACATATTGATTATGGAGTAAGCTACATCTGACATCCACGTTTCATCTACTGCACTGAACAACTTCATCTGCAGTGGTGCAGGACATTGCTGTGGTTTTGGAGGAAACCAATGTCCTGCAGGATGTCCCAGATCTTCCATCAGCACTGGCATACCTTTTTGGCCTTCTCTACGCTTTCAATATCTCCTACCCAAAGGATCTGAAGTACACTTTTGAGACATTTCAACACATCTTCATGGAAATTGGCTCTGACTGCTCACAGTGTGTGCGTTCACTGAAGAACAAACTCTTACTTTAAGCCTATGCAATGCACTTGGTTGTATGGACTTGTTTTTCTATTCTTTTAAACAGATGTTTGACCTTGGTTTTGAGTTGTGTTTTAAACACTGGATCATACCTGAGGGGGTGTGTCTTTCTGTTTGAGCAGAAGTGTTCTCATTCTTGGATGTGTTGACATATTCAGAATTATCCTGTATGGATTCTAGTTCTATTGTTGGTGGCTGTGCTTCATTTCATGTGTCATTAGTGTTTGCTGTACTGGTGTTGGTGAAAAGAATTTAACTACCTCATTTGACCTTGGGTCTACAATTTGTACAGAATGCACATTGAACTTTAAGCACAGACAAATAAAAGAATTTAAAAATGCATTTATTTATTTATTCCAGTAGTTAAAAATGATCGTTGGGTTGATTTGCTTTTGGTAGTTCTGTGAATCACACTATTCAGCTAATAAACAAGTTTATATTGGCCCAATGAAGAATTAATAATAGTTACTATTCACAGAACAATGCAAATGTAATTGGTACAACGATGAAATATGAGTTAGGACAACGACATAGCAAATCGTTGAGACAATTCAAAAATTTTACTGCAAAAGGTTGCCTTAAAATTTTGAGTTTTCTCAACTATTCTTTTTTTACGGTGTAGGTGCAGCATGCATAGTTTGTGTTAATTGATGACAATTTCAGTTTATTTATTCATCAGTTATTATTTTGTGGCATTTAAACAGTTTTTACATGAATAATTTAGTGACATTTGCATAATTATAATTTACACAGCCACAGTATTTGATTATTTTCAGCTAATGTAGTCATAAGAATTAAGGACAAAAATAGGAGCCTGTCGCTTTAAGAAACTGCAGCGAGCGGTGTGATGCTAGGGACTGTGGGGGGGACGGCCTGAGAGCCGAGAGGAGTGCATGGTTTTTCTGACCGTGTTAAGGTGTTACCATGTTGTGGACGTGTATCGTGTTGGGAACGAGTTGAGACCTTTAGGTTTTGTATATATTTTACTGCCGTGTCTGGACAAAACGTGTCTTCTATTTTTTTTTGTATTTTTGTTCAATAAACGTAAGAAGAGGAACTTTGTGGACACACTTTTTTGGAAAGACGCGTCAGCCATAAACTCCAGTGGAAGGTTTTATAGGAAAACCTATTACAGATTAGTCAGAAAAACCTTTCTTCCTCACTGCGAAGAAGGACTTTGGAACGGCGGACAGCTTTGGTGGACAACGAGGAACAGCTTGTTGATAAAAGTCCGAGTCAACGGTGGAAAAGGAAACAAGAAAACAGCGCGGTAAGCTGCAATAGCTCTGCTAAGTCTATGCTAGCTGGCATTATGGACGGAGACTGTGAAGGACTAACATGTGGAAAAAGGCTGTCGAAAATGACAGAGAAAGCTACAGAGGAAAAAGTGCATCGTTTAACGCAATCCAGGAAAGCTACATTGGGTCGTCAAACTAGCCTGGCTAACGAGATTGAACGGCTAATGGAGGACGATGCTAACGTGAACACAGTTAAACAGAAGTTACGTTTGGACTATCAACGTTCGCTGGCTGAATTCAGCAAGACAAATGATGCTTTAACACACTTGCTGTGTGAAGAGGAGCAAGAAAAGGATCAGCGTTCATGGTTTGAGCCTAAGTTAATGTGCATTCGTGGATTTATGCAGCAAGTGGAAATGTGGATAAAGGCCGCAGAAGATTGTGCTGAACAAGCTAAAGAATGTGATGCAGACATACAGCCAGCAGACAGTGTATCACTGGCTTCAGCTGCTAAAAGCTACAGGAGCAGACAGCGTAGTTCAGCTGTTGGAAGCAAAGTGTCTAGTGCTTCTTCTGTGCGACTTAAAGCTGAAGTAGAGAGAGCAGAGTTGTTTGCAAAGGCTGCAGCTCTTAAACAAAAGCAGGATCTGGAACGTCAAGAAGCTGAGTTGAAAGCAAAAAGAGAAGCTTTGGACTTACAAACTGCTATTGCGGTCTCTGATGCTAAGCTCAGAATTTTAGAAAACTATAAATGTGAACAACTTTCACATGCAAGTCCACTAGGTGGAAGGACTATAGAGTCTGGGTATATGCCATTACCTGTGAGTCAAAATCAAGTTAACAGCCAGGAAAATGGAAATAGTGACTTTAGACCACTGCGACCTCAGTTCACCACATCGCCACAGTCCAGTGGTGACCTTGTATCAGACGAACATACTGTGGAGACTCTCTGCAATGTTATGGCACGACAGAATAACATAACAGAGCTAATGATGAAACAGCAGAGAATGATGACATTGCCACCATTGGACATTCCTACTTTCAGTGGCGATCCTCTGGATTACAGCTCATTTGTAAGAGCCTTCGAGCATGGTGTAGAATCCCGAACTGAAAGCTCTAAAGACTGCCTCTACTATTTAGAGCAGTTTACTGAAGGACAGCCAAAGGAGCTAATAAAGAGCTGCTTGCACATGAAGCCAGATGTCGGCTACCAAAGGGCCAAACAGCTATTAAAAGAACATTTTGGAAATAGTTACAAAATCGCTGTAGCCTACACAAACAAAGTGTTGGACTGGACACCTATCAAGCCAGAGGATGCAGAGTCACTTAATGCCTTCTCACTCTTCCTCACAGCCTGCTGCAACACCATGTCTGAGGTGAGTTACATGGAAGAGCTGGATAGTGTGACAAACCTGAAGGCTATAGTAGCAAAGCTTCCTTTCAAGCTACGGGAGAGATGGAGGAGTGTTGTGTATGGCATACAAGAGGAACGTGACAGGAGAGTCAAATTTAAGGATCTAGCTGAGTTTGTCCACAAACAGGCCAAGGTTGCTCTTCACCCTGTCTCTGAGACATAAAGGATAATCCCACAGCTAGAACATCCACAGCTAAACACATCAGCCACAAAGAGCAGAAAAGAGGCATAATCAGGAGGTCGTTCACCACGAGTGCTGTGAAGATGGAAAAGGAGGGTGCCGAACAAGTTGGACACTCAGCTCCTGCATCAACAACACTGGGGTGTCTCTTCTGCAAAGGTGAGCATGTCATAGAGACTTGTAACAAGCTTAAAGGCAAGCCACACAAAGAGAAATTGCAATTCTTGAGAAGCAAAGGACTTTGTTTTAGCTGTCTCAAGCGTGGACACATGAGTAAATTGTGCAAAGTAAAGGTGAGCTGTGGAGTATGTTCTTTAACACATCCTACACTTCTGCACATTAAGAGGAAGGAAACAGTGGCTGATGGAGAAAACAGAAACGATAACACTGATGGTCAGACAGTCATGAGTGCATATGTCTGCGCTCAGTCTGAGGCTCATGAGCAGACTGGAGCCGGAGAAGACTACTGTACTCTTGCAATAGTCCCGGTCCAAGTCAAGTCCAAGAAAGTGTAGCCCGGTGGTTTGATGGGTTATTGTTAAATTGTCACTGAACTTAAGGGTTAATGTAAATCCCTTATTACATTGATACAGGTCACTAGATTGATTGTTTATTTATAATCTTGTGTGGTGACGTTTTGCTGTATTCTAGTATTTCAAATTGCTAGATAGATAATTTTTTAGAGATTTTATATTTCTCTATTTTGCAGTGTTGTTAAAGGAAGGGTTCGTACAAATATGACTTTGTTTAAATATTTCTGACGTCTGTTTACGCCAACCGGTGTTTCATTCATTTCATTGGTTGATTTAAAAATGCAGCTGAAGTTTGACATGTGATTGGGCGTTAGGAAGTGAGGGGGGTGGTACTCTTGACCTCGGAAGGACAAGCGTGAGGAGGAAGAGGAGCGCGGGTCTCTTGCTGGCTGGTTCGGACTCGGAGCGGAGCGGGGAAACGGAGCTTTTGTCAGACCGGAGCGACAAGACGGATCCAGTGAACCCGAGTGAGAGGCTTGGTGGAGTTTGACGAAGAGTCGCCGTTTACGAGGCGGTGGAGGTCGAGGTCCGACCGTGGACCGGGAGCGGGGACGGGAGCTGCTTCGTGCCGGGGCTAGGCTAACGTTGGCTGGTCATACGTTGCATCGTTCACAAGCATCTCGACAGTGAGTCTCACCGATCTCAATATCTGAATTTCAACGCACTCAATGTTTTGAAAGATCCACTCAGGCCTGCAACGGTTTTTGTCCCGCTCCGTTCATAAGCTCCGGATCCGCGGTACTGTAAGTGTGTGTGTGTGTGTATGTGGGCCCACCAACTTTAACGTTAAGACAGCTAAAACAGTTGGCGCTGTGTGTATTGTTGTTGTACTAATTTTGCTGGTTTGGACGTGTAATCTACATGTATTTTGGTTTAGAGCTAAGGTTCATCAGTCCTGATTTAAAGGGGTAGCTAATGGTTTAGAGGGGGCTTTTCTTTGTTGAATTAAGACGTTTTAGGGGAATCGATCACTGGGGTATAAATAGTTATTGAGACTAAGTTAGAGAGGTCTAATTATTATTTGTATCCTGTGTTGTTAAAATACTGCCCATTCATTAATTAAATATCAGGCCTTTCATCTTCTGCCGAAACGTATACATTCTCTGGGTTTTATTATAATTAAATAGGCCATTTATTAGTTTTAACATTGGTTGAGTGTATTCATTAAATTAGGTGCACCTTCGTGGTATCCACCTGCAGTTAAACTGAACCCAAGCACCCGCCATTCTCGGGTGAGTCCTACATAGAGTGGTTGTCTGGGTGCTACAAAAGGAAGTGAGATAGTGCAGACATACGCCTTCTTGGACCCAGGAAGCTCAGCGATATCTGTACTGAAACACTGATGAATGATTTGAAGCTAAGTGGAAGAAAGACTGACACGCTGCTGAGAACCATGAATGAAGAGAAACCTGTCAGTACTTATGTGGTATCTGACTTGGAGGTCAGTAGTTTGTTTGGTAACGAGTTTATTGATCTTCCAGATGCTTTCACACACAAGACGATACCTGTAGGAAAGCAAAACATACCACAACAGAAGGATCTTGAAAGGTGGCCTTACCTTAAGGAAATACATCTTCCTCAGATTAAAGCAGACATCGGTTTGCTCATCGGAGCAAATGTGCCAAAGGCTATGGAGCCGTGGGAAGTAGTGAGCAGCGTTGGTAATGGACCATACGCTGTCAGAACCAAGCTTGGTTGGACTGTCAATGGGCCACTGAGAGAAAGTTGCAGCGGCACAGGTAAAAAGAAACCTACAAAGACCCTGGCAAATTGTATTTCAGTGACCAGTCTAGAGAGCCTGTGGCTTCAGCAGTTTCGCTTGGATTTCCCGGAGGGAGGGAAACATGATGAGGTGGAAATGTCCAGAGAGGACCACCAGTTCATGGACATGGTGACAGAATCTGCTAAATTAGTTGAAGGCCATTATGTTGTATGCTTGCCAGTGAAGAACAGAATGGATAACATGCCAAACAATCGTGCAATGGCTGAGCAGAGAGCACAGAACTTGAAGAGGAGGCTTATCCGAGACACCAGCTTTCACAAGGAGTACACAGACTTCATGAATGACATTCTGCAAAAGGGTTATGCTGTGCAACTGTCTGAGAAAGAAGTGAAGTACAAGGAAGGAAAAGTGTGGTACATATCACATACTGCTGTGTATCATCCTGTAAAGCAGAAACTGCGAGTGGTGTTTGACTGTGCGGCTTCATATCAGGGAAAATCGCTGAACGACCGACTCTTGCAAGGCCCTGATTTGACTAGCAGTCTGATTGGTGTCATCATTAGATTCAGACAAGAACCGGTTGCAATCATGGCAGACGTAGAAGCAATGTTCCACCAGGTTAAAGTGTCTGATGACAACTCCGATTTGCTGAGGTTTCTTTGGTGGCCAGGCGGTGATTATCGTCAGGCTCTTGCTGAACACAAAATTACTGTGTATCTGTTTGGAGCCACATCCTCGCCCAGCTGTGCCAGTTTTGCTTTGAGGAAGTGCGCTGAAGATCATAGTCAACAGTTCAGTGCAGATGTGGTGCAGACAGTCCTTTAGAACTTTTATGTGGATGACTGCCTCAAGTCTGTTGCTACAGAAGAGGAAGCCATAACAATGTGCCAAGACCTCATGAACATTTGCAGTTATGGAGGTTTTCGTCTCAACAAATGGGTGAGCAACCGTCGAAAAGTATTGGATTCCATCCCTAAGTCTGAGCTAGCAAAGGAGATGAAAACATTGGATCTAGACCAGGATGAACTCCCTATGGAGAGAGCACTTGGACTCAATTGGTGTGTGGAGTCCGACATGTTTAAGTTCAAAATCACCATCAAAGATCGCCCATTCACAAGACGAGGTCTTCTCTCAGTTGTGGGTTCGATATATGACCCATTGGGCATACTAGCACCCATAGTTTTGCCCGCCAAGTCTCTCTTGCAAGACCTGTGCAGGATGAAGATTGGATGGGACGATGACTTACCTGAGCATATCAAAAGGAGGTGGTGCGACTGGCTAGCTGGTCTCCCTGCTTTAGAGCATTTCAGTTTTCCCAGATGCCTGAAGCATGAGGGATTTGGAGATTGTGCATTAGCACAACTACATCACTTTGCTGATGCAAGTGAGTATGCATATGGATCAGTCAGCTACCTTCTCATGCGGAGCACAACTAACAAACTGCATTGTGTGTTCATGATGGGCAAATCCCGAGTAGCACCTCTCAGGTCACCTACCATTCCACGGATGGAGCTGACTGCTGCCACGGTAGCAGTGAAAATGGATGGTGTCCTGAGGAGAGAGCTCCAGCTGGAACTCACAGACTCAATCTTCTGGACTGACAGTACGGTTGTACTTAAGTATCTACAAAATGAGACAACACGTTACAGAACATTTGTGGCAAACAGAGTGTCAGCCATTCTGAAAGACTCTGATGTGGAACAGTGGAGGCACGTTGGCACTGACAAGAATCCAGCTGACTGTGCCTCTAGAGGACAAAGAGTTGGTGACTTCATAAAGAACACAAGTTGGGCGTCAGGTCCAGATTTCCTGCGCAGTCCAGTTGAGTACTGGCCAAAAACCCCATTGATTAATGCAGAATCTGCTTTGGATGATCCAGATATCAAAAGACTTACCGTCAACTACATAGCTGTGGAACAGAATGTAGCTCCATTCAAGAGACTGGTCAATTACTTCTCATCCTGGATGAGGTTGAAGCGAGCTGTGGTGTGGTTCATGAAGTTTAAAGCTTTGCTTCAGAGTCTCTGCCAAAGAAGGAAAGAGCTGTGTGCAGCTGTTGAAGAAGCCAGCTCGGGCAGTAGTCAAAAGCTGATCCAAAATCAGATGAACAGCTTTAAAGAAAGCTACAAGAACACACACATTTCAGTGGAGGATCTGGATAAGGCAGAACTACACGTTTTCAGATTCTGTCAGGAGGAAAGTTTCTCAGGAGAGATTGCAGCTTTGAACAAAGGACAAAGTGTTAAGTGCAGCAGCCCTTTGTACAAACTGAATCCCATCCTCCAAGATGGCATGCTGCGAGTTGGTGGAAGGATGAGTCGGGCAGCTATGCCTGAGGACAGCAAGCAACCTATCATCTTGTCCAAAGACTTTCACATTGCAGATCTGATTCTCCAACAGATTCATAAAGAAACTGGGCACGGAGGACGCAATCACATGCTCTCTGAGTTGCGTCAAAGGTTTTGGATCACAAGTGCCATTGCAGCTATCAGGAGAATTTGTGGAAGGTGTGTAATATGTCGCCGCCTGCATGGGAAAGCTGGAAAACAGCTCATGGCTGATCTCCCTCAAGAACGAGTGTTACCAGACGATCCCCCCTTTACGAGAGTGGGTGTGGATTATTTTGGACCATTTGAAGTCAGACGTGGCAGAAGCATCATAAAGAGATATGGCGTCATATTCACATGTCTGGCCATGCGCGCAGTGCATGTTGAGCTAGCCGCATCATTAGACACAGATTCATGCATTAACGCACTCCGGCGGTTCATTGCACGGCGAGGACAGGTGAAAGAAATTCGCTCCGATAATGGGACAAATTTTGTTGGAGCCAACCGAGAGTTGAAGGCAGCCATTGCTGACTGGAATTCCTCAGAGTTCCAGCATCTGTTTCATCAGCACGGCATTAAGTGGACATTCAACCCTCCAGCAGCCTCACATCATGGCGGAGCATGGGAGCGGCTGATAAGATCAATAAGGAAAGTCCTCAACTCTACAGTGAGAGAACAAACCCTGGATGAAGAGAGCCTTCACACTGTCTTGTGTGAGGCTGAGTCGATCATAAACAGCCGACCTATCACAAAGGCGTCAAGTGACCCAAACGACTTAGAGGCGCTGACACCGAATCATCTCCTGCTTTTGAAAACCAAACCATCCCTACCCCCAGGACTGTTTGACAAGGATGACCTCTACACTAGGCGTAGATGGAGACAAATTCAATATATGTCAAACTTATTCTGGAAGAGGTGGGTAAAGGAATACCTGCCACAGCTCCAGGAGCGCCAGCGATGGGCCACAGCTTCAAGAAGCTTTGCAGTAGGAGATGTGGTTCTTCTTGTGGATGATTGTGCACCACGGAATTCGTGGATCATGGGAAGGATAATAGAGACATTTCCAGACAAGATGGGTCATGTTCGCAGAGTTTGCATAAAGACAAAGACTAACACTTTGGACAGACCCATCACTAAGATCTGTCTGCTTGTGGAATCTGAATGGGCCAGTGAAGCCTGAGCCCCTACGATGAGCTAAGTGCTGGTAACCTCTGGCTCTGTTTCTCTATACAGAGAAAAGAAGATGAGATGAAGAAATGGTGGACTTTGGATGAACTTTGTATCCTTGTATGAAGCTATTTAATGTAGCACAGAACATTCTCTATGCATGTTAAGGCATTTCTTTTAAGTTTGAAGGTCAAACGTTTGGTTGCAAATGCTATTTGTTGAAATGTTATAGAAAGGTGATAATTGTTCAAAATTGTTACACTATTAGAACAATTAGGGGCTGGTAATATAGGTGCAGTATACATAGTTTGTGTTAATTGATGACAATTTCAGTTTATTCATTAATCAGTTATTATTTTGTGGCATTTAAACAGTTTTTACATGCATAATTTAGTGACATTTGCATAATTATAATTTACACAGCCACAGTATTTGATTATTTTCAGCTAATGTAGTCATAAGAATTAAGGACAAAAATAGGAGCCTGTCGCTTTAAGAAACTGCGGCGAGCGGTGTGATGCTAGGGACTGTGGGGGGGACGGCCTGAGAGCCGAGAGGAGTGTACGGTTTTTCTGACCGTGTTAAGGTGTTACCATGTTGTGGACGTGTATCGTGTTGGGAACGAGTTGAGACCTTTAGGTTTTGTATATATTTTACTGCCGTGTCTGGACAAAACGTGTCTTCTATTTTTTTTTGTATTTTTGTTCAATAAACGTAAGAAGAGGAACTTTGTGGACACACTTTTTTGGAAACACGCGTCAGCCATAAGCTCCAGTGGAAGGTTTTATTGGAAAACCTATTACAATAACAAAACACAGATTGCACAAGATTTCTCTCTTCTGATCTTATAGTGTGTGGTGTGCACTACGGAGCACACCACACCGGGTTACTATAATTGAAGTTGTTTTCTCATCAGACCATCTAGATCTCTAAGCCGAGTGGCAGAGATTTTTTCGGGCTGTCAAAATTGGCATGTTTATGCGGATTAATCCATCATCATGATTAATCTGATTAAATTTTTTAGTGACGGTAACTCTACTTGTTTGTTTTTACTTCCTCTTCCGTCAGTCAGCTGAGTCAGCTTGCGTTTTGATTGGTGACATTACACACTGTGTGTGCTCGGCTGCTCTCGGAGCACCCCACACACTACAGGATTTCTAGTCGCAAATATTAAACATGTTCATGTCAATGTCATGCCAAAACACCCAGAGTCTCCCGAGAGGGGAGGATGATGAGAGGCTCAACGGGACAGATTCAACGGTTTTGGCCAGGACAGGAACAAGGACACAGAGAAGGCTCACCCAAACCACTCTAACTGGTAAGGCACCAGAAGTAAAATGCTCCTGTGGCAAGATCTGCAAGAACTTAAGCGGTCTCAAAATACACCAGGCCAAGACTAAGTGCAGGAAGGAGGAGGCACAGGTGCAGCGCACAGATCTAGTATCAGGTGAGACGCAGGAAAACTCCAGTCAGGAAGCACCTCACAGCACTGGAGACTTCTCAGCACCTTTGCCTCCTTCCGAGGCCTCCCTGTTGCAAGGGAGCATTTCCACAGATGCCATACCACAGTCTGAAGCTATGAAGGACAGGATCAAATGGCCAAAGACATCTGATACCAAGGAATGAGCCAGCCTCAATGAAGACCTAAATAGAATCCTCGAAGTTACGTAAGCGGGAACAGCAGAGAAGAAAGTGAACACTTTCACGGAGATTACGTATAATGTTGCAAAGGAACGATTCGGAACCACAGCGAGGAAAGTCAACATCAAAGCAGGAAAGCAACCAAACAGAAGAGAGATGGAGATCCATAACTTAAGGACAGAGATCAAGAGCCTCAGCAGGACGTACAAAACATGCAGCACTGAGGAAAGGGAGGGGATAAAGGAGCTCACAAGCAGTCTTCGGGAGCGCCTCAGGAGACTAAGAAGGTCAGAGAGGCCAAGAAAACTGAGCAAAGAGAAGGAGAAGCGGAGGGCCCAGTTCATAAAGGAGCCCTACAACTTCACCAGGTCCCTACTGGGGGAGGCAAAAGCTGCAAGTATAAGTAGCCAGAAAGAGGAAGTGGAGGAATTCCTCAAGGAGACGCATTGTGACCCAAACAACTGTCTTCCTTTAGACCCAACTCCAGAAACTGGCATGGCAGAGTCCCTACCATCATGCTCAGCACCAACGAACCAACCTGGAAAGAAGTCCATGAAGGGGTTAAAAAGGCACGAGCACCTTCAGCCCCAGGCCCCAGCGGCATACATTATAGGGTATACAAGAGGTGCCCAAAGCTTCTTCAGCAATTATGGAAACTGCTTCAGAAGATCTGGAAGAAAGGCATCATTCCAACAAGCTGGCAGAAAGCAGAAGGATGCTTTGTTCCAAAAGAGGAAGCCTCAGTGAGCGTAAGTCAATTCAGGACCATTTCTCTACTCAGTGTTGAATGCAAAATCTTCTTCTCAGTGCTGGCAAAAAGGATGTCCACGTACATGATTGAAAACGGACATGTTAACACCTCTGTCCAAAAGGGAGGGATCCCAGGATTTGCGGGATGCCTGGAACACACAGGAGTCCTAAGTCAGATGTTACATGAAGCTAGGTCAAAGAAAGGTGACCTGACAGTTGTCTGGCTGGACTTGGCCAACGCCTATGGGTCCATTCCCTACAATCTAATCAGGACAGCCCCGAAGCATTATCACATCCCCGATTACTTCAAGGGGATGATCAGCAGCTTCCTGGAAAGGATCAAGCTCTGTTTTAAAACGAGGGACTACATCACACAATGGCAGCACTTTGAGAGAGGGACTGTCACTGGATGTACAGTCTCCCCCATCCTGTTTGTCATGGGCGTGAACCTCAACGGCAAAGGCCTTGGAGCTAGGATCACAGGGAGCCTGGACAAGGTGGGTCTCCTCAAGAGGAAGGTGACATGGGCTGACCTCTGGAGGCTCGAGCCATTCCAGATCTTCGACCTTCTGAGGGCTGTGTAAGACACCCTCCCTACCCCTGTGAACCTACACAGATGGGGAATGAGAGACAACCCAATGTGTAAGCTCTGTGGCCAGAGGGGTACCATGGCACACATCTTGACAGGATGCAAGACTGCTCTGGCCCAGGACAGATACAGATGGCGCCATGAAAAAGTACTGACCATGCTCACTGACATTTTAGAGCAGAAGAGTTTCAGGAAGTGTCAACATAAGAACAAGCTGCCATCCGCAGTATCATTTGTCAAGGAGGGAGCAAAGCCAGCAGGACCCAATAAAACCAGGGTAAGTATCCTGCAGTCAGCCCAAGTATGGGAGCTTAGGGTTGACCTGAAGAGGAGGCTCCAGCTCCCAGATGTCATCCAGACCACCTTAAGACCTGACGTAGTCATATTCTCCACTGGAGGAAAGAAGATCATCTTGCTGTATCTTACTGTGCCATGGGAAGAGGGGTGTGAGGAGGCACTTGAGAGGAAAACTGAGCGGTACAAAGACCTGGTACAAGACTGCAGAGACAAAGGCTGGCAGACATGGCTGTACCCAGTTGGGGTGGGGTGCAGGGGCTTCCCAGCCCAATCAGTCTGGAAGCTGTTGACAGCTGTGGGAATGACGGAGAGTGAGAGGAAGAAGGCGATTCAAAGACTGGTGGAGGCAGCAGAGAGCGCCTCTTGCTGGATTTGATGATGAGCTGGAAGCCAGGAAAAAGTGAGTAGTGGCCGGCCACCACTGCTGACCCGCCAACAGGAGAGTGTTATGGTTCAGGGTCAAAACTCTCAATGATTGTTGGTAACCATCTGATGACACAACTTCCTGGCAAACAGCTCCAGTCATTGCGTAATGAGTAAAGGAGAAGCATCCCTGGATGTATGCAATTACTATTATTTACGATCTCTCCTTCCGAGGCCTTCTGAGCGGATTGGACTGGATAAAATCACTCCTAACACACCCCACACCACAGGAAAATCAGACACAATGTTATTTGCAAACATCCAACAATCGGGCCTTTGCTGGCTTTGATCGGCCCGATTATCCTGTAGTGTGTACAGGCCTTTAGCCTTCCTGTGAATTACTGAACTAATATTTTGTTGTATAACCACTGCTTATGAGTTGACCAACTTGTGGCACCTGTGAACAGGCATTCCAGCCCAGGAAGACTGGACTACATTCCACAATTCCTCTCCATTTCTTGGTTTTGCCTCAGACACAGCATTTTTGATGTCACCCCACAAGTTTTCTCTTGGATTAAGGTCTGGGGATTGGGCTGGCCACTCCATAACATTAATCTTGTTGGTCTGGAACCGAGATGTTGCTCGCTTACTGGCCTGTTTGGGGTCCTTGTCTTGTTGAAACACCCATTTCAAGGGCATTTTCTCTCTGGCATAAGGCAACATGACCTCTTCAAGTAATTTGATGTATTCAAACTGATCAATGATGCCTGGTATGCGATAAATAGGCCTGACACCATAGTATCACAAATATCCCCATATCATGATGCTTGCACCACCATGCTTCAGTGTCTTCAGTGTACTGTGGCTTGAATTCAGTGTTTGTGGATTGTCTGACAAACTGTCTGCGGTGCCGAGGCCCAAAAAAGCAATCTTGCTTTCATCAGTCCACAAAATGTTGTGCCATTTCTTTTTAGGCCAGTCAGTGTGTTCTTAGGCAAATTGTAACCTCTCCAGCATGTCGTTTTTGCAACAACTGGACTTTCACCACATTTCTCCAATATGCTAATTTTGGAGGAGAGTTATTCACAGCGCAATCATATCAGCTACAACCTCAGCTCAGTCTCTAAAAGTAGAGGAAGTATAAAGGTTTTGTTTCTGAGTTATGAAATGGTACATCATGTTTGTATGTGTGTGTACACTGTGTGTAGATGACTCATCCGCATTATTTTTTACCAAGTGTTTCCTGCTCCTGCACCAAATGTGCTGTATGCACCATCAGAATGTTTGTAGTTCAGCTGTCTCTGGTAGCCTGTGTGACAAGAGAAACACCTCAGTTAGGACATTACTGACACACACTGGCAGATCAGTAGAATTTTTGACAAGTGTAGGTTCTGAGTTGATTTGTTTATGTTGTCTTGGGATGTAAAGAAAAACTGATGGAAATTTGGTACCATTGGCTGACAACTGAAAGGTGAAAAAAAGTGAACAGAGAGCGAGGAGGAATGACCTTCAACAACCACAAAAGAGAAACGCTACGATTGGAACCACCTGTAGCCACTAACTGGAATCATGAGCACTATCACTGCACTGTCACATGGTAGAGCTAGCTGTTCTGAATGTCTTAAATGCTTGACTCACCACTGGTCAGGAAGTTGGAAGCCTTCTCTCTGATGGCTGGAGTCAGTTGCTCTGTGTTTGTTAGGTACTGGAGGATGTAGATGTTGGGGGCCAGAAGCGCCATGTTCTGCTCTCCACATCCATAAGGCATCCTCAAAAGACCATCTAGGTTCTTCAGGGCCCGACCGAGGATGTCACCTGTACAAAAACGCCAAATCACTAACATATAGCACATACAACTAACCCAACCTATGATGTCAAATGAATTAGAGAAATGCATGTATCCAGAGAAATTTCCCAGCATACAGGTGCTATAAAAAGGTTACCAAATTTAGAACAACAATGTTGGTAGTGCACAAAAATGCACAGAATTAGTTGAAATTTTCTCTTTATGCCATGGCAATTGTAATGATTGCAAATCACTTTACCAGTTAATTATTGTATATTAGATTAGAGTACTCGGCAATAGAATATGAGGTTTACTGTTCATATTGTGACAACACTTTCCAATGCCACTATGCCACTATGGTCAAAATTAATTCATTTTAACTGTTGCCTGTAAATTACTGCAATTTTCTTCTTTTAAAATTTATTAACTGTGAATTGCTGACATAAACCATAAATACCAATGTGTCTTTAATCTTTATGATCCACAATTGAGATATACAAACTCTGTTCAACATTTAAAAAGACAAACACCTCTAAAACACGTAAAACTGTAAACGGTAAAGGCTAAGGCAAGCTACATTTTTATGAACTTGGAACATTTGTTCAAAGGAAACAATGTAAAACAATAAGACACAATAAGACAAATTATGTTCTACTGAATATACTTTAGAAAGCAAAATAAAAATAAATTAATAGAAAAAAATGGAAAAAATACTTATTTAAGGGCATCAGTGTAAAGTTAGGAATAATATCCTGAGCTGCCTGGCCTGGTGTCAACATGCATTGTGTACTGTTGTGTTTAAATTCCACATCAAAAAACTATATAATAGCCTGCTGTTAATGATGATTCTTGTTTTGGGCTCAAAGAAAGGAATTTACAGGAATTTATTACAGTGATGGCTTCTAGGAGCCTGTTTAACTGGCCGCAGATTGGTTGGTTAAATCAACGCTCAGGTCAAATGAATTCATCAGTTTACCCAGGACTGATACTAAAGCACGGGCAGATCCTTCAATCACATTTGCAGGGAGCTGTAGCTCTGTTTCCTCTGTCAAACTTCCTCCTGTGTACAGACAGACAGAGACAACCACTTTGAAGAGAAAAGTTCAAATACAAGTCACTTATGAAACAACAGCCAATGGATCATGAATTTTAACGGGCCGCACTGATAATTAGAGGCCAACAAAGCGAGGTCTCTGAGCATGATCACTTCTTTATCAGTTTGATCAAATGTTTAAAGTAATCACATTTAAAAGAAGGTAATACACCTCTTAGTTAACATTTCTGAATCATGTAATGTACAAGATCCTTCCAAACTTCTAGCATTTGGGTGTCCTTTGTCAAAGTATTTGACGGGCTATGCCTGGAGTAATCCATACTGACCTTTGGGGCAGAGCAGCCAGTTATACGTCTCTGTCACCTCCACCCCCTCAGCCTGAGAAAGGGAAATAATGTTTAGAGTGAGATTCATTCTCAACTTTTTAAGTAACAATTATTAAATCTCTGTACATGCAGGAAAATGCTTGAAATATTTTTTGTCATCTTGTTTCCATGGCACCAACCTTTACTATGAGAGATTTAGTGACCACGTCGATGCGACCTCTGTCTGGGACGCTCACAATCTCATTGTTACAAGAAACGTCGGACGTCACGGCCTCAGCAGTCACAGTCACATTCACAACCCCTAAACAAGATCAGTGCTGATCATTTCAGACCCTGTAAATTCCTCCAGCATTTCACAGACATTGAAAAGAAACGTGCTGAGGAAAGAGGGGCAGCAGTTCCTCCACCCTGACTCCCTTTAACTTTCACACCAGTGTGGATGAAAGGCTGAGCCTCACCTAAGGCTGTGGGGTTCATGGTCCAGCTGACGGTCTTGCGCTCATTGCCACACAGGCAGGATGTGTACTGATTTCCAGAGAGGGGAGTGAGGGTGTAATCTGAGGAGAGTGTTGGAGTGACTTTGATCTGTTCAACAGACACAACAATATATTACAAAACACTTCTACAATACCATTGTACAAATCAAACTTAAGTCACAGCATAAGATACAAAAAGAAATTAATTAGGTAGTGTGGGGATGGAGAGCTGCAGATGATGTGTGTCAGTCAGTGCATTGCCTTTGGCTCCTCCAGATAGTTTCCTCTGCCTAACCCTGAACCCTACACCAGGAAGGGGTGGATGGAGAGACAGGCAGGGACTTCATACTTCTGCAGTTTATAGACAGTAAGTCACAAACAGTGTAGAGTTACACTGAAGCCATTTTAAGGCAGGGAGGGATTGTTTTCATGGAAAAAATATGTAACTATAATACACAGTGATGAGTTATTAGGGGTTTGATCAATGCCTATGGAGAGACTTTAAAATTTACTATCCGGACGTGTAGGAACTTGGATAACTGCAGTGTTGGTTTTCTGAATAACTGTCTTTCAGTGTAAAAAAAGAAGGCAGAATTGTCTGAAGGTGTATTTTTGAGAAACTCTGTGTTCCAAACAAAATCAGGTATGAAATTATCAGGTAACATAAAATGATGTTGCTGAGGTAACATAGAAAATGATTCAAGATTGATTAGGACGAAATGTCACCATTGGCCAATAAAAATAAATAGCGGGCCACCACAGTAAGAGTAGGCACTAATTCCACTACAGGAGGAGACTTGATGTTCTCTACAATTAGATGGAAAAAACACCAACATGTGTCTGTATTTGCAGGTGGAGAAATGAGTTGGAAAACATCTGCATATTCCAATATCTCTAGCCCTGATATGTAAGGTGTACATCCATCCAATTAAGAGTGAAATCATCCATGTTCATTACTGATCAATGTCAAGCTAGAGGCAGAGGGTTCAATAGCAAAGAGTAGGTCAGTCTTTTCTCATTCCTCTGTAAGGAAAAAAGCACTGACATAAAACAATATTGGTCCAAAAGAAAGTCAGATTTAATGGATACAGTGAAGTACCGGTTAATCACAAATGATAAATTAATCATAAATTGCATTAAATTCTGGATGACTTTACAAGAAATTTGGTACATTAATGTATTTTCACCAATGATTCATCTGGAACTTTGGTGACCCTCTGACTTTTCATGTTCTAGTCTAAATTTCAGTTTGTCACTTACTTTGGTTAATGACAAACACATGCTTGCAAAAATAACTGCTATGCTTTGTGTTTAGTGCTAATTAGCAATTATTAGTATGCTAACCCACCACATCAGCATGTGTCTTTATGAGCATGTAACAATAACATTTAGGTCAAGTGAAATTATTCTTTACCATGATGCAGCTTGACAGGTAGTTGAAGATGGTTGCCTTCAGTTCAAACTGCTCTCCCCGGATGATGGAGTAGGGCAGCGTGAGCTCCAGGAAAAACGGCTGGAAGACGGTGATTTCTTTACGAGGAGCCAAACCAAAACCCTGAGGGGACAAACAGAAAGTCTCCGTCTCCCAGGTGGTGATGGTGTCTGGGACAGTGAGGGACACGTCCTTCCTTCCAGATGATCTGGATCAGCAGATATACATAAACACATTTAGTCAGATGGTAAAACATACTTATAAAACACAGATTAGTCATAAAACTTAGGCTAACAGTTAGTTACTGTGACCTAAAAACATCCTGTTGCATTTTCAGAAACCAGTAGAGTTACACATTGTTGAAGAAACTTGGACAATAATTCTCATATTTGAACAAAGAGTAGAATTCTCAACATGATGCACTCCATCAAAAAGACCTTTTTCCATATGCAACCATTTGTAAAATATTTCATTCGTTTACTAAAGCGTCACAGACATCCTTAAAATTAAAAGTCTCAGTGGCTGACTTCCTAAATGACTTTCATTGCATATATGTGTTTGGGGAGACAGCTGGAAGTGCATTTGCCTTATGGGTCAATGAATGGACTCAAAGGTGCTCTAATTTAGCCTCATTTCAAGCTCACCCAACTTCCACCAGGTCCCAAATCCAAGTCTCAGGAAAGAAGGTGCGGACTGTCTCTATTGGTGCATCATCAGGAGGAGGTGGAGCAGCAGCAAATCCTGCACCAACAGGAACAGGAGCAGGAGCCATCGCTACACGCATTGTGTCCATTCTGGCCACTGGATAATCACTGTACCTGTAACCAACAACTGAAAAGAAACAAGAAAATATTTTTGACCAGAAATAGAAACCAGAAAAGACAAAAATGAATATTTTTAATTTCAGTAAATATTAAGCATGTGGCAATGAACAGATCAAAACAAGTAAAAAAAGAAAAAAGTCACCATAGGGGTTATGATGGTATTCTCTTCCTCTGTACTGAAGGCATGAAGGTATTTGGATGAACAGGTTTGTTGCCACCTTCAGTCCTACATTCTAGACAATCCAACAACACACAAACGTCACCAGAAAGTTCATTACAGGTCCAACAAAACAACCTAAACTGTCATATATATATATAAAAACACAGACACACACACCCATATATCACACGCACGCTGCATATTACCTTGAAAACTGTGTGAGCATCATCTATGTTCTGACCAGGATATGGCAAAATGGATCGTTTTGGTCTCACATGCAGGCATTCTGTGGGGTCCTGAACCTGATGTGGGATAAAAGTTACCTTCTTGACAGGCAACAAGTCAAATATCTGAAAAAGAAAAAAGTTCCAAAGACATAAACTGACATTTCTTATACATAAATGATTGGAGAGTACATCAAGTGATGCATAATACATAAAATATACTAACAACACAATAACAACAAAAACAAGTGAACTGCAGCTGACAAACCGTGACTTTGTGTCAGCTCACCTCCCTGAGGTGAAGGAAAGTACACAGTGTGATTTATAGTTAGATCCTGATCCATCCTGTCTCCATGTCAGGGTTTATTTACAATTACAAGTAATTAATGAACTGCCGTTGACACTTTATTCAGACATGAAGCCGACATGTTCAGATGACGTCACATTAACAGGAAGGAGTGCATGTTTGAAAGAAGCCTATTCATCTTATCTGTGGCTAACACCAGCAGTTACCTTTTCTGCATTCAGAGTCTTCCCTGGCTCTTTGATGAGGACACTCTGGTCGATGGCGCTCACACCACACAGAGAGTTTGGGTTTGCTGTCACCTGCATGTTGGTGTCCTCTCCTGGGACTGGTGAGGACAGTGAAAACTCCAGCGACACCTGACACACACACACACACACACACACACACACACACACACACACACACACACATATCAAACCCGTCAAGCTTTATTGGTATATGATGTAAACTTGTGATTTTGCCATAAGTTCCAACTTGTATACATGCAACAACACACTAGTTTAGCTCTGGATCTTGAGGGCAGACCATTGTTCAGTACATAAAGTTCATCAGTTAAACTGCCACAAACAGCGTGGTCAAGTGTTATGCTTACTTTTCTGGCACATGCAACGGTAATGTTATCATCCATTCCACATGAGTTGGCTGACTGAACGTACCTTGGATTTGCATGCCGTGGCCTAAGAAAATTAACATGCTGGACCCTCAACATGTATTAACGTGTGGTGAGTAGTGTAACGAAACAACTGCACACAAACTGCATCACCACACCACAATGCCTCTAGAGCATTTCATGCCAACTCACCTGACCCTAATCTGTGTGCTATCAGTGTGAGAAATACTCCTTTACAGAAAATTATTAAACGATTGCGTAATAGACATTTTAAATCCTCCTCCTCACCTTCAAAGCCATCCACAACCTTACCCCCCCATCTGTCCGATCTCATCCATATTGCCACCCCCTCTCCCTCCCTCAGGTCCTCTTCCTCCCTCCTCTTTGTACCTTCCGCCCGTCTCAGCACCATGGGGAGCAGAGCTTTCAGTTGCTCTGCTCCCCAACTCTGGAACTCACTCCCACCAGACATCCATAACATCGACTCTTTACCCCAGTTCAAGTCCAGACTCAAAACACATCTGTTAAAAAATGCATATGGTCTTTAACTTCACTCTCATTTTAACGTTGTATTCTTTGTCTGTTGTTTTATTTCTTTATTGTATTTTTGTCTTCTGTAAAGTGTCCTTGGGTGTTTTGAAAGGCGCTGCTAAATAAAATGTATTATTATTATTATTATTACTGTAAATTTCTATAAGTATAAGTATTAATAAGTAGGAGCATCACCTTTTTTGACTGGACTGACAAAAACTGAAAATGTCGACACTTTTCCAAAGTAGAATTCATGACAGAGCTGTGTTGGATTGCATTAGACTTCATAGTTGTATCTAGAGAAAGTGAGGCTACATTTAACGTTTCTTATATATTTCATTTATCTATTCTATATATGATGGAATTACATAATTACAGAACAGAATCAAAATTGAGTGTCCAAAAATCTAGATTTTTATTTTTTTAAATTGAGGATTGCTCAGATTTGGTGAAAAACGACAGAGTCATGGAACATCCTTCACATATCTGTGATGAATGGTACTTCCCAATAAAAATGTTTCAAGGAACTGAAGATTATTTTTCTTGCAAAAATCAACACTCACATATCCTCTAAAATGGAATTATCAGCTCTGAAACTACATTTAATACAAGATCTGTGGCAGTCCATTTTTAATGCAGGACCAAACAACGTCTAGATATGACAGAATCATAGTAATGCTGCAAATAATTAACACTGTCTTGCTAGAGATCAAAAAATGTATAGAATTCATTTTTGAAAATGTAGGATTTTTATTTGGGAAAATAAATACTTGTTGTTAATATGATTTCTAGAAAACTGTAATATAATGCATATAAAATATCCTCAGGGTTTTGTAGATGTTCAGCACAAATTTTACCCCTGTCCAGTGAAAAAAGGCAACTGGTGAGGCTGAAAAGGAATAGCAAAAGATATGAAGTTTAGCTCCAAGAGCCAAACTTCAACTGAATTAAAAAATGCTTTATGATTTTGAAATATGTCGTGAACTTAAACTAAGTTTTCACTTCTTTTTTTCTTTAATTTATAACATGAACTGGATGAGTCGGATGATTTAATATGGAATTAGTTATGTAAAATTACTATAAATCAACAGACAGCCAGCATATCATTTATCAAGTCTACTTCTTGCCAATAAATGGCAACATATTAATCCTCTATATCACCAGCTCAACTCTACTTTGGGTTTAGACCTAAATGTCATCAGTTGGTGCCACGAGTCTTCTTGTGACACTGACCTTGTGACTGAAGCAATTCTCAGTGGAGAAGTCAGCACTGCGGGCGATCACATTCTCGCTGGGGAGGACAGCATAAGCCACAACCTGGACCTCTGGTGCCATCTCTGGAGACACCAGCAACTTAAAGGACACCTGGCCCTCGTTCACTGAAACAGCAACCCAACTATTGTAAATCACTTTTCTTTGAACACTCATCATCCACACATGCTTCCATAGATCAGTTTAACAGGTCAAAGATTTCGTATTTCAAGTCAGTCTGGACACACCTGGTTTATTTTCCAATTCAACCTGTTTGTGTCCTTGCATGGCGATGGCTCCTCTGGACAAGACCTGAGAGAAAATGACACATAGAATGAGTAATGGACTGGTTTGTACATGTCACAGAGTACTTTCACAATGGAGTACTTTTACTGAAGTAAAGGATCTGAATACTTCCTCGACCACTGAAAAGAACAAAAGAACCCATGTTGGAAAAAGGAATCAACCAGCTAAAATAACACTTTTCATGCTGGCAGGTCCTTGGTAAAGGTTATGACTAAACCTCTTCCATGCTAAAATAGTAACACAGATCACAATAACAGGAAAACTGCGAAGCAACATTGCAGATTTTCTGGTCTGATCATATGACAGGTAGGGTCAGTGGAAGTGCTCCTTTAAATTACATGTCAATAAATGAAATTGAGGCAAGTTTTAAAACAACTTTCAGTTGTTCATTGTCTCTGGAAGACAGAACTGGTGACAAAATGACAACCAACTCACCAGATACATCACATCCACGGTGCCCTGACGTTCTCCCACTACAACGTACTGGATGGAGATGTCCTCCTCTGCATCACAGGCAAGTGTTTTATAGTTCTTCTTCACTATTAGGGAGCTGACTGTTTTAGCGTCAAGAGACGGAGGTTGGGACATAGACAGCGTGTGAGATCCAGACTCGTAGAAAGGAGTTTTATATGCAGGGTACTCCAGTGTTGGTGAGTTGCTTACCTACATAAAAGAAACATTGTGAGTGGTTGTTTACATTGAAGAAGGTAGGTAAACAAAATATTAATCAGTTTAAATATGGTCACTGGTTACAATGGTAGCATCTTGAACAGTTGCAGGATACAAAGAGACCATTTTACTGTCAGCTTTCAGGCTGTGTTATGACTTTTATGGCAGCTAACAGACTGTAAAAAAACGAGTGGAAGGGTCCTCTTCACATCACTGAATGAAATGAATCATTGACAGATAATCTGATAATCCTTTTAGGTTGCAAACATTATTTTGATGAGTTGGGTGGATGTGAAATTTTTCATAAATGCATCAGCTCTTATGTTGTGAGGAATTTAAACTCAAATTTCTGCCTCTGTTGATTTAAACCTAAATTCAAGTTTAACTTAATGAAACTGACTTGATAACTTGATAACTCAAGGTGAACATTGTGTCTTTTACAAATAAATTCCACTAAAGCAAAGCATTTGGGAGTACTTTAAAATGTGAGATGACAAACAGTGGACTCCTATTTAGAAGTGAAATTTGGCCATCCTGCTCTTTAGTTTAAAAAGTAGTAGAGAGGGAAAACTTTGTTGCTGAGTTAATTAATTTCATAAAAACTACTAGATGAACAAAAACATGAAAGATCCAAAAACCACTGAAGAAAGTCTAATTGGAGCCACTCACTTTAAAAAATGCTCATCAAACTAAAAAGGTGTGATCATTATTATGCTAATTATTACATTAAAAACACAAACATGGAAAAACTATTTGGAGAAACTTTGCTTTCCTGTGTCTACTTAAAAACCTTTGTTAATGCTGCCATTCATTAAGTAAGTAGTAACTAAAAATACCTTTGACTGCAGAGGAAAAACTAGCCACCCTTACTCAATGTAGTTTGTTGGTTGAACATAATTTTATTAAAATTTGTCTTAACTCCATGAAATGCAAACTGTTGCCTTATTTATTTTTGGTTAAACAGCATTTTTTAGAGAGCAGTACGACTTTTTACTCACATGGAGACGAATATCCCCATTTAAGTTCTCTGTGCTTAATGAGAAGCTGGCCACACCACTGCTGTCAGTTGTGAGATTCTGCAGCCGCCTTGATGACCACGTTTCACCCTCAAACAGGTACACCGGCATGTCAGGAATGGGTGCATCGTTGTAGTCAACTGCTTTAACCTGTTGAAAGCACAAAGTTGCATCACTGGGAATGCACATGATTTAAGCTGCACTAATGCAGTACATGACATAGAAAAACTCAAGACAACATGTTCCACTTACTTTTCCTGCCACATTTGATCCTGGCTCATAAATCTTGGGCGTGTCAATGAAAGACAGCTTTCCAATAACATATGAAATCCTTATTGTACCCGTTTGTGGTCGTGAAATACCTGAATAAGAAAAGCCTTTATGTTATAACACTGTGAAAGCCTTTTTGTTAAAATAAATAATGTTGTCTTATAACACTAACTCTGCCTTCAGATTAGAATGTCATCTATTTAAATAAAATAATCTATTACAATATTAATAATACTTGCCTGTCCCCTCCTCTTCCACTTCAGCACTGACATCCAACGTATCTTGCAATACCTTTGCAGCAATTTTGGTGAAAGTTGACATCTCGAAGGCGAAAGTGGCACAGCCGTTGTTGTCTGCCTACATAGGAGAATAAAATGAAGCACAAAGATACAAAATAACATAAAGACTTTATGTCATAGATCAGAATTGTAAACTTTCAGCAATCAGCTGGAGTGAGATGGAGGTCATGCCTTGTCATCTGTGATGGCCGTGCCCACGGCCACACAAAGGTTACCTGGCAGCTGTGCAGAATCTCCATCTTGATGAGACAAAAGATGGGGCTGAGGGCGGAACATGCTTTTATGTGGAAATCCCTCCCACAGACCAGACTAAGAGCTGTGACATCACAGGGGGGAACGGGGTTTTATTGATTTAGTGTTAGTTATTGTGTATATTGTTTCCCCCCTATGTGTTAGAAATGGTCTGGTCAACCACTATATATGTTGCCCCAGGAGCGCATTCTGGGAGGTCAGTTTGTTCAGTTGGTGTTTGTTTTTGTGAGCTGTATTTTTTGTAGAGTTATGTTTTGGTTGACCTCTTTTAAGGGCCCTATAACTTTATTTTCATTACCTTTAGTCATTTGTTTTGTAAAAGTAACTTTGTTTTTGGAAAATAAATTTATTTCTTTTTGGAACTTTAAACCTGTGTGCTTTGCTTAACTGCTTGGTCCATGACATTTGGTGGCAGCGGTGGGATCATCCAGTTAAAAGCACAGGTTTTTGTACTTTTTTCCTTTTTTTTTCTCTCTTTTCCCTCATTTTTTCCCCCTTCGTCCTTTTTGAATTTTTTCCCGGCCTGTGACTTCAGAGCCATGCAGAGAGGAGGAAAGAGTGGAAGAGGAGGACGAGGAGACACTCAAAACCGCACAACAGTGCCAGAAGCACAAACAGATGGTGAAGAGGAGAATGGAGCCTCTGGAGGGGTAGATAGCACTGAGGACCAAGGTAAGGAACCAACACTTTCAGACCTGGTTTCCCTTCTTCGGTCCCATGTGGGGCAGCAAGAGGCCCGAGAGGCCCAACAGAAGGAGGAGAATGCCCGGCAAGAACAGCGCTTCAGAGCACTCCAACACCAATTCCAGCTTCTACAGTCGGAAGTGCATGAACGCACCACCCCAGTCCCTGAATCTCTGCAAGGTGAGCCTGAACTACTGGACTCTGAGCCTTTAGAAGTTGATGCCCCTCCACAAGCTGCTCCCACAAGTGAGTCTGTAATTCAGTCTCAACATACATCAGGTCAGTTTCGCTCCTATGAGCCTAGACTGGAGAAGCTTTCAAATGATGATGACATCGAACACTTTTTGATTACTTTTGAACGTATTGCTCTAGCTTGTCGCTGGCTGAAAGATGACTGGGTTTTTCATCTTATACCATTACTCACTGGCAAAGCTAGAGGTGCATATGTTCATATGGACATTGATGATTCTGTTGATTATGAGAAAGTCAAAGCAGCCATTCTAGACAAATACAATATAAATCCTGAGACATATCGCCAAAGATTCCGTTCTCTTGACATACACCCTGATGAAAGTCCAAAGGAGCTATATGCACGGCTGAAGGAGTTATATGGGAAGTGGATTAACCCAAAAGGTAAAACTGTTCAAGAAATTGGTGAAGTGATAATCTTGGAGCAATACTTGAGAATGCTTTCTCCGGAGTTGCAGGTCTGGCTAAAGGAGCACAATCCAAGTTCTGCGGCTGAAGCTGCTAAGCTTGCAGACATGTTTGTGGCTGCACGGAGGAAAGGGCAGCCATGGAGCTACGCCTCATGGGAAAGGAGGGACAGCCACAAGCCTCAGTACCAGCAAAAATCAAGCACAGGTGTGAGTAAACCTCCCTGGCGGGAGAACCAGACAACTAATATGTCTTCAAAACCTCCTGCTAAGAAGCTAATTTGCTATCTTTGTGGAATGGAAGGCCATACAAAACCAATGTGTCCCCAAAACTCATCCAGGGTGACCCAAATGTGTTTTGTGCCACGGAGTATTGAAACTGAAATCAAATTTGACCTATGTGCTAAAATGACCTCAGTTGAGATAAATGGTAAAACGCTAAAAGCACTCATTGATTCAGGCAGCGACCAGACTCTGGTGCACAGGCATTTTGTACCTCCAAATGTTATCAGACCTAATGAAACTATCCCTGTTTGCTGTGTACATGGAGATGAAAAACCCTATCCAACAGCAGACATGTACATCAAGGTAGAAGGACAGACTTACCTCTTGAACATTGGTGTTGTTGATAATCTGCCTTTTCCTGCTGTGCTGGGTCGAGACCTGCCTATATTGTTTGATCTATTGGATTCCAGCCACAAATGTAATGTGGCAGTAACTAGGGCTCAAGCTATGAAGTTGGAGGAGCCCTCCCAGACACTCAGTGCCCTGCCTTTCTACAATGCAGACCTGGAGACAGCACCTGGGAAGTCTCGTAAGTCACGCCGACAGAAACTGCAAGAGAAATTTCACCATACTGTTGTAACACCACCTTCTAGCCCTGAGCCTGAACTGCACTTGGGTTTCCAAATCCCAAATAATGTCATTGAAATGCAACAAATTGACCCTACACTGACTCCTCTTTTGCAGAGAGCCAAGGATAAAAAACAAGTAGTGGACCCTGTTTCCGGGAGCAGTGAGGTTTTCTTCTTGAAAGGCGGTGTCCTCTTTCGTCAGCAGGGATCAGACATACAAATGGTGGTTCCTGGAGCAGCTAGGGAAACTGTGTTGACCCTGGGTCACCCTGTTCCTTGGGCTGGCCATCTTGGAAAGCACAAAACCTTTGCTCGAATTAAAAAACACTTCCATTGGCCTGGCTTGCGTAAAGATGTAGCCCAGTTTTGCAAAAGTTGCCCTCAGTGCCAGAGGACCTCCGTCAAAATCCCCTGCAGAGCTCCACTCCAGCCCCTACCAATTATCAGTACCCCATTTGAGCGACTGGGAATGGCCATTGTTGGCCCTGTAGAAAGAAGCAAAGCTGGTAACCGTTACATGCTGGTAATAACAGACTATGCCACAAAATATCCTGAGGTTTTCCCGTTGAAGTCCATTAAGGCAAAATCGGTAGCTTTTTGCCTTGTACAGTTTTTTTCAAGGGTTGGCTTTCCTCATGAGATCCTCACAGACCGTGGAACTAATTTCATGTCAACTTTGTTAAAACAGGTCTACCAGCTGCTGGGTATTAGGAGTCTGAGGACAACTCCATACCATCCTCAAACGGACGGCCTCACTGAACGCTTCAACCAGACTCTGAAACAGATGTTACGGAAATTTGTGAATGACACTGGCCATGACTGGGATGAATGGCTTCCCTACCTCCTCTTCGCATATAGAGAAGTACCCCAAGCCTCCACTGGTTTCTCCCCCTTTGAATTGCTGTTTGGTCACGAAGTAAGGGGCCCTCTCTCTTTACTGAGAGAGATCTAGGAGGGAGATCAGGCCGGGAGGGAAGCCGTTAACGTCATATCTTATGTTGTACAGATGCGAGACCGACTGGAAAAGATGGGTGAGCTTGCCCAATCCAACATGGTGGAGGCCCAGCAACATCAAAAGGCCTGGTGTGATCAATCAGCCCGGCAGAGATCCTTCAACCCTGGCCAAAAGGTACTTATACTCCTCCCCAGTGATGAAAGTAAGCTGCTGGCAAAATGGCAAGGACCCTTCGAGATCCAGCAGAGAATGGGACCATCCACCTACAGAGTGTCCACCCCAGGTCAGTCCCGCTCAAGTAGGGTGCTGCATGTGAATCTACTTAAGGAGTGGGTGGAGAGACCTGATAAGAAAGCAGAGGTATTGCTGATCAGGAGGGTTCCAGAGGATGAAGAGGTGGAGGAGCAGTACTTGCCTCCAGCAGCTTCCCTGGACCTGGATCTCAGCCACCTCTCTGAAGAAAAACGACTGCAGGTGGGAGCTTTATGTAACTCTGAAATATTCCAGGAAAATCCTGGAAGAACAAACCTGGTTGAGCATGACATTGTGTTAAAAGAAGGTGCTTCGGTGAGACGCTTGAGTTACAGGATACCCGAGCGTCTGCTGACCGTGCTGAAAGAGGAGATTGACCTAATGCTGTCTCTGGGGATTGTTGAACCATCAAAGAGTGAGTGGTGCAACCCGGTTGTTCTGGTCCCAAAGAAGGATGGCAGCATACGGTTTTGTATTGACTTCAGGTATTTAAATGCAATCTCACAATTTGATTCATATCCCACGCCTCGGATTGATGACCTGATTGAGCGCCTGGGAAAGGCAAAGTACCTAACAACGCTAGATCTCTGCAAAGGCTATTGGCAGGTACCACTCACTCAACGCTCCAGAGAGCTAACAGCCTTCCGGACGCCATGGGGGTTGTTTCAATTCACGGTCCTGCCCTTCGGACTGCACGGTGCTCCAGCAACCTTCCAAAGACTGATGGATCAGGTACTGTGCGATCTGTCAGATATTGCTGCAGCCTATCTTGATGACGTTGTCATTTACAGCACCACCTGGGAGCAACACTGGATACATCTGGAAAGGGTGTTGAAGTGTCTCCACTCTGCTGGGCTGACCATCAATCCATCAAAGTGTGTCTTCGCCAAGGCCGAGACAGAGTACCTGGGGTTTGTCATAGGAAATGGGGTCATAAAGCCACAAGTAAATAAGATTCAAGCCATTGAGTCCTGCCCACGGCCTGAGACAAGGAAGCAGCTTAGATCTTTTCTTGGTATGGCAGGATTTTACCATCGCTTTATCCCCCATTTCTCTGTTAGGGCAGCTCTCCTTACTGATTTGACAGGATCCAGATGTCCCAACCAGGTCCAGTGGACAGAGGAAGCAGAGGCGGCCTTTCGAGATATCCAACAGTCACTGAGTAAGAGTCCAGTCTTATACAGTCCAGATTTTCAAAAACATTTCATCCTTCAAACTGATGCTTCAGAGAGGGGTCTGGGGGCTGTCCTTCTACAGGGATCTGCAGAGAAGCGACATCCTGTGGCTTTCATCAGCCGTAAACTGTTTCCAAGGGAGGTCCGCTACTCAACTGTGGAGAAGGAGGCACTAGCAATCAAGTGGGCCCTGGACTCCTTCAAATACTACCTCTTGGGACGAGAATTCACATTGGAGACGGACCACAAGGCTCTCCAGTGGCTTGAGAAGATGAAAGATACTAATAGCAGGATCACCAGATGGTATCTGGCAATGCAGCCATTCCACTTCATCATCCACCATATCCCAGGAAAGGACAACTGCACTGCAGATTACCTCTCTCGCTGTCCCAACGAGAGTTTCGAAGAGGGGGCGTGTGTGATGGCCGTGCCCACGGCCACACAAAGGTTACCTGGCAGCTGTGCAGAATCTCCATCTTGATGAGACAAAAGATGGGGCTGAGGGCGGAGCATGCTTTTATGTGGAAATCCCTCCCACAGACCAGACTAAGAGCTGTGACATCACAGGGGGGAACAGGGTTTTATTGATTTAGTGTTAGTTGTTGTGTATATTGTTTCCCCCCTATGTGTTAGAAATGGTCTGGTCAACCACTATATATGTTGCCCCAGGAGCGCATTCTGGGAGGTCAGTTTGTTCAGTTGGTGATTGTTTTTGTGAGCTGTATTTTTGGTAGAGTTATGTTTTGGTTGACCTCTTTTAAGGGCCCTATAACTTTATTTTCATTACCTTTAGTCATTTGTTTTGTAAAAGTAACTTTGTTTTTGGAAAATAAATTTATTTCTTTTTGGAACTTTAAACCTGTGTGCTTTGCTTAACTGCTTGGTCCATGACATCATCCTTTCAATATCTATACACCGTTGTATCCTCTGTAGGGTCACTGTGCTACAGAAGCTGTGCTGTATTTGGCGTTACCAGACGGTTGCTTTGTTATTCCTGACATTTGCTAGATGGCTAAATGGGGGATTGTATGACATCATGCATGTCACTATGACAGACATAGAGCTCTGTGGGAGAAGTCAACAGATCGCTTCGTGTCCTTCTTTGTAAGTCTTTCCAATGAAAATATATTACTTTCATACGTACTTAGTTAACGGTAGAAAAGAAGGTAATTACAGATTTTTAATCAACAAGGTTAAACATGTTCTGCTTGGCTTTCTTCATAACTGATGTAGGTAAGCCATAGATAAAATGAAGGTTTGGTGTAATTTACCATCTGCATTATAAGGTAAATCTATTTCATATTTAAATATTAGCTACAGTATCGCATATAAACCAGAATCTAGTCTAACAGCAGAAGCTATAAACTTTTGTGGACATGCATATGGACAGCTACGGACACCATGACGGGTAGATGACGATCACTACATTCTAAAATATTATCAGCATACTCATAGACACAGAGAGTATAAGGCCTGTGGTAGGTACTTTATTGTGTCACTTATTGTGTCACACTTTCTGTGTTCACAAGGGTCCATGAGGGTCTGCTCGGGTCTGTGTGATGTAATTTTTGTCATCTCATCAAGTGTGTTGACTGAGTTTATGTAGGTGTAACAAAGACATACTTGGACACTTATTTGTGATGCTGGTTGTAGAATGTACGTATTAAAGGTTATGCTTCATGATGAATACAATGCAGTTACATGTACAGAATGCTGTATTGGCACAGCTTCTGCTTTATGTGCACGTTGCTTTAGCAGAGAGATGAGACTGTAATAATGGAAACCGTACCTGCTTTGTCTCTGTTTGGCAGGGCGGAGTTACTTCTTCATCCTCGAGATCAGAACTATAAAAATAGCGATAAAGAGGTCGGCACATCTTAACTGTAACAGATCCTGGCACAGGCTGTCCAAACGTGTACCTAATTAAATAAGAAAACAAACAATCAAGCAGTTATTCACTTCTCAAACTGGGACTACTTTAGATTTTATTTTCACATAACAGACCTTTTACTTACTTCGCACATGCTTTAGCATCAATTTCTTGGTGTCCGACACTCACTTCTTCACTTATATTTAGTATTACGTCAAATTTAGGCAAAACTGGGCACAAAACATGGATGTTAGCATTTGTACTTCATTATAAATGGACAGAAACAGCAAAAACAATCTGTCAAACGTACCATACTTCTCCACTTTGAAGGTGTGATATATTTTATCTTGGCCCATGGACACAATGACTTGGTAGGTTCCCTCACGGGCCTCAGAGTTCAAGGAGTACGAACGCTGCACTATTTTACTATTAGATGCTTCATTGAGCCACTGTCCAATCCTGTTGTTGCTGGAATCCTGTTAAATGAAACCATTTGGAAGAAAAACACATTTATCACACAAACAGGAAAGTTGTGAACACAGATGAAAATACAATGCTGTTGATGTTGTTTTCTCCTTCCAAAAACTTGCAGATGAAGCTGGGACGAGCTTCATTACTCAGAGTACTTTTAGGTGAGGCAAGGTCGAAGCTTTCTTTGTTGACATACTTTGAAACTACTCTCAAAGCCAACATATTGAATATTAGTGGCTGGTTACAGATAAACACTCAGTGGTCACTTTATTAGAACATTTTAATGCTGTCAAATACAACAGCTCTGCTATAAATTCTACTTTTATGAAGCTTCTACATTTTTGTTTGTTGTTGTCAAAACGGTGATAGTCCTCCTCTACATTCATTATAGAGCTCTCAGTGGGGGCTGATAGTAACACAAGAAAAGGCTGCAATTCAAATGAGGTGTTTCAGGCAGGTAAAGGAAAGTGTTTTCTGTGGGAGAGAATAACTTCCTTTGGTGTGGATAATGTATATTTAACACAGTGAAAGTCCTTGCTAACTGTGAAATATTGGTATGAGAATCAACATCCAAAATCTCACAGCTGTTGCACTCTGCACCTATTTTACTTGACACAGAATGTGTGAGGTCACCATGCTGAATTTACAGAAGAAATAGAAATGGTTTTCTTACCTCAATCTCAATGATGTCGTACTGCAAATAATAACAAAAAACAGAGAGAAAGAGAGAGAGAGAGAGAGAGAGAGAGAGAGAGGACAGAACAGTTTATCTTGTTATTATCATTCAGTGTCTTAATGAGTCTGGGTGAGACAGTTTTCTTTGATTACGCTTCAGTGCAGTCAACACAGACTTCAGACTTCAACAGGAAATATGAACTACACTTGACATGAAAAACTTTCAATGAAGTGTCTGTAATTCAGATGAGAAGACTAGAGGGCAATGTCGCACTCAAGTTTGTTGTACCTTATTGTTATCAATACAAAAGCTATTTTCTGCAAAAAGAAATGTTGTAAAATGACCACCTTGGTGGGTTAATGGAATAATTACAAGGTCAGCAGAAAAGTTTGAACTCAGCACAGACAGACTGACCTGGAGGCCCTGGTTGTACTATTGATTCTTTGGCAGGAGCTGACTGATTGTGGACTTAATGCAGCTCAGGTTAAAGATCACACCTACACTGATCTCCCATGTCAGTAACTTGATTGCATAACTTCTGTTTAACTTTGCTAGCTGGTTTACAATTCCCAGCTCAGCGTTACACAAATAGTTCACGGAACACTGTAAATGAGCTCTAAAACACTCGAGTATAGACACTCACCAGCCGATCAGCAGGTCTAAACTTGGTGTCCAGTGTGACCACTCTGAAATGCACTGAGAGAAATTGAAAGAGATTATGTCAAACGTTCATATCTCATAAAATCACATAAGGTCAAATGAATATAATTTACTGCTACAGTTTCCTTTGTTATGTCTGTTGCATTTTTAAGCTACTGTCCTGTGTCTCTTTCATGTAGGTAGCTTTATGGCTGTCAAAAGCATCTTCCACATTCTTCCACACTGTCCAACAGCATCACATGGACATGTACCCAGTAATATTCTAGATGTCCTGTGCTTTACTGAAAACACATTTATCCACCACTAAGCTTTATAGATTTGGTATTGTTGTAATTTTCTATTTGAAGTGAACTTCTATAGTTTTAAACACGATCTGGTTGCAGCTGCATTGCATGACTTTATAATGACCCACTGGTAGACAGCGTGTTAGTAAGCTGCTCCAACAATAATCCATCAAACATCATGCGCCCTATTTCTTTAAGAAAACAACCATTCCAGCAAGTGGAAAGCTTATATCAGGAGGGTAACTTCACTGAGTTTTAAAACTGATTTCTCTATAAATACTCATCATACGCACAACACGTTATATATTGTGGGAATTAATTTTCTACCCTCCTGCTGCACGACTGTTCCTTATTATCTATAGAAGGGGAAATCCGTCTGTATACAGCGAAGACCAACAGCATCCTATATCATCAGCTCACAGTTACCTGTTTGTCCTGGGAGGTAGATTGGTTTATCCGTTTGGACGAATGTCATTGGTTTATGGGCTTTGATCATGACCTTTTTGACTTCTCTGGAGTAAAATGTGTTGCCTCGTACCTTCACCTCCACATTCTGCAGCTCTTCATTGAGCACTGCAGGAGTCTATGACAGAAAGATATTTTAGACAACGGTCAGCAGAGCCAATAATAAACCAAACAAAATCACGGCTGTTTTCTTTGGATAAAAATAGTATCAAAGCATTGGTTTTAAGTGTTATAAAATCCACAAGATATTCTCCCACTTAAAGAAACTTGTATTAGAATGAAGAATGTTTTTAGAAAATGAGCACATAAATCCAAACCAATGTTGGGAGCTGACCATAAACTGAAGGCAATCATGAAAGTCTGCACTGGATGTTCGCTGGAGAAGAGTTGTGTTCTTGCGCTCAGACATCAAAGTGACGGTCATGTGCAGAGTCTCGTTGGGCTGCATGAGACTTGCACACAGTTTGGTCTGAGCTCCAGCTTCAAGAACTGCAGGAAACGTCACCATGTAGTGCCTACAGAAGGACAGATTCACACACACAGCATTTACTCTTACTCTGACGTGGAAGAAACCTCAGCTCAGTATTCATGTGAACTGGTTGAAAAATTCACTCACATACACAAAAAACAAATCATATTACATCCTCAGACACTAAAGATAAACTTACGGTCCAGCCAGCGCTCTGCTCACACACATCCACAAGGTACACAGTGTCCATGTCCACATCTGAATCCCAGGACGACCCATGATTGACTGCGATGATCCTCAGAGTCAGCATCTGTTAAATAGCTGCTGATACAGAAACCCAGCCCAGCTTCTCTCACACAAACACACCCCCAAACTTCATGCAGCCCCGTCCTTTAAATTCTAGGTATCTCACCAGTCATTCATTTACAGATCTTATGCAGTTTAATACAGTGTTTTAGAACTGGCTGAAAACAAAAGCCTATTTCAAACAGGGTTCAAAGTTGAAAAAAGTCATTTCAAGTCATGTATGATGTGGATTTGTTGTTCCAGCTTCATTCTGTTTGTACAGTAACAATGTAGTATCTCCTAAAAGTGGACCACATGACACTCAGAGCTGGAACAGCTCTCTAACACCGTCTTAACACTAATAGAACATTAGAAACTTATCACTGCACACAAGTATTCCAGTCTCACTGTCAGAGATGCTGTAACATCATCTATGGCATGTTTTCAGTCTTAAGTTTGGCGCTTTCCTCCATGGTGACGAAGGCAGTATGTTGGAGCTGTAGTCTGGAACTGCTGTTATTTCTCTAGATCAGTAGGACGCATTGGTATTACAGTAAGCTCAGTTCTGCAACAATGCCCTTTACCCAGCGTGGGATGTTTGATTTTGTCTGCAAACACCTCTTAACCTTATTACAGTGGCCAAAGAAAACAAGTTCCCCAGTAAGTCAACTTCTGCGTAGTGATAGCGTCCTCAAACACAACTCATGCCTTACAACACAGTAAGAAATGTGCTGTTTGGACTTGCATTCACAATAACATTTAACAAATCTAGACATTGTATTTAAACATTTTTTATGTAAGTGATATGAAAATCATTTAGCTTTTTAAGCTGGAGTAGCTGGAGTGACTTGACGGTCACAGTCAGTATAAATATGTTTGAAATGGCTGTTCTTGTCCTTCAGTTATAAACTCTACAGTTAACAAAACAGATGACATTTTAGTTTGCAATTTAAAAAGAGAAAAGCACACATCATGAACATACAAATAACATAAAAATGGAACAAAGTAAAAACAGTACTTTGACAAAAAGTTAATATTTTCAGTGGCATTTCATGGATACATTTTCCTTCTTAGTCATTTTCAAATAATCCAGGTATTTGTTGGTATCATTTCTTCTAGTCCACTTCTGCCAGTTCTTTGGGTATGTCCTTTGAGCTTTAGCTGGCAAGTCAACTTTTCCATTAAATAGATGTCCTGGATGATCTCAGACCACTACCACCAGATCTGTGGTATTATGAAGGATCTAGTAAGATTTCTCCACCCAAACTCTCTCCACGTCTGTCAACAAGTGAGAGTACTTTGAGTCATAAATATTTTATACCACTCATCATCTGAGATTTCTATGTGTAACGCGGATTCCCATTTGTTTTTAATGTATAGTGTAGCACTTGTTCTATTCTCCCCGAAGGCTTTGTAGAAAGCTGAGATGACCCCAGATTTACCCTGTTGATAAGAGTCTACAATAATTTTGATTATACGATTCAGTCCATTTTTAGGATCAATTTTTACCTCTTTCATACAATAGTCCCGGATTTGTAAATATCTACAGAAATCCTGTTTTCTGAATCCAAATGTCCCTTTTAGTTTTTGAAAGCTCATACACTTCCCATTTTTGAGAATGGTACAGAGACCAGTGATGCCTTTCTCTGTCCACTGTTTAAACCATAAGTCTTGTACACCTGTTAAAAATGTGGGATTGTATGCAACCCAGTTTTGTATTTTTTCTCTCTACTTGTAATGTGTATTTCTTAATTATCTCTGCCCAAATTTTCAACGTAAAATGTGGTATCTTGTCGATTGCCTGTTTTATAGTTTCTGTCTGTCCTTTGCTACCCAACAGAGCTGGAATGTGTAAGTCATTTCTACATCTTTCCATCTCGCTTCGTACTCTGTTATGCACCAACAGGTTAAGGGTCTCAGCTGTGCTGCATAAAAATATTCCTGCAGGTTTGATAAAGACATTCCTCCCTTGTTCTTTGGGAGTTGAAGAGTTGTTTACATTTATGGTTTTCTCTCAGGAATTGAATTTGATTTGCAGTATTGTTATTGGTAAAGACTGAAACAGGTACAACAATCTTGGGACAAGGTTCATCTTAAGTACCTTGATTCTAGAAAAAGTTGACCACCTCTGTATATCTTTTCGAACACTTTGCTCGATAACATTATAGTTGGCCTCATATAATTTATCAAGAGTCTTGGTTATTGTAACTCCAAGATACTCGAAGGTTTTACAGTTCCAGTTAAATCTATAAATATTCTTAGTTTTTGGGGGTGTGGAGTAATTAAATGTAAGTACCTGGGATTTTGTAAAATTAATCTTATGTCCTGAGTAATGACCATACACCCGAAGAAAGTCTATTCGCTATGGGAATCCTTTGTCCAGGTGTTTTAAAAAATAATTACATCATCGGCCAAGAGGCCAATTATATGCAACTACACCAGATTTGAAAAGTCTAAGTCTTGTGGATTTGGATCAGGACCTGGTCTAATGTGGTGTAGATCCAGAAAATTGTGGTGAAATATCCCTTTTTGCATTTTCAGTAATAAAATAAAGGTTTCACAAATCAGAAACTGTATTTTAAAGAATCTTCATCCTCCTTGCAATAAACTAGACCAGATTTGGAAAGCCTAAGTCTTGTCGTTTTGGATCAGGACCTGGTCTAATATGGTCATGGTTCAGAAAATTGTGGTGAAATGTCCCTTTTTGCGTTTTCACAAATAGAACAAAGGTTTTACAATTCAGTAACTGTTGTTTACAGAGTCTTCATCTTCTCTGGAACCATTTTAATGTTTTACCCTTAATGCTGAACGCTCAGCCATATAATTACAAGGCATAATAAAAAGGATCATGCGCTCAGCTGCTGAACTTAAGTTTCCCTTAACTTTTCCCTTAACTGCCGAATGGGAAGCTGAAAATCGGAAGCTAACTTCAGCCTCGTGGAATTTACTAGCAAAGCACATTTTAACCAGCAGCTAAACTACAGCAAATGACCGTAAGAGTTCCAAAAGAGCATCAAAATTAAATAAACTAGTGTCTCTAAAATACAGAAATATTCTGAAACATTTTGCTAATCAGCAGTATCTCATAAAATCTCTCCAAATCCAACATTCGAGTCGCTAATACTTTTAGCTTATTCCATTAGGATTTACATGCACTAATTAGCATTTAAGCTAGCGGACGTTTATGGCACCAACATTTTAGCAAAGGTCAAAAGGGTTTAGTATTGCGGAAATTAGCGTCACAGCTAGAGCACTGTTGGCTGTCCTTTGCTACGTTTCTCATGCTATAAACTGAATCAACTCACCAGTGCAATGAGCTGACACATTGGCGACCGTCTCCGTGGTTTCACTGGGGCAAAATGCCGCCCTTCCCTTTAAAGCTCTGCTTTCACCGACGATTCAGCTGTTTGATACCTTGCCCTTTCACCTTAACTGGCGCGAGCCGCGCAACCGCGCGCAACTATCCAGTGGACAGTCAGGAGGCGGGCTGAAGCATCTGATTGGCCAAAGTGAATGTAAACTACAGTTTTTATTGGCTCTTTGGTCAACACAGAAACACTCTTGTGAAATCTGACGCTATATTAACTTATATGTGTGATATTAAATAATATTAAGTATTTATTTATTATATTATTTACTTTTGCTCAACATCATTAAAGACATTTACTTAATCATTTATTTTTGTTCATCTAACCACTCTGGGCTACACTCTTCTCCTTTGATGCTCTGCACATCTGTTACATGGGTGTGAACACCATTAGGGAAGAAGGCTTCAGGTAATGCTCTGGATCTTTGGTCTCTTGTAGAGCATCAGTAAAAGCCAAACTCAAACCTTGGAGCAAGGATTGGACAAAGTATATCAGTGGATTCCATAGATGAGTTTATTGTAACTTTTCAGGTTTCATTTTGTTTCTCTTTGAACATCTAACACGGTCTCTTTTATCAGTTTCAGCATTTTTACTTGGGTCCATATCACTGACACTGGCTGACACTTATTCACATCCTTCTTTTCTTAAACTCACAAGAACATCTTTCCCACAGTCTGACAGTTTGTCAGGTGGGTTCTCTGCATTCTCGAGAGCATCAACAGTGGGATCTCCCTCACCCACTGAAGCAGCGTCGGGTTGGGCTTTGTTAACATCTTCTACAACATCAGATAAATTCTCATCCCACTCTGGATTATCTATGGGGAGTTTTGAAATGACAACAGGAAAGTTTGTATGGAGCTAAAACAGAGACAGTATAAGCTGTCATTTAAGAAAGAATTTGTCATTGAAAAAAATTGTTATTGACATGAAAGAACTCAAAGTTTTTATCATGATGTTTCAAAATTCTGTTTTTCAATGACAACTTTCTGTCCCTCTTTTGGCGTGAAGGGGAAGGGTCTGAGGGGAGGGGCAAGGGACGCTTCATTTGCATGTCAAGTAGCTGGTGGGTGACTGACAAGACCGCAAGTCCAGGCAACACAGCTCTGCCTCTCTATGTTTTAATATGAAAATTATTCAAATGTATATAATTTAAGGTTTCAATCTTCTTTATTTAATGCTTTAGAGGCGTTGATTTATTGACAGCTGCAGTTGGTGATTCAGTTGAACTGAATTGTCTTGTTTTCGACTGGGTTTCATCGGGTAGCCAGCCATAGTTGGGCAGGGTATGACACTAGCTCACTTAGCTTAGCATGGCTTGCTGTGGCTGCAGCGGCTTCAAACATACTTGCCATGCTTCAGGTTCACTGTTTTCCTTCCTACCTGCTGCACGTATTACCTCTTACGTGTCACACTCACACAGCCTCCAACCTACCTGTTTGGGGCCAGGCTTGACCTGCAACAGTCAAATAAAAATTTGTCATTAAAAATGAACGAAAAAAAGAGTTCACCTGTGTTTAGGTTCTGAGTAAAGCATTTGACATGAAATATTCTAAATACCTCATTAATTACTTTTAATGACGATGCACAGTACGGACAGGTGAGGTTATAGTGATGTTTGTCTGTCAAACTGTAAACTTCTAGATGTCTGAGGACAAACAGCAGGTGTGTGTGTAGAATGTAGGCTAATCTATTATAGTAATTACAATATTAAAAGTGTGAACCCCTTCCATCCCTGTTTATGAGGTGTATTCAGAAAAAACAGTCCTGCATTACATGGTGTCCTCGGCAAGATTCTGTAATTGTTCAGTAATTAGTACTGCTAAATTCCTCGTGTTCATTAGACTGCCTGGTCCTTAGCTTGTGTACATTGCTTAGCAAAAAGGCCTTTCCTCATCTGCTGGAAGAAAACCACATGGGAGCAGAAGGTCTCAGTGCACAGGACCTTTCATATCCCCCAGCTGCACTGTGCAGACTGGGAGATCTGTAGCTTGTGTCTGACTTCCACTCATCAGCAAGCTTATGTTTACCTTGAAGGTGAACAGCTATTACCAGAACCCTATCTCTAGCCTCCAGAGTGAAAGTAGTTAAATGTAGCCTGTTGTCTGACTGCCCTCCTAACACGTCAGATACATATCTGGCTATGCAGTTCAAGGCAATTCAGCTCTCAGCAACAAGGAGATGTCATTACGCTCTTGATGGACTGTTGGAAATAACTTCTCCTCTCTTTCAAGTTGGGCTATGACCTCTCTAAGGCATGGATCCTTGGACAAGTGGGGGGCAACAGACAAACCACCACACTCGTTATTCACAAAGCCTTCAGGCAAGCCCTTAACAGAATACAGAGTGTCTAATACCACAGTCTGGCCTGCTGGGACAAGTTGCGGAGTCTGAGGACTGAGGTGTCTCATGACATCAGAGGCTGGAACCAGAAGACTTTCTTTCATCATCAAGTCAATATGTGAGCGCCAAGTGTCAAAATAAGCTTCACTGTATGGTCTGGGATGTGTCCCAGAGAAGGCACTTAGTCTAAAAAAGAACTGACCCTGAGTGGCTTTGTTTTTGCTTTTAAATATTTTAAATAATATCATCCACTACATACCGTACTTCTGGTGGATTTAGTTCACTGGGACTGAGAGTCAGGGGTTTCTTTGTGCTGAGGTAATGAGCTGTCAGGTTCTGGTCATTGTCAGATAGACTAGGTCTAGGATTGGAAAGGACATCACTTGAAGGCTGCAACCAGACAGTGTTTTGACTGGATCCCTTGGTTTCTTCAGAGTTGTTTGTATGTTGTGGAGGGTCGTTGATTTCAGGACACTCTGTGACCTCAATAGAGCTCTCTGTTTTTGACATTATTTCCCTGAGCACTTCCTCAGCTTCCTTCCCACTTAGTTGGGATATTCCTTTTAGGTTTAATCAGGTGGGCATCAGCAACACCACTCCCAACTTTCTGAGTGTAGACATTGCTAGTGCTCATATACAGTACGCAACATCAGGATCAGCAGATGGTGGAATGGAAAGAGGAAACATGGGTCCTAATGTCTGCAGTGGTGCTCCTGAATTTATACTCGACTATCAGGCTTTTGCTCAATTCTGACACATTATTATCTACAGTGCAGATCCTATTTATTGAGCCATACTGCTCTGAATAAGCCTGACTACTGCTCAGACAGTTCTGTCAGTGTGAGGGTTAACCTGACTGTCCAGTTTCTCCAGTGAATACAAGCAGTGAATGATTGAGGGATGGACATGCTGTATGACTGATTTATTGACCTGATGATCTTGATCACAGTTTCTCTGTACTTCATGTGTAAATTTAACTCGACAGTATTCAGTTAGAGTTTATATGTTAACTACATTCATCTTTATTGGATCGCTTTGTTGTGACAGAATGTTATGTATCTATTAACATCAATATGCGTTTGACCCATTCTCATTTCTTTTCTGAAATATTTTTCCTTGATCTTTTTTATTTATTCGAAGCTTAAGAAGTTGTGAATTGAAGTAATAGCTGATTTTTATTTTTTTGGAAATTCAAATGTGCAGTATTGTAGGTCTTGATCCAGGTGGGGCTGTTAGCAAGCAGTCTAAACATAAAAATTATAGTACAATATTAGGGTGCCTTCTTCATGTCAAGATAAACTGTCTCCAGGGGCCTGTTTCACTAAGCAGGTTTAGTGAAAACTCTGAGTCTGTTAACCCCGAAATGAGGAAAACTCAGAGTTTTCCGTTTCACAAAGGGAGGTAACTCAAACCAGAGACAGAGGGTAACTCTAGCCTGTTTCAGGAAGAGAGATAACTTAAGCTCTCGGTCAGTTACCGCAGTAACAGTGTCTGTGAAACTAACCTGGTCGGGAGCAGGTTTATGTCAGTAAACCTCGAGATTCTCTCTGTCTAGTTTAAATAGGCTTAATTATTTAACAGAGCATGATATAGATGCAGACATTTAGGCTATGTGTGGATAAAAGAAATGCACAGTCAAACAACCACGTAATATTTAGGCTACATTTCAGTGTAAAACATGATCAACATGAGGTACCTCCATGAGATTATGCCTAGGTCTTACCTGTTTGAACAATGTTTTTATATTTCATTTTAAGCTGCTGCCACGTGCGCTTCTCCCCCGTCTGACTGCACCTAAATGAAATAACTTAAGTACCATTAAATCAGTTTTCCCTGTAATATTATTGCGATTGCAAAGGACTACATTTAAACTTACACATTAACCCGGGCAGCAATGTTCTCCCCACCGTCTTCCTCGCTTTTGCAGCTACAGCTGTGTTGCATTTCTTCCGAAATATGTGTTCATTGTCGCTATAAGCGCGCATTAAGACGTCCAGTTCAAGGGGCGTAAAAAACGTAGCTCTTCGCTTCCCCGTTGCCATGGTGACTCGTCCAATCGGGGCTCCATTGATGCTGTCTTTTTATAGCGGTGGTGCACGCGCTTAACTCCAGGTGAAACTACTCCGTGTTGATTAAACAAACTGAAATCACCCGTCGTGAAACCGAAAACTCTGAATTTCCTGTCTCAGCGTAGATCAACTGGCAGTTGAGGATTAAACTCAGAGGTTGTTAAACCTGCTACGTGAAACGGACCCCAGTTCAGTTAAGAACTTTGTCGAGTCGCTCTGAGAGATCATGGCCCAGAGGCCTCCTCTAAGAGACAATAAAAACTTAATATGGCAGTCCATGTTTCAGCAACAGTAACAATAATATTGTAGATACGTGTCATGACACCTGGGGCCTGTTTCACGAAGCAGGTTTAGTGAAAACTCTGAGTCTGTTAACCCTGAAATGAGGAAAACTCAGAGTTTTCCGTTTCACAAAGGGAGGTAACTCAAACCAGAGATAGAGGGGTAACTCTAGCCTGTTTCACGAAGAGAGATAACTTAAGCTCTCGGTCAGTTACCGCAGTAACAGTGTCTGTGAAACTAACCTGGTCGGGAGCAGGTTTATGTCAGTAAACCTCGAGATTCTCTCTGTCTCCGCCCTCTTTTAGCCACACGATGTTTGATTTCCTCGTTTATTCATTCATTCAGTCAGTAGAGAGTTTTGGCGTCCGTGTGGTAAAATGGCATGTCCGTTTGTTAATGATCCAGTAGACGAAGGAGCAGCATTACTGCGCAGGGAAGTTAATATTCATCGGGAGGTTATTTTCAGACCGCGCATAGATGTCATGGCTTTTCCGGACAGTTATCTTTTTGAACGGTACCGCTTCACCTCACAATCCATAATCTACATCCACCACCTCATCCGTCCTTACATTAGGAACATTACCAGCCGCAGTCATGCTCTATCATCACAGCAGATATTGTGCGCTGCGCTGCGGTTCTTCGCAAATGGGAGCTTTTTGTATAACATTGGAGACGCAGAGCATTATAGTAAGGCCACTGTTTGCAGAGCGGTCAGGAAAGTTTGCCTGGCCCTGAAACGCCTTCTCCCGATATTTGTGACTTTCCCTGGGCATAAACCTCTCAGAGTCATCAAGGAGGAGTTCTACAGGATTGCAGGTAAATGATGTAGAGATCTGTTAGATTCATTTTATATCATATTCTGTAAATGACATTGTGCTGCAGCCTCAGACTGGGATTAGTCATTTTAATTTCTTTTAGGATTTCCCAGTGTGATTGGGTGCATAGATGGAACCCACATCCCTATCACAGCTCCCTCACAGAATGAAGGTGACTACGTGAATAGGAAGTCCGTTCACAGCATAAATGTGCAGGTAGGCTGCATTTAGATTGACTACAGTTTCAAAATGTTAAAGACTGCATCATAGTTCAACATCTGTAATTCTCTGCACTGTTAGATCATATGTGATGCTGCATACATCATTTCAAATGTGGAGGCCAAGTGGCCTGGGTCTGTTCATGACTCAAGGATTTTTCGAGAGTCTAACCTGAGCAACAGACTACAACGTGGTCAGCAGCCTAAAGGTCTTCACAATATAATTCACTGTCTCCCTCTAATATACTCCAATGTATCCACTATACATTACAGGAGAGTTTGATGGCCTTCTGCTGGGTGACAGGGGTTACCATGCCAACCCAGGCTGATGACCCCATACCCCGACCCTGAACCAGGCCCCCAGCAGAACTTCAACCGGGCTCACTGCAGAACCAGAGCCCGGGTGGAGATGACCATAGGCCTGCTGAAAGCCCGTTTCCAGTGCCTACGTAACCTCAGGGTGACCCCTGAGAGGGCCTGTGATATTATTGTGGCATGTGTTGTTCTTCATAATATTGCTATTATTAGAGGAGAGCAGCATCCTGCCGTACAATATGGAGACCCAGATGATGACCCCATCCACCTGCCAGCTCTGCAGGACGGCAGAGCTGGCAGAGACAACATATGCAATAATCACTTTGCAGTTTAATCCATCATCATCACCATCACCATCACAGAAAATAAAACACATGATACACATTTCATTTGGTCTTCTTTATTTCCTACAAATGAAAGAGTTTAGTTCATGTTCCAATAGTTAACATAATTCACCTGTGACCATGAACCCACCTCTAACTTGTGCTCCAGGATTTCAATTTCCAGATCAGCCTTCCTAATCTGGCGGTCCAAGTACTGCACTTCTTTGTCTGTTTTTTGGATTTTTTTCAGTAAGTGTAGTTTATATATTTGTTTTACTGGTAACTGGGAATACATAGGACATTAAATTATACAATTGCACATGAATTCCACAGAATGAACCTCTAGTGTTTACTGAACATCCATCTCACTGTGTCAATCTGTGCAGTGGAAGTTGAGGGACCATCCTGCTGCTGCCCAGCCATGCTCTGTTTAAAAGGATGAGAATGTGCCATACTTCAGTGAAGGCTAAATGTCACACTCTATATTCCACCAGAATGTTAAGAAATGTGAATGGGGAAGAGAACTATCAGTGACATACTTCTGTATGTCCCCCCTCTGTAAAGGCAGCAGACACAGTGTCATCCTCTTCATCCTACATGAATGAGATGTTTCAGTAAACTTAAAATACCATTTGGCTCAATCTTTGGAGTATTGCCTACTTACAGTTACAAGGTCTGTTGTGGCATGAAGGGGCTCCACTAGGCAGATAGCACCATCAGAATCTGGAAAAAAAGAAATAAATATTTGTATGACTATGCTTTGAAAATACACACACACACACACACACACATTACATTTTATGAAGGCACTTGTGTCTTGGGGGGTGGTCTCTGAGGATGAGCTCCCTCCAGGGATTCCCTGAGCCATTGGTCTTCCCAAAGTCTGGCTTAGGGCCAACTCCTCTGCCTCCGTTAGAGGTGGTGGTGCAGGGCCACCACCTGTTTTACAGGCATCGGCTTTCTTTCTGTTGGCTGAGTAGAAGTCTGTGTTAGTTTAAATAGGCTTAATTATTTAACAGAGCATGATGTAGATGCAGACATTTAGGCTATGTGTGGATAAAAGAAATGCACAGTCAAACAACCACGTAATATTTAGGCTACATTTCAATGTAAAACATGATCAACATGAGGTACCTCCATGAGATTATGCCTAGGTCTTACCTGTTTGAACAATGTTTTTATATTTCATTTTAAGCTGCTGCCACGTGCGCTTCTCCCCCGTCTGACTGCACCTAAATGAAATAACTTAAGTACCATTAAATCAGTTTTCCCTGTAATATTATTGCGATTGCAAAGGACTACATTTAAACTTAGGCATTAACCGGGGCAGCAATGTTCTCCCACGCCGTCTTCCTCGCTTTTGCAGCTACAGCTGTGTTGCATTTCTTCCGAAATATGTGTTCATTGTCGCTATAAGCGCGCATTAAGACGTCCAGTTCAGGGGGCATAAAAAACGTAGCTGTTTGCTTCCCCGTTGCCATGGTGACTCGTCCAATCGGGGCTCCATTGATGCTGTCTTTTTATAGCCGTGGTGCACGCGCTTAACTCCAGGTGAAACTACTCCGTGTTGATTAAACAAACTGAAATCACCCGTCGTGAAACCGAAAACTCTGAATTTTCTGTCTCGGGGTAGATCAACTCGCAGTTGAGGATTAAACTCAGAGGTTGTTAAACCTGCTACGTGAAACGGACCCCTGATAATTGTAAACTTGACTTCACTTGTACTTGACTTGACCTCAGGTTTTTTGCCTTCTACCATATTAACATCTGGATTTTTAGTAGCATAGACTCCCGCCCCCCAGCAACCCTACAGAGGATTAAGCAGTGTATCGATAATGGATGGATGGATGGATTTTCAGCAGCAAGATGCTTAACTTGCTTGTTTCATTGTTGTTTATTGTGCCTCTGTGTTGTATAATGCCGGGCAGGTGAAGGATATGTGTCTTGTATGTTCTTGTTTGCTGCAAATGCTGTAAAGAGAGGAGTGCACAACGCATAACTACTCTTGTTACATGATACTGTGTTAAAGCTGCACTAATGATTATTTTAGTTTTAGCAACGGATCAAATGATTGTGATGTAAAAGACGTCCTTTGTAGTGACTCACTTTTTGAGAACAATCAGTCAAAACTACAAGTTGCGTCAGTTCTGCAGAACATCTTCCTTTATTTCAGCCGATTGTTTTGGGTTTATGCTCCAAAAATTTACGCTTTTGTTTGACTCTAACCATCAGTTTTGATTAAAGCTGCAATTGGCAGCTTCTTTCAGCAAAAAACAACAGACCCTAACCCTAACCCTAACCCTAACCCAGCAGCTGGTGCACATACAGGAAGACTTAGCAGTCAAAGCTAAGCTGCTACTTTGGACTGTGACTGTCTGTGCTCACATGTTACACTGTAAGTTGGCTGTAATCTAAAGAAGTAACACATTTCTCATTATTAAACATATTTCCACTCTGCAGCCAAAGTTTACTCACATAACTGTGTCTCCGGCTGGTGGATAAAATGCTCAAGATAATTAAACAAATGTAAAACTGTAAAGCTGCACTGACAGATTAAACTGTGGAGGAACAGAGACCAGTGTTTAGAGAGACATCCAGATGACGTTATTTATTGTCCATTATGCTTGAATTTCATGTTAAACACCAACAGCATTTGCACGGCTGTACACTATGTGACTTGTAACAGAATACTAACAACCAAATATGTTATCTTGAATGAAATGCTGGTTTTTACACTGCACTGGATTCAGTGTTGACCTCAGGACTGATCACACTTCTCTCCTCAAGCTGCAAAAGAAAGAACAGAAAGTAATAATAAATAACTCACTCAACAATAACAGTAGTCCTTGGCTCAATCTCAATCAAAAAATAAATATTGGTTGAATTTTGTAATGCAGGGCATCATGTTAGACACATCTCTTAGTGTTAACCAACGACAAGATTTTAGCCTTGAGGGAAAAAAATGTTTGCTGTTGAATTTTTGAAGAAATTTTAGTTTGTTACCTTTAGAATGGTAGGCATATTCCATCTCAGCATGGTCACCTGAGGAAAAAAAAGTATTACAAAGCGATTTCTATGTGCCCATCACTTTAAAGAAATGTTTTCAGGGACATTACTTGGCTGGTAGTAGTCATAGATCTTGACCACGGCAGGCTTCAGGTTCTGCACCGGGACGTCCTGAATGAGCTCCAAGGTGTAGAAGATGGGTGTGTTCTGTGGTAACTGAACAGGACAGAGAAACAGACAACACAATCAGCAGCAAGTTCAAAGAGCATCATGTACATTTCCCCACTGTGGATTTCTCCCACCTCTCTTATGTACACCTGAACGCCACCATCCTTTTGTTCAACACGGTCCACGAGCATGGCACCTTTGAGCTGTGAGGAGACCATATTCTTAGTCCCACTGTCAGCATGACTGTCACATTCTTAACACACTTTCATTTAGGTGAGAGTCACAGTTAGAACTCACCCTCCTCAAAGACTCTGAGTCTGGAACAAATCCAGAGACTATTTGGATATCCAGGATCACCATGTTTGTGCTGCTCTCCTTTCCGTTGTATCTGTAATAAGTAAAAAACCAAGAGAATGTGATGTGACCTGATAACTGTAGGAAAGAAGGCTTTTTAATCCACCTACTGGTGCACACGGGCAAATACAACATTCCTCCATCATATCTGTATCCTGCTCCTTGACTACTTACTGGACCTTAAGCTTCAGAGTGAGCCTGGGTCTGGCCCTGGTGGAGTTGACCTCTGTGGTAGCCTCCAAAGTGAAAATGCTGGAATCAGCAGGAGGTGGGACGTTGTAGAGATGAGAAATCTGGGAGGCAGGTAACCAAGAAGGTTTGACATTCATGAAAAGTGAACAAAAGCATCAAGCAGAGAAGTACAGCTGTAGATTTCAGTGGGGATTCTAATGTACCTTTGTCCCCTGCTGGTAGAAACAAGAAAGAAACTCAGGGCTTTTATTTTGAAAAAACACGGTAAAAAAACACTCTAAAAAATGAAGTTCTGGCTAAGAAAACAAACCAACAAAAAAATTGCTTTAATCATTAGTATTAATCTTTTTGAGTCATGACAACTTCTGATGAAATGATGTTCAACCAACAAACTCCACTGGGTTAGAGGAATTTGCTTTGTCTCTACAGTCAGAGGTATTGAAGGATTTAGGTTGACAAATTCAAAAAATGAAGTTGCCTCAAATGTTAAGAAGGTTGGGGAGGGGACTTGAAAAGGACTAACAGAAACACAATAAGTCAGAGCAGAATGATAATAAGGTGCAGTCAGACCATTCTCCAGCACTGACACAGCCCTGTGGAGACTGAAGACTGATATGGCTACATGAGTCTAGTGTCACTCTGATACTGTTCACTGACCTGCACTGAAGCACATGCAGTGCCCTGCACCTCCAGGCTGAACTTTCCTGTCACGTCCTGAAGGATCCTCTCCTGATAGAGCAGTTTGTTGTCCTGATTCACAGTAAACGTCAGCTGTTCACTGGGAGATTGGACTTTCACTGTGCTTGAACCCTGAGGACTGAACACCAGAGTGGCGTAAAGAGCCAGAGCCTGAAGAGCCACCACCGTGTCCTACAACACACACACACAAAACAACAACTGCTATTAGTAATGTGAATTCATACAAATGTAAACATTCCATATGTGTCAGGATCCCTTCCCCAGCCTTTGATTCGCTGCCAGTCTCCCTTTCTCCGTCTTGGTGAGCTGCTGCCTAATCAGCAGCAAACGTGATCACCTGATCAGAGGCTGGCTCACCTGCCATAAATTACCACATACACAAATAAAAACCCTGGCTCAGACTCCCCTCTCTTCCAGATTGTCAACTTTTGCACATGCCCCACTGGTTCCCTACTTTCTTAGTGTTGACTAGATTAGCTGAAAAGTGCATTAAACAAGGCAGTTTCTCATTAAAAGTTGGCATTTTGGAGAGACTTGGTTTTCACAAGACAGCAGAGCTGCCCAGCAAAGCTTCCATACTAGGTCTCAGCTGGTCTCTGACATGTAAACAAACATGGTTTTCATCATGTTTGTCTCAGACTTTATGTCCACATCAAAGTCCTGCTGTTAGCCATTCAAGCTGTGCAGTACCTGTGTGGAGGAGAAGCCTCCGTAATAGTTCTGCTGCTTCGTCAACCACCTCACAATGCTGGAGGCGTAGCCCAGATCTTCATTAGTTGGGGAGGTGCCCAGTTTGGCCATCAGCACATAGGAGCTGATCTCCACAGACAGAGAGGCTGATGATTTTGCTGCTGTCTGAGACCAGTGGAAGAAACCCCCTGAAAACAGTCATCCACAAACAGACACAGTGTAAGTTACTGTCACAGTAACAAAGACCGAAAAGTTCCCTGCATGAGGATAAATTACCTTCTTTTATTGCAACTGTGTCGAGGTGATTCAGAAGGAGGCCACGGGTCTCCATGTCTCCTGCCAGGGTGAAGACGTACGCCATCAGAGCTGTGGTGTAGGTGTTGCTGAAGTTACTGATGGACTCCTTGAGGCACGACAGGCTCTTTCTCACCATAGGATTCTTGAACAGATTTAAAGAACACATAATTCAGCCTTTCAGGGCAGAGACGAGGTAAACTGAAGTGTTGAATTCCTGGACTTCAGGGTTGGGGCACTTTGTGTTTGATTACTATGTTAACTAAATTTCATATTCCAGGAGACTTTAGGCAAAAGGCTTCAATGGACGACAGCTACAGCACTAACTCTTCCCAGGGACTGGGCAGCTTGCAGAAGAAATGAGTTATGAAATGTCCTGGTCAAAAAAAGAACACCTCACTGGAATGTTGCAAGGAAACCTTAAACTAGTGGTACATACAGGTAAACCCTCAAACATCTTTTACCTGAAGGGATTTTGCCTGAGAGAGTAGTCAAAATGTCAACATGCCTACAGTGGACAACTGCACAGAGTTATTAATGCTTAAAGGGTATTACGAGGTTTTGAAGCCAAAGGTATACTTAGTCTTTCCACAGAAATAGAAATATTACATCTACTGATATTTTTATTCAATAAATGACTAAAAAATAAACTTTTCGTGTTCTGTTTTCCAACATATGACATTTATCTCTCGACAGTGTTTCCATAGGGTCAAATGTTTGTCCAAATATGTGAAAAAAAGCAGAAATTATTCAATCAATAATATCCTTTAATTTCACATGACTGTAAATATTTTTTAAGAAACAGGAAGAAGCCATAGATTGAAAGGACACAACAAAAAAAGTAAAAAATAACTGATGGTTTGAGTAAATCTTCTAAAGTTGTAGAAAGAAACTATCCGAGTGTGGCGTACCAAGGAGCAGAACATTCCAAGCTATCAAACAGATAATCCAGAGACGGTTTCTCAGAGCTGTAAATTGGGTAAGAAACCATTTCAGGAAACAGCCAACCCAAATCCCCCCTTTTTGGAGACGACAGGACGTCTCCCTTCTGCACCAGAATCTGATAAGGGTCATAAAAGTGCCAAAAGGTGACGAAAACCATACACCTCGGGAGACGAGAGATGGCACTCCTTCTAACACAAGGAACTCTTTGATGATTGGAACTAAACACTTCTAAATAACAAAATCAAAGAATTCAACGTCTCTGGAGTGATGATCCCAACATCTGGACTCTGGGATACCAGGTTGATCAGGACCAGCATGGAAGGAGAACACATTGAATCTGAAGTGTTTATTGAGATGCAAACACACGACACCAACAACCCCCTCCTCTCTGTCATGGACACCACCATAAAGACACACAGTGAGACAGAGAGATCTTTGATTCCCAGCATGTATACTTTTAAGCTGAACTTTTCTTATAATTGAATGTATATGCTTGTATCTGTAGTCACATTAATAGTTTACTTTCATGTAGCCTAAAGGTCTACTATTTGTAAGCTTATTCTCGTGTTATATCTTTTATTAGTATTATCTCAGGAACCATGGGAGATAAACATATCATGTTTGGTGTCATTTTAATCACACATTTAGTGAGATTTTAGATCTGTGATCATCATAGATATTTAACAATCGAATTTGCATGTTTAAGAAATGATCTTAAAGTATGCTCTAAAGGTATTTGGCCTCTGATCTCTCCTGGACAGTGAGACTCAAGACCTCCCCCTGGGATGGACACAGCCATGATTGGTCAGATGCTGATTTGAATTTGGCCCCAAAACTTTCTATATAAAAGGAAAGTCACTGGAATGCAACTTAGGCTTGTTTCTTTCAAAAGGGGGCTTTTCTCTTTTGTTTCTTAGGTGGGCTTTTTCTTTCATTCAAGGGTTTACTTCCTTTAAGGGCTTTTATTGGGCTAAGTTTTTTTTGGGCTTGTGTTTTTGTTTCTTAAAGGCTTGAGCTTTGTTTTCTATGATTAACTTGAAGTTAGACTTCTTAAGTTAACTTTAATAATGCAACAGCACGGACATTTTCTTTTAACTATGAGCTTCGACTCCTAGTGTTTGTACTTTGGTACATTTTTACAACATGACTACACCAAAGTGCCTCCTTGTCTCTGCGTTCCTGATCCGTAGCATCCAGCAGACCATCACAGCTGGACATCCTGCGGCTGCCTTCTCTCTCCATCAAAGGGCTACGCAAGTATCGTTTTCTTTCTGCTAAACGGGTGAATTTATAAATTACGATTGGCTTCAATTCCAAAGTGATTCTAAATTCATCATCTTTCTATCAACTGCTTCCAGTGACGATCACAGTTAATTACCTTATCTGCATTCATTCATTCATTCATTCATTCACTGTCTGTTGTTATGTCATTGTTGTTTATTGTTTGTTTGTAGTGTTAGCTAATAAATGTTTGTGTATAATTACCATCGGTTCTGCCGTGTATTTCTTTGTTTGGGAACTGGAGGTCAATAAAATCAGAATTTACGACTTTCAGCTAAGAGACTGATCAACTTCATTCAATTAAAGTCTCTTCGAGACTTAATCTAGAATGATAATTTTCTCAGTAATCTGAGATGGTGCCCCTTCATTAACGAGTGCAAATTTTAATTGTAAAGTGTAGTTACGCTACATTATATTGGTGCATACGTACGCTACATGAGTCTCCTCACCTTTGCAGACACATTCATTTCCAAGAAGGCGGCAGTGATGTACGCACTGAGGGTCACCTCATCAGACACACCGCCCTGTAGAGAGAACATCGTACAGACTGTCATCAATGTATCTGCTGCATTCAGGGACCTAAATCCCTAAAGTCACTTTGAGCACGGCTTACATGCATATTGCAAATAGTGGTAGTTTGTTTCACAAATGATTGAGATGTGCAACAAATTTGTGAGTCCTTCAGAGCTGTTGCACACTCAGTCTGGAGTCACACTGACAGAGATGAAACCGCTAAATCTAACTTGACTGATTCAGTTGAAGGCAGCTGGATGTCTTTAGGGTATCAGGTCATTACAAGCCTGGATTAATGTGAGTTGGGAGTGAGAATAAATATCTGGGTCTCCCAACTAGTTAGTCAGAACCAAGCTGCAACCTCTGGGGCTGAAAAATGAAGTGTGCCAAAATCTGTATTTTCCTAAAAGTCCACTTGAGGAGGCTAACTCCAAAAATGAGTCAATCCCCATAGATCCCAGTGGTAAAATTTCCAACGTTACAGGAGCATGAACATGTTTACAGTCGGGTTCCAAAACTGTGTTGGTCTCTATAGCTTATTTTCCCATTCTTCACATCAGTACAGAGGCTAAATTGTACATAATTCACCCATTTAGTTTGCAATAATTCTCAAAAATATGTACAATAAAAGAGTGCAGTCATGGGACAGTCCATGGTCCAGAGACATTTGTACAGAACACCTCACCTCCACTCACACTCCACCTCATTGCTCATATTCATTTGAATAAGCCAGAAGTTATGAGGAGTCAGGCACTGCCAACGTGGCAACATCTTCAATCACCACACTGAGCTTCAGAACAGTTGCTCAGAAAACCTATGGGTGACATCACGGATGGTTTGTCCATCTGTATATACATTGTTTGGTTAGAACTCAGGAACCCTCTTGGATGGAAGGTAAAATGTCTTCAAGATGCAAAATAAACTCCAGCTGCCTTCAATTGAAGCACTTAGTATCCTGGATGACTGAACATCAACACAGACACCGTTAGAGGGAATCAACTCATGCTGCAAATCACTGCGTTCGTGTTACAAATGTGACCCAGGTTGGTGTTATTCTCTACAGATCTATGAATGAAAGGGGAGCTGGGAGCTGATTCAGGTTCTTCTACAACAAGGTGTCCCTCTGTGAAAATGACCATTTCCATACTCTACAAACTCTACAGGGGCCATCAGCTTACCTTCATTCTGTTGTGGAAGAGTTTTCCTGACTTTTCGAAACAACCATTTTGTCGTTGCTTCGCTTCCAGCCACGTCCTGGACTCTTGAATCTTTGTGGGATCGATGTAGATGAATGATTTAGCTTTGGCAAAAGATCTCAACACAAAAGCAGTCAGCCTAAGGAAAGATGTCACAAAGTTACAAAGACATGTACAGACTTAAAAATAATAGCTGTGTGTTTAAAAAAGTGAGTAAACCTCAAAATCCTTGTAATAGCTTTTATTTCCATACACACTGGGAACACTGCACATTCCATTCCAAATCAAAACATGAAGAAAAATGTATACATTTTTCTATTACTTTATTACAGAAGGTGAAGAAAAAGGAATATTAGGCTGTTCAAAAACAATAGCAGTCTGCATTTTTTTACAAACCCAAACATTTACTGTATAAACTAAAAAATGCTTGAAGATTTAAGGCTGGCACACATTACAGAATTTTCAAAACTTCACAGGTTTAGAGACCACACACTTGATGATAACAAAACACAGATCGCACAAGATTTCTCTCTTCTGATCTTATAGTGTGTGGTGTGCACTACGGAGCACACCACACCGGGTTACTATAATTGAAGTTGTTTTCTCATCAGACCATCTAGATCTCTAAGCCGAGCGGCAGAGATTGGCATGTTTATGCGGATTAATCCATCATCATGATTAATCAGATTAAACTTTTTAGCGACGGTAACTCTACTTGTTTGTTTTTACTTCCTCTTCCGTCCGTTTTGATTGGTGACATTACACACTGTGCGTGCTCGGCTGCTCTCGGAGCACCCCACACACTACAGGATTTCTAGTCGCAAATATTAAACATGTTCATGTCAATGTCATGCCAAAACTCCCAGAGTCTCCCGAGAGGGGAGGATGATGAGAGGCTCAACGGGACAGATTCAACGGTTTTGGCCAGGACAGGAACAAGGACACAGAGAAGGCTCACCCAAACCACTCTAACTGGTAAGGCACCAGAAGTAAAATGCTCCTGTGGCAAGATCTGCAAGAACTTAAGCGGTCTCAAAATACACCAGGCCAAGACTAAGTGCCGGAAGGAGGAGACACAGGTGCAGCGCACAGATCTAGTATCAGGTGAGACGCAGGAAAACTCCAGTCAGGAAGCACCTCACAGCACTGGAGACTTCTCAGCACCTTTGCCACCCTTATGCCAAGGGAGCATTTCCACAGATGCCATACCACAGTCTGAACCTATGAAGGACAGGATCAAATGGCCAAAGACATCTGATACCAAGGAATGAGCCAGCCTCAATGAAGACCTAAATAGAATCCTCGAAGTTACGTAAGCGGGAACAGCAGAGCAGAAAGTGAACACTTTCATGGAGATTACGTATAACGTTGCAAAGGAACGATTTGGAACCACAGGAAGTCAACATCAAAGCAGGAAAGCAACCAAACAGAAGAGAGAGGGAGATCCATTACTTAAGGACAGAGATCAAGAGCCTCAGCAGGACGTACAAAACATGCAGCACTGAGGAAAGGGAGGGGATAAAGGAGCTCACAAGCAGTCTTCGGGAGTGCCTCAGGAGACTAAGAAGGTCAGAGAGGCCAAGAAAACTGAGCAAAGAGAAGGAGAAGCGGAGGGCCCAGTTCATAAAGGAGCCCTACAACATCACCAGGTCCCTACAGGAGAGGCAAAAGCTGCAAGTCTGAGTAGCCAGAAAGAGGAAGTGGAGGAATTCCTCAAGGAGACGCATTGTGACCCAAACAACTGTCTTCCTTTAGACCCAACTCCAGAAACTGGCATGGCAGAGCCCCTACCATCATGCTCAGCACCAACGAACCAACCTGGAAAGAAGTCCATGAAGTGGTTAAAAAGGCACAAGCACCTTCAGCCCCAGCGGCATACATTATAGGGTATACAAGAGGTGCCCAAAAGCTTCTTCTCATCCAAAAAGGATGTCCACGTACATGATTGAAAATGGACATGTTAACACCTCTGTCCAAAAGGGATGGATCCCAGGATTTGCGGGATGCCTGGAACACACAGGAGTCCTAAGTCAGATGTTACATGAAGCTAGGTCAAAGAAAGGTGACCTGACAGTTGTCTGGCTGGACTTGGCCAACGCCTATGGGTCCATTCCCTACAATCTAATCAGGACAGCCCCGAAGCACTATCACATCCCCGATTACTTCAAGGGGATGATCAGCAGCTTCCTGGAAAGGATCAAGCTCCGTTTTAAAATGAGGGACTACATCACACAATGGCAGCACTTTGAGAGAGGGATTGTCACTGGATGTACAGTCTCCCCCATCCTGTTTGTCATGGGCATGAACCTCAACGGCAAAGGCCTTGGAGCTAGGATCCCAGGGAGCCTGGACAAGGTGGGTCTCCTTAAGAGGAAGGTGACATGGGCTGACCTCTGGAGGCTCGAGCCATTCCAGATCTTCGACCTTCTGAGGGCTGTGTACGACACCCTTCCTACCCCTGTGAACCTACACAGATGGGGAATGAGAGACAACCCAATGTGTAAGCTCTGTGGCCAGAGGGGTACCATGGCACACATCTTGACAGGATGCAAGACTGCTCTGGCCCAGGACAGATACAGATGGCGCCATGAAAAAGTACTGACCATGCTCACTGACATTTTAGAGCAGAAGAGTTTCAGGAAATGTCAACATAAGAACAAGCTGCCATCCGCAATATCATTTGTCAAGGAGGGAGCAAAGCTAGCAGGACCCAATAAAACCAGGGTAAGTATCCTGCAGTCAGCCCAAGTATGGGAGCTTAGGGTTGACCTGAAGAGGAGGCTCCAGCTCCCAGATGTCATCCAGACCACCTTAAGACCTGACGTAGTCGTATTCTCCACTGGAGGAAAGAAGATCATCTTGGTGGATCTTACTGTGCCATGGGAAGAGGGGTGTGAGGAGGCACTTGAGAGGAAAACTGAGCGGTACAAAGACCTGGTACAAGACTGCAGAGACAAAGGCTGGCAGACATGGCTGTACCCAGTTGGGGTGGGGTGCAGGGGCTTCCCAGCCCAATCAGTCTCGAAGCCGTGGACAGCTGTGGGAATGACGGAGACTGAGAGGAAGAAGGCGATTCGAAGACTGGGGGAGGCAGCAGAGAGCGCCTCTTGCTGGATTTGATGATGAGCTGGAAGCCAGGAAAGAGTGAGTAGTGGCCGGCCACCACTGCTGACTCGCCAAAAGGAGAGTGTTATGGTTCAGGGTCAAAACTCTCAATGATTGTTGGTAACCATCTGATGACACAACTTCCTGGCAAACAGCTCCAGTCATTGCGTAATGACTAAAGGAGAAGCATCCCTGGATGTATGCAATTACTATTATTTACGCTCTCTCCTTCCGAGGCCTTCTGAGCGGATTGGACCAGACAAAATCACTCCTAACACACCCCACACCACAGGAAAATCAGACACAATGTTATTTGCAAACATCCAACAATCGGGCCTTTGCTGGCTTTGATCGGCCCGATTATCCTGTAGTGTGTACAGGCCTTTAGCCTTCCTGTGAATTACTGAACTAATATTTTGTTGTATAACCACTGCTTATGAGTTGACCAACTTGTGGCACCTGTGAACAGGCATTCCAGCCCAGGAAGACTGGACTACATTCCACCATTTCTTGGTTTTGCCTCAGACACAGCATTTTCGATGTCACCCCACAAGTTTTCTCTCGGATTAAGGTCTGGGGATTGGGCTGGCCACTCCATAACATTAATCTTGTTGGTCTGGAACCGAGATGTTGCTCGCTTACTGGCCTGTTTGGGGTCCTTGTCTTGTTGAAACACCCATTTCAAGGGCATTTTCTCTCTGGCATAAGGTAACATGACCTCTTCAAGTAATTTGATGTAATCAAACTGATCAATGATGCCTGGTATGCAATAAATAGGCCTGACACCATAGTATGACAAATATCCCCATATCATGATGCTTGCACCACCATGCTTCAGTGTCTTCACAGTGTACGGTGGCTTGAATTCAGTGTTTGTGGATTGTCTGACAAACTGTCTGCGATGCTGGGGCCCAAAAAAACAATCTTGCTTTCATCAGTCCACAAAATGTTGTGTCATTTCTTTTTAGGCCAGTCAGTGTGTTCTTTGGCAAACTGTAACCTCTCCAGCATGTCGTTCTTGCAACAACTGGACTTTCACCACATTTCTCCAATATGCTAATTTTGGAGGAGAGTTATTCACAGCGCAATCATATCAGCTACAACCTCAGCTCAGTCTCTAAAAGTAGAGTAAGTATAAAGGTTTTGTTTCTGAGTTATGAAATGGTACATCATGTTTGTATGTGTGTGTACACTGTGTGTAGATGACTCATCAGCATTATTTTTTACCAAGTGTTTCCTGCTCCTGCACCAAATGTGCTGTAAGCCCCATCAGGATGTTTGTAGTTCAGTTGTCTCTGGTAGCCTGTGTGACAAGAGAAACACCTCAGTTAGGACATTACTGACACACACTGGCAGATCAGTACAATTTTTGATAAGTGTAGGTTCTGAGTTGATTTGTTTATGTTGTCTTGGGATGTAAAGAAAAACTGGTGGAAATTTGGTACCATTGGCTGAAAAATGAAAGGTGAAAAACAGTGAACCAAGAGCAAGGAGGAATGACCTTTAACAACCACAAAAGAGAAACGCTACAACTGGAACCACCTGTAGCCACTAACTGGAAGCATGAGCACTATCACTGCACTGTCACATGGTACAGCTGGCTGTTCTGAATGTCTTAAATGCTTGACTCACCACTGGTCAGGAAGTTGGAAGCCTTCTCTCTGATGGCTGGAGTCAGTTGCTCTGTGTTTGTTAGGTACTGGAGGATGTAGATGTTGGGGGCCAGGAGCGCCATGTTCTGCTCTCCACATCCATAAGGCATCCTCAAAAGACCATCTAGGTTCTTCAGGGCCCGACCGAGGATGTCACCTGTACAAAAACGCCAAATCACTAACATATAGCACATACAACTAACCCAACCTATGATGTCAAATGAATTAGAGAAATTCATGTATCCAGAGAAAGTCCCCAGCATACAGGTGCTATAAAAAGGTTACCAAATTTAGAACAACACCGTTGGTAGTGCACAAAAATGCACAGAATTAGCTGAAATTTTCTCTTTATGCCACGGCAATTGTAATGATTGTGAATCACTTTACCAGTTAACTATTGTATATTAGATTACAGTACTCGCCAATAGAATATGAGGTTTACTGTTCATATTGTGAATAGACTTTCCAATGATACACTGTTTTTATAAAGTGTTGCCACTATGGTCAAAATTAATTCATTTTAACTGTTGCCTGTAAATTACTGCAATTTTCTTCTTTTTAAAATTTATTAACTGTGAATTGCTGACATAAACCATAAATACCAATGTGTCTTTAATCTTTATGATCCACAATTGAGATATACAAACTCTGTTCAACATTTAAAAAGACAAACACCTCTAAAACACCTAATACTGTGAACGGTAAAGGATAAGGCAAGCTACATTTTTATGAACTTTGAACATTTGTTCAAACGAAACCATGTAAAACAATAAGACAAATTATGTTCTACTGAATATACTTTAGAAAGCAGGAAAAAAATGGAAAAAATACTTATTTAAGGGCATCAGTGTAAAGTTAGGAATAATATTCTGAGCTGCCTGAATCCAGTCGCTGGTGTAAACAATAATTGTGTACTGTTGTGTTTAAATTCCACATCAGAAAATTATATAACAGCCTGCTGTTAATGATGATTCTTGTTTTTGGCTCCAAGAAAGCATCAGGTTTTACAATATTTAGGAAAAATGGTACACTTCTGTTGGTATCTTTACAGGAATTTATTACAGCGATGGCTTCTAGGAGCCTGTTTAACTGGCCGCAGATTGGTTGGTTAAATCAACGCTCAGGTCAAATGAATTCATCAGTTTACCCAGGACTGATACTAAAGCACGGGCAGATCCTTCAATCACATCTGCAGGGAGCTGTAGCTCTGTTTCCTCTGTCAAACTTCCTCCTGTGTACAGACAGACAGAGACAACCACTTTGAAGAGAAAAGCTCAAATACAAGTCAGTTATGAAACAACAGCCAATGGATCATGAATTTTAACGGGCTGCTCTGATAATTAGAGGCCAACAAAGCGAGGTCTCTGAGCATGATCACTTCTTTATCAGTTTGATCAAATGTTTAAAGTAATCACATTTAAAAGAAGGTAATACACCTCTTAGTTAATATTTTTGAATCATGTAATGTACTAGATCCTTCCAAACTTCTAGCAGTTGGGTGTCCTTTGTCAAAGTATTTGACGGGCTATGCCTGGAGTAATCCATACCGACCTTTGGGGCAGAGCAGCCAGTTATACGTCTCTGTCACCTCAACCCCCTCAGCCTGAGAAAGGGAAATAATGTTTAGAGTGAGATTCATTCTCAACTTTTTAAGTAACAATTATTAAATCTCTGTACATGCAGGAAAATGCTTGAAATATTTTTGTCATCTTGTTTCCATGGCACCAACCTTTACTATGAGAGATTTAGTGACCACGTCGATGCGACCTCTGTCTGGGACGCTCACAATCTCATTGTTACAAGAAACGTCGGACGTCACGGCCTCAGCAGTCACAGTCACATTCACAACCCCTAAACAAGATCAGTGCTGATCATTTCAGACCCTGTATATTCCTCCAGTATCAACGCATTTTGTAGCTGAGATGAAGCTCACTCATTTCACAGATCTGTAAAAGAGACGTGCTGGGGAAAGAGGGGCAGCAGTTCCTCCACCTTGACTCCCTTTAACCTTCACACCAGTGTGGATGAAAGGCTGAGCCTCACCTAAGGCTGTGGGGTTCATGGTCCAGCTGACGGTCTTGCGCTCATTGCCACACAGACAGGATGTGTACTGATTTCCAGAGAGGGGAGTGAGGGTGTAATCTGAGGAGAGTGCTGGAGTGACTTTGATCTGTTCAACAGACACAACAATATATTACAAAACACTTCTACAATACCATTGTACAAATCAAACTTAAGTCACAGCATAAGATACAAAAAGAAATTAATTAGGTAGTGTGAGGATGGAGAGCTGCAGATGATGTGTGTCAGTCAGTGCATTGCCTTTGGCTCCTCCAGATAGTTTCCTCTGCCTAACCCTGAACCCTACACCAGGAAGGGGTGGATGGAGAGACAGGCAGGGACTTCATAGTTCTGCAGTCTATAGACAGTAGTCACAAACAGTGTAGAGTTACACTGACGCCATTTTAAGGCAGGGAGGGATTGTTTTCATGGAAAGAATATGTAACTATAATACATAGTAATGAGTTATTAGGGGTTTGATCAATGCCTATGGAGAGACTTTAAAATTTACTATCCGGACGTGTAGGAATTTCGATAACTGCAGTGTTGGTTTTCTGAATAACTGTCTTTCAGTGTAAAAAAAAAAGGCAGAATTGTCTAAAGGCGTATTTTTGCAAAACTCCGTGTTCCAAACAAAAATCAGGTATGAAATTATCAGGTAACATAAAATGATGTTGCTGAGGTAACATAGAACATGATTCAAGATTGGTTAAGACGAAATGTCACCATTGGCCAATAAAAATAAACAGCGGGCCACCACAGTAAGAGTAGGCACTAATTCCACTACAGGAGGAGACTTGATGTTCTCTACAATTAGATGGAAAAAACACCAACATGTGTCTGTATTTGCAGGTGGAGAAATGAGTTGGAAAACATCTGCATATTCCAATATCTCTAGCCCTGATATGTAAGGTGTACATCCATCCAATTAAGAGTGAAATCATCCATGTTCATTACTGATCAATGTCAAGCTAGAGGCAGAGGGTTCAATAGCAAAGAGTAAGTCAGTCTTTTCTCATTCCTCTGTAAGGAAAACAGCACTGACATAAAACAATATTGGTCCAAAAGAAAGTCAGATTTAATGGATACACTGAAGTACCGGTTAATCACAAATGATAAATTAATTATAAATTGCATTAAATTCTGGATGATTTTACAAGAAATTTGGTACATTAATGTATTTTCACCAATGGTTCATCTGGAACTTTGGTGGCCCTCTGACTTTTCATGTTCTTGTCATGATCCCCGCTTTTGCCCTGCCTGTCTCTCTTTTCTTTCTTCTTTCCTCCCTCTCTCTCTCTGCTCCTGCTTTTCTTCACTTTCTCCCTCACTCCTGTTTGCCCAGCCCTGCCTGCTCTCTCCCCGATTGCTGAAATTGTAGGCAGCTGTGAGAATCGGCTCACCTGCGTTCAATCATCCACTCTCTATAAAAGCTCAGTTCATTCAGTCCACTTCTGCCAGACCACAGACATTCCAACCCCGTTTCTCTGCTGGTCCTGTTCTGCCTTCAGCCTGCCTGCCTTCCCATGATCGCCTGCCACCTTTACCCCCCTGCCTCTGTGACTTCTCCACCATCCGGATCCTGCCCCCCCAGCCAGCCTCCGTTCTGCCTGTGTTTCTACCTGTCTCCTGTCTGCTTTCCCTCAGCCCGCCTGTCCCTTTAGTTTAGTTTCTATTATGTGAGTATTTTGTTTGGTTTGTCTAGCTTTAGTTAATTTGTATCAGTTGATCCTGTTTTGTTTGTTGGTTTAGGTCTTTGGTTTTGTAGTGTAGTTTATTTCATGCATTAACTCGGGCTGCTTCATTCTGTTTTCTCCCTCAGTTCAGTTTCCTCTGTCCCCGCTTGTTAGTTAGTTTTTCGTGTACATTATCTGTTTGCCTTGTATTCCCCTCCTCAGTTGTTGGTTATAATAATTCTTTGGTTTAATTTTGCCCTTTGCTATATTTAGTTGACTTGTTCCTGTTGGTTCTTCCTTTGTTAGTTTTGTTTCCTCTCGTGTTTGTTTGCAGATCAGTTCTTTCTATAATAATCACTTTTTAAAATCATTTAGCCTGCTCTTGTGTCTGCGCGTGGGCTCTCAGCCACCTCCCGTAACAGTTCTAGTCTAAATTTCAGTTTGTCATTTACTTTGGTTAATGACAAACACATACTTGCAAAACCAACTGCTGTGCTTTGTGTCTAGTGCTAATTAGCAATTGTTAGTATGCTAACCCACCACATCAGCATGTGTCTTTATGGGCATGTAACAATAACATTTAGGTCAAGTGAAATTATTCCTTACCATTATGCAGCTCGACAGGTAGTTGAAGATGATTGCCTTCAGTTCAAACTGCTCTCCCCGGATGATGGAGTAGGGCAGCGTGAGCTCCAGGAAAAACGGCTGGAAGACGGTGATTTTTTTACGAGGAGCCAAACCAAAACCCTGAGGGGACAAACAGAAAGTCTCCGTCTCCCAGGTGGTGATGGTGTCTGGGACAGTGAGGGACACGTCCTTCCTTCCAGATGATCTGGATCAGCAGATATACATAAACACATTTAGTCAGATGGTAAAACATACTTATAAAACACAGACTAGTCACAAAAACTAAGGCTAACAGTTAGTTACTGTGACCTAAAAACATCCTGTTGCATTTTCAGAAACTAGTAGAGTTACACATTGTTGAAGAAACTTGGACAATGACTGATATTTGAACGAGTAGAATTCTCAACATGATGCACTCCGTCAAAAAGACCTTTTTCCATATGCAACCATTTGTAAAATATTTCATTCGTTTACTATAGCATCACAGACATCCTTAAAATTAAAAGTCTCAGTGGCTGACTTCCTAAATGACTTTCATTGCATATATGTGTTTGAGGAGACAGCTGGAAGCGCATTTGCTATATGGATACATGAATGTACTCAAAGGTGCTCTAATTTAGCCTCATTTCAAGCTCACCCAACTTCCACCAGGTCCCAAATCCAAGTCTCAGGAAAGAAGGTGCGGACTGTCTCTATTGGTGCAGCATCAGGAGGAGGTGGAGCACCACCAAATCCTCCATGAGATGCTCCAGGAACAGGAGCAGGAGCCATCCCTACACGCATTGTGTCCATTCTGGCCACTGGATAATCACTGTACCTGTAACCAAAAACTGAAAAGAAACAAGAAAATATTTTTGACCACAAATAGAGAGCAGAAAAGACAAAAATGAATATTTTTAATTTCAGTAAATATTAACTCATTGGCTGCCAGCCATTTTCAGAATTCATACCCCTCTCACTGCCAGCCATTTTCAAGCATTTTGACTGATTTTTCAAGACCCACAGAATATTTTGTATTATGACCATGTAAAATCTGAAACCAGATTCTGAAAGAATAGACTTTCTACTTTCATCAGTAAAAAAAAGTTTGTTTCCAGCTTGTTTCGTTCTTCTGTAATCAGCAGTTGAATAGAGGCAAGTTTCACACAAAATGCCAGTTTCTGACCAAAAAGCTGAGAAAACAGGTTTTAGTGAAAAGAAACGAGTCAAGCAGAACAGAAACTTAGAGGCTCATGTTTTTAGCTTTAGTGACACCTCAAACATCTGAACACTGGTTCCTTCTATCAAACAATAAAAACAACACTGAGAATGGGCTTTTGATAGCAAAATTATTATTATTTCACAAATGTATAACAATGTACAATGACAATTTTACATCTGACAAACATGTATGAACTTATTTCCAGGTATATGTGTTTGTGGATGTGAATCTGGTGAGGTTGGGGTCTTCCTCACGACCTCTGCTGGATGGACGACCTGTAAATTATAGAAATACATACAATTACCATAAAAATACACGCGTTTGCTGCAGTGTGATGTGGAGAAAGATGATTTTTTTTACCTTGCTTCTTAGCGCTGCCAACAGGAGTGGGATCTCTGCTGGATGCACCATCTGTAAATTGAACATTGCTTCACGTCAGTACTGAATACAGATTTTACAGTAGTTTATATGATGTAGTGGAACTAAATGGCGTTTATGTGGCGTGGACTGATGGAGGGGGGCGGGGGGATCGCTTTGAGGTCGGGATCGCGTTCATGTCGGGACTGATTATCAGTCAAACCACGCTCAAAACAATCGCAGTAAAAGTTAGCTAGCTAGCAAGTTAGCAAATCAAATGGATCTCTATTTATAAAGCAGGTTAGTTCTTACCTCCTTTATGTCTTTCTGGAGAATCTGGAACGAGGCTCTGCTGCTCCGGTTGACCCAGACAGTAGCCGATCATCTGGAGAATCTGGATCAGGTTCTGAATTCATCCGATCCAGATTCGTCTGAGCTGGACTGTGGAGAAATGCGGCGTCGTGAAACGCGCCGACTGTCACCGCTTGGCCCGGGTTTATGATCGTCTTCTCTCACGATCGCGACACTCTCAATAGTCGGTTTAGTGCAACACATGCTCTGCTCCAGTCTGAGCTGCCTGAACTTAACCGTCTTCTCTCGTTGCGCCATTTTCTCCCTAAACTCTCGACCTCTCCTCGGCTATATGCCATTATCGCGGCTCATGTCTCATTCAGATCGTTGCACTGCTGCCACCTACAGGGCTCCAGATGGTCACTACACCACAGTACAAGTCTGAAATTTATAGGAGAGCTCTGCCAGAATGTCCCCTACCGCCTCCCGTTAAAAAACAGCTTTGACGTAAAAAGACGTCAATGGCAGCGAGCGGTTGGATTTGAAATGACGCAAAAAGACGTCAATGGCAGTCAATGAGTTAAGCATGTGGCAATGAACAGATCAAAATGAGCAAAAAAAAGAAAAAAGTCACCATAAGGGTTATGATGGTATTCTCTTCCTCTGTACTGAAGGCATGAAGGTATTTGGATGAGCAAGTTTGTTGCCACCTTCAGTCCTACATTCTAGACAATCCAACAACACACAAACGTCACCAGAAAGTTCATTACAGGTCCAACAAAACAACCTAAACTGTCATATATATATATATACATATATGTATACACACACACACACACACACACACACTGCATATTACCTTGAAAACTGTGTGAGCACCGTCTATGTTCTGACCAGGATATGGCAAAATGGATCTTTTTGGTCTCACATGCAGGCATTCTGTGGGGTCTTGAACCTGATGTGGGATAAAAGTTACCTTCCTGACAGGCAACAAGTGAAATATCTGAAAAAGAAAAAAGTTGCAAAGACATAAACTGACATTTCTTATACATAAATGATTGGAGAGTACATCATGTAGCGTACAAAGGAGCAGAACATTCCAAGTCAACACACAGATAATCCAGAGACGGTTTCTCAGAGCTGTAAATTGGGTAAGAAACCATTTCAGGAGACAGCCAACCCAAATCCCCCCTTTTTGGAGACGACAGGATGTCTCCCTTCTGCACCAGAATCTGATAAGGGTCATAAAAGTGCCAATGGTGAGGAAAACCACACCTCGGGACAAGAGGAGATGACATTCCTCCTAACACAAGGAACTCTTTGATGATTTGAACTAAACACTTCGAAGTAATAAAATCAAAGAATTCAACGTCTCTGGAGTGATGATCCCAACATCTGGACTCTGTGATACCAGGTTGATCAGGACCAGCATGGAAGGAGAACACATTGAATCTGAAGTGTCTATTGAGACGCATACGCAAGACACCAACACCCCCCTCCTCTCTGTCACAGATCACAACCATAAAGACACACAGCGAGCGAGAGAGAGAGAGAGAGAGAGAGAGCTTTTATTCCCAGCATGTATACTGCTAAATTGTATTTTTCTTATAATTGAATGTATATGCTTGCATTTGTAGTTACATTAACAGTTTACTTTCATGTAGCCTAAAAGTCTACAATTTGTGAGATTATTCTTGTGTTATATCTTTTATTATCATTATCTCTGGAACCATGTGAGATAAACATGTTATGTTTGGTGTCGTTTTAATCACACATTTACTGAGATTTTAGATCTGTGATCATCAAAGATATTTAACAATTGGATTTCTATGTTTAAGAAATGATCTTAAAGTATGCTCTAAAGGTATTTGGCCTCTGATCTCTCCTGAACAGTGAGACTCAAGACCTCCCCCTGGGATGGACACAGCCATGATTGGTCAGATGCTGATTTGAATTTGGCTCCAAAACTTTCTATATAAAAGGAAAGTCACTGGAATGCAACTGGGGCTTTTTCTTTCTTTTAGGGGCTTTTACTGGGGACTAGTTCTTTGGGCTGTCTTTAAGGACTTCTTATTTGGCTTTTATTGAAACTTTTTAACTTGGGCTAAGTTTCTTGGGTTTTTGCTTTTGTTTATTTTAAGGGCTAGTTTTGGGGCTTTTAAAGGTTTGTTTCTTTTGGCATTTTTCTTAAATCAGGATTTTCCTTAACAGGCTTTCCAAAAACTCTTTACTGAGTTTTTCTTTACACAGCTCAACTTTCAACAAGGGTTCTTTATATTTACGTGAGCTTTGTTTTTCTACGATTAACTTGAAGTTAGACTTCTTTTTTTGTGACCAACTTTTTTATTTTATTTTGTTTTCCATGAAAAAAAAATGTACAAAGCCACTTATATATTTAACTGGAATACAAAGAACAGAACATCGGGTAACATACCTATGGATAATTGAAAAAAAATTAATAAATAATAAAATAAATAAATAATTTTTCTTTTTTTTTTAAATGAATAGCGCTAAAATGGATCCAATACAGGCGAGCAAACAGAGACATCAAGACATTTGAACACTAAATCTGCATCTCACGCAGACTGTTTAATAAAGAGGACCAGGCTTTGATAGCAGAGTCTTTAGCTCCGTGAACTTTGGCAGTCGACAACTCCAAGTAAGCAATGTCCAAATAAGTGAGAATCCAAGCTCGAAAAGAGAGAGAATGTGGGGGTTTCCATCGTGTAGCGACCAGTTTTTTTCCTGCTGTGAGTCCGGCCAGGAGAGCTCTTTTACTGTCCAAAGACAATCCCAGCTTTGGTAAGTCATTCAAAAGGATAACAGAAGGCAAGCAGGGTAAACTGATCTTGAACAGCTTAGAAAGGTTAGAGGCAACCATCACCCAAAATGTGCACACTGGGGAGCACTCCCAGAACATATGAAAGAAGGTACCATCAGCCTTAGAAGAACAGAGAGTGCAGGTAGGATTACTGATAACCTTCATCAAGAAAAGCTTCCTAGGAGTTAAAATATACCCTATGTATATAGTTGTAATGTATTTGCTGATGATCAGGATTCCTGGATGCTAAGGCCACATTAATCCATTCTTTATCCCAATCAAAGTTGGATTTCAAAACTGGAATATCTTTCCTCCACAGTCTGTCTAGCATCAGAGGTTTGTAAGAAAGTTGTAGTAATAACTTATAAAGTCTTGAAACAAAACCACTTGTGCTGCCAACACAATGAAACAATTTATGAAGAGGGTGTAGTGTAAGAGGACTGTGCAAAGGGACGCCACTGTCCTTTAGAGCGGATCTTAGCTGTAAAAAAAAAGAAAAAGGAGGACCGTGGAGTGCCAAACTTAACGCATATCTCCTGAAATGTATGAAGACCCCTTTCCCCATAGATACCACCAAGTGTAGTAATATTATTTCTTTCCCAAACAGGGAACTGAATAGGTTGACCACCAATTAACAATTTGTCATTGTTAAATATTGGACAGTGTGGACTCCACCCAGAAGAACAACCAGATAGTTTCTCTGCCTTCCTTCATATGGAAATCAAATAAGAAATAATAGGACCAAATTTCAAACGGCATTGGTTGAGAGAAATGTTAGAATGTGAAATGTTGGCAAAAGAGTATGGAGCTAACATCTGCTCTTCCAAAGCTCGCCAAGACACCCGAGCGCCAGACTGCAGCCAAGTTAGTAGACGTCTCAGAGTGAAGGCCCAATTATAAAATTTAAAGTTTGGAAATGACAAACCACCGTCCTGCCTTTCTCGCTCTATTGTGGTCAACCTGATACGAGGTTGTTTGCCTCGCCAGATAAATTTGTCATTGCTGATTGTAACTTATCCCAATATTGTGGGGGTGGAGGAAGGGGAGCATTGAACTAACAAAATTGATTCTGGGCAAAACATTCATTTTTAGAATAGCTATTCTTCCACGCAGTGAATTTGGTAGGTTGGACCATCGATCAAGGTCTGCCAATACATTGTTAAGTGTTTTACTAAAGTTGTTTTTAGATGTTGTCTGAATAGAGGGATATATATCTATTCCCAAATAAGCAAAATTTTTAATAACTGGAATAGAAGCAGGGACTGGAGCATTACATGCAGCCTGGTTTAAAGGTAGTAAGACTGATTTCTGCCAGTTTATTTTAAAACCAGAAAGTTTGCCATAAAGTTCAAAAATTGTCAAAACATGTGGGATACTCTGCACTGGATTGTGTAAGTACAGTAAAACATCGTCAGCATACATTGAGATGTAATGATTAGTCCCATTAACAGTAATTGGGGAGATTGTAGGGGAATTGCGGATGGCTTGAGCAAGTGGTTCGAGGGAAAGAGCAAATAACAAAGGGCTGAGAGGGCAGCCTTGCCTTGAACATCTCAAAATTGGAAAAGGAGGGGAGCTAGTTTTGCCTGTGCGTACTACAGCTGTTGGGTTTTTATACATCACTTTGATCATATTAATAAATGTTCTGCCAAATCCCATGAACTCCAGTACAGACCATAAAAAAGGCCATTCTAGGCGGTCGAAAGCCTTCATTGCGTCTAACTAGAGGACAGCAACAGAAGAGTTAATACTTTGGGCCCCATTGATGATGTGTAATAATCTTCTAATATTGTCCGTGGCCAGTCTAGACCGAATGAACCCTAAGTGAAAGCCTGTGAGATCAAGCAAAGTTTTAGTTAAGAATTTATAAAAAGATGCATCAAAAATATTTTGAGCATAAGCAGAAATAAGTGCAATATTTTTCCCATCCATGTGAATCTTAGCAATAGCTAACCGGCCTGCGTCATCTGCCCAAGAATCGATCACATCAAATTTTAGTTTGCGTTTACAGAGCACCATAACCCATTTAGATTTTGTAGCTGTGGATGAAGTTGCAATAGGGTGGTAAAATTTATTACCTAAATGACCTGAATCTCTAAGTAATAAATGAGACTCCTGTATCGTCGCAAAATCTATATTTTCCCTGCGAAGAAATTCTAATACAGTTGTCCTCTTGTGTGGAGTAGTAAGACCCCTGGCATTGACTGAAATAAGAGCAGTCATATTCAATCAGATTTTGATCATAAAATAAGGTGGAAAAGAAAAGATGGAGTTGCCTCAACAGCCATTGGAGCGAGGCAGAGAGAAAAAAAAGGAAATCTGGATACAAGGGGAAAAAAATAAATAAAGAAAAAAAAAAGAAAAAAAATGAAAAGGAGGGAGAGGAAACATGAAACATACCATCAAACCCTCCTGATAAATCCACTTTCGGATAACTAACTCAAGAAATCAAGAGTTTCAGTCTACTCAAGTGTGGCACCAACATCACCAGTCATCAAAAGAGAAATTACAGTAATGTGAACCCTCACCTCAGTTTTAGAACATTTTAACCTTAAAGAACAAACTGCAGATTGACATACCCTCGGAAATGGTTCCCATTCAACATAAATGCCTTACAGACAAACATTACTTAAAAAATAGAGCATTAAATGCATCAACAGAGGAGATTTTGAAATAGTCAATATGTGAAAGAATAAGTAACCAAAGATACAGTTGAAAGAAAACATGAGTAAATCATCTCCACAGTGTTTATGACTCCCAAATGCAAAAAAAAAAAAAAAAAAAAAAAAAAAAAAAAAAAAAAAAAAAAAAAAAAGACAAAAAAAAAGAGAGATGGACAATATTGTCCAAGTCATTGTCTTACCAAAATCTGTCTGTAAGGTCCATGAGGGAGAAAGAAATGGAGGGAGTGGGGCAGCAATCAGGGCTGGGGGCAGTTACTGGTTTTTAATGCACTTTAAGGCCTTTTTTAGGATCCTCAAAGCGATGCTTTATCCCGCTTGGTGTTGTGAACGACAGAACGGCAGGATAACCAAGACCAAATGGGATTTTCGCTGAGTGAAGCAGGCGTTTACACTCTATGAAGGAGTGTCGACACTCCTGCGTGGCCTTCGAAAAGTCTTGGTAAAAGCTTATTTTATGGTTCCTTCAGCGAACATCACCAAGATCTCTGGCAAGTTGTCTTACCCGCTCCTTCTGCTGGAACCTCAAGAAACGAACGATGAAAGGCCTCGGTGGGGCTCCGGGTTTCGTGGGTAGCAATGACTGATGTGCACGCTCCAAGTCCAGCCCTCCCTGGAATTCAGCCTGAAGGATTTCGGGAAGAGTAGCCATCAGGAATGAGATGGCGTCTTTATTTTCAACATTTTCTGGGAAGCCATAAATACGTAAATTCGCTCTCCTGTCCTGGTCTTCATATTCCGTTAGCTTGGCGTTCAGTTTTTCCACCTCAGAAGCCGAGGCCGCAGGGGAATCACAACGCTGCCACTCCGCTTCCTCCAGCATATCGCGACGGGCTTCTGCGCTCGTCATCCTTGTTAGCATGTCGGCTAACTTAGCCTCCATCGCCGCAACCACTCTTCTAGTTTCTGACACGTCCCTATGAACTTCCTCAAAATGTTTAGCTTGCTCATTTAAGATCTTTGTTTGGTCAGTCGCCACCCTCTGAAGAAGATCGTGGATTTTAGCAGTAGAGACGGCTGCATCTGTAGCATCCTGGAGTGACGAGGCTGAGGAAGCATGGCTAGCTTTCGAGCCAGGGGTAGCAGTAGCTCGGACACTTTGCTGTTGTTGAAGTCTGTCTGAATCATTCTTCCGGAGGTTCGGCATTTCGTTCTCAAAGATGTTATAGTCGGTCACATATTCATGAACAAATATGTACTGAAGCGGTGTAAATACCGGTATGGTCACGTAAAATATAAACTGGTGAGGTCGGAGTCTCCAGCCTAAGCAGCCATCTCACTCCGTGCCATCCCGGAACCCGAAGTTAGACTTCTTAAGTTAACTTTAATAACGCAACACCACGGACATTTTCTTTTAACTATGAGCTTCGACTCCTAGTGTTTGTACTTTGGCACATTTTTACAACACAACTACACCAAAGTGCCTCCTTATCTCTGCGTTCCTGATCTGACGCATCCAGCGGATCATCACAGCTGGACATCCTGCAGCAGCCTCCCTCTCCCTCCATCAAGGGCTACGCAAGTATAATTTTCCTTCTACTAAACGGGTGAATTTATAAATTACGATTGGCATCCAATTCCAAAGTGATTCTAAATTCATCACCTTTCTATCAGATGCTTCCAGTGATGATCACAGTTAATTAGTTTATCCGCATTCATTCCTTTATTCACTGTCAGTTGTTATGTCATTGTTGTTTGTTTGTTTGTAGTGTTAGTTAATAAATGTTTGTGTATAATTATCATCGGTTCTGCCGTGTATTTCTTTGTTTGGGAACTGGAGGTCAATAAAATCAGAATTAACGACTTTTGGTAATGAGATTGATTAATACAAGTAGATTTGATAAATTTATGATTATTCAACATAAAATATTCTTGATAAAGGTTTCTTAGCCACTTATTGTAAGACTAAGTGGTGCCCCTTCATTAACTAGTGCAATTTTAATTGTAAAGTGTAATTACACTACAATCAAGTGATGTATAATACATAAAAATATACTAACAACAACACAATAACAACAATAACAAGTGAACTGCAGCTGACAAACTGTGACTTTGTGTCAGCTCACCTCCCTGAGGTGAAGGAAAGTACACAGTGTGATTTATAGTTAGATCCTGATCCATCCTGTCTCCATGTCAGGGTTTATTTACAGTTACAAGTAATTAATGAACTGCCGTTGACACTTTATTCAGACATGAAGCCGACATGTTCAGATGATGTCACATTAACAAGAAGGAGTGCATGTTTGAAAGAAGCCTATTCATCTTATCTGTGGCTAACACCAGCAGTTACCTTTTCTGCATTCAGAGTCTTCCCTGGCTCTTTGATGAGGACACTCTGGTCGATGGCGCTCACACCACACAAAGAGTTTGGGTTTGCAGTCACCTGCATGTTGGTGTCCTCTCCTGGGACTGGTGAGGACACTGAAAACTCCAGCGACACCTGACACACACACACACACACACACACACACACACACACACACACACACACACACACACACACACACACACACACACACACACACACACACACACACACACACACACACATCAAACCAGTCAAACTTCATTGGTACAAGATGTAAACTTATTATTTTGCCATAAGTTCCAACTTGTATACATGTAACAACACACTAGTTTAGCTCTGGATCTTGAGGGCAGACCATTGTTCAGTACATAAAGTTCATCAGTTAAAGTGTTATGCTTACTTTTCTGGCACATGCAACGGTAATGTTATGTTATGTTGTTAATCATCCATTCCACATGAGTTGGCTGACTGAACGTACCCTGGATTTGCATGCCATGGCCTAAGAAAATGAACATGCTGGACCCTCAACATTAATTAACTTGTGGTGAGTAGTGTAACTACTGCACACAAACTACACCGCCACACCACAATGCCTCTAGAGCATTTCATGCCAACTCACCTGACCCTAATCTGTGTGCTATCAGTGTGAGAAATACTCCTTTACAGAAAATTATTAAACGATTGCGTAATAGACATTTTAAATCCTCCTCCTCACCTTCAAAGCCATCCACAACCTACCCCCCCATCTGTCTGATCTCATCCATATTGCCACCCCCTCTCCCTCCCTCAGGTCCTCTTCCTCCCTCCTCTTTGTACCTTCCGCCCGTCTCAGCACCATGGGGAGCAGAGCTTTCAGTCGCTCTGCTCCCCAACTCTGGAACTCACTCCCACCAGACATCCATAACATTTACTCTTTACCCCAGTTCAAGTCCAGACTCAAAACACATCTGTTTAAAAATGCATATGGTCTTCAACTTCACTCTCATTTTAACGTTGTATTCTTTGTCTGTTGTTTTATTTCTTTATTGTATTTTTATCTTCTGTAAAGTGTCCTTGGGTGTTTTGAAAGGCGCTGCTAAATAAAATGTATTATTATTATTATTATTATTATTACTGTAAATTTCTATAAGTATAAGTATTAATAAGTAGGAGCATCACCTTTTTTGACAGGACTGACAAAAACTGAAAATGTCGACACTTTGTCAAAGTAGAATTCATGACAGAGCTGTGTTGGATTGCATTAGACTTCATAGTTGTATCTAGAGAAAGTGAGGCTACATTTAACGTTTCTGATATATTTCATTTATCTATTCTAGATATGATGGAATTACATAATTACAGAACAGAATCAAAATTGAGTGTCCAAAAATCTAGATTTTTATTTTTTTAAATTGAGGATTGCTCAGATTTGGTGAAAAACGACAGAATCATGGAACATCCTTCACATATCTCTGATGAATGGTACTTCCCAATAAAAATGTTTCAAGGAACTGAAGATTATTTTTCTTGCAAAAATCAACACTCACATAACCTCTAAAATGGAATTATCAGCTCTGAAACTACATTTAATACAAGATCTGTGGCAGTCCATTTTTAATGCAGGACCAAACAACGTCTAGATATGACAGAATCATAGTAATGCTGCAAATAATTAACACTGTCTTGCTAGAGATCAAAAAATGTATAGAATTCATTTTTGAAAATATAGGATTTTTATTTGGGAAAATAAATACTTGTTGTTAAATGATTTCTAGAAAACTGTAATATAATGCATATAAAATATCCTCAGGGTTTTGTAGATGTTCAGCACAAATTTTACCCCAGTCCAGTGAAAAAAGGCAACTGGTGAGGCTGAAAAGGAATAGCAAATGATATAAAGTTTAGCTCCAAGAGCCAAACTTCAACTGAATTAAAAAATGCTTTATGATTTTGAAATATGTCGTGAACTTAAACTAAGTTTTCACTTCTTTTTTTCTTTAATTTATAACATGAACTGGATGAGTCGGATGATTTAATATGGAATTAGTTATGTAAAATTACTATAAATCAACAGACAGCCAGCATATCATTTATCAAGTCTACTTCTTGCCAATAAATGGCAACATATTAATCCTCTATATCACCAGCTCAACTCTACTTTGGGTTTAGACCTAAAAGTCATGCCATGTGTCTTCTTGTGACACTGACCTTGTGACTGAAGCAATTCTCAGTGGAGAAGTCAGCACTGTGGGCGATCACATTCTCGCTGGGGAGGACAGCATAAGCCACAACCTGGACCTCTGGCGCCATCTCTGGAGACACCAGCAACTTAAAGGACACCTGGCCCTCGTTCACTGAAACAGAAACCCAACTATTGTAAATCACTTTTCTTTGAACACTCATCATCCACACATGCTTCCATAGATCAGTTTAACAGGTCAAAGATTTCGTATTTCAAGTCAGTCTGGACACACCTGGTTTATTTTCCAATTCAACCTGTTTGTGTCCTTGCATGGCGATGGCTCCTCTGGACAAGACCTGAGAGAAAATGACACATAGAATGAGTAATGGACTGGTTTGTACATGTCACAGAGTACTTTCACAATGGAGTACTTTTACTTAAGTAAAGGATCTGAATACTTCCTTGACCACTGAAAAGAACAAAAGAACCCATGCTGAAAAAAGGAATCGATCAGCTAAAATAACACTTTTCATGCTGGCAGGCCTTGGTAAAGGTTATGACTAAACCTCTTCCATGCTAAAATAGTAACACAGATCACAATAACAAGAAAACTGCGAAGCAACATTGCAGATTTTCTGGTCTGATCATATAACAGGTAGGGTCAGTGGAAGTGCTCCTTTAAATTATATGTCAACAAATGAAATTGAGGCAAGTTTTAAAACAACTTTCAGTTGTTCATTGTCTCTGGAAGACAGAACTGGTGACAAAATGAGAACCAACTCACCAGATACATCACATCCACAGTGCCCTGGCGTTCTCCCACTACAACGTACTGGATGGAGATGTCCTCCTCTGCATCACAGGCAAGTGTTTTATCGTTCTTCTTCACTTTTAGGAAGCTGACTGTTTTAGTGTCAAGAGACGGAGGTTGGGACATAGACAGCGTGTGAGATCCAGACTCGTAGAAAGGAGTTTTATATGCGGGGTACTCCAGTGTTGGTGAGTTGCTAACCTACATAAAAGAAACATTGTGAGTGGTTGTTTACACTGAAGAAGGTAGGTAAACAAAATATTTATCAGATTAAATATGGCCACTGGTTACAATGGTAGCATCTTGAACAGTTGGAGGATACAAAGAGACCATTTTACAGTCAGCTTTCAGGCTGTGTTATTACTTTTATGGCAGCTAACAGACTGTAAAAAACGAGTGGAAGGGTCCTCTTCACGTCACTGAATGAAATGAATCATTGACAGATAATCTGATAATCCTTTTAGGTTGCAAACATTATTTTGATGAGTTGGGTGGATGTGAAATTTTTCATAAATGCATCAGCTACTATATTGTGAGGAATTTAAACTCAAATTTCTGCCTCTGTTGATTTAAACCTAAATTCAAGTTTAACTTAATGAAACTGACTTGATAACTTGATAACTCAAGGTGAACATTGTGTCTTTTACAAATAAATTCCACTAAAGCAAAGCATTTGGGAGTACTTTAAAATGTGAGATAAGAAACAGTGGACTCCTAATTAGAAGTGAAATTTGGCCATCCTGCTCTTTAGTTTAAAAAGTAGTAGAGAGGAAAAAATTTGTTGCTGAGTTAATTCATTTCATAAAAACTACTAGATGAACAAAAACATGAAAGATCCAAAAACCACTGAAGAAAGTCTAATTGGAGCCACTCACTTTAAAAAATGTTCATCAACCTAAAAAGGTGTGATCATTATTATGGTAATTATTACATTAAAACACTAACATGGAAAAACTATTTGGAGAAACTTTGCTTTCCTGTGTCTACTTAAAAACCTTTGTTAATGCTGCCATTCATTAAGTAAGTAGTAACTAAAAATACCTTTGACTGCAGAGGAAAAACTAGCCCCCCTTACTCAATGTAGTTTGTTGGTTGAACATAATTTTATTAAAATTTGTCTTAACTCCATGAAATGCAAACTGTTGCCCTTATTATTTTGGTTAAACAGCATTTTTTAGAGAGCAGTACGACTTTTTACTCACATGGAGACGAACATCCCCATTTAAGTTCTCTGTGCTTAATGAGAAGCTGGCCACACCACTGCTGTCAGTTGTGAGATTCTGCAGCCGCCTTGATGACCACGTTTCACCCTCAAACAGGTACACCGGCATGTCAGGAATGGGTGCATTGTTGTAGTCAACTGCTTTAACCTGTTGAAAGCACAAAGTTGCATCACTGGGAATGCACATGATTTAAGCTGCACTAATGCAGTACATGACATAGAAAAACTCAAGACAACATGTTCCACTTACTTTTCCTGCCACATTTGATCCTGGCTCATAAATCTTGGGCGTGTCAATGAAAGACAGCTTTCCAATAACATATGAAATCCTTATTGTACCCGTTTGTGGTCGTGAAATACCTGAATAAGAAAAGCCTTTATGTTATAACACTGTGAAAGCCTTTTTGTTAAAATACATAATGTTGTCTTATAACACTAACTCTGCCTTCAGATTAGAATGTCATCTATTTAAATAAAATAATCTATTACAATATTAATAATGCTTGCCTGTCCCCTCCTCTTCCACTTCAGCACTGACATCCAACGTATCTTGCAATACCTTTGCAGCAATTTTGGTGAAAGTTGACATCTCGAAGGCGAAAGTGGCACAGCCGTTGTTGTCTGCCTACATAGGAGAATAAAATGAAGCACAAAGATACAAAATAACATAAAGACTTTATGTCATAGATCAGAATTGTAAACTTTCAGCAATCAGCTGGAGTGAGATGGAGGTCATGCCTTGTCATCTGTGATGGCCGTGCCCACGGCCACACAAAGGTTACCTGGCAGCTGTGCAGAATCTCCATCTTGATGAGACAAAAGATGGGGCTGAGGGCGGAGCATGCTTTTATGTGGAAATCCCTCCCACAGACCAGACTAAGAGCTGTGACATCACAGGGGGGAACAGGGTTTTATTGATTTAGTGTTAGTTATTGTGTATATTGTTTCCCCCCTATGTGTTAGAAATGGTCTGGTCAACCACTATATATGTTGCCCCAGGAGCGCATTCTGGGAGGTCAGTTTGTTCAGTTGGTGTTTGTTTTTGTGAGCTGTATTTTTGGTAGAGTTATGTTTTGGTTGACCTCTTTTAAGGGCCCTATAACTTTATTTTCATTACCTTTAGTCATTTGTTTTGTAAAAGTAACTTTGTTTTTGGAAAATAAATTTATTTCTTTTTGGAACTTTAAACCTGTGTGCTTTGCTTAACTGCTTGGTCCATGACATTTGGTGGCAGCGGTGGGATCATCCAGTTAAAAGCACAGGTTTTTGTACTTTTTTCCTTTTTTTTTCTCTCTTTTCCCTCATTTTTTCCCCCTTCGTCCTTTTTGAATTTTTTCCCGGCCTGTGACTTCAGAGCCATGCAGAGAGGAGGAAAGAGTGGAAGAGGAGGACGAGGAGACACTCAAAACCGCACAACAGTGCCAGAAGCACAAACAGATGGTGAAGAGGAGAATGGAGCCTCTGGAGGGGTAGATAGCACTGAGGACCAAGGTAAGGAACCAACACTTTCAGACCTGGTTTCCCTTCTTCGGTCCCATGTGGGGCAGCAAGAGGCCCGAGAGACCCAACAGAAGGAGGAGAATGCCCGGCAAGAACAGCGCTTCAGAGCACTCCAACACCAATTCCAGCTTCTACAGTCGGAAGTGCATGAACGCACCACCCCAGTCCCTGAATCTCTGCAAGGTGAGCCTGAACTACCGGACTCTGAGCCTTTAGAAGTTGATGCCCCTCCACAAGCTGCTCCCACAAGTGAGTCTGTAATTCAGTCTCAACATACATCAGGTCAGTTTCGCTCCTATGAGCCTAGACTGGAGAAGCTTTCAAATGATGATGACATCGAACACTTTTTGATTACTTTTGAACGTATTGCTCTAGCTTGTCGCTGGCTGAAAGATGACTGGGTTTTTCATCTTATACCATTACTCACTGGCAAAGCTAGAGGTGCATATGTTCATATGGACATTGATGATTCTGTTGATTATGAGAAAGTCAAAGCAGCCATTCTAGACAAATACAATATAAATCCTGAGACATATCGCCAAAGATTCCGTTCTCTTGACATACACCCTGATGAAAGTCCAAAGGAGCTATATGCACGGCTGAAGGAGTTATATGGGAAGTGGATTAACCCAAAAGGTAAAACTGTTCAAGAAATTGGTGAAGTGATAATCTTGGAGCAATACTTGAGAATGCTTTCTCCGGAGTTGCAGGTCTGGCTAAAGGAGCACAATCCAAGTTCTGCGGCTGAAGCTGCGAAGCTTGCAGACATGTTTGTGGCTGCACGGAGGAAAGGGCAGCCATGGAGCTACGCCTCATGGGAAAGGAGGGACAGCGACAAGCCTCAGTACCAGCAAAAATCAAGCACAGGTGTGAGTAAACCTCCCTGGCGGGAGAACCAGACAACTAATATGTCTTCAAAACCTCCTGCTAAGAAGCTAATTTGCTATCTTTGTGGAATGGAAGGCCATACAAAACCAATGTGTCCCCAAAACTCATCCAGGGTGACCCAAATGTGTTTTGTGCCACGGAGTATTGAAACTGAAATCAAATTTGACCTATGTGCTAAAATGACCTCAGTTGAGATAAATGGTAAAACGCTAAAAGCACTCATTGATTCAGGCAGCGACCAGACTCTGGTGCACAGGCATTTTGTACCTCCAAATGTTATCAGACCTAATGAAACTATCCCTGTTTGCTGTGTACATGGAGATGAAAAACCCTATCCAACAGCAGACATGTACATCAAGGACGAAGGACAGACTTACCTCTTGAACATTGGTGTTGTTGATAATCTGCCTTTTCCTGCTGTGCTGGGTCGAGACCTGCCTATATTGTTTGATCTATTGGATTCCAGCCACAAATGTAATGTGGCAGTAACTAGGGCTCAAGCTATGAAGTTGGAGGAGCCCTCCCAGACACTCAGTGCCCTGCCTTTCTACAATGCAGACCTGGAGACAGCACCCGGGAAGTCTCGTAAGTCACGCCGACAGAAACTGCAAGAGAAATTTCACCATACTGTTGTAACACCACCTTCTAGCCCTGAGCCTGAACTGCACTTGGGTTTCCAAATCCCAAATAATGTCATTGAAATGCAACAAATTGACCCTACACTGACTCCTCTTTTGCAGAGAGCCAAGGATAAAAAACAAGTAGTGGACCCTGTTTCCGGGAGCAGTGAGGTTTTCTTCTTGAAAGGCGGTGTCCTCTTTCGTCAGCAGGGATCAGACATACAAATGGTGGTTCCTGGAGCAGCTAGGGAAACTGTGTTGACCCTGGGTCACCCTGTTCCTTGGGCTGGCCATCTTGGAAAGCACAAAACCTTTGCTCGAATTAAAAAACACTTCCATTGGCCTGGCTTGCGTAAATATGTAGCCCAGTTTTGCAAAAGTTGCCCTCAGTGCCAGAGGACCTCCGTCAAAATCCCCTCCAGAGCTCCACTCCAGCCCCTACCAATTATCAGTACCCCATTTGAGCGACTGGGAATGGACATTGTTGGCCCTGTAGAAAGAAGCAAAGCTGGTAACCGTTACATGCTGGTAATAACAGACTATGCCACAAAATATCCTGAGGTTTTCCCGTTGAAGTCCATTAAGGCAAAATCAGTAGCTTTTTGCCTTGTACAGTTTTTTTCAAGGGTTGGCTTTCCTCGTGAGATCCTCACAGACCGTGGAACTAATTTCATGTCAACTTTGTTAAAACAGGTCTACCAGCTGCTGGGTATTAGGAGTCTGAGGACAACTCCATACCATCCTCAAACGGACGGCCTCACTGAACGCTTCAACCAGACTCTGAAACAGATGTTACGGAAATTTGTGAATGACACTGGCCATGACTGGGATGAATGGCTTCCCTACCTCCTCTTCGCATATAGAGAAGTACCCCAAGCCTCCACTGGTTTCTCCCCCTTTGAATTGCTGTTTGGTCACGAAGTAAGGGGCCCTCTCT